>JAVXUP010000204.1:0-652026 GCA_033070095.1 Escallonia herrerae
ACTTGCCAAAAAATACTTGTCAAATCTACGATTGCTATTCAAGTTCAACTCAATGTCCTTGGGCTAAATTGTTCCCAGGAGTTTGGCAAAGGTCAAAGGAAAAGTTCCAACGGGATGGTGGTAGTTCTCATCCTCTCACAAAAATCGATATGGGGTCAGTTTCCAATACTTTCAAAACATCTTCTAATCTCTAGTTGGACCGGAACATGTGAGTAAAAACCCATAAAAAGGTGGAAAAACCATTCCACTTCTACTATAACGGCCCATCAGAGAAGGGACATGGGAAAAGGCATCATAGCAATCCGGTCAAAAGTACAAGTAAACAACACCATGAATAGAACTAGCGTCAAAGAAACAGGAATTATAAGAATCACATATCGCCGCTGAGCAAATTCCGAGAACGCAAAACGCATCAGATTATCACACCCACAGGTAAACAACGGTGATCAGAAAACGGGAAAGGAGCAAATCAAAGTAATTTAGAAAAAAAACATACCAGGAAGAGGTCGATGAGGATATGGTCAGGAAGGAAGGAGAGATCTGAGATATTGGAGAGTTGAGCGAGTGCCGAGTCAATCGCGAGCGATACTAGCGATGGCGCGGTTCTCATTCATCCCCCTGCTGGAAATTTGGTTGCTCTTCTCTCTCTCTCTCTCTCTCTGCGTATTTCCGAGGGAATCGGTCAAACTACCGAAAACTTCAAACACTCCGCTTCGCAAAATTCACTCGGCAAACTTGCCCTCTTTCACCTTCACAAGCTAACGCTTTCTTCCTCCCCCGGTCGGATCAAGATTTGTTCATGAAAAAGTGTTGCTGAATGTGTTTTGTTGAGAAAAAAACTGTCGCTACAAGTTCTAGCGACGGTGTAAGCAAGTTTCCTAGTAAGTGTGAAACAATGATGTACATGACCCAATTTACAATCGACTTTTTTTTTGTGTGTTTTCCCACCCTTGTCATTGTTACGGGGTGTCGCTAAAGACTCGTTATAATTGTTATTGAAAATTTTGAAACAACCTTTTGTTGATGTAAAGAGGAGTTGGACAGTTGGAGTAACCGTGGTTGGAGCAAAAACAAATTCGTTCCTTGATAGCTAATATTTTTTAAGTCGTTAGTAACTTAATCCAACGTGAAACAAGGACATGGATTAGTGCGATAATTGGCTAAAGATGGGGGATAAAAAGTTCGTCAAATGTAGACAGCTCGTTTCGTATATTTGTATTTTTAGTTTGATGTAATATGTTTTATGTTATTTTAGGATATCTAGGATCCTTGTTATTTATTTAAATTATGGTCAATGCTGCACAGGACTACAACACATTGGTATGTTCCATGGACCCTTGGTTGGGACTATGGTCTACAACATCGTTTGGATGAATCAGACAAGTCTTTGTACCCGAGAAATTTTCAGGATTCCTGAGGTTCTCATGCCATAGATATAATTATTTAGCACCATGAAGAGCTATATAGTGCGGAAAGGCCTTATGTGTAAGTCCTTCTTATCGTTTTGAACTGTCGTTATGATCGGCTAAGTGCGATCACTTACATTTGGAAGCCCTGCTGAAAGTGGCTGCAAGGTTTGCTTTTAACCCTAGCAAGCGTCAATGGTCGAGGCTGCCGAGAACATTTCAGAAGACTGATAACTTCCATCAGCAACGAGGCGCAACTGGTGGTGCTGTATAATGAGAACCACCCCCACCCATTTTACAACAACTTCAAAAGATAACGAAGTGCCACTTTGAAGAGTCGCTTCAGTATACAAACACACTTGAGTATTCAAGTTCATTACAATGGCATAACGCCCCATGCCAAGTGATGCGCTGAAGTGTGAATATCATGTGAATATATTTTCTTTTTAAACATGAGTAAATTACACGCGACACCCATAAAGTTTACAAAAAATTACATATGGCATACACTAACCATTTTTATTACCCTCCGCTCCCTGTGGTTTGTCACTGTCTTACATAAAGCCCACTTTCGTTGGGGAACCGTCAAGAAAAGTTAGAGCACTTCTCAATTATTATGATATTTCCAAAATGCCATCTTCCTCTTCTTCCTTACGACCCAATGCTTAACCACTGCCGTCGATGCCCCCACACCGCCGCCAAAGGCTTGATTCTCCTAATTTCTCATATGCATACACACCGACGACCACTTCTGGCAGCTACCGCCTATCCAAACACCATCTTACACCAAACCCCCACCTCTTATCAAGTACACACATAAGCACATTGGCGGCAGACACTTCGCCTATCACACACGCACGCACTGTCTATAAGCACCCACGCCCATATTGCCTATCACCATCATCTGTACTCGTTAACCATGCTCACAGCCACACCCACACAAATCCGTGACACACAGACGCTCTCTCTCTCTCTCTCACACACACACACATAAAGAGCCTGTCACCGCCGTCACATGCCTCTGACCCACACCTACACACCGCCGACCCACAGAGAAAATGAGTGGCACCCTCGCTTTTTACCCGTTAATCACGTTGAAAGTCGTTCAAATCGTGCGCCAACACTTAAGCATCTCTTGTACCAACTCTCAAGAAACCCCAAATCAAGAACAACTTAATCTCTCCCGCTCCCCCCATACCACACACACCGACAACAATCATCTCATGGAGAATCATGACCTACAGGAAGACCGGCGAGATCTAGAGCTACTCAATTGGGTGTTAATTGGATCCATGGTACCTGATTGGGAGTTAGATTGATGGGTATGGTGTTTGCGGTGGATTCATTGGTGTTGATGGGTGGTATGGTGATGTTGGTGAATGAGTATGTTGGCAAGGATGGTACCATCCTTGCCAAAATTAAAAAGCTATCCTTAAAATTAACCAGATCTGTTTCTTCTCTCTCCCCGTTTCTCTATTCGAAAATCAGCTTCACCCCCGTTTCTGCCGGCGACTTACACCTCCACGGTTCATCGCCGTTCTCACCTCTACGGTTCACCGCCGTTCTCACCTCCATGGTGCCCCACCTCCGGCGACACGACATCCTCCCCTCGACGCCGGTAGACCGATATATACCTCCATTGTCGCCGCGCCAGCGCCGCCCTCCACTGCCGCCTCGCCACCAACACAGCCCACTGCCGCCGACAACCACTACTCGTCAGCCGCACTTAGAAGGTAAGTCACCCACTGTCGATTTTCTTTGGTTTGGCATGGTACATATGTCAATATTTAGTACCCACTGTTGTAATTTTTGGGATTAGATCATGCTACTTTGTTTAATTATGTGGTGTTTTGACTGGTTATCTCAAAAACTATGGTTGAATATTAAAAAAAATTAAAATAATTGAGGTGTTGATTTGATACTGCCCTGCCGAGAGAGGGGTCTGCAGGTTGGTGTGTTTTGGGCTGGGCGTGAGGAGGTGGTTATGGAGTCGCAGTGATGGCAGCCGTGACTGCAAGTGCATTTTCTGAGTGCAGTGTGTGCGTATAGTGTGTTGTGTACTTATATATGTAGGTGGTGCAATGTAAAGTGCTGAGTGTGTGCAGTGGGTAAAAGGAGTGGGCAGGCTGTGAGGATACATGGGGTGGAGGGAGAGAGGCTGTAACAGGCACCCTAAATTGAATGTCCTAAATCAACCAAACCCAAAATTGAACTAATAGAACCTCCTAATTGAACCCTAAATTGAAGTAATTAAACCCTAAATTGAATGCCCTAATCGAATCGAACCCTAAATTAAACTAATTGAACCCCTAATTGAATGCCCTGATCCAACCGAACTCTAAATTGAAATAATTGAACCCCCTAATTGAATGCCCCAAATCAACCGAACCCTAAATTGAATCAATGGAACCCCCTAATTGAATCCTAAATTGATATAATTAAACACTAATTAAACCCTAAATTGAATGCCCTAATCGAATTGAACCCTAAATTAAACTAATTGAACCCTATATTGAATGCCATAATCCAACCGAACTCTAAATTGAACTAATAGAACCTCCTAATTGAACCCTAAATTGAAGTAATTGAACCATAATTAAATCCTAAATTGAATGCCCTAATCGAATTGAACCCTACATTAAACTAATTGAATGTCCTGATCCAACAGAACCCTAAATTGAAATAATTGAACCCCCTAATTGAACCCTAAATTGAATGTCCCAAATCAACCGAACCCTAAATTGAATCAATAGAACCTCCTAATTGAACCCTAAATTTCTGTAATTGAACCCTAAATTGAATCTCATCTAATACAATCAAACCCAAAATTGAAATAATTCAAGCGCATCGGATATGTGCATTTTGAACAATTTTTTTCCATTTGAACATTGATAATTTTAGGTTGTTAATTGTGCATTTGAGAATTGTGATTATTGGTCTGTGATTTTATGTTGTTAATTGATAATTTTAGGTTATTAGCTGTGCATTTGAAGTAATTGCGATTATTAATTGATGATTTTAGGTTGTTAATTGATGATTTTAGATTGTTAATTGTGCATTGAGCATTTGAGATATTGAGATTATTGAAGGAGGATGGGACCCAATTGGATTGAATGTGTGATTTTTATTAATTTTTATTGCATTGAGCATTTGAGAATTGAGAATTGAGATTGTTGACGGAGGATGGGACCCAATTGGATTGAATGTGTGATTTTTGTTAATTTTTATTGCATTGAGCATTTGAGAATTGAGAATTGAGATTGTTGACGGAGGATAGGACCCAATTGGATTGAGATACCTGTTAGTTAGCGCAGACACGGATATCACGTCTGATCGACGGTGTCTGACATTTAAAAAATAAATTAACGTATGCCAATGTGTCTGGAGGTGCATGTTGGTGGGCGTCAGACACGTGTTCGGAGGTGTCGGACACGTGTCGGTATGTGTCGGACACGTGTCCGGAGGTGTCAGACACGTATCGTAACATTCATGCATTCATATTTACATCGGCAAATGCCTAATCACTGGTCATAATTGAAGGTGGTATACAGTACGATAATTCAGTCGTCATGTTGGTCGATCGAAGTTGGATGAAAAGGAAGAATGCTAAAGATTTTGAGTGTCGCGTTGACGAATTTCTCGACTTCGCTTATGCGCATCCTGCATATGTTGACCTTGATAAGATAAGGTGTCCGTGCGGTAGATGTGAGTTGTTGCACTGGAGAAAAAGAATTGAAGTAAAATGGCATCTTCGTCGATACAGTTTTATGGGTGGATACACAAGGTGGAGCAGCACGGGGAAACGATAGTATTGTCGTCCAACCTGACTAGTCAAATTGAAGTTAGGGAGGAGGCACGATATGATTACCGATATATGATTATGGATGCTAGGCATGCTAATGTTGACTGGGGTGACGACAGTCCACAACCGCCGAACGAGGGGGCTCATCAGTTTTATGAGTTGTTGAGAACTGCGGAAGAGCTGCTGTGGGATGGAGCTCCGAAACACACACGGCTGTCTGCGGTTAGTAGGTTATTACAGTTGAAATCAGACCACGGGCTGAGTGAGAAAGGTTTTAACGAGTTTGTTACCTTAATCAAAGAAATACTGCCGGAAAGTGAAAAGCTACCGCCGTCGTACTATGACGCGAAGAAGATGATGAGGAAACTTGGGTTGAGCTATGACCGGATAGATGCGTGCAATAACGATTGTGTGTTATTTTGGAAAGAGAATAAGGATTTGTCACGGTGTCAAGTATGTGATCATTCGAGGTACAAACCGGACAAAGGGAAGAAGAAAAACATTGCATGAAAGATATTGCGATATTTTCCGATCACACCACGGCTTCAGAGAATGTACTACTCCTCCAATATGGCTGAACATATGAGGGCTCACCATGAGACTCGCAGCAACGATGCCGATGTGCTGACACACCCAGCTGATGGAGAGGCGTGGAAGGAGTTTGACCGCAGGCATCCAGTCTTTGCTCAGGAAGTTCGGAATGTTAGACTTGGTCTGGCAACCGATGGGTTCAACCCTTTCGTCAGTCTACCACGCCTTACTCCTGTTGGCCTGTTATTATTGTCCCTTACAACCTTCCACCAGGCATGTGCATGAAGAAGCCGCGTATATGTTCTTGTCGTTGCTTATTTCGGGGCCGAAGAGCCCCGGTAAGGACATAGATGTGTATTTAAGGCCGTTGATTGATGAGTTAAAACAGTTATGGAATCATGGAGTCGAAACATATGATGCATCCCTTAAACAAAATTTTCAGATGAGGGCTGCTTTGATGTGGACTATACATGATTTCCCCGCATTGGAAATGACGTGTGGCTGGAGCACACATGGGAAGCTAGCATGCCTTGCTTGTATGGGCGTGAACCCCGGTCATACGTTAAAGCACGGCAGAAAGGCCTCGAGGTTCGGATGTCACCATAAGCTTTTGCCACCGGGCCATCAGTTTCGTAGACAGAAGGATAAATTTGACGGGACAATCGAGCGTGAGGTTGTCACACTGGACTACCCATCTGGTGAAGAAGTACTCTCACACCTGGAGGCACTTGATACTGACATACCACACGGTAAGGGTGTGCCAGATCAGAAGATTGCAGGGTTCGGGAAAGAGCACAACTGGAGAAAATTTTGTATCTTCTGGGAGTTAGCCTACTGGAGGACGCTCGTTATCCGAAACAACATGGATGTGATGCATATTGAGAAGAACGTTTTTGATAATGTGTTCAACACAGTGATGAATGTCAAGGACAAATCGAAAGATCACCTTAAAGCGAGAAGGGATCTACAACAGTTGGGTGTACGCCGTGAATTGCATCCTCGGACAGTCAGTGGGAGGACCATACTTCCAAAAGCACCTTACTGTCTAGACAAGAAACAAGTGGAGAAGGTCTGTCAGTGGGTTAAGAATTTGAAGCTTCCGGATGGGTTTGCGTCCAACATATCTCGTTGTTGCAATGTATCGGAATGCAAGTTCCAAGGGATGAAGAGTCATGACTGCCACGTATTCATGGAGAGATTCATTCCTATTGCCTTCCGAGGACTGTTACCACGGGTTGTTTGCGAGACTTTGACTGAATTATCTCATTTCTTTCGAGATATATGCTCTTCTACGATCCGGGTGAGTAACATGGAAGTGCTTGAGAAGAACATTGTGGTGACGATTTGCAAGCTGGAGAAAATCTTCCCACCTTCGTTCTTTGATTCAATGGAGCATCTGCCTGTTCACTTGGCATATGAAGCTAAGATGGGTGGACCCGTGCAATATCGGTGGATGTATCCCTTCGAGAGGTAATCCTTAAATTGTTACAGTTGTTCGTTTACACTTAATACGACATCTGTTATCATTCATATTCCACCTAACTCGATTTGTTAAACTTCTAGGTTCATGTTCCATTTAAAGAAAAAAGTCCGTAATAAGGCTCGGGTTTAGGGCTCAATTGCGGAGGCTTACGTAATGGAAGAACTTGTAAACTTTTGTAGTCAATATTTCGGGCCTGATGTTGGTACAAGGTTAAATCAACTAGGCCGAAATGACCCCGGAGCAAGCACAAATTTGGAAGGGCAATTGTCAATATTCAAGCAGCCAGGGAGTCCGTTCGGCCGAACGTATACTTGATGGCTAACGGATGAAGAGTACAGTGCTGCAACAATATATGCCTTTCTAAATTGCAATGAAGTTTCGGCATTCGTTGAATAAGTTAAAGTCTTAATTCACTTACATTGTTGTACATAATTGAAAGTGTGTGTTAAGTGAGTCAACTATATTGGTTTGCAGTGAGTTCGATGCGGAATCTTTAATCACTGATCCCGCTGGACTTGAATCTCATCGGAAATCACAATTTGTGCAGTGGTTCAAAATTCGTGTAAGATTGTTTAACGAAATTATATTATGTGTTATATACAGTTCTGTGGCCAATTAGTATACTGATTTATCCTTAATTTTTACCGTCATCTACAATAGGTTCAGTCAATGGATAGACCAGTGGCCTCCTGCTTGAAATTACTAGCCGAAGGCCCTAACAAACAAACATCCTGTTACTGAGGCTATATCATCAACGGGTTTAGGTTTAACGTAAAAGATGATGACCGAACAAAACAAACCCAAAACAGTGGAGTCTTGGTCAACGACGACTGTTATGCCGAGAATTGCATGGATTTTTACGGAGAGCTAGATGAGATTGTTGAGCTAACATATCTGGGTTCCCAAAACCGCCTGGTAATGTTCAAGTGTACGTGGTTCGATGTCACATGCAGTAGAGGAATCCGTGTTAGCTCTCAAGGGATTGTAGATGTCAATGTCAAGTCAAGACTTGCATCAGACGAGCCCTTTGTGTTTGCTAGTCAAGCTGTACAAGTCTTTTACGCGGAGGACGTCGCCAATCCCAAATCTCATTGGTATACAACTATCAAGTCCAAGAAATTGCCCGTGACATATGACAGTGAGCTAGACTCCTTTCAAGCCGACCAACCACGTGTCTTGTTCCCTGTTGAGGTCAACAACGAGGAGGACGATCTTCCTCTTCCAACAACACTTCTTGTAGGAGAAGAAGTCGTAGATGATGACGCGGAAGACGTGGAAAGTGTTGGAGATGATGTGACCGAGTCTACTGATGAAGAGGATGAATTCAAAGATGAAGAGGACGACGAGTCCCACGAAGAAGAGAACGGCGGGGAAAGTGATGAAGATGATTCGCAAACTGAAAATGATTGACTTGTAATGTTGTAACATCACGGGGAAAATGTAGTAGAACTTTTAGAACTTGGTGTTTAATGATGTGTTTTTGCACATCCGTTCATATGTATATATATAGCTATTGTGCCGATGATGATTTTTGCCAAATTATTATTTTTAACGTGTTAATGTCTTTGTAATTTATCTATATGAAGTCAGATATGGATAGGATACGGGCTATTCGTGGCCGGGCTGGACGCCGAGCTGCTTCCTCCCCGGTGGGTCCCACCTCGTCATTGCCTACTGATGACGAGGCACAGAGTGATCGCGGACAGTAGATGGGGCCCCAGCCCCAGCCGTCGCCGTCCCCCCAGTCGTCGCCGTCGCCGTCGCCCCAGCCCCAGCTTGAGCCGTCACCCCCGCCTGACGCAGATTCATCCCACACGCGCGTGCATTCTCCATCTTCCGTGGGTTCTACCTCAGGTATAGTTGATAACGGTGTTTCGTACATTTTCGCTAGCCTTATATTTGAACTGTATTAATGTCTGTGTTTTGTAGGATCTCGACGAGGCCGTGGTCCGACACGCGGGGTACGCATCGACCCCCAGCGTAAACAGAGAGTTACGCTCACGCAGGAGGGCCTGTAAGTACTAAAAATATCACCTCATGCCTTATATTTAAAATTTTGGGCTGTTAATTTATATTTGAACTGTATTAACTTATTTATTTACTTCTTTGGCAGGATCCTGGAGAATCAGGCGAGGACGAAGATCGGCGTTCTTGTGAAGGGCCGATTCTTCGAGCCACGCCTGTACTGGAAGGACTGGGATGCCGCTGCGAGGGAGGCCTTATGGGAGGAGTGGCTGGTACGGTGAAGTATTTTTTTCAGCGTTAGTAAATGTTTAATTACAGTTTGTTTTATGTTGTTAATTTGTGCCTTACAGGAGGGGTTCACGTTTGACACGCCTCAGCAGCAGGTACTGGGGCAGCAGGCTTTCTTTGCCTACATCGGCAAGAATTACCGCCGATGGCTCCACGATGCACGGGACCGGGCGAAGAAGGCGCTGCCCGCGGGTGCCCCGATGACGGACATGACGAGATATCCCCCACATTGGATATCTCACCGTGTATGGGGGCAGATGATAGATCGGTGGGCTGCGGATCCAGGCTGGGACGCCAAGAGTAAGAGCGGGGCCGAGAACAGACAGAACAGAGATCCGACGCACACGGGGGGGTCGGTGCCACACGACATCGTCCGACACATGAACGCGGTCGAGCACCCGGATCTGGAGGAGGATGAGGTCGTAGCTCTGACCTATAATCAGACGCACGTGCGGAAGAAGGACAAGGACGAGGCGCACCGGGCGGGCGACTATATTTCAGATATTGCCCGGCGGATCGATGTGAGTCAATTTATTTAAGTTGTTAATGTTTTTTCTTTCTATCCTCAATGTCTGTTTCGTTAATTAATGCCCTAACATATCGTTAAACCACTATTTTTGCAGGCCTCGTATGAACAGCTAAGGGGGTCCGAGCAGCAGTCTGGACAGCCATCAGCGTCCACTAGTACGGCTGCGAGTACTGGGGGGTTGAAGCGATGGCTGGATACGCCGGAGGTCGTGAATCGGCCGAAAGGCCGCATACGCGGCCTGCCTAGCACGACTGCTCGTGCCGTGATAGGAGCGTCCTCACCCCCTGCTGCCCCTCCACAGACACCGGCTCCTCGTCGTCAGTTGGACGACGAGGAGATCCAGCGCATTGCTACAGTGGTGGTGAGGATGATCAGGGAGCAGGGCACTGCTGGGCAGGCCGAGCCGGCCCCGGATCAGCAGGATCCAGATCCGGGACTCGGCAACCCCTGATGAGCCCCTTCCCGTGCCCGTTCCTAGCTTCCCCCCCCCCCCCGCGCCCGGCTTGTACTCTTCTCCCCTCTCCTAACCGGCTGTATCCGGTTCCCGGCTTGTACATATGAGTCTTTTTTATGATTGATTATATATATATATTCTTTCTGTATTGATTATTGCGCGTTGTTGTTGAGAATTGAAAATTGTATTACAGGTCTGGGTAATTGAAAAATAAAAAAAAAATTGACTTTTAGCGACGGATTAATTCCGTCGCTAAAAGTATTCCAACAATCAGTTATTTAGCGACGGAATATTCCGTCGCTAAATAAGTTGTTTAATGACGGAATATTCCGTCGCTAAAATATTTTATCCGTCACTAATTTGACAAAAAAGAAAATAAATTAAAATTTTAAAAATATAATTAGCGACGGAATATCCGTCGCTAATTAAAAATAAATCCGTCGAAAAAAAATGACATATTTAGCGACGGATTGATAGGATTCCGTCGGTAAACTATTAGCGACGGGCTTTTATACAAGGGATTTTTAGCGACGGTGAATCCGTCGCTAATTCTTTTAGCGACGGATTTTGGGCTTTTAGCGACGGATTTCCCCGTTGCTAAAAGTCTGTTTTCTTGTAGTGGGTGGTGCGTTTTGATGGGTACGGTGGTGTCATTTTTTAGGGGAATTTCAGTTAGTTTATTGAAGGAAAGAAGTACATTATGGTGGAATTGTACACACAATGGTGTGGCCACTGCAAGAGATGGCACCGGAGTATGCCACGGCAGCCACGGAGAATCCACGTTCAGTGGTGGGTGGTGAAAACAACTGGTGGTGGTGGAGTATTGGCCAGATCTTGGCTATGGTGGTTGAGTAAATTTACATTTTATGAGGGGTAAAATCGTCATTTCTTTACTTCTCTTAAGTCTGTGAACTGCAAACTAACAAAGTGTAGTTTAGTGTAATGAAAGTAGTTAGCGGGCGCCATGTGTAATTTATCCTTTAAACATTTATGCCAAGGGACGATGTTGGCAATCAGTGCGAGTGACTGTACATGCTTCATAATCTGGTAGGATTTGAGTGACTCCCACAAAAGATCTAAACATAATAATTGCAAAGGTATATTGTCACGCTCTGGACTTTTACATACTATTTCAAAATATTCTTACTTACAAGAAACTAACACCCAACACATGTTACCAATAATATAATCTCAAAGAGGTAAGCAGAGCTTTAAATGATATCCCAAATCAAAAGCATTCGCATTCATCATGAATGTTAGATAACTGCAGCAGAAAACTAATAACAATAATCATTTTCCAAACATTGGGGGTTCTTAAAAGCTAATTATTAAAACTATGACAAAGCTCTTATTCTCAAGTCAGTAAAAAGAGTTATGAATTTAAAAACATCTCCCAGCTTATGCAAATAGCTATTAGCTACCAAGTCCTCTAAGTTGTCTCAGGTTAATAACTTGAAATAGGGGGGGGGGGGGGGGGAGCACAAGGCTCAACATTGATCACACGTATACACCCGCAGTGTACAATGCATGTATTCAATAACATATAGTTGACTCAAACAAAATATATGGAACCGAAAATGCAAAGACGATAAACGATCTTAGCATAACAAATAATCTCATTTCAGGATATTAAACCATCAAAGATCAAATCACAGGTAAAGTCGAAGGAACATATTCGAATTACTGAACTAATAATCAAATAATAGCGTAATACGTGACTGTAAATCACGTTAACCTAAGTACATGAATAATCTAATTCTAAGTTTTTATACTGATAGCAATTGCCATATCAAGTCATGGCATCATGTTAACCTAAACTCGTGAAGGTTCAATATATTAGTTCAATTCAAATGGGTCTAATGGACATCAATGAACCTCAAATGCATAGAATCAAAAACCATCAAAACTTTGTTTTATGAGTAGAATAGCTTAGCAAACTCAGAAAATGAGTTCATAAAAGTGAAACCGATTGAACCCGAGTCCGTGCAATAACGAAATGCAAGAATGAAACTATTATAAGCAAAAAGGTTAACCAACTTTGTAAACCATTAGGAACTTGACACATGGCAAAGCCATTTTTTCCTATTTCACAGCTACTTCTCCTAAAAGAAACTAAAAACTTCTCCAAGCAACAATTGGCAATGGATTGGCATTAGAAATATTACTAAGCAACAGTAGCACAGAGAGAGCAACAGTAGCATAGAGAGAAGGAAAAGAAAAACCAAACCGTAATAGGAAATAGGCAATCACTGGAGATCACCGGCATGAACAACACAATAAGGGAGTCATAAAAAATTTTTAAGATGGGTGTATGAATTCGATACAAAAATATCATATCAGAACAATAATGATAATTTTGACGAAAGATAAATCTTATCATTGATTTACAATCAGAATAACATGGCATCATAATAATGAGATGGATTTATACATGAAACCCTTACTTCAATTCACACAATAAGATTTGCAAAGTTGCGTACGTTTCCGAAAATTCCAAACCTAAATAATTAAGTCAACCCATTTATATTAAAATCTTCAAAATCATAATTCTATTTTGATTCAATTCTTCATTTTAATCAAAGCGAGTTTAGAATTTCTTACCAATCATCAGCGAAAAGGAAAAATCTTCAAAGCCCTAAGTTTGTCTTCTCTAGAAGACCAAACTAAATGTATCGATAAAACACTAACTGATCAGTCTTTTTATTTTTCTAAATTTGGGATAAATAACTTAAAAGACCCCTAAGAAGATATTACTTATTCAAAAGTACCCTAAAAGGTAACTAGAATTATGAAGGTAACCCAAAAACAAAATAATTGGTTACAGATGATTTGGGGTCTTACATTCTCCCCCTTAAAATAGTTTCATTCTACAATATTTACGTGCCTTAGTCCTTGAATAGGGATGAATACATTCTCTCTTATAGACTCCCAAAGGTTCCACTATCGAAGGGTTTTGACTCACCACCTAGCTGATGAGCAATGATGTAGAGATAGATGAAAAGGTGGAACAAGCATCAATCCAAAAAAGAGTTATAGCTACCTATGTAAAATTTACCTGTCACTACATTATAGAGATACAGTGGCATTTTTCTGTGTAATGGCATAAGCTTGAGCTCGAGTAGTTGCGACTTGATTAGTTCTTGGCAGCTGGTTCTGCATCCCCTACCCTGAGTAAATTGGGGCCTAAGCTGCAAAGGGCAATCCCAAATCTTGTGTCCCTATTGCTGGCAGTTAAAACACGCACCACTCTGCCAATAGCATACACCTCTATGATTTTTTTCGCAAGGTTTGCAAGCTTCAGTGGACTCCTAGGTATTCTGAATTGGTTCTTTTATAGCTAAGTTATTGTTCTTGCTTTTGGATTAAACCACATCATTGCCCTTTGAGCTACTCTCTTCTCTTCCTCTCTTTTGCCTCTGCTCCTTGTAGTACTCACTCGCAGCCTACTATCTTCTCTTCCTCTCTTTTGCCTATGTTCCTTGTAGTACTTACTTGCAGCCTCAACATCTTTGTCCACCCCTCTCACCTTGTCTAAGACTTGACCATATGTGTCTAGAGTCACAACAATCAAGGACTTTTGGATGTCATATCTCAGTCCGTTCTTGAAACGTGTTGCATGCATCTCCTCAGTATCTATCACATGTGCTGCAAACCTCGACAATGGCAAATCTAGTCTCGTAGTCCTTAACATTTTCATCCTCTCCTTGCTCCATCTTTAGAAACTCTTCTACCATACCATCTTTCATATTTCTAGGGAAGTATTTGGCAAGATATATCTCCTAAAAACGTGGCCAAGTGAAAGCTTGTTCCTCCGCAGTTATCATTGCTCTCTCGACCATTTTCCACCATTGGTTAGCCTCATTCTCTGACTGATATATTGCCAAGTCAACTTTTGTTATCAGTGATGTTCAAAAGCGTATATCTTTTCTAACTTGCTGAGCCACCTCCGCATCCTCTAGCTTGTTTGCACCAACAAATGTTGGACAATTAAGCTAGTTAAATACCTTGATGGTATCTGGCGGTCAAAGGAGCAGGAGGGTCGTTTCCTTCTAGGTTGACCTCGGTGACATTAATACCCCTATGACCGCCTCCAGACCACGTCTAGTAGGACCCGTTGGCATAGTTCCTCCTGAGATAGCGAACAAACTCATAAGTTCACAACATTAACATAAACATTTCAAACAAAGGCACCACAAAATCTAGACTTTCTAAGCTATACCTCAAACATCATACCGTTCATCTTAAATCATTGACAACTTAAGTCCAGGAGCGTACAGAATCTCAAATCTATGATCTGATACTAATTCTGTCACGTCCCCGACCAGGAGGCGAACCTTCACATACTATATCCAAATATTCCTGCTTACAAGAGACATAACGCCAAACACATGTTACGAAGAATATAACCTTAAGAAGGTAATTAGAGCTATAAATCATATCCCAAATCAAAGGCATTTTCATCATCATTATCATCAATGTCAGATAACTGCAGTGAAAATCTAAAAACAATTATCACTTCCCAAATATTGGGGTTCTCAAAAGCTGCTTAGTAAAATTATTACAAGGCTCTTATTCTCAAGTCACTAAAAAGTATTATGAATTAATATACATCTCCAAGTCCCTTCAAATAGCTTCTCTAGGTTGTCTTAGCTTAATTACCTGAAATGGGAGGAGAAGGAGGGGTGTGGGTGGGGGAGGGTGGGGGGTGAGCACAAAGCTCAGCAAAGACCACAAGCACACACCCGCAGGGTACAATATAGGTATTAAACCACATATAGCTAATTCAAACGAAATATGTGGAATCGAGAGTACAAAGATGCTAAATAATCCTAGCGCAACAAATAATCTCATTTCGAGATATTAAACCATCAAAGATCAAATCACTGTTAAAGGCAAATGAATATATTCGAATAATTGAACTACTTATCAAATACAATACAACCACGTAATACGTGACTGCAAAGCATGTAACCTAAGCACGCGAATGTTCTAAATTCAAAGTTCGCATACCTGTAGTCATTGTCATATCATGTTATGGCATCACGTTAGCCTAAGCACGTGAAAGTTATAAATATAAGTTCAATTCAAATGGGTCCAATGGACATCAAAATACCTCAAATATGTAGAGTCAAAATGTCAAAACTTTGCATTATGAGTATATTAGCTTAGTAAACTCCAAAAATATTCGATTTTATACTTTAATCGAAGAAGATGAAAAGACAAATTCGATAAAAGTGGAATCGAGAATCCAAGTTCGTATGATAACAAAATGTGAGAACAAAAAAATTATTATAAGAAAAAGGTAAATAAACTTTGTGAACCGTTAAGGACTTAACATGTGGCAAAACCACTTTTTCCCCCATTGCACAGCTACTTATCCCCGAAAAGAAGCTAAAAACTCCTCCAAGCAATCATTGACATTAGAAATATTACTAAGTAACGGTAGCGCAGAGAAAGCAAACAATAGCAATATTCACCAGAGAAGGAAAAGAAAAACCAAACAACAATAAAGAAAAAATGGGTGATCAGTGGAGACCATCGTGTGAACAACACAACAACCAAGGGATAAGAAAAATCTAAGATGGGTGTACGAATTTGATACAAAAATATCATATCAAAACAATAATAATAATTTTGACAAAAGATAAACTTTTTTGTTGACCTAAAATTCAGAATAACATGGCATTGAGGCATATCTGTACATGAAATCCTTACCTTAATTCACGTAATAAAATTCGTAAAGTTTCGTAAGCTTCCGAAAATTCCAAACCAAAATAATTAAGTCAATCCATTTATATTAAAATCTTCAAAATCACAATTCTATTTTGATTCATTCTTCCTTCTGATCAAAGTGTGTTTAGAATTTCTTACGAATTATCGGTAGAAATGTAAAATCCTCAAAGCCCTAGGTTTCTCTTCTCTAGAAGACCAAACTCAAAAAATCAATAAAACATAAACTCATCGGTCTTTTTATTTCTCTAAAGTTGGGGTAAATAACTCAAAAGACCCTTAAGAAGATATTACTTATTCAAAAGTACCCTAAAAGATAACTAGAACTAAAAAGGTAGCCCCCCTCCCCCCAAAAAATAAATAAATAAATAAATATGGTTATAGAGTATTTGGGGTCTTATAGGCACGATGCCCTCTCTGCAGCACCTATCACCACGCCCGAGCCCCGTTTTCAGGTCGCGAGCCCCTTGCACGATGCTCTTCTCTGCGACAACTTCGTCGCGGCTGAGCGTCGTCTTCGAGTCGCGTGTCCCTAGTACGATGCCCACCTTTGTGCACCCATTGCCACGTTATGTGCCCCTGACATGACACCCTTTTCAACGACACTTGTAGTCAAGGCTGAACTCCGTCTCCGCATCACGTGCCCCTGACAAGACGCCCATCTTTGCGACACGCGTCATCGCACCTTGACGTCGTTGCCTCATCACGAGCCCACAACACGACGTCTCTCTCTACGACAGCCGTCACTGTGCCCAAGTGACATATCCGCATCACGTGCCCCCAACACACTCCCACATCCATAACATTTGTTGCCACACAAGACGCTATCGCCGTGTCACGTACCCTAGCATGATGCCCTTCTCGTCGCCGCGCCTGACCGACGTCCCCGAGTCATGTGCCCCCAGGACAACGTTTGTTCGCAGCACTGCCACGCACAATGCATCGCGCCACTTATACAACCGCTCACCCTGGCACCTTGACATACTATCACGCCTAGGCGTTGGTCCATCCCTTTACACCATGCGCACCTTGCCTTGGTTGTGAAACATGCTTTGACCGACTTCCATAGTTTGCAGTATCCTCAGGGTAAACGACTCCTTCGGGACACTACCTCAGGGAGCTCTAGCATGAGGACTCCCTGCTTGCCAGGTAGGCTATTCCTTTGGGATACTATCTCAGCCTTTTGGGTAGGATTCCTTTGGGACACTATTAGTGAACTCCAAGTGCTTCAACATGAAGACTCTCTTTCCTCCAGGTAGGTGACTCCTCACAGTCACTACCTCGGCTCATAAGGTAGGCGACTCCTCTGGGACACTATCTCTGTCAGGAAACTCTAAGTGGTCTGGTATAAGAACTCCCCTCCCACCAGGCAAGCGACTCATTCAGGACACTGCCTTGCCTGTTAAACAGACGACTACTTCCAAACCTCGGTGTGTTAGGCATGCGACTCTTTTCGGAGAATACCTCAGCCCGTTGGGTAAAGGACACCTCCAAGACACTTCCTTGACGCACTCTGAATGCTTTTGCACATGGACTCACTTACGGAATACGCGAGTTCTCGAAGTCACTATCTCCGCCATGGTGTCTGCATGACTAGTCTACTTGAACTAAGGGCTCTTCATCTACACCCCTTGGGACTATGATCCCTGGGCCATTCTGAGACAAAGGCATGTCTCCAGAGGGTATCACGCTTAGTCTGCTTGACAGTAGGGCCTAAGTACCCTCCCAACCACTCTCAGGTTCTCAGTCTCTCCCGACATCCTTGGCGGGACACAATAAGGCTTTAGACTGGTGGTTTGATCAAGGGGTCCTCTGGAAACACTAACACTATGTGGGCCAATCTCAAAGCGAAGCTGTGAAGGACAGAAAGGTCCACAGGGCACCGCTTTGTGGCCTCCTTCGATGAGGTGTCTGACTGCCACGTGTCGCTTGATAACGTCACCATTGGATTGCAACTGTCAGTGATTATTCACCCCACCCTTTCACTCTCGCGGCACTGAGCGTTGATCTCTGCCGTTATTTCGTTCTTACTCTGTTCCACATCAACAAACTTAACATGTGATTCAAACTGCACTCCTTTGATACCTCCATATTTGATACCTCCATATTTACTGTGAACCCAATTTCTTGGCATTCAAAGACACACGACCGCAGCCCAACCACAGAAGAATTGCACGGTGAAAGCAATCAAAGTGAAGCTTCAATCAATCGAGATCAACAAAAGGTGATAGAAATCATTTTTAGGTGGAAAGGTGCTAGCCAAGATGAATGCGCCAAAGCGACAAAAAGAGCACCTATAGACCCTAGCTGTCCTCTACAACACGCTCGGCACCACCATAGCAATTAGCAATGCATACACAGGCCCTCATTACTTTCATCTGTCTAATCAACAATACCACCTGTCCCCATTCAGGGTTAAGAATAGCTTCCCCAATATTAATACCTAATACAACATGGGGAACCAGCCAACCAAGGCAGGTGCTATTTGAAGAGGCAACCTTGTGAAGCAGATCATTTGCATCATGGAGATCATTTTGACATAAAAGCTACGTACAGAGAGTAACAGTCTTTCTTTTAGACGAAATCCCCCACACACATAATAATATTTCTTTAGACGAAATACCACACACACACACACACACACAAATCTCAGACACTACTAGCAAGTCGAAGTCTAAATGAGATCTACTTCACTCCAACAATGGACATCAGTAGCCGAAGCTTGTGAGCAACTTCAGCAAAATCACAGTCGTCTTTTAGTGAAGGTGGCAGCTCAACTCCCGTGAAGATGTAAAGCGCTTTTACCTCCCCAATGCATGTTTTATGAGGTGCAGCTTTATATCCCACTATTGATCGCATAGCATTGATTTCCTCCCAAATTTTCTTGTCATTAGCAGACTCCTACAGCAAAGTCAGATTCCATAAGAAAATCAGCCTTTGAAAACTATATGGCAGTAGCCAATACCAACTGGAATAATGAACTCACGTCAAAATACCAAAGTTAATTCAGCAACTTTGTAACTGTTTTTTTCTAAACAGATTACAGGTAGACGTTCACAACAAAGTCGCAGTTTTTCAATTTTGAGAAATATATACATATATGTGAAAGCAAGTTGAGAAACACCTACACTAATCTAATCTGCAGATACACTGTACATTATCCAGAAAAAATATGCTATGGCACTAAAGTTAGTAACTTACAAGACCTGTCTTCAACTTAAAAGCGGGCAGCTTCAAGGTTATAAGCCACCCAACAAAACAGTAAACTAAGTGCAGTAAGAAAACTTCACTATTTAATTTTCTACATGGTTTGAAGAAAATGGTAGCTTTCTTCGGGCAGTAATGGTAGGCCAGAATTTAAACAGTGATACACAACCTGCATTGCAACAAATGGCTAGCAGCAAAAGAAAAAAGGAAGCACACCAATACCAATAGAGCATCATTTTCTTATCTCCATTTTTCCTACAATAGTTTTCTATTCTGCCAACTAACATGATCTCTAAACACGGTAAAAATCAATTATCATGAAGACGTGACCTACAAATTCGGTAGGTCAGACAGGTTATAGGCCTGTTGCTAAAATCATCTTAAGATACATGGCTATGGCAGGATAAATGGATGTTTAGGGGCCCTCTTCTTACCAAATATGGTCATAGAATCACCTATTGACTCTAGGCTATCACTTATTAGCAAAGTTGCTGATATTATTAATGGTGGTCATTTGCTATTACCTATAGCTAGATTACAAGCACCAAGAGACTGGAATGACGAGACGGTTCGAATGGCTTTGCCTCGCACTGACAGCAAGGATAGGATAGTGGAGTTGCAAAAGAATTGCCAATTCTCTATCAACTCTCCCTGGGTACTATGACACCTGCAGGTGTAGCTGGTGGAAACTCATCTGGTTTTCTGGCAACATTCCAAGTGTGCACTGATTTTGTGGATGTTACGTAAAGGAGGTCCGAGGACCGCTAAATTGGAGGCTTGGAACTCTATTCTAGATCATCTCTGCTCCTTATGCCAATCTCAGCAGAAAAATGAGAACCAGTTGTTCATGAGCTCTCCTTATTCTAAGTCATTATTGGCAATGGTGATGGAGAAATTGCAACTTTTGGTACCTTTGTACTCTTCGAATCAATTTCTAGGCATCTTGTGCGTAAGTTTAGGGGCAAGAGTCTCAAGCCAGACTCTGTAAGTTAGCCCTTGCTGCGACTACTTAGGGGGTGAGGAATATGAGAAATGCAAGGAATTTCGCTCAGGAACAGAAGCATGTGAATGGGTGCATGCAGCTGGTAAAACAATTGGTTCAGTACAGAGTTAGAAGCTGGAGACACACTCCAATTGTTGATTTGCCTTGCTTGTCCAATTTAGATATTGTTTTATGAATTGTTGGTCACGACTTGTATAGCTTGGTGTTCTTGTGCAGATGCAGTTTTGTTTTGATTTTTAGTATAACTGCCCGATATGAGCTTATTGGAGTAAAAGGACCTTTTACCCCAAAAAAAAAAAATCATCATAAGAAATCCTTCTTAGCATCGAACCAAAATTGAAAACACCTTCAACGATCACTACCTTTCGTGCTTCTTCCCTAACTCAGTTGTGCTCACAGAACAGGGAATCAAACCTGTGGCTAGCTTCTGAAAATTACCTGAGGCATGTACCTATAGCCACGTTGTTTTGAACCTTGTCAGCAGATGCTCTCTCTCTCCCTCCCTCCCTCCCTCCCTTGCTTCTCCTAGCCATTGTCACAATTTATCTTCACTGCCAAGCAGCAGATTCCAGCGAAAAGGACCTCAGTCCCACTCCTGGTATATATCACTCCCCACTCCCCTCTCCCCTTTACCTATTGCAGTAGGAATTGAATGTTCCCTGACGGAGAATTTGTTGTGGAGGCAGAGATGCATCAAAGATGGAGCAGGTTCGCTCGAGTCAGGGAGGCTGGTTGGTACCTCCCTCCATCCCTCCCTTACAGAGGTGTAGATATCATACAAATAAATAATCTTACTTGCACACTGTATTTTCTCAGTTCAAGATAAAACTTTTGACCGTTGAAAGTGGTACACACTTAAAAAGTGCACAGAGGATTTCAAGAGAAGAAAGTTGCGAGCAGGGAAAAAAATTATCAAGACCAATTAGATTGGGCTCATTAATGCTTGTCTTGAGGCAAAACGATCATGCTAGCTTTCTCCTCATCCAACCTGATACTTAGGGTTTGAGGTAGGGTTTCCACCTTGTTTAATTCTCTGTATGTATTCTCTTTGTCATCATGAAGTGTCTGCTGTACTTCATAATCTGCCCCACCCCCATGAGAAAACTAAACTTGTAGTTATTGCTTTCTGAAAATATGCTTTTGAGACTGATTGCCAACTAATGTATCTGACGCCAAATGAACACATTTATCCATTCATTGCATGTATGCACATTTTGAATTAGTGGCCTTTTGGCACACGGGTTTTAATATCTTGTAGGTTGACCTCAAGAATGGGTATGTACCTCATGCAGCATATCACCAAAAAATTGTAGTGCTTGAGCTGGAGATCAAATCAATCAAACATAATCCCTGTTTGATCAGCTAAAGGTCATGGGTGATTACTTGAAGTCAAGCCAAAGTGGATGCTAGGTGGGTGACACACTGACACATCTTTGGTGATTTAGTGCACTCCAGCTATTGAGCAAGTTGAAGTGCTTAAGCTACATTCGTGCATCAGCTGTGTAAATTTTCAGTTCATGATATGATTGATTGATAGTATACATTGCATAAAAAATCTTAGTTATCCTAGTGGGCCTTGTGGCTGACCCTTTCCTTAAATGGTTAACTCTTTAGATCAAGAGGATGTGCGATAGGTAGAGGGCCAGGTACCTGTTGCAGAAGGTGTACACGAGAAACCTAAAGAGTTTAAGTAAGGCACCATCTTCATGCAAATTGTGTGGGATTACGTACTGTGAACAGAAGTTTGTATGGTAAGGCTCACGGGTGTTGTAAATTAAGGGTGAAACCACGGGTTTGTGCAAATGTAAATTGTTTCTGATATTTATTGGTACATTTATCCCTGCCTTGAAGTTGCTATTACTCTCTAATTTCCTTTGGCATCGAATGTCATATTCAGTAAAGATTTATGATACATGTATAGGGTGTTCTCAATGTGTTCAGTGAAATTCTAAGACCTCTATTTGGCTGATATGAACATAATGAGCTGTCCCTTAATCCTCCACTACCAGGGTTTTTTGGGAAAACTCTAATTATTCTGTGTGAAAGAGAGGCAGATTTAGAAAGGCCCTCTGAATTAACCAAGAGCTAGCTTTGTGCAAAAACAATTGAATGAATGTATGCTTTCTCCTTGGTGTGACATGATTTGTCCTCGACTTCAAGGAAACAACCATGTTCACTTGCACCTTTCAACAAAATTCTGTAGCCAAAAGATTAAAGCTTAATGCAAGACATAAAGCATAAACTAACCTTAATGAAAGGTAATGCAACATCTGTTTTGAGTTTAGCAACCCCTCCTGAAACCTTAAGCTCCAAGGAATCTGCATGTTCCTCTGCATCACTGTTGCCATTCTCTGCAAGTAGACAAGTCCAAATAAGCAGCTAAAATCAACTTGAGTAACTTTAATAAACAGGTTGACAACTTAAATCTCCATCATTACCTTCAAGGTTGTTGGAAGCTGTGGAGGAGATCTGATCACCAGAAATCAAATGAAAGCCACTTCCTTCGGCCCTTCTTGTTGCATCAGCATTTGAAGACATCATATTCTCCTCCTTTTTACTAAAATTGGTATCTTCACGTATCGTCGCTTCTTTACTTACCACAGGTACCTGCTGCTCTACTATTCCTTCTAAAGTATTGCATTTAACCATTCTATTCTGGTCTCCCTTTCGTACTTTAGCTTCTTCAAAGTTGTTGGCATTATTTGCATCTCGGTTTCCATCTACGATGCTTCCCATTTCTCCAACTTGTTTGACCTCGTTTGAAGCACGTGGCATGTTTTCTTCAATTCTTGCATCTCCTATCTGCCCAAATCTTTCTGAAACCTTCTCGTTTTTCCTTTCTCCGCGTCTTCCTTTTTTCTTCCCAAAAGGTTTCCCCAACTTTACGTTCTTCTTTTCATATGGTTTATCAACTTGTGCTGTAATCCCTTCATCAGCGTCTGATATCATCACGTCTCTCTTGTTTCCATCCGTTCCTTTCACCTCCCCCACAAGTTTCTCCAATGGCTGCCCAGTCAATTTGGTGCTCCCCTCGTTTCCTCTTGAAATAGTTGCATCTCCGTTCTGACCATCGGCTACTTTCATCTCCACGCAAACTTCCCCGACTTCTGGATTTTTCTCTTCAAATGGCTTCTCAATTCCTTCCGATTTTTTTTCACTCTCACCGTCCACAGTCGCGGGCAGTTCCTTCGCATCACGGTTATCATGCTTCAGAGAATCACCAGCGATCCCAATATCTCTAATTTTTTCCAACAAACCAGTACTTCCTCTCACTATTTCCTCCTCGTCATCCCCAGTTTCTCCTACCCTTCTTTTTGCTACCATATCTGATTCCTCCACTCCGACAGTGTTCCCACGCTCTTTCTCATTTCCCTCAATTACGACCATGACTTCTCGCACCTCAGCTAGCATTGCCTCATCCTTACTTTCTCCTAGCACAGGATTCCGTTCATTTTCATCTTCCCTCATAACTACTACTTCCGATGGCTCTGCATCCTCCATATCCAAGTACTCACCCACATCTTCCTTGTATCCCTCATCCTTTATAGTTTCACCCATATTTTTCTCTTGGTAGATATGATCTCCTCCTTTCAGCTCTTTATATCCTTCCTCATCCAATTTTGTCCTCGCCTCAAGCCCTCTCTTTATGTCCTCCATCTGTTCTCGTTCCTCCTCTTCCAGCACACCTTCAAGTATATAATCCGCATCTTCTTCCTCTTGTTCTTCATCGCTATACAAGCTTCCATACTCCAACTCAGGAGATGATGTTGGACTTGGAAGCAATTTGCTCATGAGCTTCTCAGTGCAAGCATAGCTTGCAAAAACAAGCCCAGAAGGGACGGAAAATGCAAACCCAAATGTAGAGAAAACCACGAGCGGAGGAAGAACCAGTGGTGCTGATGTGATGACAATTCCAGTCACCACAGCCTTCTTTCCCAGCCACAGTGCCTTGTTCAAGATCCAACCCATCTTGGTGTTACGTCGTTTTGAAGACGATGCATATTCCTCAATCTCACAATCTTCCAAGTCTGGATCTTCAATCTCCATCCTGATTAAACAGACAGCATATC
Organism: Escallonia herrerae; assembly: GCA_033070095.1. Classification (NCBI taxonomy): domain Eukaryota; kingdom Viridiplantae; phylum Streptophyta; class Magnoliopsida; order Escalloniales; family Escalloniaceae; genus Escallonia; species Escallonia herrerae. The sequence goes on from JAVXUP010000204.1 coordinate 24,469, forward strand.
ACCTCCTATCTCGTTACTCCCGCAACAATATGGAAAAGAAAAAGGAACTTAACACTTGTCCGAAACAAAACATATCGGTCCAATATTATATTGATCACTGAGAAAACCTTCCTTATGTTTGAATTTGGCGTTTCTTTACCCATCATTAAAAGTCAGAAAATGATTCTAGAATGATATACTCCACACTCAGACACAAACGCAGCATAATTTTGCTAAGAGGAAGTTTTGCCCCGGCCACCGGCTGCAGTGAACGTCCTCCAACTCCCTACGTAGATGAAATTTTCATCACTACAGCTCATTGTTTTTTCGACAAAACGTCGCAGTTCTTGCCAAAGCGTTAGCGGGCCGGGAATGCACTAAAGACATTTAGCCACAAATTTTCGTCGCTGTAAAGGTGTTTGAAGGAAGCTATAGGGCCGGACTAATTAAAAAACTTGCAAATGTCTAGAAAGCACAATGTTAAGGCAAAATCATCAAGTCTCTATATTGCATCCGTACTTCACTTTTCTTTATTCAATCTATTGGAGAACAAAAGAAATAAGAAAATCAACTGAAATCACAAAATCTGCTTCTAAGTCAAATGTCAAACAGGGACTTTTGTGATCTAAAACGTAAAAACCAGTCCAACCGAATAAGCTAGTGAACCAAGATTTAGTTCTTTCACCTTAACTTTTGGCAAAGTCCATATGCATTAGTTCCAGTTTAATATCCAACTGAATTCAAGTAACACGCATATATATGATAAATGAACATCGTTTAACGGTCTCAAACTCGGGGTTAAAGATAAGGAGTTAATCAATATACTAAATAAAAGCGAAAATTTTGTAAGAAAACTAATGCCGCAAAGGGAATCTAGAGTACCTGATATTGGGCGATGTAGCAAGCTGGCTACTTTGACATCATGATGAAACTGGTTAGTGAGCTTCAACCTGTAGCGGCCAAGAAAATGGTAGCTGGGCTACGCGTACGCAGTGGAAATGCGAGACGGCAAGGGGTTTTTGGGGGTTGGGTTCTCAAGTCCCGTTAGCTTCAACAATCAATGAATGAGAACAACTGAGACACGCGTTGGAAGGAGCTAGGGGAGCGACACCAAGAGAAGCCAAGCGTCTCTTTCTGTGTGCAGAGGACGTCAGCAGCTTCACTGCATGGCAACTACGTGTTGCCGCCCTTCATTATCCATAACTGCGTTACCATTTGCAAGAGCTTATATTGCGCATTTCAACGTCCCTGGTGTAACTTTTTTGTTTTCCCCCTTTTTAAATCAAGTTTAGGAATAAAAAAATAACAAAATAGAGTTATCTATCTATATATTTATATAATATATAATAAATGAAGCGAGACATTCTTTACGCGACACGTCATCGTAGAAATAATTTCTTTACTCGAGATCATCACTTTATGTTTTTAAGGTGAAATATATAACTATAACTATTCTAAGAGTTACTAAAAGTCTGAAACACTATCAGAGATATAATCCTTATTTCTTGATAAGTTAATTTTTATATTAGTTTACCTTATACAATTCAAAAAAAATAATTCTAAATGTTCTGAAACTCTAACTAATTAATTGACTAACTTATTAGAATTTAATTTTGTGTATTGAATTTTCAAAACCACTCTCTAACATGAGTATAAAAAATTATGTATCTAAAAAACGAAAATAATATTATTGTCTTGAACGAGATCCTTTAAATAAGTGAAGCAAGATCTTCTTTACGGGACACGTCGTCGCAGAAATAGCCTCTTTTACTTGACACATCATTACTTTATGTTTTCAATGTGAAATAGAATTATAACCATTATAAGAGTTGCTAAAAGTTTGAAATACTATCAAGAATAGGGTCCTTATTTATTGATAAGTTAATTTCTATATTAGTAAGTCTTTTATAATTGAAAAAATAATTATAAACGTTCTGAAACTCTACCTAATTAATGGACTTACTTATTATGATTTAATTTTGTATATTGAATCCTCAAAACTACTCTTCGACTTGAATATAAAATTCATATATCTAAAAAACAAAAATAATATTATTCTCTTGAGGTCTTTTATTTTTTGATAACTTAATTTTCACGTCAATAAGCATTATATAATTAAAAATTTTATTCTAAACATTCTGAAACTCTAACTTATTTTATAAGTGTCAGTAAAGATATGAAATACTATCTTGGATGAGGTCTTTATTTCTTCATAAGTTAATTTGATATTAGTAAGCCTTATATGATTGAAAGGAAAAAGTAATTCTAAACGTTCTAAAACTCTAATTAATTAATGAATTAATTTATAAAGAATTAATTTTGAGATTGTATCCTCAAAACTACTCTCCAATATGAATATAAAAATTTTATTTTTAGAACAAAAATAATATTATCTTGGATGGATTCCTTATTTACTGATAAGTTAATTTTTTATATTAGTAAGTCTTATATAGTTGAAAAACTAATTCTAAACATTCTGAACATCTAACTAATTAATGAATTAACTTATTATAACTTATTTTAACTATTGTTTCCTTAAAACTACTTTCTGTTATTATTATACAAATTCATATATCTAAAACAAGAAAATAAAATATTAAATTTAGAAAAGAAACATATGATGTTACAATATTGAGATTGACACAATAAAAATGATGCTACAATTGATTCATCCTTAGAATCCTTTTGGTACAATACAAGAAATTGATATTATTTTTTAATTGAGACCATAAGACCAACAAATGACTGTATAATAATTATTAATTAAAATCACAGTAATTGTAAAACTTATTTGTAAATATGATAGTTGAACATGATCTAAATTTATATACCAAACATTTTAGTGTATATAAAGGTATGAAAATAATATTTTGGATGTGATCCCTATTTTTTAAGTTTATTTAATTTTGCTTCTAAAACTCTAAATCTACTAATTTTTTAGGATTTGAATTTGATTATCATGTTCTTAAAACTAACTTTCTAATACGAAGATAAACAAACATGTATTTAGAAAATAAAAATAACATATGAGATTCAAAATAAAAAATTATGTTATAGTTAATTTAAATTTGTTATGATTGATTAAATGTATAGGTATTGACACATAACATAGTCATTTATATAACATATAAAATTTATAATTAAATTATAAGATAATTAATAATTAGATTATCATGTCATCAGATTATATTTTCAATGTAAAATAAAATTATAACATTATAAGTGTCATTCAAGGCCTTAGATATTATCTTGAATAGGGTCCTTATTTCTTGATAAGTTAACTTTTATATCAATAAGCTATATTTATTTGAAAAACTAATTCTAAGCATTCTGAAATTTTAACTAATTACTGAGCTAACTTATTATGACTTAATTTTAGCAAAATAGGAGAAATTGCAAGCGCGATCTGGCCGTCCACGCGCGATCTGTGGATGGTTCAGATCTTTTTTTTTACGTTTTTTAAGGTACGTCCACTGCATAATATAGCGGACGATCTTTTGACAAAAATACCATCCAGCTTCATCCGCTACATTATGTAGCGGACGAGTAGGCAGTGTCTTCTGGCTTTTTTTTTTTTTTCTCTCTCTCTTTCTCTCTCTCTATTGTATCCTTGAAATCACACTCTAACATGAACATAAAAATTCAAATATCTACAAATTAAAAATAACATATTAAACTTAGAAGAGAGAAGAAGATGATATTATAATTGAGATTGAAACAGTACAAATGGTTTAAAAATTGATTCATATTTATAATATTTTTATATATACTGATCGAAGTATATGCTTACCATGGTCGATGTAAAAATTTATCAATATAATATATAGCATTTAGAATCTTTTGGCACAGTAAAAAATTTGACTTATTTTTTTTGTGTGAGACCACACAACCAGCAAATGACAGTACAATGATTATTAATTAAAATTTCAATAATGGCTAAGCTTAGTCATAAATCTGATAGTTGAAAATGATTTGAAGCTATATACTAAGCATGTAAATGTATCTAAAGGTATATAAATATTATTTTGGCTGTGATCCTTATTATTAAGTTTATTTAATTTTGCTTCTAAAACTCAAATATGCTAATTTTATAAAATTTAATTTTGACTATTATGTTTTTAAAACTAATCTCTCATACGAAGATAAGCAATTATATATCTAAGAAATAAAAAAAAACATAGGATATTTAGAACAAAATTTTTATCTTACAATTAATTCAATTTTATTATCTTTTACTAAATATATATGTATTTACACATAACATAATCATTGCAAAAAAAATTTATCTATGCAATATATAAAATCATTAATCAAATTATAGAATAATGTTTTGATTTGATAAGATCGCGTGATCAACAAAGTAGCTGTATAAGTATAAACAAGATTTTAAAAAAAAAAATCACATATAAAATAGAAGAAAAAAGGTGCAATCAAATCAAATTATTCTTAATTACTATAGTTGAAAACATTCAAGAACTTTAAGATGCAAAAATATGATATGCCATCAAATTATATTTTCAAAATGAAATAAAACTATAAACATTATAAGTGTCTCTAAAGGTTTCAACTATTATCTTGAATGAGGTCCTTATTTCTTGATAAGTTAATTTTCATATCAATAAGTTTTATATAATTAAAAAATTAATTTTGAACTTCATGAAACTCTAGCTAATTAATAAACTAATATATTATGACTTAACTTTAACTACTGCATGTATCCTTAAAACCACTCTCTACTATGAATATAAAATTTATATATCTAAATATTATAAATAACATTAAGAGAAAGAAAAAATGATGTTATAATTGAGATTGAGATAAGAAAAATAATTTAATACTTGATTCATGTATATATATTTTTTAGTATACGCTTACCATAATGGATGCAAAGATTTATCAATATAATGTATAGCATTTAAAATGTTTTCATAAAATAAAAAAGTGACTGTATTTTATGGGTGAGAGCACACTATTAACAAATAACTTTACAATTATTGTTAATTAAAATTGCAGTAATGATAAAAGTTATTCGTAAATTTGATAGTTGAAAATAATTTAAATCTATATAATAAACATGTTAGTGTCTCTAAATGCATGCAAATTTTATTATTATTAAGTTTCTTTATTTTTGCAAAAACTATATGAAGGCTATATTAAGAAAGCTTATATAATGTAAAAATTAATTCTATAACTCTAAATGTATTAACTTATTATGATTTAATTTTGACAATCATGTCCTTAAAACTAACACTCTCATACAAAAATAAAAAATAATGTATCTAGAAAACAAAAATGACATATGATATTTAGTAGAAAAAATTATATGACCGCATGATCAACAAGTGGCTATATCACATTTATGAAAATAAATCACATACATTAAAAACAATAATCAAATAATTCTTGTTTACTTTATTTTAGGAACATTTAAAATCCTTATGATGTAAAAATATATGCATCTAATTCTACAAAACTAATGATTTACCAATTCGTTTATATATAGAGCCCTTATAATCAATAAAACAGTTTTTTTTCAGTAATACTTATTAAATTTTCATTAAAAATAATAAATAGTAAATTTTAGACAGCTTATAAGTACTAAAATTTAATTTTGATTATGATGGAATTGATTACAAGTACGACTGAAGACTATTGTGCGAGTTCAATAACAAATAATTGGTTAACGCTCGCTTTATAATATTAGCCTAATATAATGATATTTGTTATCCTTTGCAAACTGATTATAATTATAGGTATAACCTGACATAATTTGTTATATTAATGTTAGATTATGGTGTGCTAAAATAAGTGTAATTTATGAAAAAAGTATCATTAGATGCATTTAATAGATATAGAAACTATAATTTGGTGACAAATAACAGTCATAAAAATGTGAAAAATTAATTTCAATACTCAATAATAAGAACGCGGCATGTTCATCAATTAAATATTCTTATTACTAGCATCTTACAAGAATTAAAGAAAAACATATACATAAAATATTGGATATTATGTGGTCGTTCAGTTAAATTTATTTATTTTAAAATTTTACTTAATTGTTATAATAACCTCAGGAACATATATATGTAATACCTTAAAGACCATCTGAAGTTAAAGAATTAAATCGGTGTAACATTTGCAATTCAAAAGGGATACTTGATAGCATCATCATATTTTAATTAAAACTACAATCGTATTCGCTATTTAACTTTAGGGCTAATTACACCTATGTCCCTGAGGTTTGGGGGTAATTACACTCGAGGACACAAAGTTTCAAAATGTAACACTTATGTCCGTTGACAAACGGAACCCTAAAAATTCTAACGGTTTTAACAAAATGACTTTATTACCCCTGACTTTAAAATAAATTACCCAATTAATTTACTGATTATTCTTCCTCTCCCCACACCCAGCACCCACACACACACCCCCCGCGCCCCCACCCCCCCGCCCCCAACCCCATTTCTGTGACTTCTGCATGAACGGAACGGGGTCAAGGACAACCCCCAATCGCCACACCCCTACTGCGGGGGAGAAGAGAAGAGATGGAGAGGAAGAGCGACGGCGACGTCGCCGGTGATGGATCTGCTTTGTTCGCCGAATAACAGAAGGGACTGCCGGAGGAGAAGGGGGATACTAGGGTGAGGGAAGGGGCTGTCGGCGGGGAAGGGGACTGCCGGCGGGGAGGGAAGAGGTTGCCGGGGTGAGGGAAGGGGCTATCGGCGGGGAAGGGGACTGCTGGCGGGGAGGGAAAAGGTTGCCGGGGTGAGGGAAGGGGCTGTCGGCGGGGAAGGGGACTGCCGGCGGGGAGTGAAGAGGCTGCCGGGGTGAGGGAAGGGGCTGTCGGCGGGGAAGGGGACTACCGGCGGGGAGGGAAGAGGCTACCGGGGTGAGGGAAGGGGACTGCCGGCGGGGAAGGGGCTGTCGGCAGGGAGGGAAGAGGCTGTAGGGGTGAGGGAAGGGGACTGCCGGCGAGGAAGGAAGGGGCTGCCGGCAGGGAGGGAAGGGGCTGTCGGCGGGGAGGGAAGAGGCTGTCGGGGTGAGGGAAGGGGCTGCCGGCAGGGAGGGAAGGGGCTGCCGGGGTGAGGGAAGGGGCTACCGGCGGGGAAGGGGACTGCCGGCGGGGAGGGAAGGGGTTGCCAGGGGTGAGGGATTGGACCTAATTTGGAAATTAGGGTTCGAAAAAACCCTAATTTGCAAATTAGGGTTTCAACAAAACCCTAATTTTGGGTTTTAAAACCCTAATCTTTAATTAAGGCTTGAATTCTTAATTTAAAAAGGGGTAGTATCGTCATTTTAAAAATATGTATTGATGACATCAGCAAAAAAATACACTTTTTGGACGGAACCCTAACGGATGGACACGACTGATACATTTGAAACACGTTTGGTCACGGAATGTTACATTTTGAAACTTTGTGTCCTTGACTGTAATTACCCCCAAACCTCAGGGACATAGGTGTAATTAGCCCTTAACTTTATATGACACCAGCATGATTATTCTACTATTCTAAGTGCTAAGCCAATATTCATTTGAATTACTATTTGGCAATCTCAAACAAAAGCTCAAAGAAGACAAGTAACCAGCGGCTCCATTGTGTCGTTGTCTGTTATTTGTCCTTCAACTTACAATATAATAAAATTACACGTAAACACACATATACATGAAAATATCTCATATTTATTGCATGCAGTCTAATAAAAAAATTAAGCTATTTAACGATTGAAAGTTAGGAACAATGCAAGTGAATTCATCTTTTCGTATTTTACTTAAATTAGTCGTGATTAATTTAGGCACTAAGATTAATCTTTGTAGCCAAACAATATATTTTTATACTGTTAATTTTTTTGTCTATGTGGTACACATCAATACACTTTTTAAAACCTTATAGTATACTTTATTTTAAAAACAGACTTGAGCTTGGCTCGAGTTACTGAGCTAGTAAACTTAATAACGTACGTATCAGATAAACAAAAAAATTCCTTCCTAACTTTATTAATGTGCCCATTATCTAAAAGTAAACGAGTCCAAGTAAGCTAATACCCAGCATAATTATGAGTCCTCACAAATACGGGTAGTGATATAAATCTGTTGACATCTTTATTGGGACTTTCAATAATAATTTTTGGATGTATCATTTTAATATCACTATGTAAATGTCATTAAAAGAAGAACATAAAAATGTCATAAGATAAGAATACGTGGGGCTATGTTAACATGCCCTTTTTGATTATGTGCACACATATGATAATTTTTTGTTGTTAAGGTTATAATTTTTCTCGTGATTATACAACTGGTACCGGATAATACTAGCTCCCTTGATTTTCCTCTGACTTTTAAAATATTTATTTGAGATAGATTTAATTAGTAACATCTAAAAATATCTAATTAAAAATAAACAGCAACTAGTAAATATATAAGTATTAGTTGATAAGTCAAGTTAGAATACAAACAACAAATGAAGCTAACAACCCTATGTACTAAATATATCTTAGAAATTTCTAAAAGTCAAATGCAAGAAATTGAATGGTACGGCCGGGTGTAATGAAATAAGACGTGAACATAGTATTGGTACATGCGAGGGAGATGACTTTTTATTTTATTTATATAGTAACTAAAAGAGACACGTTCCATAAATAAATAGAAGAAATACATACAAAATGCAAAACAGATCTTTTAATCTATTGAATGATTAGATTTAAGAAAAATTCAATATGGTCGGGTTGAGGCAGACTGCATCACCAAATATTTGAAATGGTATGGGTTATAATCCATTGTATTAAAAAGTAGCAACAATTTTTCCTTCATATTTGCATAACATAAGCATATTGCTGGAAATAAGGCTGTATACAGACCGAGTTCGAGCCGAACGTGGGTGTTTAAATTCTGTTCGCATATTTTCTGGGATGTTTGAGCTCGGCTTGTGTTCGTTTATAAGGCTAACATGGATGATTAAACTCGGCTCAAATTCGTCAACGCAAAACTTGGGCTCGACGGGGTTCGTTTGTCTAAAAAAAAGCAAACTGAATCAACGGTCAGAGAAGGAGAAGAAGTCGATTGATTTCTGGAGCTTCACAAGATTGGAGATTCAGAGCCGTAGAAGATCTCATATCTGATCGAGAGAGATGTGCGGCCATGAGAGTAAGAAAGAGATGGCGGGTGCCTGTGCGTGCATTTTTTTTTATCTCCATTCATATGTCGGAGACCCTGCATATGTGTGGAGGGAAAGATATCAAGAGAGAGGGTGGGTGGAGCAGAAGATGTGCGGCTGAGAGGAATTAATATTTATGTCAGGGTTTTCAAGATGGATAGGTAGACGTGTTGGGCTAAGATTTTGGGCTGTCTAGTTGTAATGGTTTGGCTTGTATTTAGGAATTTTATGGGTATGTTATTGGGCTTGGTTAACATAATATATATATATATATGGACCATGATCCATTGCTAGCGCTAGCAGCGCTAGCACCGTCCGCTATATAATGTAGCGGACGACCAATTTTCATCCGCTACATTATGTAGCGGACGGCCAAACAGCGCTAGCAACAATGCTAGCGCTAGCAATGGATCACGATCCTATATATATATATATATATATATATATATATATATATATATATATATATATATATATATATATATCATCCTTTAAAAATAAAAATAAAAATTTATTATATAGATGAGCCATTACGACGTTACAAACACATTCATGAATATTTTGAAGTGTTAATGCTCTGCTCGTTTAATAAACGAGCTTTAAAATAGTGTTCATGTTCGGTTTGTATATTATACAAACGAACATGAACGAGTTCTGAAAGGAACGAACCAAGTTGTTTATGAACAACTCGGTTCATTTACAGCCCTAGCTTGGAAAGGATGAGAATAGGAGATTCTTGGAACAGACATAAAAGCCTATAACACAAAAACTTAGAAGATACTCTCACCTGGCCACCGTCTCTCTCTCTCTCTCTCCCACCCCTAAAATAAAAAAAACAATTGCTCCCCCATAACGTCATTCGCCGCCACCATCGACTTACTCCGGCTTGTGGTGGTGTGGTAGAGTAGTTTAATGGTGTTTGTGTGGTTTTAGTCATGGTGTTTGTGTTGATTTCTCTTTGAATCTGTTGTGGCTGCCGTGATTGGCCATCTTTCGACCTCCATCGTCATTTGATCTCTGTGCTGGCTCACCGATAAAACGTCTGGGACTGGTCGCGTTTGGGTAATGGTTTTGACTCGGATGATAAGGTTGTTTCGTGTTGAAAGGTGGGATGATAAGGACTTCGATTGGGTAAGGGTTTTGGGCATGGTGACCAGCAAAGGGATTGTGGTCGTTTCTTGGCGGTGTTTGAGTGAGTCTGTGGATGGGTTTTATCATCTTTCTAGGGTTTGGTGCAGGCATGGAAGTGGATAGTTATCCTTTGAGCAAGCTTTGTTGCAGTCTTTAAAGTCAATGTTAATTCTCCATGTAGGAATTGTGATGATGTTGGGTACCCACTCTGGGTAATCAATCCTTAACTGCACCTCGATAATTTTTCAACTTTTCCTTCGATATAATAGCCTGTCATTAATCATGGGAGAATGATCACCTCTTTTGCTTGTTTTAATGTATGATTAGGATCAACACTAAGTTGATCGGATATCACCTAGGGGTCAATGCCATGCATATCTACTTCTGTCCAAGCAAAGACATCACGACGTTCATGCAATAGGGTGATCAAACTGTCTTATATGTTGCTAGTAAAGTTGAGTCTATGCTTGCAGGTTTCTTTTGATCTCCTGGAAAAAGACAATTTGAATAAGGAGGCCTTGTCAGCTCGCCTCACTTAATTTTTTTCATCCTACTCATCCTAACACGACATAGACTTTTTGCCTTGACATGAAGCTAAACAACACCAACAACCCACAAATTGGCCACCTTTCACTACTATAATTCTTTCCTCGATGGAGTTAGAGTTTCTCCGAGCTGAACTATCAGAGAGTTGATGTGAGTTTATATATGAACGTATGAATCATGCATGTAGATGATAATGGATATAAAATACAACATGGAGCAATGAAAGGGATAGGAGAAAGCCTAATCTTTATGAAGATAACATAATGTGTTGGTGGGAATATAAACACCATGTGCCAATACCCCCCTCAAGCAGACAATGGAAGAGGATGAATGTTAGCTTGTCTTGAAGAAATAAAAGTGACTAATAAGGAGACCCTTAGTCATGATGTTCGCTATTTCATCTATCGTGCAGATAAACTAAACTTGAAGAGCTTTCTATGCAATCAAGTCGCTGATAAAGTGGATATCAATTTCCACATGTTTGGTGCAGACATGAAATATGGGATTGGGGCTAAACATGGGGCACCCAAGTTGTTACACCATAAGATGGGTGGGGCTTGATAGAGAGACTGAGTTTCTAAAGTAGTGATTAAAGCCAAGTAAGATCCTCAACTATGCCAGTGAAAGCTTTGTATTCGAAATGTATAGAGGAGTGAGCAATAATTTTACAGTTTTCGAGAGCTCTAAGAGATTAGGTTGTGGCCATGGTAACTTGCAAATCTGCCTTTAGATTTCCTAGTCATCCCAGTGAGCCGGTTCAATTTGAATCTGAGAAAGATTGCAAGACATGTGAAAAGGATTTAGAGAGATAAAGACCATAAGTAGAGGTGTGTTGGAGATGGTGAATGATAAGCTTAACAACAACCTAGTGATGTTCGAACAGAGCATGCATAAACTGATTTACTTTATTTATTGCAAAGGCAAGGTCGGGGTGGATGAGGGTGAGATATTGGACAGCGCTGACAATTTGCCTGTATTTGGCTGGAACTAAAGATGGTGTGCCCCCTTATTGAGCGAGTTTGTCAGTGGGAAGAAAGATGAAAGCACATGAGTTTTACGTGCTACATGCCATTTCGCTATGGGATCTTTGAAATGTAGTGTCATTAGTAGAGATAAAGGACACCTATACATAGCCACCCCATTTTTGTAGTTTCATTTTACTGTCTTATCATTGGGCTTTATTCCTAATTAAGTTAATTATTATTATGGATCTAGGCCTAAAGATATAATGAGCGTAATTTATTAAAGTACAATACAGTCAGAGTCTAGTCCAATTAGCGTTCAGTGCAGTTATAGTTTAATCTGGTCCAGTTTAGAGTTCAGTCCAGTTAGAGTCTGGTCCAGCTGGTTAAACCAATCTACTTATGTAAGATTTAACTCAGATTAAGGGATTTTGACTTGATTCAGATGACTCTAAATTGATTTTGGATCAATCCCTGATGTACTTTTAATAACTTTGATTTAGATGTGACTTGGGTTTAATCTCCAAAATCTGGTGCATCTCATTTGTCTTTTTCAGATATTTTTTCCATATGAAAAGGGGAAGTAATATCCTCAAAATTCAAGATAAAATCTTATTTAATTAAGGAATGAGCTGGCCAGTTTTTGACAACCGGCCGGTAAAGCTTTTTAATTGAAAAAACAGGCCAGCAAGTTGAATTTTTGGATCTTTCACTTAAATCGGATACTCTTTTTTGTCAGAGATATTATACATAAAAACGTCCACTTTACCGTTGCTGAATTATGGGTCTAGATTCTTTATCTTGATGATTCCAAGTTTGTTTTCTATTGATTAATCTAAATGTATCATTAAGCTTAATCTCAGGAAACATCATATTCCAACAGCGTAACATCATGGATATCTTTTTTTTTATGAAGACTTTGGACTTAGACTAGATTATCTCTCTTTATTGTTTGCTAAGCTTTCTTAAGGATCAAACAAAAAATTGAAAAGACTCAAAACTGATAAGCTTGACTGTCAATAATATTTTCATTCGAATGAAACTCATTTCATTCGAACGATTCCTTCAGAAGATAAATGTTTTAACTTCTCTTTGTCAGTAAAGGTTTTCTGTGGAATGATTCTCAAATCATTCAAACGTTTTCTTCAGTGTCTTAATTTGATTCAAATTCTCTTTTCGCTCGAACAATTCTCTAAATCACTTTATCAATTTGATGCCAAGGAAAGTGGGTTCGTACCTACCTGGAGGTGCCACAAAGGCTGCAGTCCAAGTCAACTTCCAAGTATACAAAGTGAAAGACTGTGAGGGTGTAGTAAGGGCAGAGAGCAAGACTTCCCAAACAGGCCGTGAGGAATGGCAGTGCTGCGGAGACAAGGTTGAGATGAACATGGCCGACAGTCCAAGTCAAGGTCTAGTCAGGGTCCAATGTTATGGTCCAATGCTATGTCCAAGATCGTGTCAACTCGTGTTTCCCTTTCAAGAATCCAAGAGCTCTCATGTTCTAAAGTGAGAAAGTGATTTTGAGAGAATGAGTGAAAAGTCCTTTAATGAAGTATAAAGTCCGAAGTCCACTATTTGTAGGAAACAATGTGCCTGTGTCATCAAGTGCCACATGTCGTCCCCTGGGAGTGACACGTCATCAGGGGTCCAAAAATACTGGTTCTCTGTTGGACTGTCGGTTCTCAAATTCGCACCTCCTTACCCCATACAGTGTCGTTCTACTTGAGTGAGAAGACTGAAGACATCGTGACGGCATGATCTGAGTAAGCCCATTGCCCCAACCACCTGTACAAGCCCTTACTGAATCCCATAAGTGTGTGTCAAGAGACACGTAGAGAACCTGGTAGCGACGAGGGTTGCCCTTGTTACCAACTGCCAGGCAGACTAGGCGTGATACCCTCTAAAGACGTGCTCCCATCCTAGAGTGACCCGGGGGTCATCGTTCTGGGGGCACCGATGATCACCAGTAACGTGAGTGTACATGGTCGCAGCTTAATGCCTAGTGTCATGCAAGTCACCCCTGGCAGCGATAGCTTTGTGGTAACGTGCCTATCTCACTACGAAGGGTCCTCGTGCTGGAGCACTACGAGTGGAGCCCCTCGAAATGCTGCACATTTCGGAGAATGGGTCGCAGCATGTTCCACGTCTATGGCGGGGGCGCATGGTATGGTGAATGTGTATGGTGCCTGGAGGCCTGTAACATGATTGTAGCGTATAGGCGGTTGCCAACAGCACGAGACATTGATTGTGGCGCATGGGCGCGGTGCCTACAGCACGAGACATGATTGTGGCGCATGGGCGCGATGCTTATAGCACTAGACATTGATTATGGCGATGAGCTCAGCGACAACTGTCGCTAGACCATACCTAGTGCCTGGGGCACATGTCATGAAAGTGGCGCATGGGTGCGATGACGACCGTCGCGAGACCATTCCAGGTGCCGGGGGCACGTGTCATGGAAGTGGGCGTGTAGGCGCAGGTCGAGTGTCCTGGAGACGGGACGTGAGCCAAATGTGCATGCTATATCAAAATGATAAATGCGATCTCTAGTAATGACATAGTTGGGAGTGATGATACATGATCGTTGGCGATGGATCATTCGACGGTAGCGCGCGACTTTAGGCGACGGGCGTTGCGGAGGCAGTGCACAGTCGCGAGCGATGGACGTCGCAAGGTTGATGTACGAACGTCCGTAAACATCGTGGAGGTGCAAATACTCGAGAAAACAAGTGCGCGGGAGGAGAGGCCATAGGCCAAAAATTGGGGGAAGGCCAAGCCACCACCCCTGGGAGGCCGAGGCCTACCCTAAGGGGTGGCCAAGGCCAATGGCAACCTCCCATGAAGGGAGGCCAAGGCCACTCTGCCTTTTGATGAACTTCGGGCGTGCCGATGGTAAGTATTTTGATGGGAAATGACGAATCCAAAAGTAGCGTTATGACGAGTGTGTTGCCGTGAGTCGTACCCACATGACGAACAAGGTGCCAAGGTCACATGAGAAGCGTACGAAGAGAAAAAAGTGCAAAAAGGACTTTGACCCTTGGGGAAGGCCGAGGCTGACCCCATGGGGTTGGCCAAGGACTTTGCCCCTTGACCCCGTTGCTCCGGTTGCGCCGTCAGTCGATGTTTTGATGAAAAGGTGTTCGGGTGGTTGCGGTGTGATGAGTGTTCTACCGTGAGTTACGTTAATGAGAAATAATTGACGCCTAAGTTGCGCACAAAGTTTGCGAGGCGAAAAATGCACGTGACTTGGCCGCTCGCACTTTGACTTGTTTGATGTGTTGAAAAAAAAAAGACCGTTGAATCTGTCGACGTGTTCACGCGAAGCAGGACCTTCAGTGGGCTCTTGGGTCCGATCAAGATAGATCGGGAACATATTCTATCAGAATACTTGATGTCTGCTCAAGAAACTAATTTCATCCGAATGAATCTTATTTTCCTTCAATCGATTCTTTTAGAGACTAAGAGATTACTTTATTCATTATTTTCATCCAAATGAATTTGATATTCATGCAATCGATTTCTTCAGAGTAATCTAAATTGTTCTGGAATGAAATTCTCCAAATGATTTCATTTGGATGATTCTTTTTAAAATATATTCTACCTTCTCCCATTAAATGCTCTTCAACAATTAGATACTCGCAAGTATAAAAGGGACCCTTAGAGAGTTTATTAATCTTGAAAAATCTTTTGTTCTTTGTCTAAAAATATCCTCATCATATTCTTACATCTTTACAATCCTTTGTGTGAAAGATTGTTATTTGAGATTTTGTCAAGCAAGCTTCTTGGTTAAGTTCTTTAACATTCAGATCTTCCCACCTACGAAGGCTTAGCCTTTGTTTTTCATTGTAACATCTACTCTTTAGGGAGTGTAAGTTGTATTTGAGTTGTAATCTTATTTTCACTTGTAATTGTTGGAAACCTTGAAGAGGTTTTCAGAACTGTACTGAGGTTTGAGCTAGCACCCGAAGCTAGCCGGTTTGTGGAAGGCTCGAGTAAGTCTCCTTTGTGTGAAGTGCTTGAGGACTAGACGTAGGTAGGTGGGGCCGAACCAGTATAAATATTTTGTCGATCTCTGATTGCAATTATCTCGTGAGTTAAATTTTCAAATTCCTACTTAGATCTGTAAACACCTTATTAAACCCTAGGTGTACTTAGGGACCTATAACCATTTTATTTAACCTCCAGACCTCTATAAATTGATCCATGGGGCTACAAAACGAGAGGTATTTTTCCTTATAAATTTTCCTCCCTAGAATTGGTTCACTATTTTTAGTAAGAAATCTGCAAAATAGAGAGAATAATTCCCAATTCCCTTTTTCCTGGTTCACAATCCCTTAGTATACCGTGTTGTGGATCTATTCCGACGTTGTTCCCAATCGTCTACACAAGCCCCATCTCAAGGTGATTTTTGTGTTTCTTTTTATCTCTAGATTAGGAGAGTCTAAATAGTCTCCCTTCTCTACGACCATATCTCGATTGATAAATATAAATCCTATAAAAAGAGTCTAAATTTTAGGTTCATTTCGACTAAAAGAGGTCGTGTCCATCTTAAAAATTAAAAACCGAGATTTAATTTGCCTCCTTTATGGTCCGGTCAATATTACGTGAATTTGATCTCGGTTTGTCCGACTGGGTACATAGGCCATTCGATCCTTGATGTGGGCTTAAATTTTTTTTATGTTAGGTTAGGGTTTTTATTGTGCACATTTTTGTTACATGTTATGAAGGCCAAAATATCATAAAAACAAAGTAGAGACCGTTAGACTATAACAGGCGCCTAACACCTTCCTCATTTATAATTTAGTCCCCAAAACCATCATCTCCGTTTAAAAGTTTAGATGCTTTAGTTTGAATCCAAACTCACTTAGGGATTTTTTTTCCTTCTTATTTTTCCTTTGTTATCATTTACAATAAAATAAAATGGCCACTGGCAACATTCCTGGGTCTAGAAAAGTCTTGAAGGCGGTGCGCCACAACACCATTAGGTTGTTGAATGACTTCAATGCACAAAAAATAGTGGAGAGCTAAGGTCTTTGATGCCAAAACTTGGAGGCCATTTCTATGATGAAATGTTGAATCGGCATGGGTGCCGATGATTAAAATTCTATCAACTTAAATAAGAACAAGTAGTTGGATACCTTGAGAGAGGGAATGAATCATTTTCTGAGCCATGAAAAACCGCACTAAGTGAAGAGTGGGAAACACGACACGTTTGAAGGGATATTTGAAGCCCCGGTGATTGAGACATGTACACTTCGCTAATTTGGACACTATGGAGGAATGCATTGTGGACATCAAGTCGATGAATGCTCTAAGTCCGTGTGACTGAATTGCAAGGATGGTCTAAACGGTCGAAGGTTTTGATGATAGGGTTGAAACTCTCATCCTAATCGAGGTCATACTCTTGATGAAATCTTTTGGAGACAAGGCATGCTTTCTAGCATGCAAAGCTATTGTCTGCTTTCTCTTTGACATGAAAAATATATCTACAACCAACAATGTTCATGTGGGGTTGAGAGGGAACAAGTGACCAAGTTCCGTTGCATATGAGTGCATTTGTCTATGCTTGCATAGCATGTCTCCATTTAGGAAATTTGTGAGCTTCAAAAAATATGTTGGGTCTGTGAGTGTATGATTGCAGTGGGTGATGGTGGCGAAATGAGTATGATACTTTGAGGTTTTGGGTTGATTGTTCCACAGTTGCATTAGATGTATGCATATGGAGGTGGTACTGTGTTTAAAAGAAGATGGTTTGAGGGAAGTGAATGTGGGAGGGAGTGGCGGCAACTGGGCGATGAGGTAAAGGTCAGTGGGATAGAAGGCGGATGATATGTGGATAGGACTGGTGGAGTGAGATGAGAGAGTAGGTGACTAGAGTTATATTTTTTTGGGGATTTGAGAAATAAAGGTTAATAGGAGGAAGCTGTAGATGAAGATTGGGGAGATAACTACGGACTGGGGGAAATGAGGAGAGGATCAACGGTGATGAAGTTTGTTGAAAAAATTGATATGGAATGCAAGGGTGAGGGTCATTAGGTGAGTGGGAGGAAGAGAGGTGATGACAACATTGTGAGGACACCAATCTAAGGTGTGAATAAAGTGGAGGAAGGTTGAACAAGAGACTGATTAAAATTTTCAAAAACAAAAAGCGAGATTCATCAAATCGGACATGGAAGGTGATATGCATTTTGCTGGTTGGAACGTCGAGGAACTGACTGCCCAAATGAGATTAGCCAAGAAAGACACATGTTTGGACCAAATTCCATTCTGTAATGATCATGGGGATGTAAATATGATAGCATAAACAACCAAACGCACATAAAATAGCTTAGTCAAGAAATTGCTTGAAAAGAAGTTTGTGGGAGTGGTATTTTGGCAAACGAAATATTTCATGCAAGTTGATCAGGTAGACGACCGTTTCAAATGCAAAGTGCTTATATTTAGGTGAGACTGAGGCTGAGTAAGAAAACTGAGGCCGGTTACGATAATATGACAATGGCGACGTTTGATTACACCATTTTGTTCATGCGTTTGTGCACGGAAGGCCGTGACAAATGCCACAAGATTGAAAAAATATATTTAGCAGCGATATTCACCTTCCCAGTTGGTTTGACTAGATTTTATTTTAGTGTCGATTTGGCACTCCACACATACTTGAGATTGACAAGAAGTGTTGAATACATTTGATTTTGAATCTTGAAAAGTACCAAATGTGTTTTAGAATTGTCCTCCACTAAAATAACCTAGTATCTATGATTTTATCATGACATAAAAGGGGATGGGCCCCCAAGCATCGCTAAATATGAGTTCCAAAAGTTTGTCACTCTAATGATTGGATTATGGTAAAGATAACGTTTAGGATTGTCCCAACTCACAAGCATTACAAATTTTATCAGAAAAAACCTAGAACTTGAACATGGTAATCTATTATAGAGAACAATTTGACGATGCACACATGAATGTGGATGGCCAAAGACATTGATGCCTGGATGCCCGGGGTGTTTTCTTTGCAACAAATAAAATTGGAGAGCCAGTCAAGGGGCATAATGAAGTGCTCAAGGTGTAAAGTCCAGCTTTACTCGACCCATATGAAGTGTTCTTTGTGCCACCTCATCCTTGATGGCGAATGAGAAGGATATAACTCAACAAAAAGGTTATTGTTACGAGTAAATTGGTTAATAGATAAAAGGTGCTTGGTGATGAAGGGTCATGAAGAACACTGTGAAGGTGCTGGCTGATAAAGGGTGCATGGAAGACATAATGAAAGTTAAATGAGGCATGGTGTGTGTGTGTGGATGAACCAACATGTTTAATTGCAATGGACTTACCATTTCCCACATGGACTTGATACGAGCCACGATATTCCTTAGAGAGGATGGCTAAATCAAGGATGATGTGATTTGTAACAACCTTGTCAGGATACCATCGCAACACAGAAGATATGTGGTGGTATGATAAGCAGCAGGAGAATATTTTTAGAAGAAATAATTAGTTGTGTGATTGGTACGGCAACTGACCCGACATTTTTTTTTTAGGTTTGCAACAACTTATTAACGTTAGCAGTTAGATCATAGACTGAAGGACGAATGGAGATCCATCTCAAGGAGGTCCTTGATTAGAATGAGAGAACGGTCGTTGGTTGAGTGTGCTACTGTATAATTTTTTAAATGGGAGAGCAGATGTCCACCACGTTATCCACCACAATGAATAAGGTTTGCAGAAGGGTTGGAATAACCGGTTGGAAGGGGAGGGTTTGCAAAAGAGAAAGAAGAGATGGGATCAATGTTAAGAAATTCAGTACTAATTAAAAGTGCGTGTAGTTCTTAATAGAGCATAGGTTCAGGCCGGTTGTGAAGGTGATGGCCAAAGGTTTAAAGTCAGGACGTAGGCCTTTGAAGACATATATATATCGAAGCCTTCCACTGATAATGGATGGCCATCAGTGGCAAGTTTGTTGGTCTACATATTTGCACTATAGAGGTAGGCAGACACCAACTTGTGTCTATACTTTTGTTCCTAAAGCTTTTGACAAAGACTAAGAATGTGGGTATTCAACTGGGAGGCAAGGGCAGCTTGAAGGGTGTGACATATAGCACATGAAGTTCCTTTTCTGCTGATGAGAGGTTTAGTTTCTTTAGAGAGAGAAGAGAGAAGTGTGCTCACGATAAGATTATTTTGTTTGCACCAAAGAGCATAGTTTGGATTAGGTTGTTCGTTGCTGTCAACAAGGATGTGCAGAGGTGCTTAGGGAAGTGAGCCATCAGTGAAGCCTCAAAGTTCAAGACCTTCAAGGAACGATACAATTTTGGTTCTTAAGAGAAGAAAATTAGTGTTTGTGAGGTTCAGAGAGATAAAGTGGTGGGCATTTGAGAGTGGCTGGAAGGTAGGGGTGGGTGAAGTGGGTTTGCTTGACTCTGCCATGGCACTTTGTACGACTTTTGATACCAAGTTAAAGTTGGAGTTTCTCTCAGTTAACACTATCTAAGAGTTATTGTATTTTGTATATAAACATATCAACCATCTGCAGAGATGACAATGAATCCAAAATACATGTGGAGAAATGGAAAGGGAAAGGATAAAGCCTAATCTCTGGAAAGGTCAACAACATGTGCTTGTGAGAAATTAAACACCATGTGCCAATAGGTGGAGAGTTTTAGTTGATATGAAGTAACCGATAGCATGTGACATGTAAAGACGACCACATAGAGCTTGTTTAGACCAGGTCGCCCTGAGATAGCCTTGAAGGAGAAATGGTATTTATTAATAAGAAAATCATATTGTACACCATTTGTCATGGTAGTGTACCTATAACAACAAAGAAAAAAAAAATTCCCCCTCACCAATGATGGGGATCCCATTTACAAGGGGGATTTCCACTAGTTTTTAGACATTTTTATGAAACATTCACATGTTCAAAAGAATCTTACAAGAATATAAACGAGCTACCACTATGCAATAATATACAATGAATAGTGAAAACATAAGATTGTAAAGTTATGACTATGGCATCATCATGAGAGGGATTCAAAACCCTCCAGTTTAATGGTTAGGGCCATAAAAGAATTTCAGTTTTGAAAGCATCAAGAAACCTTGAATAAAGTTTACTGTTTAGGCATAAGCTTTTGGTGGATGGGTCGACACTTGATCACACTTTGCACTTCTTCATGGCTTACGTTTCGTGCAGTAGGATGCCACTAAAACTTCGTGAGATGGCCTTAGTTGATGAGAGCTTCAATCTCTTGCTTGAGTTGATTGCAATCTTTAATAAGGTGGACGTGGTCCCTATGAAAATGGTGATAAAATTATGGGTCCCTTTGACGCAAGGGGGATCTCATGGGTTTCGGCTATCAGATTGTCTACTGATTTTTCATTTAATTAATACCATGCTCTCGACTTATATTAAAGGGGTAAGATGTCAAAAAGCTTGATCCCATTGGTGAGCTTTTATCACCCTTTCACTACTTGCCATTGGACGGTTTAGGCACTACCTCAGTGTTTATATCGTAAAGTGAGTTTTACTCTTCAACAAGAAGGTAAATTTCTGTCGTTGCTAGTAGCTCGTCTATGAAGCTATTAGGTTTTTTTGTTGAGCAAAAACGGGATTGGGGAACCGTGTCGCACCCCGGCATCAAAGCTGTAAAAACAACACCATTATCTAAGTTGTCAATGAGGAACTTACTATGTTAAAGTGCGTAAGGTAAAGTTTGATGGAACAAATTGATCCTTGAATCACGTTGAACAAAGCAGTAGAATTTTGTAAGAGTAGATGACTACTTAAGAAGTTGGATCAAAAGCGATCCACAAGCTAAGCATCTATTGATAGAGCAATTGTTAGGGGGTAAATGCTGAGACCACTTATGAGTGGTGGTCTTAAGCGTTGTTTGGGAGACACAATACATAATAGAATGGGGTACTTGATGTAGGTACATATAATAAGCAAAAGTTGCAAGATGTTCCCCTGGATCACCAATGCCATTGTAAAGCTCAAACAGCACATCTTAAACCCGGGACAGTGCTATAAAGATCAATATCCTCCTTAAAGGGAATGAGGGTGTGCGCAGACGGCTCTGTTGATCATTGAAATTCATATGATAGAAAGCGGTAATTGAGAGTAATAACATGATTAGAGCTGGGCAAGGATGAATCAATAATATGGCTATGCATTGGATAGCTCCGATCAGCGTCCTTTGAGATAAATAGATTCATGGTTAACTGTAAGATATAGCAGCCTAATGCCGTGGGTAGGAGCCGAGGCTCGACGTGTCCGTTTTAGCGAAATAGATGACAAAGAGATTGAACAAGAGGGTCACGGGTGGTCGATGGACCAATGCATTGTTGTTGCCAGAAGAAATAGATATCTGGAAGACCTTCTAGCCAGAAGATCTGCATAAGACGAGACGAACAACGGTTACAATATGAAGAGGAGTTTGATGGAGGGTCTCTTATGCCTAAGTTAGTTTTAGCGGGTGAAAAAAGCTAAAGAGCAAAGAATAAAACCGTAGCATCACCTGGACGTCATGTAGGCCTTTATGTTGGTAACAGTAAGGAGGTTACTTTCTTAGGGTAGGATTGGATTACCTCAATGGTAATAGTCATACAGGATTATACTATCCGGTTCATATCCAATAGGGCTAGAGCTTATGACCTTAATGATTTAGGACATGATTAAAGGTCAATAATATCCTTGGTCCCGCTTGACTATTATGGAAAACAAGTGGCAGGTGCTAATTGGTAGCATATTTTCATCCTTATCAAATACCACTAAAAGTTTATTGCTATACGTTTGCTCTTGAAACCAACTTCAAATCCGAGCTAATTTGGCTCGACTTCACATCTTTTGAGCGGCAAGAGATGTTACTAATCGAAGATCTTACGGTGTGCTTGGAATCACGGAATTTATGGAGTTATATTTCAAATACTCAAATTTTATTTTTGAAACAATGAAAAAATGAATTGAAATTGAATTTCATGAGACTTGACTGGATTGTTTTTATAGTGTGAAACTCGATGAAAAATGATTGAATTTCATTAGGTTTGAATTTACTTGAATTGAAAAAATTATTTACCCATCTTTTCATTACCTAGATCTCTACAACAAGTGAACCACCACCATCGTATTCATTGCCGCAGCCACTGCAATCCTTAACTACCTCCACCACCACTATTGCCACCGTTATTGTCAACAAATCACCATCGTCTCTTCTGACTCCACACCACTATTACCACAACAACCGTCATTGTCGCTACCATTATCATTCGTTCCACTGTATTAACCCTGTTATGATCATTATATCTATCATCACAACCAACACCATCTATGTTGCTACCACCATGACTACTATCGCCAACATACCACTAGTGACACTTGGATACCACCACCACCACCACCACCACTGTCATCGTTCCAATCCCTAGACTGCCTAACAATTATTGTCGTTGATGCCACATCACCACCACTGCCAATTTCAAAACACCACTATCGTCTCTGCTGTGGTCACCTTAGCTTATGTCACCAACATTACCGTTAGTCACGCTCTGATACCACTACAACTAATATTGGTACCATCACTAGACCGCCCCATGCACCACCTCCACCACTACTGTTATCATTGTTGGTTGCTACCAACACTATAGGACAACACCACTGCTGACGCCGCACCACTACCACAATCGTCGTTGATGCCACCATTGTCACTACTGTAACTAGCCCTATCACTGATTACACCTCGATACCACCACCACCATCGCCATCACTTGACCCACCACTTTGACCGTCAATATCTCTATCGCACCACTTACACCACGGTTATTCACACAACACCCCCACCAATTGGTGCCATTAACACATGTTTCCGAAGGACAAATTCTATAATTTGAATTCTATTTTGTTCCAAACAGAAAAAAGTGACTTGCATTCCAAATGCAATTCCCAATTTGAAATCTAAATTTTAAAAGAATTGGTGCCAAACGTAATGTAAGTTATAATTTACTCAAAAAGATTATGTGATTAGATAATAGGTCCAATAATGTTACGATGTTTTTAACAAAAGAAAGAGACTGCCACTTAAACAACTGGTATATCTACTTAACTTCTTATCTCACGTTTCCACTCGAACTCCTCAATGGTGAGATCAAATATTGTCCAACTAAAGCTGTATCATCTGATGTATTACATGAACGCCATTTCATAAATAGAACATGAAACCATTGCATTGCTAAAGATCAGCATAAGCTATATCAAAAGATAAAGGCTCTCCAGTTTATTAAACTGGGATAGGTACTAATCAAAATGTGAGAATGAATAGGCTCACATATATATCCAAGAATATAGGAAGAGCTAAGTCGCGTTCGTAGGTTTAGTTGTAAGTCCAAACCCAAATGGAAAGAGCGGGTCGTAATGCGAATCTCCCACATTCATTGGGAGCTGATCAACGGTCTTGAACCAAGTATGCGGAAGCTTCCCCGTGAAACCGTAGTCACCAAAGAGAAGATCCGCAACACCTTGGCCTTCTGTTCCGGGAAGCCAGGCTGCTACGAGGGCGTCCATTTTGGCAACGTACGGTTGAACTGTAACAGGACGGCCGGAGATGATGACGACGACACATTTGATAGCGCCACAAACGTTATCGATGATGCTTGGACCGGGGTCGGGGATGGTCAAGTTCAAGCTGTCCCCATTAGTCTCTGCATAAGGGTGCTCTCCAACGACGACGATGGCATAAGAAAATTTGTTGGACTTGACAAATTTGGCATTGGGGTTCTCTTGATACACAACCTCAGTCTCTTGGTCAACAGTATTTTTAATGGCAGTAAGGATGGTTGTACCTAAACATAAAATTAAGAGGAAAAAGAAGTTATTCTCACACATACAAAACATAATTGAAACTCCTTTTGGCAGTATGGTCATGACCTCGGATATTTGTTTCAGAATATTGACATGAAAAGGGATAATTCTGAACGTACCAAGTGTGATATTGCCACCTTGTCCTTGCCACTCAATCGTCCATCCACCACACTGATAACCAATGTTGTTCGCGTGGCTTCCTGCGACGAGTATTTTTGTTGCCTTCTTAGGCAGCGGTAGCAATGGACGCTTGTCAGATTTGCCATTCTTCAGCAGCACAAGAGATTTTCGTACTGCTTCCCTTGCTAGTTCTCTATGCTCCTGCTCAGGTTGCAGATTTATAAGCAAATGCACCTTATTCTGTTGGTAGTGGTGTCAGAAAAGTTCACCGGAATCAAGTAATATTTCAGGCTTACCTTACTTCCTACGTATTTTTTCATGCTAAGATCAGCCAATGGGTTTTCAAATACACCCATCACAAACTTTACCCTTAAAATCCTCTTTACTGCATCATTGATCCGGCTCATGGGAATGAACTTATTCTTCGCCAGGAAGGTTAAGCCATCGATAAATTCCGTGTAGTTGTAAGGGATCATGATCTGCCATGAGTCCACAGCAATGGAATGAGTATTGTATAATGCTGAGCATCAAAGTTAATTAGTTCAAGTCTCAAGTCCCTTCAACTTTGTTTAGTGTTGTGAGAACAGCAAACAAATTAAGAACTAACCATGTCAAGACCAGCATTAACTCCAGTTTCAATGCACCATGTGTAGTTAGCCTTAGGTGGAGTAGTCATCCTGTCAAGACCCTCCCAATCCGAGATGACAAAGCCCTGGAGTAAATGATAAAGTCCAAAACTTGATCTTAGTTGGTTTTTTTTTGTTTTGATAATGATCTTAGTTGGTTTAATCAGTATGAATAAAGGAACCAAAAGCTCAAGTCGAGGTTAACGGTGTGTTTTACTTTGAAATGTAAGGTGTTCTTGAGGAATCCAGTGACAAGTTCTCGATTAGCATGCATCTTAACCCCGTTCCAGCTCGAATAGGAGACCATGACAGTCGCCACGCCCTTGATAATCGAGTCATAATAGGCTGGCATATGGATGCTGAACAATTCATGCCTGCTTATGAGTGTATTGTTCTCGTTGATGCCTTTGTTCGTTCCCCCATCGCCCACGTAGTGCTTGGCACATGTCGCAACCTTTTCCCTATCCAGAGGACACAAAACTGTGTGACAAACTTATGAGGTGATTAAGGTGAAGTCTCATGATTTCATGTCATTGCCTCTAGAATGAGTTAAAACGCAGTTCAGTGACCAAAAATCCGATTTTTGAGTGAGGGTGGGGCATAACTAGCCGCAAGCGGCTAGTGATGTTTCCTTTGACTTCTTTCTTATCAAAAACGATGTCAATATCCCATTAGAACTGTAATATCTAGCTCCTAAACTTGCATTCATCGTTCAAATGTGGGATCTTGGATACGAAGAAGCAATTGGATACGTATTACCTAGTCAACTTTAGAAGCTTGAACATATAGGTAGACTTATCTGTTAAATGTGAACAAGAAATATATGGATTACCGAGTCAATTTTAAACGATTTTGATTTTTTTCTTTCCAGAAAAAGGTGGAACACATGGTCCCTGCCACTTTCTCAATAATCCAAAAGAGTTGCTTTACAATGACTGTAAAGGCAGACATATCTACCATCCAGAAGCACCTTCATCCTTATCATAAGTTTGCAAGAACTAACATCGTCAGATATCTTATCACCTATCAGAGGCAGCCAAAGCTGCCGGTAATATTTGAAAAGTCCAAGTCCGAGGTAGCCAACACAGTAAACAAAATGGATTGGTGACTGTGACAGGGTTGAAGTAATACACTTTTGGATTACGCAATTCATCGTGGACCAACTCAACAGTATCTAAATCCTCGAGAAACTGGTTTGGTTGGCAAATTAAATTCAGTACTGCACTGCATTTACTGATATGATAATGCAAAGTGAAAGTTTCTTTCTTGACGCAGAGCCACACTTTCATTTACACGTTTTGTGATAGAATCCGGGACACGTGGAGCAAGAGTCTTTGGATTACACCATGTTGCACGGAATTCGCAATCCCCACCGACTAAATATTGTTGTTGTTAACAAGAAAAATCATGAAGAAATGAACTGAAATTCAAACTAGAGACTATAAGTATAGAAGTCTTACTGTCCACCAAGATAGGGAACACCTTTACGAACATTAGGTGGGACGTCTCCCTGCAATCCAGGTATGAGCTCAGTCATTGCTCGAACAATCTTAGGATCTTCGCTGTAGCTTTCATAGCAGCGACCCCACCTCGGATCTCTACAGACCTGTTGATGAAAATCACGATACAAGATAAAAGAATGTTAAACTCAACTATAATTTTAGGAATTCAGAAAGATATATTTGTTAAGTTTAAATTGGTTACCGCAATACAAGGAGCAAAAGCATAAGGAATGCCCGTGGCTCTGACTTCCAATGCAGTTGCAGCTCCAATCCTCTTGACCAGTGCAGGGTCTCTATTGAATGCAGAAGAGTTTCATTAGGCATCAGACACTAGGATTATGTCCTACCAGAGTGACTGTCATAATGGTGCAATCCCTCTTTTGGTCGGTGCAAAGCATAATCAAATGTATTAGTCGAATAGTCATCGTTACAAATGTGGAATCAGGTGATGATATTCATTACAAATCTGGGTCACTTATCGCCGTAGATGCATATACTTGCCTGGTAGCACCTAGCCCAATGTTGTGAGGAAAAATTGTTGCACCGTACACGGTGTTGTGACCATGAACGGCATCAATCCCATAAATCATCGGTATACCAAGACGGGTGGTTAATGCGCCCTTCTGGAAATCATTCACCATGTTGACCCAAGTCTCCACGGAAGCCTTTTTGGCCGGAGCACTTCCTCCGCCACTCAAAACACTCCCTGCCCAAAAACAAAGTTCATATTAGCGCGCGCGCACACACACACACACAAGAAGAGCATCAGGGAGAATCTTGAATATGCTTTGTTTACCGATTAAATACTTCTTCATGACCTCAGCGGATGCCACAGCTCGGTCAATCTGCACCATTTGGCCTATCTTTTCCTCTAAAGTCATCCTTCTCATTAAGTCCCTGATTCTAACGTTTAATGGCTGGTTAGGATTTTTGTACGGGAGCTCTGCTTCCGCCATGGCAGGACAACAATACATAACCAAAATCCAAACCATGAACACTGTAATTCTCTTCATCTTGAGCTCCCAAAAGTTCCCTTCACTTTCAAAACTAATCTGCAGTGGTCATATGCAGCACTTCATCATGTTCAACACAACCCACTTAATAATCAATGCCAAGATAGAAAATGAATCAACATTTCATCAAAATCGGCACTCAACCACAGACGCCTGCGCGCACTCACACTATACGCACTGGTCACACTATATTGACGAGCAAAGATTGTAAATAGCACTTGGTTAGCTTAGACTTTAAAATATGAGAATGCATAACATACTGTCGGCACAACTGCCTAAGTATATAAACTAAGCAACTCAAACGGAAGCTGGTTTAAGGAAGTACTGAAGAATGAACTTACAGTGATTAGCCAAGAACACAGTAGCTAGAGAAACAGAAAAGGATCAGAGAGAGAGAGGGAGAGAGAGAGAGAGAGAGAGAG
The DNA here is from genome assembly GCA_033070095.1 of Escallonia herrerae. Taxonomy (NCBI): domain Eukaryota; kingdom Viridiplantae; phylum Streptophyta; class Magnoliopsida; order Escalloniales; family Escalloniaceae; genus Escallonia; species Escallonia herrerae. Next base: position 52,766 of record JAVXUP010000204.1, read on the forward strand.
AGAGAGAGATTCAATTAGTTCATTTTTCTCTGAATCCTCACCGAAAAGCTTCACCCAGTCTTGCGCATCACCCCAAATGTAGTGGGTACGAATATTGCGCTTTTGGTCATAGCTTATGATGCTGAACCAATTGGATTTCAACGTGCAGAATATTTCTTTGGCCGTGGATGTCTTCAAAACTGCTTCACGCCAGCGGATAATCACATTCATATTCACTGAATGTTGCACTTGATCTCGAAGACAAAATTTTCCAGATCTAGTGCAATATTGCACCTTTACATAGCGTTTAAAATAATAAAACTGATGAAATTTCTTTTTAAATACTCAAATTTTATTGTTTAGAATATAAAATAAAAAAAATGGAATTAGATTTCCTTGAATTTGACTAGATTTGTTTCTATAGGATGTCCGCTAAAAATTGTTGGACTGCGAATTTGAATTTAATTGAATAAAAAATAATTACTTATCAGTCTTACCGTTTTTCTGAATCTCTATAACTAATTAACTCACTAGCATTGTTTTCATTGTCGCTGTTGCCAATCACCTTTATTATCATCGTTGCCGCCACTACTACCACATTACGTTACCGTCACTATCATCACCAATGGGCCTTTATAACCGTCACCAATGGACGATTACACCTACTACAAGTGCCAAACTAATCTCACAGTCACACTACACCATCACAATCACAACCACTGTCTGTCAAGTATGTTAAATCACCACCACGACTAGCATTATCGTCAATAGATCGTCATCATCGCTTTTGCTACCACACCTATACTACCATAGTCACCACTCCTGTCCTTGTCACTACCATTACCACTAGCACAGCTTTATTAACCCTATTATGACTAAAATGTCTATCACCGCCGCCACCCACCACTATATCTATTGGCGCACCATGGATACTATCACCCAAATACTATAAATCACACATGGATACCACCACTACCATGTTACAATAACTAAACCGCATCACTACCCTCCATTAATGCCACATCACCACTACCGCTGATGTCACAAAACTACAATCATCATCGTCTGTGTTACTGCCACAGTAACTTATGTCATCAGCATTACCATTAGGTACGCACTAGTACCACTAGCACGACTACTACCAGTATGATCACTAGATCGTCCCACACCTATATAATTATCGGATGCCGCCAATTCCATAGAACAAGACTGTTGTTGTCGCCACACCATCACCACTGTTGTAGTTAATGTCACCACCACCACTATTACCATTTTTATCATCGCTGACTATCGAACCACTTCCATCATCAATGTTGCTATCTCGATACTTACACCAAAGCTATTTACACATCACCACCACCATGTGGTGCCACTACAACATGTGAAACCACTTACGATAATTTATTTTTCATCTTACACCAATGATATGACTGTTAAAAAATTTATTACTTTTCTATTTCATCTATGTTCCAAGCACAAAATAAGAATTCAGTTATTTCAATTTCCTTTCATTCCAAAAAAAAAAGAATTGAATCTCAAATCCAATTCAAAATTTGTAACCTAAACCTTGAAAGGATTGGTTCCAAACATAATTTTAGGGGATAATCACTTAATCAAAATGATTGAAAATTTTCAACACCTTTTTTACATAACTAATAAAGATAATGTGTTTTCCGTCACTAATAAAGATCAATACATATAAACCGATTAAAGCATGTATGGTAGTATTATAAACTAAGCTTATAATTGATATTTTTTTTATCTGATTACTTCTAATCAGCATGATTATATCTTCCGTCATAATTATGAATGCATTATTAATTTAATCCCTGCTCACCCCTCAACCACAAACACAAAAAGGAAAAGTGTTTCAAACCGCCACGATATAAGACAACGGTAGAAAACTTTAAGATATTGATCAGGTACACCTGGTTTTTGGACACACCAGTGCAAAAAGTGTAAGTGCTCAATTTTGCAGGGCCATGTGGTAGTCGACTGCGGACTTGGTATTTTTTCTGCCAGGTCAAGCTTCAAAAGCCTTTTGTTTGGATACTATGGAGAAGAAGAGGGAGGGGGTGGGGGGTGTTGGGGGGGGGGGGGGGGAAAGAGTACTGGAGTATCATTTTGTATAATGGTAATTAATTATTATTATTATTATTATTATTATTATATACTTGTAGTAGTTGGTCATTGCACTACTTTGTTTACAAGATTGCGGTCGCTTATAGCAAAATAAAACCGGAAAAAGAAGAGAAGATTGAGACAAAAGACTAAGGTGCGCACATGCTAACAAACGTATCTCTTAGAAGGACATCAACAAATAGATGAGGAGATTAGGAGAAAATATTGACTAAAGGGTTAACAAACGTATCTCTTATAAGGACATCAACAAATTGATGAGGAGATTGGGAGACAATATTGACTAAAGGGTTAAAGTGTGACTACCCAACAAATGCATACCATGATTAAATTAGAACTAATTAACTGACGAGGAGATTGAGAAAGAAGGCTAATGTGTGCCTATATAATTAGGCTGCCAAGTATGCAAGTGATTGTGAGGCTATCTCACATTTGTCTTGGGCAACCGATTGTCTAGACCATGAGAGCTTACAAGTTGATGAAGGTGTGCGCAGAAGAAGTCTTGCGTGAATTATATGTCACATATTAATTAAGAAACTAACAGGAGTGTACAAGAACTGGTGATTCTCATAGAAGAACAAGCCGGATTCATCAGGTCGGTATCCATAAAGAGAATGAGAATGTAAATCATCGATTTGAGTTTTGGATCATATTCTGGAGCAGTTCTCAAAATGATGTGATGATCTCTAAGCATAAGATCTAGCAATATGCGTTTGTGTAAGTAAGAACCAAAAGAACTATTAGGGATGGTAATGGGGCGGGTCGGATGCGGATCTTATAAAATACCATACCCGATACTACATTTATTCAAAAAACCTGTCCCGCCCCGCACGTCCCTGTACTCGCACACGAGGATCATCTAGACAGCAATGAAGGAGACGAGGTTGCAGTGCTCGAGGTGAGAGAGGAGCTCGATGTCGAAGCGAACTAGGCGGCGCCCTTGCCGGAGGAGAGGCTTCAGTGCTTCAGGGTGATTGCCCAGCTGTTGTCGAGGAATTTTGAGGGCTATGAACACAGACCCGTAGTTGCTACCGTTGTTGATGAGCATGTGGCGGTTGAAGTTTTAGGTGGCGCCTCTAATCTCGTCGCGGCGGCAGATCTGCGACCATTTCGATGAGATCTCCGGCGATTCGTTGTTGCTCTTGTTGCCGCGAAACTTGAGAATAGGCAGTGAAATAGTAGGTTGTCATGACGTCGTTGGCCATGGGGGGCTGAAAGTGGAGAGGGATAGAAGATTAGAAGGGAGCCAGCCATGGGCAAGTCGGCAGAGACCAAGAGAAAATTTGGCATTTTAGGGTTTTAGATGAATATATATATATATATATATATATATATATATATATATATATATATATATATATATATATATATATATATATATATGCTATGATGGACGGCTGAAATTTTTTGATACATAAGTTTAGTATACCGGGGCAGGTGCGGGTCGGATAGCGGGGCGGGTTAGACAGAATATCATACCCGACCCTAACCTAATCAGGTCAAAGTCAAAATAACCCACTCCTAACAGGGCGGGGCGGGGCGGGGCGGAGATCCGCCGATTGCGGGTCTAATTGTCATCCCTAGGACTATATGCGTTCTGTCGAGCAGAAGTAAAAGTGACTTATGTGTCAACTTTTTTAGCACACACACACATATAAAAACACAAATGAGCTTAAATGGCTAATCTTTTCTTTTCTTGAGATGCTCTTTTTAAGTTGAAGTTTTTTTACAAAATTAGGAGTAATTAAGGGTATTTTTTACTTAAAGCTTTTTTTCTCATTAAAACCCTTGTGTTATTAAAAAATGAGGATGTTTTTTTTACTTCTCATAAGATATCAAACCTCTTTTCTTAAATATCCTTATTGAAATATATGTTTTTTTGTCATAATTATGGATATCGTACCGGAGTGCGTACCGTTTTCTCTATAAAATGGTATGTACCGATATCGGTACTATCTCGGTACCATCTCAAATTTTTCATAAAAATATACATTTATACTATTCATTTATCGGTGAATTAACAATATATACATATATTTTTTTACTCACAACTCCTCTAGAATAATATGCTTGTCTTATATAGCTTGGATTGCCATAGTTTTTAAATAAGCTATTGGTTCCTAAATAAGTTGTTTGTTCTCATTTAGTGATATTAAAACAAATAACTTCTTCAATTGACTTACCTCCTCTAGGATTATCTCTTATTTTTTAACGATCTCATTCGCAAATTCTTATGTAAGAATAAATAGTTTGTTCAATAACAACGTCTTTGAGTTTAAGAATAAGTTGTTTCTGTATATGCACGCGTGTGTGCGAGCCGGTTTATATAAAATAGTACATTGTATAGATAAAAGAATATGTTCAAAGCTTCCAGGTATGAAGTAAATCAAATATAAGTGAGGATCGAAAACTTATCAGAAATTTTTTGTAAATTATAATGAATATTATGAGCAAAAGAAACTTTGATTGGTATAATAGAACATAGAGCGTTTTTTTATTTACTCTTTATACGATCAATTTATAAATTTCTAACAAACTTTGTTATTTTTACATTTTTTAAAGAGCCGGTATAAAACATAATATCTCAACCGGTACGTAATTTTTGGCCAGTATCACCTGTACCGGCCGATATAACTGATACAGAGCGGTATTTTGACCGGTACAAAATTAAGGGATACCGTACCAGTCAAAGGAAAAAACGGTACGTATCGGCCGCTATGGTCAGTACATGTACGATTTTGATAACTACGTGTTTTTTTATTAGAGTTAAGGATTGTTTTAACTTTCAACTTAAAACTTTTTTTCTTTCATTAAATACCCTTCTTGAATAAGAGTGTTACTAAAAAGTAAGAATCTTTTTTACTTCTTATAAGATGTCAAGTCTCTTTTCTTAAATACGCTTATTGGAATACATGTTTTTATTCATTTTTTTTGCTTCTACTGAAAAAAGGAAAAATAAAATCATCCCTGAACTTCTGCATGCCTCTAGAAACTGAAAAAAAATTCTTATCAAATCATATGGCTCCATTCAGTTAAAACTAAACATTCTTAGAGCTACTGCATGTTTCCATCACATTCGATTAAAAAAGTAACTTAGACAGAGTAGAGTTTTCTATGACCTTCTAAGAGGTATAATATACGCCAAATATTTTGTCAGAAACTTCACCTTTTTAAATTTTGTATATTGATTCGTATACAATGTATTTAAATTATTTTACATGTAATAGATATCAATATAAACATTTTAGTACAAAACTTTTCGTACACCTGAAGTTTAATTTTAGAGTCTGATCACTAATATATTGGTTTAAGGAAGTTATCATAAAACTAGAGCTTTAAAATTTTTTTAAATGCATATAACTCCTGATGGGGTTAAATGACTAATCATTTTTGTTTTTTCTCTTAAGATGCTCTTTTTAAATTGAAATATTCATAAAAGATTAGTGATGAGTAGGAGTGATTTTCACTTAAAACTTCTTTTTTCATTAAATACTCATTTTTTAATTAGGGTGTTATTATAAAATAAGAGTGTTTTTTTACTTCTCTAAAGATATCTAGCATGTTTCCTCAAAATATTCTTATTGGAATGTATACTTTTGTTAGAGTTAAGGGTTGTTTCGATTTTTACTAAAAATAAAAAGAAAAAAACCTTATGAAAATTCTATAAAAATCACCTTGGAAGTCCTATGTGCTCTATGATAACTGAAAAAAATCATATCAATACCTACCACCTTCATTCACGTTAAAACTAAACTACCTTAGAGCTACCTCATCTTCTCCTTCTAATTCGATTAAGGAAAACAACTTGTAGATAACAGAGCTTTCTTTAGCCTTCTAGAAGAAATGCAATATACCCAAACTAAATTGAGTATTTTGTCAAAACTCAATTCTTTTTTAATTTTGTATTTCAAATTTGTATGTTGATGAGTATACTATAAAATTGAATTATTGTGCAATGAATATAGATTTTGTTAGCCCTATGGTTGGATAACCTAGGCTTACATCTTGTTTTGATGATAACTACACATTGATTATGTTCTAATGTGTGTTTTGAGTGGATTCTTAGTAGATATATACATGACACTCATGAAGACACATTTGAGAAGTTGGATAGATGGATTGAAGCCAAAGAAGCTTAAGGTTATAATGGACATACTATGGAAGCTTCATCAAGTCCTATGTCAAAGAGCAAGAAAGAATGCAAAGGCTAAGTTACTACGATTATGATTGGTCTTTACTATTATGTAACTAGTCTTGGTTTGATGGTTGGATTGATGACTATGACCTAAAAAGACCTTAGGACACCTTGTGCATTGCATGTGAGTTCATAACCTTTCACACAAGTGTGGTTCTTAAAAATGAGTGAACTTTGGAGCTCACTCAGATTTTCTCAAAAACTATTTGGTGCCAATCTTTTCATATCTTGATAAAACTTTTCATTAGCTTTCCAACGCAAAAAAAACGGCACATCAATCCGATTTTTCTAGAGAAAGTTATGCCCAAAATAGGAAAGGGGGTTCTGTGAGGCAGCTGATAGGCAGTAGGGTAATACAGTCGACTGTATTTGAATCCAGTTGACTGCATTGGTCAAAATTCAGTTCCAACGGCTATTTTCAAGGACAAAACTCCAACGGCTATTTTCAAGGGATTACAGTCAACTGCATTGGGAATACAGTCGACTGCAATGGCAGTTTTGCCCATATTTTGCCTCTAACGGCTATATTTCATTTGCTCTCTATATAAATGATTTGGGGCTTCATCATACACCATGGAAACCACATTCTAAGCCTCCATTCATTAGAGAAACATCAAGGCTCATAGATTAAACTTTTCTCTCTTCATCTTCATGATTTTACATCATTAAAGAGAGCATCTTTGTGAGCAATTCTTTGATTGAGAGTGAGCATTTTTCAAGTCATCAATTCTCTCATCTTTCTCTTGTTCTAGTGCTTAAACTTGTACTCATCCACTTCTTGAGAGTGAAATCTTGTACACATTTCTTCATTGAAAGGTTCTTGTATCAAAGCTTGGGGTTGTCAAGCTTTGGAGCTTTGGGTTTGTCAAAGCTTGTTCTTGATGTGGGCATAGCATCAAGGGATTGTAAGAGGTTCGATCTTGACCCGTAAGGAAGATCATACTAGTGGATTCTAGGGCCTTTCAAGGGACTTCCTTGAAGGGGTGGACGTAGGCTTGTGGGTATATCAAGCCGAACCATTTAATTCTCCTTGTCAAGTATCTCTAAACCCTTCTCTCTTTACATTATCGTCTTGCATTTGTGTTGAGATTGGTTGTTTGCTTATTTGAGTTATTGAGATTGAGGTTTGTTCTTTGTTAATTTTTAAAGTAGTCTTAAAACCCTATTCACCCCCCCCCCCCCTCTAGGGTTATTTTATTGGTTTCAGATTTCAATGTAAATGAATTAATACATTGAAACTATCATAAAAATGAAGTTTAAGTTTAGATTTTATTATAGATATATCGGTGTAAAAGTTTTCGCAAAATTGAGGTTTTATCGAAATTTATAAATGTATAAGAACTGCTAGATCATACCATGCTACTACTAATTATAATTTGAGTTCGTGACAAGTAAATAATCCTATGATTGCATTAGAGTTTTTAAAATATCCTTATTTGCATGATAACATATTCTTCATATGGTATTATCCTTTTATGATCTACTGTACTCTGAAATACCATATGTTTGCAAGATATCATGTTCTTCATATGACTATTGTCTTCGTATATTTCACTCGTATAAGATAGGATTAAGTGAAACTCTGTTGATAAAAACTCTAATTTATTTTAGCTCAAGTGATTAATAAATTGTTTTTAGCTTTGAAACTCTCAATATTTTATATGCAAGGAATTAAATGACTAACCATTTTATTTATTAAAAATACTCTTTTTAAGTCTAAAGGGTTTCTAAATATTAAGATGAGACTTAATTACAACTTTTTAGCTAACTTTAAATCTTTTGCCGCTAAAGAGGTTAAAAATTTACTAATTTATCTCTTAATGAAAAAATATTAAGAATATAACCAAACGAGTGAGGATCTAGCCCGAACATATAAATTAATATCAAGGAATTAAATGGCTGAACACTTTTTCAATAAAAATACATTTTCAACAAAAAAAAAGCTTGGAAATAATTAAGGCCATTTAAAAAGGAAGACTATATTACAATATTTTTGCTAAATTTAAACAATTTGGTGCTGAAGAGGTTAAAAGTTCACTAATACATCTTTAAGTGACAACATGTATGAATTTAATAAAAATGGGTGTGGATAGCCCCATCTAAACCTTAAAATCCTAAATCCTTAACCCTAAACCGCATAAAATGATCTCAAAAGGTTAAATGGTTAAACATTTTTCTTCAAAACATGTTTTCAAATTTATAGAGTTTACAAAAAAAATTAGGGTGTTTTATATGTTTAAAAGGGTGAGGCAAAATGACAACTTTTTTTTTTAACAAGTTCTACTCCCTCCGTCCTTAAAAAATGATCATATTTCTTTTTTGGGTCATCCTACAAAATTTGATCACTTCCGAATTATGATAGATTATGTAGGTATTTTTACATATTCACCATTTTTATACTTTTTTATTTTATTTCTCTCAGCACATTTAATTCTCTACCACTCATTTTCTCTCTCCTGACCCACCACTTTACACTTTTTTATTCTATTTCTCTCTCCACATTTAACATTCTACCAATCAATTTTCTCGCTCGACATTTAACATTCTACCAATCAATTTTCTCGCTCATGGCCCACTCTCTTTCTCCCTATCTCTAAAGGGTAAAATGAAAAGAACACAATATATAACATAAATCCTTAATATACGTATAAACTCAAATGAATCACTTTTAAGGGACAGGGGGAGTAATTGTTAGTTGTTAAAGAGGTTAAATATTCATTACTATATATTTTATTGACAAATTTAAGAATTGCATTAAACATGAAGGAGTGGATCTAGCCCAATACAAACGTAATGCTAAGTCTCTATTCACCTTTAGAGAAAAACTATCAAAACTTAACATTAAAACTTACCAAGATCAAAATAGATAAACTGAACACCTTAATTTTCTTACTCCTTATCGCGTTCCTTATTTATATATTGTTTAAGGTGGACTAACTATTGTATCTACTAACATTTAAATATGATTGCAAATTTAAATTTACCGTCATAGGACCGAGTCAGAATATCTACAAGTTTGACTAGGCCTTCTCTTTTCTGCTTAAATGATGAATTTACGTGTTATTTTGTGTTTGGTAATGTAGTAGATTGTTATAGTTTTTTTAACTCTCAAAACTTTATTCCATAGGTAATATTTTTTTCCTTTTTATTTTGAACATACAAGTCTTATTATTTGATAAATGATTTAATTAATAATTATTCTTGATGAACATTTGTTGAGTTTGTATTTATTATATAAATGTATCATATAGAGTGAAAAACATAGATTTGTGAACGTTATTGAAATTATTTCGTTCATTACCATTCTCTCATATCAAGTTTACACTTTTATTTGGTAGTAAAAATCTCAAAAGGACACACACACACACACATGCTAAGTCTTATGACAAATACATGCTAAATTATAGGCACAACTAGATCAGTGTTCCTATTGAACTACTAAGATGAACAAAGCAATGCTAAGTAAACATAAAAGAGAGCTTTAGTGATGATATTTTAACTTTTAGTTGTGATGCTTGTAGGAAAGAGGACTAAAGCTCTACAAGTGAACGATAGAAAATATTAGAAAGATTCTTAAAAACTACGGTGCTAAATTATAGGCACAACTAGATCAGTGTTCCTATTGAACTACTAAGATGAACAAAGCAATGCTAAATAAACATAAAAGAGAGCTTTAGTGATGATATTTTAACTTTTAGTTGTGATGCTTGTAGGAAATAGGGCTAAAACTCTACAAGTGAACGATAGAAAATATTAGAAAGATTCTTAAAAACTACAGTGCTAAATTATAGGCACAACTAGATCAGTGTTCCTATTGAACTACTAAGATGAACAAAGCAATGCTAAGTAAACATAAAAGAGAGCTTTAGTGATGATATTTTAACTTTTAGTTGTGATGCTCGTAGGAAAGAGGGCTAAAACTCTACAAGTGAACGATAGAAAATATTAGAAAGATTCTTAAAAACTACGGTTTCTAGATTTATTGCCTAAACAACTGAGTTTCGATATGTGATTTGCTAGATCTCTTGAGTTCATTCAATTCTTAATTTTAAAGATGCAACATTTAAACTCCTTACATTTTACAAACTTTGCTTTACATTATTAATCATAACTACTTTACGTTAGATAATTTGCTATTGACAATCCTTTTTGATTTAATTTTTGAACTTTCGTTAATATCTCTCAATGTTAATTAAAACTTCTTCTCAGTTTAACTTCCTAGACTTATATTCATGCCATAGAAATATATTACAAAAATTGAACAACTCCAATATATAATACTAATTTTCTCTAAAATACTTTATTTATTTTGTTTACTTCAATATCAAACTTGTAATGATTCGTGAGAATTAGATATTTATGCAAGATGTTTGAAACTGATTATAATGACAGTATACCTTGAATAACAAAATATAATATGGAACATCTAGAATTCTCTTTAGAAGTAACTTGATGTAACAAAAGAAATAAGTATGATAAGTAGTGTTGCTACTAAAAACATGTTTCGCGTACATTGCGGAACCCGAGCTTGAACCGATGACCTGCAAGACAGAAAACGAGTGACCGCCGGGTGGGGTTCCCGGTGGAGAACTCTCTGATGCTTAAGTTAGAGCGCAGCTATAGGATAGTAACTCTAAAAAAGCATGAATTGTGTAGTCGTCCCATACCTGGAGGGGTAGACCCCTTTATATAGCTGTAGAAGAAGACTCCTAGTAGAATTGGGCCGTGGGCCAGATGTGTTAGGATCGGGTAAGGATCCTCGAGGATCACGTCACAATCCCTAATAAGATAATAATTGATCTCCCAGTTTGACTAGGATTGTCGGGTATTCCCCAATTATTGGGAGTTATATTTGAGTTATATCATAAGCCCCCCACTTCCTTAGCTAAAATGTTTGGCTGAGGAAGTTTATGCCAGGTGTCTTGAGACATGCGTCAGATTTGTAAGTGATTCTCATCCACTTGTAGGGGTAACAATATTTCTCTCTTCCATGTGCTTCGACCTAAGCGGGAGCTTAAGCCTTAGAACTTTGCCCAAGTAGGGCGCTAGAACCTTAGCTCTTGAGAGCTACGTCTTAGAATGTCATCTGAGTAGGCTATTCGAAATCATCTTTAGAGAGACGAATCATGGGATCTCGAGATCCTTTAAGGGTTGTGCCCCATGGTAGCCTCTCTCGGGAGAGGACACAAAGCTGTACATGCAAGTTGTTACATGTGTTAAGTGTTTGAATGTCCCCTCGAGGGGTCACCTCTCTTTTGGAGGGTGTTTATTTTGTGCAAGTGTGTGTTCTTGAGCTCGAGCCAACCACATCATGCTTGCGTTTTACTTTGTCGCGAACTCTTATCATCAGCTAAGAGCTGGCAAAGAAGCCTCGCACTCACGCTTGGCTGGGTTTTGAATTGACAAAGAATGGTGGGGGGATGAAGTCTCATAGTCCTTTGCCGTTTCACAGGTTAGAACTGTAGCTAAACCGTTCGGATAGAGCTCGAGCTCTATCCTATCACCCTCGGGGGTGTTCGTCCCTCGAGGGATTGATGGAGCGCTGAGCTCATGTAAATACCCTCGGGGGTTTGACAGAACTTAAAAGTTCTCGTCTTATGGGCCCTCGGGGGCGGATGAAGCTGGAGCTCATGCAATTACCCTCGAGGGTTCGACAGAATTTTAAGAGTTCTCGTCTTACACGCCCTCGGGGGTTTAACAGAATTTGGAGTTCTGGTCGTACGCGCCCTCGGGGGGTTTAACAGAACTTTAGAGTCCTCGTTGTACACACCTTTGGGGGTTTGATGGAACTTTAGAGTTTCTCGTTGTACGCTCCCTTGGGGGTTTGACGGAACTTAGAACTCTCGTTATTTGTGCCCTTAGAGGTTCCTCGTCCTTGTTGTCGTGGTGCCAAATAAGAAGGCGTGGTTCATGGAGCCCATAATATGGTCGCTGTGGCGAACCTCCCTATCTGATAAGACACAAGACATTAAGCCTGTATAAGAATGATCTCATGAAATATAAAGCCTTCCGGCCTTTGAGAAGGCGTGGATATATAAAGACGGCTTTTAAGCCCATATGTAGAGTCCGGTCGGAAGAAGACCTGTACGAGCAATATAGAAGACCATAATCCGTTTGATAGATTGGACGAGCATATAAAGCCAGAGGATACGAAGTCCGTTAGGCATAGCTGGCGATTCATTAGATACGTTGGCAGCATGTGTGCTTCCATCATTATTGATCTAGCTTCTCAACAAGCAGCGATGTGAATATGCCATAGATAGAGGCCATGACCATGAAACGATATAGAATGTCGTGATGGCAAGATACTGCAGCAAAAATCCTAGGCGTGACTTTTAAGTCGCCGGGTGCTGTGAATTTATTCCTTGCTTAAGAAGTGGTTTATACGTCATTGTTGATGCTCGCAGGCATAGTTTAAACCCTTGTAAGAAATAAAAGTACATGACTGAAAAAACAACCTTTGAATCAATAAAACATATGAAAATGCAACTATGTTTTTAACACAGAAATAAGAGCGGTGTTCAGACACTGTGGCCCTACTAGGGCTTTGCTGGTTAAGCTACTAATAAGCTGCACTGCGGGTCGCAAATGAGCTTAAAAAGTCATAGTAGTCGGAAGGACACGACATGTAATACACTCGCATCAATTGACGTGACTAGACAATGCTAGACCAAAAATTAAATAGGTCTAGGTTCAAGAAGCGCACAAGAAGCAGCCTTTAAGGAGGCTTGTTAACGCCTAAAAGCGTAGTCACTTAATTATTTTTAGCTACAAAATATACAATGTGTGCACACTTTAAATGAGACCATCTAAATATGAACTATAAAAAGCTCAAGGCTTTAAAGGATTCATGGTATATGCCAAATAAGTAAGACCTCGTGGTCTTTAAATCTAAATAGGCTTTTCTAACGGGCTAAAACTTAATGCTTTTAAAAAGCATGCAGCCTAAGTGGAATAAATAAAACCTTCGGGTCTCGTAAAGGTTAACCACGTTATACTTTTACTTTTTTTTTTTTAAAATGTGGCATAAGATGAAGAAATGAGACCCTTTGGGTCTTGATTATAATTATGCATTTTTAGGGGGTCAAAACATTAAATGCTCAAAAAGGAAGGAGTGCACCTTTTTTGTGTCTGCTCCTCCAGTTTCACGAACAGTAGATCGAGCCCCCTTTTTTGTCTTGACGAACAGAGCTAACACCTGAAGAGAGATCCAACCACCAGAGGGAGCTGGCGTAACGGAGGCAATCGTAGCTGCCAGCAGCGGCGTGAGGAGGTGTTGGTCAGCTCTGCATGGATGCCATCACCCCCGCGTCAATCTGTTGCCTCGGCGGTGGAACCGATTGGCTGTCTTCCCAGCGGCGCCGATCAGCTACCTCGACGGTGGCGTCGATTGGGTTGCCTTGGTGGCCGATGCGTTCTCTCTAATTTGTTCAAAAGAGAAAGCTGATGGAGGAGTTGGGGCCGTGGCAGTGCGTAGCTTCGTGTTGCTTGTCGTCGCGGTGGAACGAATCTGGCAGGCAACGATGAAGCAAATAGTAACGAGATGGCGACGCGACGGCGTTGTGCGGTGGAGGCGTCTCGACGGCACGAGTCTCCTGGTGGTGCTGCTGTGACATCCTCCTTTCTCTTTCTTTATATTTTTTTTCTTCAGAATGTTGTTTGCTCCAGCAACTTGTCGGCAGTGGCCGGCGGCTTATGGTGCTCGCCGCAGTTTTCCAGTAGGTTTGCATCGCCGGTGACTGCAGTGGCGTATGCGTGGCCAGAGTTGGAGCTGGGGGGGTCCCCACGGTGCGGTGGCGACAACGCTGCCTGTCGCTAGTCACAGCGATGATGGCGGCTTTGCGGCGGTTGGTAGCCGGGGATAGAGCTGCTTGTAGTTATTGGTCGCAACGGCGTTGACTTGGCCGCCGTGACGTTAGGACCAATGTCGGGGAGCAGGACGGTGAGATGGCACCGTCGCCGTTGGTTGTAGTGGTGACGGGGCCGATGGCATTGCGGTATTGCGAACTTTGACTTGCGAGGGTTGTTTGGCACCTTCTAGTGTCGACGCTGACAGTGATGGCGCTGCCTGTTGTGGCAGTAATGGCACTGGCTGGGGCTAGTGATGTTGGGTTATTGTAATTGCTCCGGCTGTGGCTGCCGTTTGTGGTGCCGCGACCCCAGTGGCAATGGTTGTGCAAGAGTGGCGCTGCTCGTGTAGGCGCTGTTGACGGCGGTCTTCGAGCTACGAACTATTTTTTTTTTTGGCTGATGACGCCGGAGAAGACAACAGTAAAAAGAGATCTCAATGTACGTCAATTACATGTTGTCGTCGTTGCCGGAAATAATGGGGTTGACTCCGATGGATGAATTTGTTTCCCTTTTGCGATAGTTAAATTTGGAGGCCCAAGGCGGTGACAATTATGTCGATGGTTCCGACGTCTTGCCACCGGCCGTTTGCCATATAACTGTTTGAGTTTTCTTGAGGTCAATCGGCTAGGCTGGTGGGTCTCACGGATGGCGCCAATCTGTTGTTGCTAAAAACATGCTCCACGTATATTGCAAAACCTGAGCCTGAACCGATGACCTGCAAGACAGAAACGAGTGACCGCCGGGTGGGGTTCCTGGCGAAGAACTCTCCGATACTTAAGTCAAAGCACAGTTACAGGATAGTAACTCTGAAAAGCATGAATTATGTAATCGTCTCATACCTAGAGGGGTAGACCCATTTATATAGCTGTAGGAGAAGACTCCTAATAGGATTGGACCGTGGACCAGATGTGTTAGGATCCTCGAGGATCCTAACACAATCCCTAATAAGATAATAATTGATCTCCTAGTTTGACTAGGATTGCTGGGTATTCCCCAATTATTGGGAGTTATATTTGAGTTATATCAAATAGTGACAAATATTAGTGAAAAATGGCATTAACAATTTGAGATTGGAAGTAAGACCACATTTTGTGCAATGAACTTTTCATAATTTGAGTTTTTGGTTAGCGCTAACAACTGATTTACTTATTACGGAGTGTCAGTTAATTATAATAGCCGTACCTTTTAATTCAATTGTGTCTTTTGACTAACGTTTGTTTCATTTAATTATAATAATCGTACCATTTAATTCAAATCACTATATAACGTGCTGAGCAAGTGCTCGTTACAAGTTAGTTCATTAATTTAAATCACAGGAAAATATTAGTTTCTAATTACAAATTCAAGGGGTTGTAATGTATCAAAAAATGGCCTCAGTTTAATAAGTGCCATTGTTTATGAATGCGTTCATAAACAACTCGTTAAACTAGAAAATAGTGTTTTCTTAAAATTCCTTAAAATTTATATTCATTAGTATAAGTGTCACTACCAGGCCTTAAAACCCAAACGGCTATAAACTCCAAGCCCAAGAACCCAACAAACCAAGCCGACATGGCTATGAAGCCTCGCATCACACTGTAATGTCAAATAGCTTTCACTTGGTATACTTCCATAAAGAAAATGACCCTTCAACTTTCTTAAAGAAACCTAGCATAAAAATTGGAAACAAACTTGCAATGAGTCTGAATATTCGCTTTCTAGGCCTCAAATTAACGGATTATATTTGTTTGCCAAGAATTCTAATTTTTAAATTACATACAATTTATTCATGTGAAAACAATTCTTACATTTAATTTTTCCCTCGAAAAGAAGTCTCAATTTTCAAGGAGAACTTGTATTAATTCATGAATCATGGCATGCACATATGAGGAAACATTACATGTGAATACTTTACTTGTACCACATAGGATTGCCCTTTATTGGTTATATGACAGCAAAAGGACCGTAGATTTTGTCCCCTCCATTACTCCTTACCCTTTACCAGCTTTATAACTGTAAAGTACACAAAAAAGTATGATCTATGTACCCACCACTGTGCTTGGTCTTGAACGAGAAAGAGAGTGCTTGCTGGTTGGGCTAATGAGTGGGCACATTTCAGCTCATTCTATCAACTGAACTTCACGGCAAACGCCAAAGAGCTCCTAACTTGATAAGATAGTCCCAAAATAGAGCGCTTGCTTGAAACATATAGTCTTCATTTGACGAAGGATGACTTGACTACTCTGATTTCGAAGAACAAACGTATCATCCTCTCCTTATTAAACCTTTAAGCAATACCTGAGCCCTCAAAAAATGGTGGAACTTTTAGGTGGCCTTGATGGGTGCATTGATGAGTCCAAGTCCAAATGGGAAATAAAGGGTAATAATGTGCGTCGCCTACATTCATAACAAAAGCTGATCAACAGTCTTAAGCCAAGTGCGTGGAAGCTGACAACTTGCCCTTCTATTCCAGTAAGCAAGCAGGTTTTTAGGGTGTCGGTCTGCATGGTTCAACCACAATTGTACGGCTGGAGATGAGCATGACAGACATCACAGACATTTGTGATCATGCTCGGACCAGGAACAGGTTTAAATTTAACATAAGCAAACTCCGATTGTTTCCAAATACATATGGACGCTCTACAACAACTGGCGTATAAGAAGTTGTTGGACTTGACAAAGTGAGGCCACGTTTGACGCGATTTGGTAACCATTTTTTTCCTTCTCCAATTTAAAAAATCAGTTTTTAAACTGAAAAGTAAAAAAAAAACTCCAAAAATTAGTTTTTTTTTTAGACCACCACCACCACCCTCCCACCGCCGGCCGCGGGGACCACTACCGGCAGCCACCACCAGCCGCCGGCAGCCACCTCCGGCCGCTGGCGACCACCACCGTCGACCACCGCTACGTCCCACCACCGCCACCGCAAACCACCAAAAAAAAAAACAAAAAAAAACAAGGGTTATCAAACACTCACTTATTTTGTAAAAAAAAATAAAAATTAAACTGCTTTTTAAAAACTGAAAACCAAAAAAAAAGTTTTGTCAAACCAACCCTGAGTCTCTGGATTCTGTTGATATACTACTTTAGTGTGCGGATCAACTGTATCCTGTATGGCAGCAAGGATTGCTATGAATTGCCCATGAAGTTGATAAAGCTAGTAGATGAAGCAACAATCAGTGAAGGGTCATGAATATTTCTACATAGATGGACTCCAAGATCAAACACAAGCATTTCTTAGGATCACTTTCGTAAAAACTACTTGTAGGAAAAAGGGCTTTCAGAACTAAGAAGGCAAAGCAAATAATATAAACTTCTCAGGATCACTTTCGTAAAAACTACTTGTAGGGAAAAGGGCTTTCAGAATTAAGCGCCAAAATAAACCAAGTACATCAAAGCATTGACAAGAAAATTTGTGATGCTCTTCAAATCCAATATAAAATTCTTGATATTAGAAGAAAAATCTACTGGTTACTTATTTGGACAAATTACATTTATGTCCCTGAGGTCAGGGTATAATTATAGGTAAGGACAATAGTTTGGACAAATTACACTTATGTCCGTTGACCAAACGGAATCTTAAAAACCCTAGCGGTTTTCTTGAAAAGACTTTATTACCCCTTAGTTGAAAACTTTTTTTTTAATGCCATTACTTCATCCTAAAAAAAATGCCGTTACCCTTTCCCGCACCCCCCCCCCCCACCCCAACACCAACCCATTTCTGTCTCTCAATCTCTCTTCGCCGCCCGTCTGCCTGGCCTTTACCTGTCGCCTCACCACCCTCCCCCTTCCCCTTCCCCATCGTCGCACCACCCTCCCCTTTCCCCGTCGCCCATTTGCCTGCCTCGATCATCCGTATCGCGATTTGACCGTGCGACGTGATTTGAACCAGCCGCACCCCGTCGCCACCGCTGTCCCTCCCTCCCCACCACGTTGCAAGACCCCTCTCTGACCCACCGCGAATCGCCCATCTCTCTTTCTCATGCCATAACTTGAAATCATGGTAGGGTTTTTTTCTTGGGTTGTTGAATTGATGGTTGGTTTTGGTTTGGGAAAAAAGAAGGAAGGATAAGGCTGCCGCCTGCCGGCGTGGGGAGGAGGAGGAGGGGGAGGCAGAAACGGAGAGGAAGGATAAGGCAGCCGGGGAAGGGAGGATTTCAATGAAACCCTAATTTGCAAATCAGGGTTTCAACAATTTCAGTGAGAAAATTAGGGATTTCAGTGAAACCCTAATTTGCAAATTGAGACACCTAGATTGAGAAATTTTGATGAAATAGACTGTAGAGATAGAGAAAAAAAATCAGTTTTAGGGTTTTAAAACCCTAATCTTTAAATTAAGGATTGAAATCTTAATTTAAAATTTTTAAGAATATACAGTACAAGGGGTAGTATCGTCATTTTAAAAATACGTATCGATGACATCATAAAAAAGTACACTTTCTAGACAGAACCCTGACTGATGGACACGGCTGATACATTTTAAAAGTGTTTGGTCACGGTATGTTACATTTTAAAACTTAATGTCCTTGACTGTAATTATACCCTAACCTCAGGGACATAGATATAATTTACCCTACTTATTTTGTACTCGGATGAGTTGTCTTCGACCCTTATTGGGACATTTTACACTACAAGAAACTGGGCTTTTAGAGACGGATTTGTCCGTCGCTAAAAGCCTTAAATCCGTCGCTAAAGACTTTTAACGATGAACAACCTGTTGTTAAAAGTCCGTAGCCTATAACCCAGTCGCTAAAAGTTTGGTCACGGAATTTGAAAATCCATAGCCTAAAAATTGACTTTTAGCGACAGGACAATAAATTCAATTAGCGACGGGAATTCTATCGCTAAATATATTTTTAGCATTTTTTTAATTCTTTTTATATTCTCAACATTTAATTTTAAAAGACTTTTAGCGACAGATACTCCGTCACTAAAAGTCCTTCGCTTGTTTAAGCATTTTTAGTGAGCCAACTTCTGTCGCTAAAAGGCCATCCGGTAACAACCGAATCATACTTTTAGCGACAAAATTTCATCGCTAGATGTCTATAGGCAAAAGTTAAAAATAAAAAATAAAAAAGGTTGTTTCTTATATTGTTGTTAATTTTTAAAAAATTTAAGCCTATTTTCATTGACTATAAATTCTAATCAACAGTATAACACTCTTCTTTACCATTTTTCAAGCAATACAAATAAAATATAAGTCATACACCAATATTTAACACCCAATGCTCAACTATCAAAATTCTATTAAAATAAATCACATCTTACAAATTCCGAAACAAAGTAACTTATTTTAACAAAACTAAAAAAATTAGATATCAATTTCCCAAGATATAGACACTCAAATCCGATAGCTTCACGTACTTGATCCTATTCTCCTTTGTGACACCAACAGGGGCTCCACGTTTTCTAGTGCAGTCGAGTGCCACCTGCAATATTAGAGTACTAAAAAGCAACTACTCAACAACTTAATAGTTCAGGGAAGAAAAAAGAATGAGAACATACATAAAAATATAAGTAACAAAGTTATTACAAGATAAAATTTTAAGTAGTATTTTGGACCAATGTGTGAATATAAATATCAAACTATAAAAATAAAATAAAAAAAAGAAGTTACACCCTAACCGACTCCCACAGGCAATGGAATCAAATCTATGATGCCCATGCAGTCCACGGATCTAGTTCATCATGACCACCTAATGTGCTGACATCACCATTTTCCTTTGCAACAATATCCTTCCTCCTAGCTCTGCTTTAACCATTGGGCACCATGGCCTAAACTCCATGAAATTTGATTTGCTGAGTGCAGATTATAAAGTGAACAAATTAAAGTAAGGAAAAAGGTTCATATAAGTATCGCAATAATTTGAGAAATATATGCTGAATAGATATAGTATCAACAAAATATTTGCCATATTTCAATTCCTTGCTCAAAATACATAATCATATCCCACATCATAAGAAACAAAAAGCATTATGCTAACACGACACTTGAAGAGAACTCCATTATAAAACAATTCAATATATTGTAACCACTAAAATACCCATTAGCGATTGGCTCAACATCACATCTTGAATATTGGAAAACAACCATATTAAAATAGCAAAATTTTGACAGAAAAGTGTGTCCAATTTCTCACGTAATTAACGTGAAATTAGTTACATACAAATCCTAATTTATCTTGCTATTCATAATCTTAAAAAAGCATCTACTCCATTCAATTCGGTCAAAACATGTCATCAGGTTAATTGAGTTAACTAAATCGTAAAACCCTCCCAGAAACTCAAACAAAAATCTCAAAAAACTCCTCCTCCGTGAAGTTTCGCTTCAAGTTACATCAAAAATTTAAAAATTTAACCACAAATAACAATTGATCTACCAAAACACATAACAACCACACAAGTCTAAACATAAAGTCAAGATCCATAATATAACTACACCATACCATCAAAGATCTACATAAAAAGGCACAATACAAACAGATCCAAAAAAATTCAAACAATTCTCAACTAATTCAACATTACAAATATAAACAACAAATTACTCACCAAATTCGTTAGATCATCGAGTCAAGCAACGTATCCAAACGATCAGATCCAAAAGATACAGCAGTCGAATGAATTAAGAAAATGTTTGGTCAATGAAAACTGAAACCCTATCGCTAGTCCTAAATCTAAAGGCTTATACTATTCAAAACACTAATCTGAAAAATCGCTTTGTGGAAGGCATACCTAATTTTTAGTACTCGTAGAGAGATATCGGAAATGTTGACAAAAGTTGTTGTTGACAACAACGTGTGAAGAGATAACACTAGGAAGATCAGTGCTAGTACCTTCTAGTAGATGGTCTAGATCTATTGGAGTGGCAGCGGCGCAGTGAGTGCCACAGTTGGGCGATAGCGGTGCGGTGATTGTGTCTATTGGGCGGTAGCAACAGCGGAGGTGGGTGGCATGAGAGGCGACCAGGGAAGAGAACAGGCAGCAGAGCGGGTGTCGGCCGACAATCTGCTATGTAAGAGAAAGGGGGATGGGGGTTGCAGAGAGGAGAAGAGAAAGAGAGGAGAGGCGGGGTACTAAAAGAAAAAAATTAGGGTTCGATTGACTTATAGTCATCATTTCCAAAATAAGAAAAATTAAAAAAAAAACTTTTAGCGACGAACAATCCGTCGGTATTTGTTCAGTCACTAAAAGCCTGTTGCTAAAGATTTTTACCAACAGAAAAAATCTATGGGTAAAACTCTTTAGCAGCGGACTTTTAGTGACGAGACAATCCGTCGCTAAAGGTGACTTTTAAGGACGGATTTGTGTTCGTCGCTAAAGATGTGTTTTCTTGGTGAAAGCCATCAACCTTTAATGAATGGATGTCTTCCAGCTCGGTATCGCCAAGAATTTCTTACTATTACATGGAAACAGGTTCATCTTTGAAGTATTTTTTCTTTCCAATATTTTTGTATTGGAGCTTCCTTCTTCCTCTTGTCGAAGTGGAGTTATCACAAGTATTGCCCCGTCCCAGCAAATCCATGGAACAAACCCCATCATTTCCACCTCGTAACTCTACAAGATTGCCCCAAACACGCCTTCAGCATCCTGGGGTCACAGAATGACCATAGAACCATGTTCAGTTCAAAGCATATGTTAAGATGAGATGCCAGCCACGGTGACCCTTTAACAATCGTTTACAGATGTAGGTGAAATGGTCACACTATGTCATGGGATTAGTCAGGCTTATGCGTTTCGAACACCTTTGTTGCAAGGTAATGCTCAAGGCTTGACAAAGTCGAGCCTTCATTGCAATCCTTTTAAAAATGTATTGTAAACAAAGGAACCCTCTAGAAAGAAAATGACTACAAATGAAGCTCTCATACAATAGAGAGATGAGAGAATTGATGACATGAAGAATGCTCACTCTCAATCAATTAATTTCTCACAAATATTTTATATTTAAAGATGTAAAATTATGAAGATTGAAAAGAGAAAATTTTAATCTATGAGCCTTGATGTTTATCTAACGAATTGAGGCTTAGAACATCACTTTCATGGTATATGATGAAGCCCTAAATCATTTTAAAAGGATGGATATGGAGTATATCTCTTATAGGGAAATTAACGTGATTTTTAGCAAAAGTAGCCATTATTTTCGAATCTACCTCTATGCAGTTAACTGTAGTCGACTATATTACCAATGCAGTTGACTGTTTGATTGGTCAAGTGCCTTACAAAAATGGATATCTTAACATTGAAATAAGATGTAAGCCTAAGTTGTCCAACCATAGGTCAAAAAACTTCGTAACTAACAAATTCTAGAGAGAATAAACCCACGCATTATTACACCATAACACTGGACCTTAACTCCAAACTCTTACTTTGAACCTTGACACTTCGACTTTGTTGCTGGACCAGAAGTGGCCATAGCTTAGGGTTACGGCTCTTTTGATTATTGGGCATAGCTTAAGATAGATGCTGTAATTGGAGATAGCTTGAGATTGATTGTGCTTCTTAAAGGTTGAAAATGGAAACGAATCCTTTCGTAGATATATATTTGGAAATCGTTCTCAAATAAATGGGGTAAAACTATAAGGTATACACTATCTAACGATGACACTTAGGGATCCTTATGATACTATTTGAGGACTCAAACCAAAGAGTCAACACTGACAAATCATCACTCTTTGCAATTCCTAATACACCTTAATTTAGGAGGGACTATGTGACATCGACTTTGGGCATCAAAATAGGAGAGAAGTTCAGGTCGTATCTACGCACGAATCTAGACATCGTAACCCACACGGAGGGGTTCTTGAATAAACTTATATCCAAAGCACAAGATCATTGTGAAGGATGAAAGTGTTTTCTCCTCAACAAATGAGGGAGCAAATATTCAAACAGTATTGGTCAAATCGGTGCTCTCGTCGTCTTTGATTTATCACCTTCCAGCATCTTCATTTCAACCAAGAGCCGTAATAGAAAAATTACAAAAGATATGGAAAAGCCTTGTCCATGGAAACAAGAAAACAACCACCAGCGTTCCCAAACCTCCTTAAATTGTGCTCCCCAAAAACACTTTCCCACGCATCCAAAGGTAAAAGTGTACGGTCTAAACTTCGCTCAAATTCTCATTTTTTTTTACCATTGGATGTCAGTTCCAACAACATTGTATAAGAATTAGAGTGGGAATTTGTGTCTTGAAGCCCGACAGAGTACAACTTGGATTAGCGAGTACTCCTTTACAACCCTAGAATCCTATACAGCCTAAGCAATGACCATAAAAAAAGCATCCCAATTGGCCAAAGCCTCTCATCGGCCAAAAGCCTAAACATTATGCATTTAGTTTTATACAAGCTCAAAAGTTTACTTGATGACAGATCAGGTGAAGATTAGTTTGATAGTCGGCCTTATTCTCGGTGAAATATTCACTGTTGAGCAAGATTACCCATATCTATGGTCTGGGACATAATTTTAGATGTGTAAATCTAGCTTTGCAATTAAAGTACTCAATTAATCATATTTGGAAACTTTTGGGGAGGCTTGAAAACACATATGAATGATATGTTTCTGCTATTAAAAAACTAAAGTGATGCCAAATCAACACAGCACACGATTCTTGTGGCCACCAAGGGCCAAAGTCGATCTGGATTCCGCACCACAAGACCTTTACAATGTACTCTAGAGAGCCACCCCAGCGCGCGCGCACAAAAAGGGTCAATTAACACCTTTGCCCTGAGACAACGGGTTAACTAATATGGGTGGACAAGAAAGTCTCCCGCCGGTACACGTCTGACCCAAATGCTAACAGAAGCAAATAGAAAGGTAGCAGAAGAAATAACTGAAAATGTAATGATTTTAAATGGTTAGCACACAGTTCTAAAGTAACATCGAGTTCTGGGCAAGTACAAACCAACAAAGGAACTCTCCACTTTACATGGAAGAGAACTACAATATAGACAACATAACCTCGGGCGTATTTCTAAACAGGTGAATTGTGAATTGTGAATTTGAGATCAGAAAGAAAGCCCATCAAGGGGGTATATTTCTATACAGAAAAGAGGTAATCCTTGACAGATCGCGATGCCTTTCGCCAGTCCAATTCTCTTTCTTTCAGAAGATTATTGGAACCAGAGATCCAGGGTGAAATAGTTTTTAATTAGGCCAAGATCCTCCAAAAAATAGTTGAAGGCTGGAAGGAAAGTCAGAATATCCACGCAAAAGCAGCACTCGATATACAAGTGGGACCATGCACTATGAGCAAGCTGTAAGAAAAACCGCTTCTTTCTTCCGGTTCCGAAGCAAGTTAACATGCATCTCGTGGCATGTGTCTACGATCTGAGAATTTCTCTTGAGACACTTCTGAAGATTTCAAGGTACTGTAGAGTTATGGCTGCTATATCCACGCAGATGAATTACTGTCCATGCTATCTGCGGGTTTCCACAGCCGAAGACTGGCACTTTTCTGATAGAGCATGAAGCATAGATTGAGCAACCGCTAACCTTTCCCTCAGCATAGCATTGTATTCATAAAGATTTTGCAGATTTATATGCAAATCAGCCACACTGACTTCAGAACCAGCCCCAAATTCTACCAACACAAAACAGTGAGATTAATATGTAGAAAATCAAATATAGGGGCATATAACTAAACAAGTCCTAAGTACCCACTCGCCAAAACTTCTTCAGAAACTTGCAGAGAACTTCTAATTTTGTACCCGGAATTTAAATTACTTGAAACTGAAACACAATACTTACATTATTTATGGGTAACTCAGACACAGGCATTATTTTCGGTGTAAACTGTATCTCATGTACACTAGCTTCTTTTAACAAAGCTCCAACAAAACGTGTCCAGTTTATCACCAGAGCCTAGTTAAGGCATGTTTAAATGTTTGTGAAAGCTAAAAGGCTTCATATACATTGTTACTGGTGGCACGAATTTTTCACTCAAAACTGACACTAGATAACAATTACGGATATCAGAAAAGGTAAGGGAAATAAATTAAAGTCCCAGAAATGACTTCATTAAAGTGTCAAATGGTTAGTGCTGTTTAAAGGACTCCTTCACTATCATAATTCTGCAAACAAAAAATCCTTACTAACTGCCTATGCCCTTTAAGTTCCTTACGTCAATTTAACTCCTGTTCTTTAGTATGTCCAAGTGGCATGCAATATAAAAATTTTTATTACTAAAGAGTGCCCCATATTTTTGGTGTACAATTTTCTTTACACGATGGTCAAACACGTCACTAAGCACTATACCATAACTTGTAGAAAAGAGCTAAATATTGATATGTTCGTTGAGATTCCCATTTCTCTATATTCAAAAGGCGAGCACAGTGATAGAAAGTAAGGGGCAATGTATGTGGTCTGTTCATTAACAACCTGCCAAGGTCAAGAGAAAATGATCTAACATCCACAAGGTCAATCATGCTTCTTTTCTTTTTGAAAACCATCTTTGTTACTGCCATGTTCATTTGCCGTGCTGTTGGAATATAAAGCTATGGCGTTGCTCTAATAATAGCTGACAAAGAACGATGATAGCTCATTGTAATGCTAGGGCATGCTTTAGATGTGCCTCAACAGGCTTCTCCGCTTAGTTCAAAGTATATCATCAACAATGTAAAGCTTTGCTCATTACTCTTCGATTTAAGCGATGGAAGTTTCCATTGGTGGGGTGAGTAATGCCAATGAAAGAAAGCTAGGCTAAGATTAAATTGCCAACTCTAGACTAGTTTCTAAGATGAAGACATACCTAACGTACTATCTCTCTTTACTATTCACTAAAAGAAGACAGGCAATAACTAGTGCAAACTGAAAATTGGGTACTCAAAATTTTATAATAGTAGTTCTTACCAAATGATGGCGGTGGAGGAAGGGTGTAGTCATAAACAGTTGCAAGCACTGAAGGCTGAATTGCATCTCTGTCATTTGAACAAATAGTATGTTCATGTCTCTGGTGTTTCACATTCTCAAACACTTCACCCTCCAGAACCTGGTGATCACCAGAAAAGAGAAGAAAAAAAGTGAAACTTTTTAGTTTCACTGGGTAAAACCAACTTCCTGAATTAGAGAACAACTACTTACCAGAAGTAGCAAGCAAAGCTGATCAGATGAAGTTAGCTTCTAAAGTATACCGCTTGAGAAGACATAACAGTTTTCTATCAATTCTAAGAAAGCCAATAATCAAGAAGACTATAACTCCAATTTACAAGTTTGATGAAATGATTCGTTCTGTATGCCAGAAGTTGTTTTTTATTTTACTATGTTAGGCTCAGAACATCCATGTTTGTTTTCATGACAAATTTACTCCACTAGCAAGTTTCAAGACACGAAAGTTATTGAGACCGAGGGAAGTTTCACCAAATGTAGGACAGGGGTGCTCCACAAGTTCCAAAGACATGTCGGACAACCTACAGGACTAAAGTTACACCGCACTCCATATCATCCTTGACCTAAAAGGTTCACAATGCAAAGATGTCACAGAATACTGAAATGAGAGCAATCTCAGCCAGCCACTAGTATTTTGGCTTTGGCCAGAGCAACATAAAGTTACTGAAGACAAATACACAAAACTACCTCTCTTACATGAGTGCACCCAACCCACTTTTCATCCCTCTTCCTCTTCGTCAATCAGAAGACCTTCTGTTGCAGTGTTCTACCTTGGCACCTCCACCAACTGGGCAACCAACCTCTGCTCTCTTTGAGATCTATATTCCCCAACACCACCAAGTCCTAGGTCTACAACTGCTCCAGCTTTGGCTTCTAAGGTTCCACCAAGCTGACAAATCTTTGGGTTACATAGCACCAGATCAAGATCTCAAGTCAAAATCTTCAGCAGCTAACATTTATTTTGTCTTCTGGGAAAACATGCCCATCGGAGATACCGCAAAGAAAAAGTACATGATATTCTAGATTCCATTGAAGATACCAAGAGTTCAGTGGAAAAACAAAATTGAAGTCCTAAATTATCTCAGCCTCAATTGAACTGCATAGTTGAGAATCATCTAAAGAAGATTTTTTCTGTATCGATTTATTGACTACTATTCCGACATCATCTCTTATTGGTGTCTCTCGATGCCAGCAATTTGCTTCGTCAGCCTGAGATTTCATCTCCATCCATCCACCTTTCACATATCTTCCAAGATCCACATCACTGACAATTGCAGAAATCTAGGCATGGTTTTGCTTTTTGCTAAAAGAGATAAGTGAGGATCAGAGATTCGTCTTTCCATTCCATATTTCACTTTTAGCATGCTCATCGTCCACCATCCACCGTATAGAAACCTTCCTACCACCATCCTGTCATTAGAGAGAGAGAGGGAGGGAGGGGGAGGGAGGGAGAGGGGGAGAGAGAGAGAGGGGGAGAGGGAGAGAGAGAGCCATTTTTATGGTAAGAGACTATGATCCAACTACTCGATACAACGATTTATTAGATCGTATCTTTAGGCATCGCAATGCAATCATATCACATCTCAACTGGGCATGTATATTTCTGTCAATAACTGCATGCACTGCAAGGTGAATGTGAAGAAGTAGGCCATTATCTCGGCAAGAGAGAGAGAGAGACCGCATAGGCTTTCTCTTTCGCATCTCTCTAAAATTGCAGTCACGGTAAAATCTTGGTTTATTTAATCATTCAGTCCTGAGGGGTAGTTTTGTCCTCTCAACTTAAAAAAGGTTCCTTTGCAACTTTAAACAGACTTTACAAAAGAAAATGGTAAGTAGGAAAAGTAAAACTATAAAAAGATCAAAATAATACCAAAGGCCCGTAGAGACCATAAGACAACGTACAAAAATAAGAAACTCACTTCTTCATCCTTTGGGCACGGCAACCTGCCTTCTATAGTTGATGCAGATTTGCCAGAACTAGAGTTGGCTCCTTGACTGTGGATGAGCTCTGGGTCGACCTTCTGAGGAACAAAGAATTCCTTTATCAGAATGGCCATATTATTAAACGGAGAAATATATTACATAATTTCTGCAGTGGGAGTTTAAAGCATTACCTTTTCAACAGGTAAATTGACTTTCCTGTTAAAACTGATTGTCTCCTTTCTGTATAATTGCCTTTGTTTAAGTGATGATCCTTCTTTGCGAGTTGTTTCAATCATAAACCCACTGCAACAGGTCCCTTGCTTTACATTTTGGTAGTCATCACGCAATGAGCTACAACCCCATGTGTATGTGACATATTTTCTCAACTAGAAGTCATAGAAACAATTGTCAGTTCTACTAACAGAATAAAATCAGACTAATAGAGAATGTTTCCGTTTTAAATGACACAAAGTAAATAGAAAATGGCCTCCCAGATAAGGAACATACTTTATCCCAATGATCTTGAGCTTTTCGACGATTTCTAATCTTTCGCATGACACTGTCCTCATTCCGAAGCTTTTTTATTCTGTACTCAAACTATGAAGTAGAAAAATTAGGGGATGCTGGAAAAGAAACTGGGAAACAAAATAAAGTAGAACATCAAAGGCACATTTTCCTACATATCTGAACGATAATTCAGACTGAATGGTTGGGCAATTTACTAAATTTTTTTCAAAAATCCTTTATCCAATCTCCAGCACTAAAACAAAGAGAATACATATAGGAAGGATGCAATTTCTTTCTAGATCCTTCAGCACTAAAACAAAAAGAACATATAAGAAGAATGTCAGCACTAAAACAAAAAGACTACATATAGGAAGAATGCAACAAAAGAACTGTGCGAGAAGGGAACCATTAAGCACTTCCGTTTCCCTCTTATCTATCCTAAGCTCAAGGGCAATTTGACAAGAGAAGGAAGTTGCACCAGTTGCTTCTTTTTGTCCTGTAACTTGCTCAACAATTTTCCCAATCCATGACTTTTTCCTACTGATAAGAATATAAATATTAACCTCTTCAAGCCAACATAGGATCATGTTATCTAGACTTTGAATTCTTTAGTCCCTACCTGGATTATCATCAAGAATACAATGTACAATTCTCTTTACACTTTAAGCCTATAACCTCTCCCTGATCTGCAAGAGTACATTAAACGCGTTGGGACCTTCACTTCAAAGATTTGGCACAAATTTGAAAGTCAACATTTCAGAACAATTACTATATCCTACCAATTTAACCCTTACAAGAGGCGGGAAAATACTAGAAAGCATCAAAGTAAAAATTTTCAATCCAGAAACTCCCCAAAAGGTTTTTTGCTATCTAAAAAGTCGTAGAGTTAAATAGCCAAAAATAAAGGCTAAACCTTCTCCACTAAACACCGTCAAAAAACTAACTTTTGTGGTCAAGAATAGCCCCATCTACATGGTAATGGTTTACAGTCGTCCCAACCTTCTTCGAAAAAACTACCTGTAGAGGGCACCTCCCTCCAGCACCTATTTTGCAAGAATGAAGGAAGAACAATTTAGTACATCTTCTCCGTTACAGTAGTGTGGTTATAATAGCTTGTTGATACTATTGAAGCCTTCTTTTGAGAAAGCAGGGTGTGCATCACGGGGAATGCAGTTGAATGGCATTTACACTGAGAAAGCAATGAACTCATGCCTTCATGGGTAACTATATGATGTTGATGGGTAATGATATCTGGAAAGTCAATATGGGGTATTTCACCGATTCAAATTGGTTATTTGGATGAGAGTGAGAGAGAGAGAGAGAGAGAGAGAGAGAGACAATATGTTCCACGGCCCCACCACAGTAAATGCCTTCCTCAAGAGGGCTAGTCAAAGTTAGGTTTTACGAGTTCATGGGCGGAATCTTATAAGGCAATCACACTCTCTTGCACACCCAACATGGGATATCACCATCTCCCCTCCTCAAACCTTAGCATCCTTGCTAAGGCCCAGTCACACATAACCCAGGAACTTCCTCTTCAGCCAATGTGGACCCGCCTGGCCCACATCAGAAACATGACTGGACGCCCTACCCGAGCTTTCAAGAGTCAGTCGTGAATCAATCTGTAGCTACCCAGTCCAAGGCCCCACCACAGGGCAATGCCTCCCTCAAAAGGGCTAGCCAAAGTTGGTACGTAGGAATTAATGGGCAAGGTCTTATTAAACAATCACAATCTCTACCACACCCAATGTGAGGTATCACAGAGAGATAGAGAGAGATGATATTGGATTTGAAGAATTAAAGCCATAATGATTTACCGCATAGCTTTAGAGTGGCTTAAGTCAATTATATGTTAGTCTATTGACTTAATTTATCAAGGCTGTTTGAAGAAGATTTGCATGATTAGGGCTTTTAGTAATGAAAATTTAGGTTTTGGACTTAATGGACAAACCAAAATTTCTGGATTAAATAATACTTAGGACCTTTTAATATATTCACCAACATTCTATAAACGATTACCAAGATGAATATATACTCCAATCATTTTAAAGGATGTACATGTCAATCATGTAAGCTTGTAGTTGTAGTCTAACTAAGAAAATTGAACTAAAAGTCTGAAACATTCTCAGAAAAGGAAAGTGGAGCCAAAATGAGGAATAGGAAGAGTAAAAGAGAGTCCATCTTGGCAACGTCATCAGATATTCACGCATGTAGTCAAATAGAAGAATGACAATACAGAGATCACATCTTCAGGTTATCGGGGCTCTAATAGCCTCATAACTAGAATTTGGAATAAACATCTCAGGGTTAACAAGACGAAAAAGAAGCATGTGATGCAAAACAAAATATGCAGGGGATCAAGTGCTTACTCATAAATTGTGTAACTTGAGGGGGCAAAGGTAAAAGGGTGTATCAGTTAAAATGTGTCTTATAGAAGTTACATCTAAACTACTGTAAGACTTACTACCACCGAGAGAGGAGGAGGGAGGGAGGGAGAGAGAGAGAGAGAAGATACTTGAACCAAAAAGTAGAAGAAGATGCCAATACTAATGCAATAAAGGCCACCGAGGTCCGCAAGGAAGCTCACTGCATTCTTAAGAAAAGAAGACGCATTAGACTATTGATTAATAAAGTTAGCATCATCCATAAATAGCATTCATAGGCAACTTGCACTTCTTAAAGTATAACGTCATCTATATGACTGGAAGTAATGAAGGTGGCAACAGAACAGATAAAGTTTTGGACTTCGTGTTCAGTAACCATCTACTTTAAAAGCTTAAGCTATTAGAGAATAGCCCTTACAATGTCAATCATGCTTTAATAGTCCCCCTCCCCTGTGAAGAGACAGATTAAGAGGCACCACCACCAAGTGCACAAATAAACAGAGTGCAAATTGCACTATAATAAAGGAGGACCAAATATGCAAGCAGGACGAATCCAACCGAAGACCTTGCGCAACAAGAGCTCTGTCCAGGTTAAGTTACCATCTACTCTAGAAGCTTAAGCTTTAGAGAATGCTTAACAATGTATATCATGCTTAGGACTTCGCCCCGAGATTTTTGAAATTCCATGTCACACTCATGTTGTCCTTGTTAGAACAAGAAAAACATGAGGAAACCATCACAGAAGCTTCAGCATTGTAGATGATATGGTATCACTAATGAAAAGCAAATGCAGTATATCATTCTCCTGCCCTTGCCACTGGCTCTGGCTATGGCTATCAAACAACGCAGGGCATCACTAGGTGAATTACTAAATGAAGAAAGGCCATTCCCTTCTGTTAAATTTAGAAGTACGAGGAAAATAAAAGGCCCATCCTCTCCATTACATACAACAAGGTCCAAGATTCTTCAACGACCTCTCTCTAAGGGGAAAGACAATGCGTCCGTCAGTCACGAAATTGACCCTTTTTGCAGTAAATGCTATGTAGTCTGAAGACAGCCTTAATTTTCAATAGTTTTTGGACTTCAATATTGGTAATTTGGGTAATTTGGCCTTTTACCTACATTGGGTATTTTGGTACTCAGTTGTAGCCAATTAGAAGTAAGAAATGCAGTAGCTTTAAAGACTGATGTAATCCCCCAAGTTCGTTAAACTCAATTATTAAATATCAAAAATCAAGCTAGAGGCTTGACTTGTGTTTTTCTCTCTCCTCCTTACTTCTCTTTATCTTCTTCTTCCTCTTAATTGATATTGTACATACCACAACATTAGGCCGATCTGTTCCTGTAGGCTGAGCATGCTTCACTTGCATGTTTGAACTTTACCTAGCTATTTTGTACACTTAAAATGATTGATACATTGTCCACTCTTTTTCGTTGAGTAGAGGAAACGTCTCTACAAATGGGGCCTTCTTAGACATTTTAGACAATTTCTTGTTGCGGATAGGTGGCTGAGATTATTTCCTTAATGTGCTTATCATCATCAAAAGTATATGATCGACAATGTGAAAAGGCTGCTCATGATATGATTAAGTACATGCCCGCAATGTGAGGGACCATTGGTTTGTTATTGCAATAGAATGTTGCTCGTGTTAAAACTATTAATTGCGCCTACCACGTAACACATAGTGGGTTCAGAAAAATATTGTACGAAGTACCCGAAATTTCCGACAAAGAATCCTTGTTGTTACAAGCCTCCAACACTCTTGATCTTTTTTGCAGGTACGAAAACGGCTACTAGAGTCGAGTTTTTCGTCCACGAATCAAATCCTAGAGCTTGGTGATACTCTAGAAAGAGTGCAACAGAGGGAGGGTCTTGTGACTTCTTGGAATATCTCTAGCCTTTATATAGAGATAGTATTAGAGACTGACTTTATCTCAAACACTTAAGATATAAAGACTGTATTTATCTCAAACACTTAGGAGATAAATATTCTCTAATTAACTGTAATAATCCTGACTAACAAATACACATTATCTGTTAGTGGACAGATAATGGGTCCACTGACCCAATTTATTAATAGATTGTAAAGAACGAGTGACGTAAAAGCGTATCGATTTATCGCCATATAAGGAAATTACTAACACTGTTCGGATTACCCTTGATGGCTTGGTTTTTTGTAGTTTTCCTCTTCGGGGTGTAACGGGATTCTTCGTAGTGTAGATGTTACAGGAATTGGTGCGATGTCCAAAGGCTAGAAGTATGGTGTTATGGTTCAATAGTAGTTTGATCCGGGGTAGGTAGATGAGAGGGGGGGGGGGGAGAGGAAGCTTGTGAAGACTGGGAAGCGTGCTAATATATTACAAGGTAGCGGCGGTTACAAAGGGTTCTCCTAAATCTTCTTTGAAAGTTTCCATATTTTATAAGAAAGTACCAAGCAGTGCAGTTCCCCAACTGATATAAGTTTGCTGGTTACAGCCCCTTTGCAACTTATAGCAATGATACACAAGAACTGGTTGTTAACGAAGTAGAATACGTATAGAGTATCTTCCGACTACCCGCAAACAAATATTTCACAGCTGAACAGGCAGCAACTTTAAACTGACAAAATGGTTGTAAATTACGCATCAACAACCCCCCCTTCCAGACGATTCAAATATATTTTACACGGTTGACTAGTTTCTTATGTATGCTTAGAATCTGGCTGTAGTACCAAAATAACAGACAATTAAAGAGCTCTTAGTTCTCTGCTCAAATTCCTTTACACCAATTGGTCAACCACCCTAAACTTTAATAGACCAAATTCCAATAAGGGACCGTAACAACCACCCCCCCCCCCCCCCCGGGGGCGGGAAAACCGGATTTGGCTCAGGATTGCCCATTTTTTTAATTCCAGAGTTTCTCTGAATTTAAAAGTTATCACTTAGTAGGTTTCCATACCAAGGCTCAATCCAATTAAATCCGTAACGTCTACCAATTTCGCCATATCCCCTTCCTTTTGTTTTGAGATTAGTATTTGATTGTGAAATGGAATTTCCACCTCTGATATTATTTGATAATACCAATTCTTGTTGCGCTCAGAAAGTTGATTTTGATTACAATAGGATTTATGGCTACACCAACTGTTGAGAACGGTTCTAGATCTGGTCCAAGACGAACTACTGTAGGGAGTTTATTGAAACCGTTGAATTCGGAATATGGGAAGTCGCTCCTAGATGGAGAACTACTCCTTTGATGGGTGTTGCAGTGGCCCTATTTGCAAAATTTTTATCTAGTCCATAACGATCAAAGTCGAATCATGAGCCTACTAGTGAAGCAAATTTAATGAAGCAACTACTCGTACCATAGAGAAGCGGCCATATACTTGAGAGCCTTCACCAATTTGAAAGATCATTTGATGTAGTTATTAACAAATCGGGACATGACAGCGCCCTCCCTCGAAGTTTCTTCCACTTAACAGAGTTCAGTTGCCAAATTTATTCAGCAAGGAGTTCAACAAAGTGATGGTATTGCAGAACAGCAATAAGGCACAATTCCACATAGACACATCATTGGTCAGGTATATATGGCATAATGAAAATCCCTATGTTTGGGTACAATGTAAAACCTTCTACCCACATGCATAACATATAAAACAACCAGTGCTAAAATTTATACTAATTCTAGCATGAAATTGAATATCTGCAGCAGTAGTAAATAAAACCAACGTAAAGAAAACTAAAAAATGATTCATATACAAAAACTTAAAATAATACTCACCAGGACCCAGGGCATTTTGATTGTCAATCTCCACAATATAATCCGTGAGGAAATTAAGAGATAATGTGGTGTTGATTAATCCATTGTTAGAACTTTGAAGAGAGCCTTGGAGCTGACTTATCTCACTAAAAGATGAACCCGGTACAAACTCGTGAAAGAGAGGTTGGACGAGTTTGAGATCATGCAGATTATGATAAACTCGAGGAAAGAAATTAAATTTCAATATATTTGGAACTGCCCCCCTATATGTGGTTGGTCGATCATCAAGATTACTTCCATTTTTAAGCCTCCCACTGACAAAACTCAAATGTCTTTTGTTGGCATGGTTCTTTGCAGTGACATTGAACTCAAATCCAACAGCAATTGCAGGGTCATTAGGCAGATCAATAAACTTCCACGAAGTATACATACTGTCTCGAATTAGCTGACAGCCGTTACACATGAGAGTGATTTTTGGTCCCTTTGTGGTGTTCTGACAAGAATAGTTAGCGAAGGATGACAGAGGAGCAACTCTTTGGTCAATAAAGCCTGGATTTCCCATTACTAAAGTACCAAGGTCACGTAGATGTGAACAGCTCATGCCAGAAATGGTAGTTATGTTGAATTCGAGATCATTGACGAAGGAGGCTAGATCAGGTGCATTAGTAGCTCTCACATTATGCACCTCAACAGTTCTCTTTGATAAGGCTTGGTAGAGTAACCTGTAGAAGTTAATGAAGCACGGTCAACATGAAGTCATGGGGGACAATGGTAAAAAAATACTTAACCGCACTGCGACAAGGCAAAATCCTGACAAGAGTACCATCAAGCACTCACGCTGCAAATAAACCAATAAAAAGTATCCAACTTGCAATTGAGAAAGCTCCCCCAAGTTCTGTTTTCCGCTTCTTAACAACCTTCTGATCATCCTACACAAAACATAGTAGTATAGTACCCATAAGGTATAACATTGTGGCAAACAGTAAATGCAGGGGTAGAGCTGGTAATTTTGTGAAACAATAAAAAATTAAAAAAAACAACACTTTTAATGTGATTTATGGAATCGAAAGTAAACCAATTCTTACCCACATACATTTAACTCACCGCCCTAGCTACATGGACTGACATGATGCAAACATTCTAGGTCGCAATCACCATAGTCAAAATTGCAGGGTGGCAGACAGCTTACCAGAAAAGCTTACTATGTCCAACTAAGCAGCATACTTGAGGACGAGAACCACTAATCTTTTCTTTGAGTAACCGTTAAGACAATGAGGGTACACTTCCAAGCTTCGTGAAAAGATTTTCACACGATGACTTCAGAAAATTAAGAAGTACAATCATCGAGCATAACCCTTTTAGCCTAGGAAGCACCGACACCTCATATAGGTTGAGGTATGGTGTCCGAAACCTTGACACCTCACCGGCACCTGTGGACACGTGTCCCACACCTCTCAGCGGTGTCCGAATTTATTTTATTTTTTTTACGTCCAGACACCGTGTCTGACACCTCTTAAAGAAGTGTCCGCGCGTATGGGGCCAAAATACATTATTTCAAACTTATTTTAGGGACAAATCTGGGTTTCTTTAGAAATGAACTTGTAGGCCAAACCCTATTCAAGTAGACTCAGCAAATGTTACCTTATTCTTTCTTTCTCATCTCTCTTTTCCTTCTTTTTGTTCCCTAAGGCATCCAAGCTTCCCAGTCCAGAGTAAGAGAGGTCAACATCTCCAACCGCATTTACAAACCCATCTCGCTATATAAAACCTCCCTTTCATGCCTTTGGTCCTATGTCTTTTTTCCTTGTCTCTTGTTAGTGTTGAGACTTTAATCTTGGTACTGTTGAGACATTAAACTGCTTTCTTGTTAGAGACCTTCTTTCTTGTTACTGTTGAGACTATTTCATATTATTGGCTTTCTTTCTCATCCATTTTGAATGAAATTCAGTTGCTCTAATTGATGTTTATTTTTGTTATATACATACATAAATATATATATATATATATATATATATAAAATTCAGCAGTGTCTTGCGATGTCCCAAATCAGGTCTTTTGGAAATTGCGGTGTCCGGTGTCCCAGTCGGTGTCAGTGTCGGTGTTGGACACAATGTCCCTTTCCGTGCTACCTAGCTTTTAGCACAGCCATGTAAATATATAAACCCATGCAGAAATTACATAGACAATCAAACAAAGGCCATGGCTCTCAAAAATTTTAAGCTGGCTAGGAAAACAGAAGATTAATAGTGTGTTTGGAGTCGCATAATTAATATATTAGTTGTTTGGTTAAAGGAACCGGAATTGCATTTAATGGGATTTGACAAAATTTGTTTCTGTAGTGTGATATCCAATGAAAATTGGTCAGATTTCATGAGATTTGGATTTACTTTAAGTAAAACAGATTATGTACCCAATCTTGCCCTTTTTTAATCTTTGCACACCTATGAAACCACAAGCCGCCCCAACACCACTTCCAGCACTGCCGCCACCACTGTCCTCATGATAGCCGCCACATTAGTACCACTATCATTTTCGAAATGCCATCACCGCCACCACCACTACCCCTACCATCACCATAATTAGCACAATCACTAGACCGATACACCAGCCACCACCACCATACTATGGTCATCGATACACCACCACGAACACCACCACTGCCATTGCCGCCACAACAATGTCAACACCACCATCACTACCATCAAGAGTGCGTTGTATCACCACTATTGCCACCACCATTACTATCATCACCAAAACCACCGTTGAGCTGCCGCCACCAACATTACTCTCATCACCATAACCACAGCTGCCAGTGCCGTCACGATCACTACTATTACCAACATTAGCACGACTAACACCTTATCTCCACCACCACCATAACAACCGTTTCCATCAGTAGACAGCCACTCAGCCATTACCACCACCACAAACACCACACCACCCTCACCATTTCCACCATCAGTGCCGCCACACCACCACTTACACCTGGACTACAACAGGCACACCACTGCCACCATGTACTGCCACCACGTACTGCCACCACGAGGGACCACTTACAATATTGTTCTTTTGAATCATAATTTGGAGATATAATTGTTTAAAACTTCGTTGCTTCTTAATTTTACTGTGTTCTTCAAAGACAAAGTAAGAATTATGTCGTTTAAATTCCCTTTGGTTCCAAAAGAGAAAGGAACTGCAATCCAAGTCTAATTCCCATTTTGAAATCCATTTGATGAAAGAATTGGTACCAAACAGGGATTCCCTCGGAAATTTTTCAGGAACTCCTTATGACCCCAAACAAATTTTTTCCCCCGATTTGGGGAGGATATAACCTCAAGAGATTGTATTCAAGTTGTTATAATGACATTGTTATATGTAACTAATAGAAGGAAGATATAATCATAGTTAAAGAGATGATAGTGACCATCTCATTTCGCGTCATTGTATTCGCTATGCGTAGGCTATGTAGCGGAAGCACATAAATTAAGGAACACGTCTTTGAGTGAAAGAAAAACCTGGATTCAACTTGGCACAGAACATACGACCTAGAATCCACTAGGTAAGAAATCTCAAAACAGAAGACAACTACATCTCATTGTCTGACTAGAAGAGTAACAAAGTGATCTTTATATAGTCCAAGAGAAGATCAAGTGCAAAACAAGAGTATTAGTAATCGACTACCCAAAACCCAGGTTTGTGTGAAACGGTTCTAGAAATTTTATTCAAAGCAAATAAAATGCACATAAGTGATAAAATCCATTTTGTTGGTTGTTATTGCTGCCAATTTTGGTTCGCATGTGATAAAACTATGGGATTCTTGTCCCCCGTCAGCCTTAAGTAACACACGAGATATTCTTCTTCAACTCTGTAGTTAAAGAAGAGAGATTGCTCCCTCTAAATCACTATAATAGGACTTGCGGAACTTAACAGTGACTAAAACCACAAAAAAAAGGGATGACGAATAGTTGGTTTTGAGTGGAAAAATTCTTCTTACTTGAGTTTTATTAATTTCAACCGCTGATGAAAAACAATACATAGAGTCCCTTTGTACAGCCTTAGGGTACTCTATGACTAGAAAAGCCCTAACCCTACTAGACGGGGGAGATGTACTGTATTGAAAACCATAGTTCGCTAGTTGGGGAAGCTCCCAAAATGGATAAGCACCGAGTTCCTCTAGGTTGACAGCAGAAGATGGCGCTAAAGTAGTCAAGCAGTCTCGTCAAAGTGGTAAAGGAGTTAACCCGAACTTTGACCACAATTTTGAGGACATTCCAACTAATTTTGATGCTCCAAAATCACCATTATGCGAAAGTTAACACCTCACGAAAACAGAATGCTCCTTGATTGCTTTCCAACGGCGCGTAAATCACCTAACCCGAGTCTATATGACAAACTTATGCCTCTTTTAGAGAGACAGTGCAAAACAGTAAGAGTCAAACTTCCATGTACATGCTCCGATTACTTCCCAATTACTCTAGAATCATCTTCCACTCCTAGAGATCCTCAATAAATGTGATTGAGATCCTGAATTTGTCCACAGGGGGTTCACCCACACTTAGCTGCACATTTTACGATGGCATTGGTTGAATTTTGCTGGTATTTCCAAAATAAATCTAACTGTCTCGATACTTGAGTAACTTATGTTGCTAACCCATCCTGGCTACTCACTTCTGAACCGCTCTTGGGCCCCGCTGTCGTGACACGTCAACCAATATTCAACGGTCAACGCATCAAGCCGGTCAACCCAAGGCACACGGTCAAGTCACATGTCGTGCCTCGAACACAAAATTATTCTAATTATTCTAATCGAAGTCAAATATTGTGCCTCAAGTATATTTCTAACTGTTGGAACCGACAATACGCCTTCCCCGCAGCGGTCAGCCTTAGGCCTTCTCCCCAAGGGGGTTAGCCTTTGGCCTTCCCCAAGGGGTCGACCTTCAGCCTTCCCCCAAAGGGTCGGCCCAAGCTCTCCCCTCTTGGGGTCTCCCTTGCTTCACTCTTGGGGACTCCTCTCCATTCCCCTTAGGGGATCCCTTGCTTCACCCCTCTGGGAATCCTCTTTTCACCCTCAGGGCTGCCTTACTTCACTCCTTGGGGATTCTACTCCTCACCCTTGGAGGGCTCCCTTCCTTCAACCACTGGGAAGTCCTCTCCTCGCCCATTGGGGGCTCCCTCTCTTTACCCTTTAGGACCTCCCTCCCCTTAGGGGCTTCCTTGCCTCACCCCCTTGTTTTCTCCTCCCCTTGGGAGCTCCATGATCTATGACACACATCATCGTGCCCTTCACAAGACGATGCCAGGCTGAGCCCTCGCCCAACAACGATATGTTGCCCCCTAGAGCCATCTCCCCATACGTACCTCCGATACGATGCAAATCTTTGCGACACCCCTTGCCGCGTGCTAGTACTATCCCTGCGTCACGTGCCCCCCCCCCCCAACACGATGGCCATCTCCGTAACACTAGTTGCTTCACCCAAGCTCCGCCCCTTTGTCATACATGCCCCCAGCACTCCTTCCCTCAGCTGGGCACAAGCACTGTCGCCGTGTCATATGCCCCGCAGGACACTCATTCACCGCACCCTCGCGCCATCTCCGTTAAGCGTGCCCCTGGCAACGCACATATCGCCGCGCCCATGCGCCACATCACTCATAGAGTCACTCCCCTCAGACCCTGTCACACTGTCACGCCCCCGGCATTAGTCCATCCTTCACCACACATGCACACCTTGCTTGGTCATCAAACATGCTTCGACCCACTCTCTGTAAGTGTGCAACATCCGTCAGGGTAGGTGACTCCTCTGTGGCACTACCTCAAGGAGCTCCACATGCTGCGGCACGAGGACTCCTCTCCGGCCAGGTAGGCGACTCTTCCAACACACTACTTCGGCCCGTCGGGTAGCTGACTCCTCCAAGACACTATCTTTGGTACGCTCCGAGTGCTCCAGCACAAGGACTCATTGCAGGAATAGGTGACTCCTCTGTGATACTATCTCTGTCAGGAAGCTTCAAGTGCTTTGGTACAAGGACTTCCCTCCCACCACGTACGA
Organism: Escallonia herrerae; assembly: GCA_033070095.1. Lineage (NCBI taxonomy): Eukaryota > Viridiplantae > Streptophyta > Magnoliopsida > Escalloniales > Escalloniaceae > Escallonia > Escallonia herrerae. The sequence continues at coordinate 93,383 of JAVXUP010000204.1, forward strand.
AACTTATTCAGGACACTACCTTGCCGCACTCCGAGTGCTCTAGCACAAGGAGCCATCGCAGGGATAGACGAATCCTCCAGAACACTATCTTGGACAGGGAGCTCTGAGTACTTCGAGACGAGAAAGCCCCTCCCGCCAGGTAAGGGACTCCATCTGGACACTACTTACGCCAAACGGGTAGTTGACTCTTCCAAGACACTACCTAGACGTAACGGGTGAGCGACTCCTTCGGGATACTATCCCAGCGCATCAGGCTGGCGACTCCTCTGGTGCACTCCGTGGTGCACTCCGAGTGCTTCGGCACAAGGACTCATACGTGAGATAGGCGACTCCTCCGAAACACTTTCTCTGCGTGGATGTTTTCATGGCTTGTCTACGTACTCCGTCACTAGGGAATCTTCATCGGCACCCATAGGGACCATGACTCCCGGGTCACTATTTCATGAAATAGAGTAAGTTTCAATTGGACATCGCGTCTAATCCGCTTGACAGTCGGGCATAGGGACCGTCCGCCACCACTGTCAAGTTCTTTACATCTCTTAATGCCCCTGGTGCGACTCGGCAAGGATTTGAATCGGTGGCAGATCAAGGGTTCCCTAGTCACACCGGTGCTATGAGAGCCGATGTTTCCAGACAGACAACGCAAAGCTGTCCGGGACATAGCGGGTGAATATAAGATCTGACAATCCATTGGAGCACCTGTATCTATGGCCACCCTAGCGAGGTGTCATTCCGAAGGAGAGCCAGGTTCATTTGATGACATCACCAACTTAACTCCTATAAATAGGGGACATGAGGAACTCATTTTCAGGATATTCTAGAGAGAGAAACATATGGGACCCTGACGCAAGACCCCGACACTGGATCTTGACTCTACACCTAAGCATTGGACTGTGACTGTCGTCGTGTATTCATCCCGCGCCTTCGCCCTCACAACAGTGCCACTCCTCAAGCTCTAGTAGGAAAGCTTTAGTCTCTTCCCTTGTTCCGTTTTACTCTATCCCACATCAGCATATTTGGCATTCGGACTTATTCTTTGTGGCACCTCCACATCTACTGCAAACCCACTTCATTGGCATCAACTTATATCCACATTTGAACTCATGTCTTACCACTTGCCACCCACCACTGCCATAGCTACCCACCGCCACCATCCCTAATCTACTCCTACAACCACCCGCCACAACAATCTATGGCGGCAGCCCAGCCCACCAACCATTCTTGCATATATTGATGATTGCACATGTTTCCATGGTTTATGCCTTCAATTCCTAATGCTATTTTCTCCCTCCCTCCCTCTCCTCGCACCGAGTGACCATCCAATCATTGCATCTCTCTCTCTCTCTCTCTCTCTCTCTCTCTCTCTCTCTCTCTCAAACACACACGTGCCTGAATTCGACTAGCCAATTCCTACCATATATAAAGTACATGCATGCGTCTACTTCAATCGTTAATTTTTCCCTGTCAACAAGATACCCAGTTAATCTATGATTCCTACTCCGATATTTACATGCTACTACTATATCAATCTTAGAATCGAAAATAGAGGGAGAGCAAAAGAGAGAAGGGCGTACAAGCCAGTGGCGGGTGGCAAAGGCAACATCGAGGCGGCTGATCCACCACCGGATCTTGAACCACGGGGTGCGCCCGTCACCGAGGCTCCCGAACCGGACCAGGAAGCACAGCAGGAGCCAGGCGAGGAGCAGGACGAGAGTGGACTCGAGGAAGATGGCCTGAGACTGGGTGAACCGCCTGATGGAGTCGAAGGAGAAGAAGAAGGTGTCGGGCAAGTTGATGGAGTAGTCAACGCCGGTGTTGACCTCCAGCCAGTCGTTGCCGTCCACCTGGAAGAGCTGGCAGGCGTTGGAGGTGGCGTTGAGGAAGTAACCTGGGTTGCACGCGCACAGGGTGGCGTTGTACCGGAAGGCGTTGCTGGTCGGGCATTGTGATGCCATATAGGATTTGGAAGCAAACAATTATTGCGTGTGTGTGTGTGTGGGTGTGTGATTGATGAAGACCGGGGGGTCTTTTTGCGTGCGTGGGAGGAATCGGATGTAATGGTAATTGGGATGGAACCTTATTTGATGCCTTCTTTGATTTTCCGCGTGGATCCGGACGCAAAAGAGGATACTGCTTCGGTACTTCCTAGAACTAGAACTACAACGGGAGGTACTGCATTTGGCACTAGGAAAGGTGAATTCGAATCTTCTGCTGCAGTTAAGTTTTACGTTAATCAAGACTCTGCGTACAACTGTTCGATCAACATTTCAAATATTCGTCATCATCAAGAATGTTCAACTCATAGAATTAGGAACTGTTTGACACTAAAATTTTAGTATTCAATACTTAAAAGTTAAATTCGTAAAACTGAAAATTTTAAGCGACTGAATTTTTATCACCGAAAAATAAGTTAATCTGTTTGGTAAATCAAAATCGAATGTCTGTTCTATTTACAAATTTATCTACTTTATCAAAATTATACATTTATTTATGTACTTTATAAATTTATTTATTTTTTTGCCAAAATCGTCGTGGTGGTGGTAGTGGCAGTAGCGATAGATTAATAACGATGGTGTTCTGATGGCGTCGGCAAAAATCTGTTAACGGTGGCGGTAGTGGTGCATGAAGACGTGGTGTTGATAATAAGTTACATATTTTTTGTCACGGTATGTTATATTTTGAAACTTAATAATAAGTTAGACTTTTGGCATTGATTATGGTCTACCGAAGTCTAGAGGTGTCAATGGGCCGGGCTTGGGCCGGCCCAGCCCAAGTCCAACTAGCCTCCAGCAAAAACGGGCCGGGTTGGGCCTGGTGTCTGGAAAACAGGCCGGGCCGGGCCCAGGCCTGAAATGTAGATATATGGGCCCAGTCCAAGCCCTGGCCCTAGGCCCAATATTTAGGGCCGGGCTTGGGCCCAAAAAAAAATTTTCTTTTTTGGTTCACAACTCCTTATTATTTATTTGCGTCGATGGCCAACAAGAATACATCAAATTAATTAATTGAGATTGATACATGTTAATTCCCAAGACGATCTTAAGTAATAAGTATAAATTTTGACTAACAGTTTTTTCTCTCTACTTGGTCTCATATACAAAATTTTATTCTATATATATGACTCTCATATGTATATAGAATGGTTATGAGTGAGTATAAAAGAACCTATGATATTAATATATTGTGTTTGTCAGAAAATAAGAAGTAAGTGAGGTTACAATTTATGAATGTATGTAAATTATTAACGTCCATATAGAGTTAAATTGAACATAAATGTGTTCATAGGCCCTCCTCCTTTTATCTGGGCTTGGGACCGGCTGCTTGTAAACAAACAGGCGAAGTTACCTATTTTTTTATATATACAGAAAAATATATATCTTGCTTGTAAAAACTTATTATATATATATATATATGAAAAAAAAACTATATTTTGTGAAAAATTTTATTCTTAAAACTTAAGAGAAGGAAAATAAAAAGAAATTACCTAATCATCCAGAAGTACTTCAACATCTGAGTCACTGCTCTTCCTATCATCAATCGGTTTATCTTGCTCGCGGTATTTCGCATCAAGATAATCCTTCCAACATACACATAGCTCGAGCGACTCGGGGTTAAGACGACTCCTCCTGTCATCCAAAACCCTCCCGCTAGCTGAAAATGCCGACTCTGAAGCAACCGTGGAGGCTTGCACTGGCAGTACATCCCGTGCAATTTGGGATAAAGTTTTATACATGTTTTGATTTTGTTTCCAAAAATTTAACAAATTAAAATTAACCTGTTCTTGCATTGATAAATCAGAATAATGATCAGTATTTGAATATACACCAATCTCATTAAAAGAGGAAAAAGTAGACGAACCTGCCGAATTAGAAGTACCTTCACCTGGTAGTTGTCTTGCTACTAGATGTTCAAAGCCTTTAAGGTATGGCGCATAATACCTCTCAGCAGTCAATGATGAAGCTCGCTCGCGCACGTCAGCAGAATTACGATAGAGGTTGAACAGTTCCTCAAATGTCTTGCTCACTTTCGCTGTGAGTGCGGTTGTATCCTCTACTGGGTAGCACATTAATTTCGATATCTCTTGTATCGAGACGTTCACGCCATGCAACTTTAACCTAGGATCTAAACAAGTAGCCACAGCAAAAACAACAGGCAGTTCACTCCAATATTTATTAAACTTTTTATCCATCACTTTTACTATTTCCTTAAAGGGTCCTATATATCTCCATTTTGTTAACATTGTAGCCATCTTGAGAATTTCTATTACAGCGAGAGGAGAGGTGGGATAGTACGTACCAGACAATAAATTGGTAGACGTGTAAAATACCTCTAAAAATTCAGCTAGGTATGTGGCCATCTGCCATTCCTCTTGAGTTGGCAAGCCGGCTGGGAACAAGGTTAGTAGAAAATGCGTATAGACTTCTCGGTATGCCAGAATGTGTAAAAGCATATGGTATGTAGAGTTCCACCTGTGGACCACATCTGTAACTGCTCTCCTGCGAGGCATATTATATTGAACACACAACGTTTTAAATTGTTGTGTTCTCGAACTCGAACTATTAACATACGCTGTCATACCCCTCATTTTGACAAGAATATCTCCTGCAGCAGCTAAACCATCTTGAACAATTAAATTAATTATATGACAAACACAACGAACATGAAATAATTTACCAGAAAGTACAGGTTTGAGGCTCTCCTCTAAAGCATCAACAGCAGCTGTATTGTTAGAAGCATTATCAAAACTAATACTCATAATCTTATCCTTTAATTTAAACGTGGTACATGCTTTTAATATAATAGTAGCAATGTTCATTCCATCATGCGGAAAAGGAAAGAGCTCGAAAGCGATGATTCTCTTGTGCATAATCCAATCTGCATCAATCCAATGGGCCGTCACACAAGTATAACTAACAAAAGTAAATGGAGATTGCCAAATATCAGAAGTAAGACTAACTTTACCGTCAAAATTATCGAAATAATCGATTAGGCGTGCTTTAGCAGCATTATACTGTCGGAGTGCATCGGATCTAGTTGTGTTTCTATGAACCTTTTTGTACAAAGGTTGAACGTATGTGTTCATATATCTAGAGTGCTTAGCATTATCGGCAAAAGAAAAGGCTTGTTCATCGTGAATAACAAATTCAGCGAGACCGTCTCTTTGCTCTCGCTGATTATAAACAAATAACTTACCGTCAAAAAATAACTGTGTTTGTGTAGGTTCGACGCGGCCTTGTCGAGGTGCACACTGAGGGTAATGCCTGTTAAAATGTCCATTACCACTACCAGACGAAAATAATTTAGCACAGTACTTACATAGAGCTTTTCGGATGCCGTTCACCATAACTTTATCACCGCGGGCCACCCGGCCCTTTTGACACCTCTACCAGAGACTCGTGACTACAGGGCAAAAAAGTCTATCTTACTTATACCATTGCTGATTCTTACGACTGAAAAATTGCAAGAAAGATCATTCGTGTTTATAAAGTTCAATGCCTTGATACATCTTAACATCCAATATATAATCACCTTCAAGGATGATGACATACCACCTCAAGGAACTTTACATTTCAAGGCATTACATTTCACAAGTCATCTTATCCTAAGTACTTATTCATATTGGTCTACAAATAACAGACGCCTAACCATGACATTAGACTGCATTGGTGTATCAAGCTAGGGACAGAATTTGAAGCAGCTTCATTACCATTAAGGCCTTTGATGATTCTAAAATAGAAACAATAACCGAGATTTAAACTGAAAATAAATATTGGGGCATATTTCACTTTTGCCATCACCTTCCTAGTCCTAAGTATACCATATGCGTACAACCTTTTCTTGGGAAGAGCTTGGAGTGAAACAATACAAGCGTTACCTTTCTCCTTACACCAAAGGATGAAATGCACCGTAGATAACAACGAACGAAGCCTCTGATTATTGCATTGTGAACAAAAACGTTGGTGTTTTCCATCTGGGGGAAGGCTCTAATTGTGTTATCTCTTTGACAAAAGGTCGAACAAGCGGTGATGAACTGGTTCACCAAAAAGCAATCTTGGGTTGTGTTGTTCTTGATCATGGAGGCGTATAAACATTCCAGCTCTTTCAAGTTTGAGCATTTATTCAAGTGATTAGCTATACCCAGTGGAAGACGATTGAAGTTTGCTATTGTTTTTAGCATAGTATGAATTAGCTATGGCACCCATGCATTAGCCTGGCTACTGGGCATGCTTTGAAAGCTGGCACGGATCCCGTATGAGAAAAATATTAAGATGTGTCAGAGACGGAAAAAAAGTCAAATGCAGCCAAGATGGTGCTTACGTTATGTACCAAGGAATGAGATGAAAAAATAATAAAATCTTAATCCCTTCTTATTTAGAAATTCTTCTTTCTCGTTGGATTTCATCAATTTGTTATGTAACGTCATATTTGTCATGTAACGTCATATTTGTCATTGTAACACTGAAGATTTTCTTGTCCGTGATGGTTGTAACACTGAAGATTTTCTTGTCCGTGATGGTTGTACCGTTAGTCTCGGACCGTTGAATACTTTAAGTACATCTTCCATCTCGCAAATTGTATTTTATAAAATGTTTTGCAAAATTTAGGGATTAAGTAGGACATCATACATTCAGCCCCTTAATTTTGACACTCGAAAGTCCTTATATCTCACAAATGTTTACACTAGAGTGGTAGAGTAATATCGCCATGCGTCGAATTGGAAATGCCTCTGTCTCCAGACTTAGGCCCCTAGTCCTATGATTATACAACAGAAAGTTCAATTACACAACAAAGCTTATAATCAATCGTTGCTAGGTCCGTATATGAACTGAGTCGTTCATTGAATACTGACAGAAAAGTTAACAAAGAGAGTTCTCTTTCTATTCTTTTAATTTTCTTGAGTAAAACCTCCAAGAACTTCATTAATAAAAGACCAAAAATACAAGCAATTGAAAGGATTTCATTGGAACTTCAGAGCTAAGAACAGTAGATAATAAGACATAACCTGAAACGATGAATTGCTACCCTACGACATGAACATTTTTGTAGGGCTAACTGTTACAAAGATGAACTAGGATGTTGACAATGCCGTATGTCACCAAATACGTGTCGGTAAAAATAAGAAATGCTCTTTCAAATAATCCACTATTGCTGATTCTCGGTTTTTCACTTGAGGAAGGTGATACTTAACCTCCAGATTCAACAATTTGATCATTGCAATGGCCGCTATGTCCATGAAAATAGTTGCTATAGTCCACTATATAGCTGCCAATTAAAGATATAAGCATAACTCAAATAACTTAACTTAAAGCTCATTTGTCCGACTTTCTTAAAAATAGCGGTCCAATTTCAAATTTTCAACCATCAACTTTGCATGCAAACTTATACCCATTGGAGCATTACTTAGGAGCATGATATATATACATTTTCATCTGCATTCCCATATATATACATATATGTTTTGCATTACCTTACCGGAGACTATTTACCTAAAGAGGGATCAAAGTACACCTTTCACCAATAAAGTGATAAACATTTACAGGTAGCTCTAGGATAGAGCCTTAAAGGCATGCATATTCTAGAAGCAAAAGAAGTACTTTAAATTTGGTTGGGGCGTCGAGAGTTGTTTTGCTTGATATTTGTTGAAATCTATCAGTTGAAAGGCAAGCCATATGTCGGGCATACAGGATTTGTCAGAAGAAGAAAACTGTGTATATTTATCATCTAATTACCTCAGGAACAATGGAGGGCACGAAATGTCTACGACAGGCTGACAAAGACCTTTTGTCTTAGAAAGTCTCTCTTCTGCAAACATTGAGAGTTGCGAGCCACCAAAGTGTTATTTGAAGTCTTAGAAGATAAGATCTTAGACGAGATGGTTCAACATGATGAACTAAGGAAAATTTTTGAGTCCGTAACTTACCAACCAAAAACACTGAATTTACTTGAGAATCCTGATTTAGTGAATCGTTAGATATTAAAAGATTTAAGAACGATGATTTTTTCAGCTCAAGTTGACTATAACAAAATTATTTTCTATCGAACCTAAATAGATCAAAAAAATTGTAAATCAGTTGCAAGAAAAGAGAGTTGTGGACATTTTAGGCTAATTTCCAACTAAATACACAGTACTGGGTCATTTATAAAAGCGAAACATTTGGGCTCTTTAATATTAAGCATTCTTGTACATCTGAATCTTCCAACTTCACTCGATGGTTGGGCGAACCATGAAGGGAACTCCATTCTCTCTCCCTAAAATCACGCAAACAAGGTACTGGAACACTAGAGAGAGCTAAATAGAGTTAATTGGATTTAATTAGACTTACTTATTGTTAATTAGGATTTAATTAAGAGCTAAATAAGGTGAACATGCCGAGTTAATGTGTTAATTAGGGGAATTAGGGCTAATTCGAGCTATTCAAGGTTAATTACAATTAATTGCAAAAAAATAGGGTTAATCGGGGATGATTAGGTTAATTAGAGATTACATTAACAGTAAAATAGAGTTAATCAATGTTAATTAGGGCTAATTAGTTTTAATTAGGGCCGATTATGGCTAATAAGGGCTAATTCGAGCTAAATAGGCTTAATGTTAATGAGGGCTAATTCGAGCTAAACGGGGTTAATTATAGTTAATTGTTAATTAGGGCTTAAGTAATAGCTCATTAAGGTTAATTAGAGTTAATGTGTTAATTAAGGTTAATTAAGATTGACTCACTTTAGAATTCATTGAGTTTATTCGCGGAGTTGATATTGTCCCACCGGTGATTGAGTCCAGGATTTAAGTATATAGTTAGAGTTAAATTGTATTTAGGATAATTAGGGTTAATTAGGAATATATTAGGGCTTAATTAGGATTTAGTTAGGGTTAATTATGTCTAATAATAGTTAATTACGTTTAATTAGGTTGAATTGGGGTTAATTAAGGTTAAGTAGGGTTGATTAGGGTTAATCAGGATTAATTACGTTAATTAGGTTTAATTAGGTGAATCAGGGTTAATTAGGTTTAATAATAGTTAATTAGGTTTAATTAGGATGAATCAGAGTTAATTGCAGTTAATCGGGGTTAATTAGGTTTGATCGGGGTTAACTAGGTTTAATTAAGGTGAATCAAGGTTAATTAGGATTAATTATAGTTATTTAAAGTTACATAGGGATGTGTTAGGAGTTAATCGGGGTTAATTAAGGTGAATTAGGGTTAATTAGGTTTAATTGGGGTAAGTCAGGGTGAGGCGGACTCTACTTACCTCTTTGATCCTATTGAACTTGAACTGGTACTAAAAATACCAAAACAACATCTTAACCGACGCAAATGATAAGAAAATCAAATTATGAGCCCATCTTAATTAATTGAAGTGTTTTAGACACATACGTTGCAACTTCATTGCCAAGATCTCCATTGTTAGTGAGTCAAAAAGTAAAAGGTCAATTATCCAAAGATCAATAGAGCTCTAATCAAATATCATATTACTAATGAAGTTAGCATAGAGAAAGTACAATTGATGCAAGAACAATCAAAGTTTGGTGACTAAATAGTTCAATCTCAAGAATATACCTCATATCAAATTAAAAAATGTTAAAGCTTGATATTTAATTAAAAAAGCATTTTATGAAGAAGAATAAAGCCTACTAAGTGTAAGAATCGGTCTTAATTTTCATCTATAATTGATGCGAAATTTTAAAACAATCTATCACATGTAGCATGAAATATAAAATGGTCCTATATTAACAACGGATTTAGGTAAGATGTTTCTGAAAGACTCTAGGAAAGGGAAGTGCTGATACCATGTGAGACAGAATAATGAGTAAGAAAAAATGAAATAGACACGTGCGGACCAAGTAGACAACATATATGTACTAAGGTTTATGTGTGTTACATCTACCAAATCCAATGCATAGGTAGAGTGTGAATGTGAGGGAGCTCATAAATGGGAAGGAGACCATGATGTGCCAAGGAAGGAATCAACAGAGGTGCATGGATTGCTAGAGAAGACAAAGTGCTGACAAATTACTACCAAATTTGTTTTATAAATCAACAAAGCTTCATAAACTTCTTGGTAACAGGTAATGGTTTTGATCCTCCAAATTTGTTTTATTGCTTCCCCTTAAACTTTGATGATGTTCGATGCCAACAATTTCCCGTCACCAACTCTTTCATCATCGCGCAACCCCCTACTATCCACCGACCACACACCCATGGGCAGACACCCACACCCATAAACACGACACAAAGTTGTTAAACACACACACACACACACACACACACACACACACACTATAGCCTCCCCTAACCCACTTAGCCCACGTCTTACCACCCTTCCACCATTGCATAGCTCCTCACCCATAGACAAAGACACATACACACGACACACACAAATATACCCGTCTGCCCCCCCCCCCCCCCAACACAAACCTCCAAATGCACAGAGATGACCATCGTGCCTATGGTATACGTTGCTAGTAGCGATCATTGCGATTGCGACATTGTGTCCCTATGGTATCCAGTAGCACCACCATCGCAATTGAATCCATCACTGCCACAAAACACTAAACACTAAACCCAAACCAAACAACACCACCACAGACCAACGTCGTCATCGACCACAATATTTATTACATGAATATCATGACAATCAAAATGTACAGATTATGAAAAGGAAAATTCAATTTAGTGATAGTCTGTGAGGCGACCGGTGAGCAGTGGTGGTTGAAACACTACTATATAGTATAGATAACATGTAACAACAACTACAACAATTATAATAACACGTAACAAAACTATAACAATAACATGTGATTATGATGATAAAAAAAATTAAATACGTACAAGTGGAGCAAAGGCGGTGGGCGATAGTAATGGCAGGCGGCAGGAGTGGTGGTACGGTAATGGCAGGCCAGTGGTGGCTTCTCTTTTAGGCAGTGGTGGTGTGGCCGGAGATACTGACTACAAGGACGGTGGCGGGGATAGGGTGGTGACAAGGACGGTGGACGGAGGACGATGGTAGGGATGGGGACAATGGCGGTGGATGTAGGACGATGGCGGGGATGAGAACGATGGCGGTGGACGGAGGATGATGGCGGGGATGGGGACGATAGCGGTGGATGGGGGACGGATGATGGCGGTGGACAGAGGACAAACGACGTTGCCGACAGAAATAGAGAGAGAAGAGAAGAGAAAAGAGAAAGTGGCGGGAAAAAAAGAGAAGAAAATTAGGTTTAAAGTCAATACTTTTAGCGACAGGAATATACCATCGCTCAAAATTCGTTTGTAAAAATTTTGAAATGACTTTTAGCGACAGAATTCCATCGCTTATTATTTTGTCACATTAAACAATAACTTTAGCTATGGCTTTTTAGTGACGGCAATATTCTGTTGCCAAAAGGTATTTTTAGCGACTAAATGACTTCCGTTGCTACAACCCCGTCGTTAAATATTTTTCAAAAAACATTAAAAATTCGAGCAAAAATAAAAAATTGAAAAAAAAATTTAGCGGTGGATATTCCGTCGATAAAAGTCCATCGTGTATATCCGTCGCTAAACATTTGTACCAACTGAGACTTTCTGTCGATAAACACCTTTACCGACAGATATTTAAGGACAGTTCATTCCGTCGCTAAATATATATTTTAGTGACGGATTATGGTCCGTTGCTAAAGATTGTTTTCCTTGTAGTGGTTTTTTCTATTACTATGGCGACTCTCTGCAGATATGGACACTATGAATGGGCCCAAGAAGTGAAAGCGTTCGACGAAACCGAAGCAGGTGTCAAAAGGCTTATAGATGTTAGGGTGGTGAAGCTCCCCAATCTCTTCATCCACCGGCCAGAGACTTTGAACCACCCCTCACCACTGTGCAACGACATAATAAGTACGATCTGGTTAAAGCTACCCACCATCGGGGTGAACGAAGAAGGGAAATTGTGGATGAGATTCGGAAGGCATCTGAGGAGTGGGAATTCTTCCGAATTGTGAACCACGGAGTTCCGTTTAGGTTAATGGACGGCATGTTGAATGGCATCCGACGATTTCATGAGCAACCTGAGGAGGCTAAAAAACGCACCTGTATTCCTCAAATAGTAGGCAAAGTGTGAGGTTCAACGGTAATGTCTCTCTAGGTGACCTTGATCCTGCTTGTTGGAGAGATTTTTTAACTTGTATTTTATGGGATGACACACGTGACCCTCATGCCATTCCCCTGGTTTGCAAGTAACAAGCTTTTTGCAAAACACATATGAGAAGATTTCTACTACGCATCAAATTAGATTGCAGTTGAACTGTTGACCTACTTTCGTTTAGTAAAAATCTCTCCGCTCTTAACGGAATGCTTTAACCTTTTTTTAAAAGAGGAATGCTTTTTCTCCAAGGTGTTGGTTATAGCAGAGCATCGAGATTCATATACAAAAGGCAGAAACCATAAGTTTGTGCATCATTTTCTTATGACGAAAATTAACAAGCTTAAAAACATAATGCAACATGCTATACTCATGCTCAAATAAGTAATACACAAAATACGACTTTACAAAGTTTATGCATGTCTTTGCAAGAAAGAATTGCAAGACTGTGCAAAATGCATGGTGGAACTAAGGGAGATGATGGCCGAGTTATTGTCAAAAGCTCTAGGACTAGGCCGCGACTACATATCAGGCATGGAATGCATGAAAAGTGAAGCACTGGCTTGCCTCTATTACCGGGTATGCCCCGAGCCAGAACTGACATTTGGCACATCCAAGCACTCAGACACCACTTTCTTGACTCTACTCATGCAAGATACATCGGTGGTCTCCAAATCGTTTACAAAATCAATGGATTGATGTTCCTCTAGTTCATGAAGCATTAATAGCAAATTGGGGATCTTTTATAGGTATATGCACGCGTTTCAATTTATATTTTCACACAAGCAAAAATGTAACGACTCTCATTTGTTAACTTTTGCCATCAATTCTTTGTTAGATTATCAGCAATGACAAGTTCAAGAGTGTCCAGCATATAGTGTTGGTACAAGCTGTTGGACCAAGGATATTAGTTGCTTGTTTATTCATGCCAAGTGCTAGCTGTCTCGCAGCCTTTTGCACCGATAAAAGAGCATGTTTCCGAAAAGAATCAAGCATTATACATAGACTTTCTTTGTGTCAAATATTTTGAAGCTAACAAGAAGAAAGACGAGCATATTTTCTTAGCCCTCCCTGGTTTCTAGATAAATTAAACTAAGTTTTTGAGCCGGTCACTGTAGAAAGTGAAGACCAAAAATTGATCCATGATAAGTGAGAAAAGCGTTGATAATTCGGCTTTTACTTTGCCGCGTTGTTGGAAAAACAAGTATATTATGTTCTTGACCTCATCTATTTCTCTACCATTATTATCTTTGTCTAGCGGATTCAAAGATGATACAAACTATAGCATATGTATGTTTGCTAAAGGACATTGAAACATAAGATTGATTTCTTGGTGTACCCAACCATCCTGTATCACTAGCTTTCGTAACCTTTCTTTTCTTGCCTTGTGGTAGTCGAGTTTGACTAGTTGTTCTAACATTTTATACTTTACACCACTGGTTAAAAAAAAAGGAAATATCATTTTCCTGTTTCAATTAGTTTGGATTGATATTATTCTTTTGAGGTGGCCGATTGTTTTTAGGATAGCAGTTTAGGGCCGGAAGGCTTGAGTTTTAGGAATGGACTTAAATGCTGGATAAATTTGAACCATTGATTAAAATTAACGGTTATGTTTTTTTGAAAGAGTACGCAAGTGGAATGTAAAAATATCGTGGAAGATGGTGATCCAGAAAAGAGGGAGGGGGGAGGGAGAGAGAGAGAGAGAGAGAGGTGGCTGATTGTTTTTAGGATAGCAGTTTAGGGCCGGAAGGCTTGAGTTTTAGGAATGGACTTAAATGCTGGATAAATTTGAACCATTGATTAAAATTAATGGTTATGTTTTTTTGAAAGAGCTCCATGTGTTCTAATAATAGCACTAATTTATATTGTTATGGTAAGTGAACACAAAAAAGGGACATTTTACTTTATAAATGCCCCTAACATGTAACGTTTGTGATAACCCTACGGTTATTTAACCTATGATTATATTTGATTTTGATGATAACTAACATTAACGATTATGTTGTCTAACATGCATTGAGTTGATGAAGCAATAGGTACAATCTCATATTCATGCAAACGGACTATTAGACAAGCAAATCATTCAAAGACTCTCAACGAAACGCATCAAAGAAGGAATTCGTCGATTGAATTTTACAATGCTTAATTTTCGTTCTTTATAACTAGACATAGAGAAATGATCGCTTCAATGACTGTAATCTAGAACTTGCCCATAGGTTTCCCTTACATGCATAAAAGCTTTTCATTCTTTGCAAACAAGGAAACTGCATTTTCTGGAATGTAGTCGACTGCAAGTTAGGCAGTGAAGTATTACAGTCGACTACATTGGAATGCAGTCAACTACAATACTTCCATTAACCTATTACAGTCGACTGTATTGGAATGCAGTCGACTGCGAGTTGAAAATTTAAATTTCCAACGGCTACTTTTGGGATTACAATCGACTGCAACGGCACATTACAGTCGACTGTATTTACCGTTTGGCACATTTAATGCTTCACCTAACTCCAAACGGTCATATTCATTCCCACCTATATAAATACTCATCTTGGGCATAGTTTTGATTCATCAATTGCATTCAAAGCCTACTTATCTTGCATATTCTCAAAGATCAAAGCAATTGTTCAATCTCTCTTGTTTTCATTATTTTCTCATCCATTTCAAGAGAGCATTTATTATGAGCTTACATTTGAGAGATATACACTTTCATAAAGTCATCATACACTCATCTCTCTTGTTCTAGAGCTTAAAGTTATACTCATCTACTTCTTGAGAGTGAAATCTTGTACACATTTCTTCATCTAAAGTTTCTTGTATCAAAGCTTGGGGTTGTCAAGCTTTGGAGCTTTGGGATTGTCAAAGCTTGTTCTTGATGTGGGTATAGCATCAAGGGATTGTAAGAGGTTCGATCTTGACCCGTAAGAAAGATCATACTAGTGGATTCTAGGGCCTTTCAAGGGACTTCCTTGAAGGGGTGGACGTAGGCTTGAGGGTATATCAAGCCGAACCATTTAATTCTCCTTGTCAAGTATCTCTAAACCCACCTTTTCTCTTTACATTATCGTTTTACATTTGTGTTGAAATTGACTTGTTTGCTTACTTGAGATATTGTGTTTGAGGTTTGTTGTCTAAGTGTTATTCTTATTCTTTCTAAGTTAGTTTGTAATTGTTTGTTAATTTTAAAGTAGTCTTAAAACCCTATTCACCCCCCTCTAGGGTTATCTTTTTGGTTTCAAGTGGTATCAGAGCCTCGGCTCTTGTTATATTGGGTAACGTCAAGAGAGTTAATCGATCATGGCTTACATTGGGGGTATGGAGGGTAGTTCTACCACTAGGCCTCCATTGTTTAATGGGACCAATTATAGTGTGTGGAAAGTTAAGATGAAAATCTTCTTAGAATCTCAAGACTGTGAGATGTGGGATATTGTTGAGAATGGCCCATTTATTCCGATAAAGGTGGTTGACAAGGTTGAAGAGCCTAAATCCAAATCAGAGTATAGTGATCATGATAAGAAGATGATTTGTATGAATGCTAGAGCAAAAAATTGTCATGTGTGTGCTTTAGACAGTAATGAACTCAATAGAGTCATTATGTGTAATTCCGCTAAAAGTATTTAGGATACTCTTCAAGTCACTCATGAAAGGACTTCTCTTCTTAGAGATTCCAAGATGAACTTATTTTTTAGAGATTATGAGTTATTTCATATGCTTCCAAATGAATCCGTTACGGATATGAATACTCGTTTTACTAACATTGTGAACCCTTTGAAGCAATTGGGCAAGGAATTCACTAATGGTGATCTCGTAAGAAAAGTGATTAGGTCCTTACCAAGAGCTTGGGATGCAAAGATCACCGCCATCCAAGAATCAAAGAATCTTAATAACTTTCCTCTTGATGAATTGATGTGCTCAATCATGACATACGAAATGCAACTCAAGACCTTTATTAAGAGGACGTCAAGAAGAAGCCTACATCAATTGCTCTTAAAGCTTCATCTTCAAATCTTGAGTCAAGTGATGATGATGAAGAATTTGATGAAGAGGATGTTGCAATGATTGCAAAGAACTTCAAGAAGTTCATGACGTTTAGAAGGAATGGTGGAAGAAGGCAACAAAATGCTAGCAACGAAGAGAAGCTTTGCTACAAATGCCACAAGCCGGGACACATGAAGATGGATTGTTCCATATACAAAAAGGAAAAGAAGGAAAGAAGAGATGTATGGGAAAGAGTTAAAAGGAGACAACTCTCCAAGAAAGAGAACAAAGAGAAGGAAAAAGCAATGAATGCCGAACATACTCCAACTTGGAGTGACTTCGATTCAAGTGATGAAGATGATGAGAAGAATGAACAAGCAAATGTGTGCTTCATGGCAAATGATGAGGTAAGCTCTTCTTCCTGTAGTGATAGTGATAGTGAAAACTTCAAAGATGCTTATGATAGCCTATATGAGGAATCCAAGAAATTTTCTAAGGAAAATATTATTTTATCAAAAAAATTCCTTGAGGCCAATAAGCAAATTGAGAAGTTGAGAGTGGAAAATAATGAGTTGCATGCCAAGAATGATTGCATTTCCAACCATTTATATGTAAAACATGTGAATAATGACTTGGTTGAATTAATTGCTAACACTCCTAGCTCAAAACAAATTTCTTGCAAAACTTTGGCTTTAGAAAAACAAAATGAAGATTTAAAACTTGAGATTTGTGATTTGAAAAATTGTCTTAAAAAATTTGTTGATGGTCAAAACAATTTGGATGTCATGCTTGGACGCCAAAGATTTGGCCTAAACAAAGGTGGTCTTGGATTAGATCCCTTGGCCTTACCTTCTAAAATCTTTCAACAACAAGCTAGGTTGAATACTCATTCAAAACAACCAAAGAACTATTGCACACCATTTACACATTGTGGTTGGTGCAACAAGAAAAGGCATACGACTAATTATTGTCCTTGTAGAATTGTTTATGTTAGAGGTAGAAAGAAGAAGTGGGTTGTGAAAGGTCAAGATTACAAATGTAAGACTAACACCCATGGACCCAAGAAAATATGGGTACCAAAAGTCACCACTTGATTTGTGTTTATAGGTATGTCTCAAAGCAAAATCTAGTAGCAAGAAGTGGATTCTGATAGTGGATGCTTAAGATATATGACCGGCAACATATCTCTTTTCACCTCAATCGATCTTATAGAAGGAGGAAAAGTGACCGTTGGTGACAACGCACAAGGAAAAATCAAAGGTAAAGGAACTATAGGTAAGGAACCATATTCAATTGAGAATGTGTTATATGTTGAAGGTTTGAAGCATAATTTGCTAAGTATTAGTCAATTTAGTGATAAAGGTTTTAGAGTAATCTTTGAGGCTTCTCATTGCACTATACAATCCTTGAAGAATAATGAAACTATTTTGGTAGGAAATAGAGATGACAATGTTTACTCTATTCAATTGAATGATCTAGCTAACCAAGATGTCAAGTGTCTTAGTGCTATTAGTGAGACATCTTGGCTTTTGCATCGAAGACTTGGACACATGCATATGGAGCATTTAAAAAATATTTGATAACCAATATTCGAAGTGATCATGGTAGAGAATTTGAAAATTCAAAAATAGGAGCCTTGTGTGATGACTTTGAGATATCACATAATTTTTTTGGCTCCTAGAACTCCTCAACAAAATGGTGTTGCCGAAAGAAAGAATAGGTCTTTGCAAGAAGCGGCAAGAACAATGCTTAACGAATATGGTTTACCTAAGTACTTTTGGGCGGAGGCGATCAATTGTGCTTGTTTTGTTCTCAATAGAGTTATCTTGCAAAAAATTTTGTTAAAAACCCCTTATGAGCTTTTTAATGATAAGAAACCTAAGGTGAGCTTTTTTAGAGTTTTTGGTTACAAATTATTTATTTTAAATACTAAGGATCACCGTAGCAAATTTGATTCCAAAACATTTGAGGGTATTTTTCTTGGCTACTCTAATAATAGTATGGCATATAGAGTCTATAATAAAAGTACTATGGTTGTTGAAGAATCCATTAATGTTACTTTTGATGAGACTAATCATTTTCTTCGAAGAACTAACATTGTTAATGTAGATGATGTGGACAATGACATGAGAATTTTGGATATAAGTGAAACACTACAAGACAACTCCAAAGAAATTGTTCAAGAAGAGCAACAATCAAGCTCTCAAGAGGAAGACAAGGAAGCAAGCAATGATGTTTCAAACTCAGACAACTCTCAAGCATTACCAAAAGATTGGACTTACAAAAAGAATCATCCAAGCTATCAAATCTTAGGTAATCCTTCGAGTGGGGTAAGAACTCGACGCTCTCTTCAACAACATGTTAATTTAGCGTTTCTTTCCCACATTGAACCGAAGAACTTCTCCGAAGTTCTACATCATGAATCTTGGATGCTTGCTATGCAAGAAGAGCTAGTTCAATTTGAAAGAAATCAAGTTTGGACCCTTGTGCCTAAACCTCAAAACTATAGGATTATAGGCACAAAATGGGTATTTAGAAACAAACTTGATGAATCTGGAATCTTGGTTAGAAACAAGGCTAGATTAGTGGCCCAAGGTTATAACCAAGAGGAAGGAATTGATTTTGATGAGACTTATGCACCGGTAGCTAGACTTGAATCTATTAGAATGCTTTTAGCTTTTGCTTGCTATAGAGATTTTAAACTCTTTTAAATGGATGTCAAGAGTGCTTTTCTAAATGGTTTTATTTCGGAGGAGGTTTATGTGGCTCAACCTCCCAGCTTTGAATATGAAAAATTTCCAAACCATGTTTTCAAGCTTTGCAAAGCTCTTTATGGTTTAAAACAAGCACCTAGAGCTTGGTATGAAAGGCTAAGTAGTTTTCTTTTAGAAAATGGTTTTTCAAGAGGTTGACACCACTCTTTTTATAAAATCTAAGGGCAAGGACTTATTGTTGGTGCAAATTTATGCTGATGATATTATATTTGGTGCTACTAATGGATCCTTGTGCGAAGAGTTTGCTTCTTGTATGAGTAAGGAGTTTGAAATGAGCATGATAGGAGAACTCACCTTCTTCCTTGGATTGCAAATCAAACAAAGCAAGGATGGAATCTTTATCAACCAAGCCAAATACACCAAAGAGTTACTCAAGAGATTTGACATGGAAGCATCAAATGCGTTTGACACTCCAATGAGCTCTTCATTAAAGCTTGATAAAGATGAAAAGGGTAAGGATGTTAATATTAAACGCTATCGAGGTATGATCGGATCACTCCTTTACCTTACCGCAAGTAGACCCGACATAATGTTTAGTGTTTGTTTATGTGCTAGATTTCAAGCTTGTCCTAAGGAATCTCATTTAGTTGCCGTCAAGAGAATCCTTAGATATCTTAAGGGCACTCACGATTTAGGGTTATGGTTTCCTAGAAACACGTCCTTTTTTGACTTAATTGGTTACTCTGACACCAACTTTGCCGGTTGTAAAACCGAGCAGAAAAGTACTAATGGAGGTTGCCAATTCCTAGGTCACTCTCTTGTTTCTTGGAGTTCCAAAAAGCAAAACTCGGTTGCACTCTCTACCACCGAAGCCGAATATATGGCGGTTGGTGCTTGTTGTGCACAAATTCTTTGGATGAAACAAACCTTTTTGGATTTTGGACTCAAGTATGATCACTTACCTATCTTATGCAATAACACTAGTTCTATTGACTTGAGCAAAAATCCCATCCAACATTCATGCACTAAGCACATAGAAATCAAACACCATTTTATCCGTGATCATGTGCAAAATGGTGATATTGTTCTAGATTTCGTGGACACAAATCACCAATTAGCGGATATCTTCACTAAACCGTTAGATGCAAAGAGGTTTACCGCTCTTAGAAGAGAACTTGACATGTCTTCACCTATGTGACTAATTTTTTTTACTTCTTGTGGTTTAAAACATGCAAGTTGCACTTCACATGCTTGAACATTATTTAATATGCTTATAGCATGCTTTGGTTGATTTTTCTCTTTCCAAAATTATTGATTTTGTTGATATTCATTTAATCTCATTTGTCTTTATTGATTTGCACACTCTTATATTTCTAAATTCTTTACACTTCTTTTTAATGTGCTATTTTTGTAAAAGGTGCTTGGTACATCTTTTGATGGGTATTCAAGTACTTATGTTTTCTTAATTGAATGCCCTTGTTGACTATATTGATTATCCATGGATGGATACATAAGTTGATCACTTTCACACACACCCTTGATCCTTTTCAATGATGTCAAAAGGGGGAGAAAATATTATTGATTCATACTTGTGTGGATTTGATATGAGCATATATTACTTGAGTTAGGGGGAGCCCTATATTGCTTAAGATAGGGGGAGCTTATCATATTAATTCCTCTTTTGACCCCTTATGGTTTATAATTGAGATTGTCATGCTTCATTGCATTTATCATTCTATATATCTCTTTTGTTTTGAATCAATGTTTGTCATCATCAAAAAGGGGGAGATTGATAACCCTATGGTTATTTAACCTAGGATTATATTTGATTTTAATGATAACTAACATTAACGATTATGTTGTTTAACATGCATTGAGTTGATGAAGCAATAGGTACAATCTCATACTCATGCAAACGGACTATTAGACAAGCAAATCATTCAAATACTCTCAACGGAACGCATCAAAGAAGGAATTTGTCGATTGAATTTTACAATGCTTAATTTCCGTTCTTTGTAACTAGACATAAAAGTTTTTCATTCTTTGCAAACAAGGAAACTGCATTTTCTGGAATGCAGTCGACTGCATTGTAATGCAGTTGACTACAAGTTGGGCAGTGAGGTATTACAGTCGACTGCATTGAAATGCAGTCGACTGCAATACTTTCAGTAGCCTATTACAGTCGACTGTATTGGAATGCAGTCGACTGCAAGTTGGAAATTTGAATTTCTAACGGCTACTTTTGGGATTACAGTCGTCTGTAATGGCACATTACAGTCGACTGTATTTACCGTTCGGCGCATTTAATGCTTCACCTAACTCCAAACGGTCATATTCATTCCCACCTCTATAAATACTCATCTTGAGCATAGTTTTGATTCATCAATTGCATTCAAAGCCTTTTTATCTTGCATATTCTCAAAGATCAAAGCAATTGTTCAATCTTTCTTGTTTTGATTGTTTTCTCATCCATTTCAAGAGAGCATTTTTTGTGAGCTTACATTTGAGAGATATACACTTTTATAAAGTCATCATATACTCATCTCTCTTGTTCTAGAGCTTAAAGTTGTACTCATCTACTTCTTGAGAGTGAAATCTTGTACACATTTCTTCATCTAAAGTTTCTTGTATCAAAGCTTGGGGTTGTCAAGCTTTGGAGCTTTGGGATTGTCAAAGCTTATTCTTAATGTGGGCATAGCATCAAGGGATTGTAAGAGGTACGATCTTGACCCGTAAGAAAGATCATACTAGTGGATTCTAGGGCCTTTCAAGGGACTTCCTTGAAGAGGTGGACGTAGGGTTAAAGGTATATCAAGCCGAACCATTTAATTCTCCTTGTCAAGTATCTCTAAACCCTTCTCTCTTTACATTATCGTTTTACATTTGTGTTGAGATTGGCTTGTTTGCTTACTTGAGATATTGTGTTTGAGGTTTGTTGTCTAAGTGTTATTCTTATTCTTTCTAAGTTAGTTTGTAATTGCTTGTTAATTTTAAAGTAGTCTTAAAACCCTATTCACCCCCCTCTAGGGTTATCTTTTTGTTTCAGTTTGCTAAAATGCTTAGAAAAATATGACACTTTTACAAATTACACTAAAATTAGGGGCTCACAATAAAAGACGCAT
This sequence comes from Escallonia herrerae, assembly GCA_033070095.1. Lineage (NCBI taxonomy): Eukaryota > Viridiplantae > Streptophyta > Magnoliopsida > Escalloniales > Escalloniaceae > Escallonia > Escallonia herrerae. The sequence goes on from JAVXUP010000204.1 coordinate 115,301, forward strand.
AAAAAGAATGACACTCAAAACATCCTAAATAAAAGGTCTTTATATATATTTTATTGTAATAAACACAACTCCAACCTTTGTCTCTATAGCCGTCTCAATCTTTTTTCTCTTAATATAACTGTTATTGTTAGGTGTTGGCTCTTGTCTATAATAAATTTGAATAACATATTACAGAATAGAGGATTGTCCTTGATATTTTTGTTCTTTCATGCTCACAGACAGAGCATGTGTTTGACAAAAGGTGGGACACAAAAATTAGAAAGTTTATTTTAGTCCAGTCAAGTGTAGTTATGTATAATGTGGAATTAAATTGGCATACAAATTTTTGGATTACCCTTGGATTTATTAGCGGTCGGAAGTGAGTGTATGAATTAACTACTTATAAAGTTATAGGTGATTCACTCCTGTTCTAATTTTTTTGTTCTCCTTGCTCAATTAGGTGCCCACCCCGTGCAAAGTTTCTGACTCCACCACTACCTCTCGGTGATGACATAGTTGGGCAACGCTATCTCCCGATGGTCCTCTCACACCCACGGCCCGTGTTACAACCGTCGTGCCAACCACCGATCTACATGCCACCATCATTACCATCATACCTCAAGCCCACCACCATCACCACAATTATATGCCACCATCAGCACCCTAGATCCACACACTACTACTTAACTAGTAAACGCGTCCACAAAAGTTACTTCACTTGGAGTTGTTCTGCCAATATATTAGGATGATGATATATCACATGGAGCATCTTTACATTGCAAGGCATTACATCTCACATGCCAAATGTTAAAAGTCATCTTACACCAAGTACTTATTCATAATGGTCTACAAACAACACATGCCTAATCATGACTTAGACCGAATTGGAGTATCTATGGACAGAATTTGAAGCAGCTTCATTACCATTAAGGCCTTTGATGATTGTAAAATGGAAACAATGCAAGAAATTGAACTGAAAATAAACATTGCAGCATTCATGTAAGACCCCAAATAATATATAGTTAAAATTTTTAATTCTTGGGTTACTTTTGTAGTTTTAATAATATTTTGGAATAGTTTTGAATAAGTAACATAAATTTAGGGATCTTTTGAGTTATTTACCAAGTTTAGAGAAATAAAAAGACTGATTAGGTTGTGTTTTATCGATAAATTGAGTTTGGGTCTTTCAAAGAGAAGGGAAGAAAGAGAAAATTAGGCTTGAGGATTTCAGCCTTCTACTCACAATTGGTTAGTGATCGATTCTAAACCTTAATCAAAATATAATTGATTTGAAGATTTTAATCTTAGTGGTTGATTTTATTAATTAGGTTTGATACTTTTGGAAGGTTACGCAACTTTGCGAATCTTGTAGCGTGAATTGAGGTAAGGGTTTCATGTATACATTTACCTCATATTATTGTTATATCCTTTGATTAGTTGCGTTATTCCGATTTTTGGTTTCGTTGATAAATTGGTATTTCGTCAGGAAATATCATTAATTGCTTTGATAATGTCGATTTGTATCGTCATTTTAGACTGTTGTAAAATGTTCTTGCGTCGTTTACTGTGCCTATTCACCGTTTCACGCCGACAATGGTCAGTCTGCTTTTCTTCTTATCTGTTCAGTTTTCTCTATACATCATTGTCTGCCTTTAACACAAACCAATCATTGCATGTCAATGATGACTTCAAGAATTTTCATGTTCTTTAAGGGAAGTTGCCGTGAAGTGGCAAAATTGATTTGCCACGTGTCAAGTTTCTAGCAATTGACAAAGTTTGTGAATTTTGTTTGTCCATATTTCGTTATTTGAAATTTCTGGAACTGTACGAGCTTGGATTCAAGCGATTCGACTTTCGTTAAACTCGTCTCTTCGTCTCTTCGATTCAAGTCTAATATCGAGTAGTTTCTGAAATCGTTAAGTCGTCCTTATTGAAATGCAAGTTTTGATACTTTTGCTGTTAATATTTCCGTGAGATACTTTGATATCCGTTTTGACCTCTTTGAATTGAACTAATATTTTAGAACCTTCACGTGCTTAGGTTAACGTGATGCCATGACATGATATGGCAATTGCTACCGATATGCGAACTTTGAACTTAGAACCTTCGCGTGCTTAGGTTAACGTGCTTTACAGTCACGTGTTACGTGATTGTATTGATTATTAGTTCAATTATTTGATTATGACCTTTTGACTTTGATTCGACCTTTGATGGGTTAATATCCCGTAATGAGATTTGTCGTGCCAAGACTAACTATCGTCTTTGCACCTTATTTTCATATGTTTCGTTTTGACTCAGATACATATAAATTGATACCTGCGTTGTACTCTGTGGGTTTGTGTCTGTGTGCTCTTTACTGGGCTTTGTGCTCACCCCCCCCCCCCCTTCTCCTCCCATTTCAGGTAATTAAGCTGAGACATCAGTAGAGGAGTTATCTATAAGCATGAGTCAGAGTTGTTCTTTAATTGTAGACACTTTTAGTGACTTGAAAATGAGAACTTGTAATAATTTGATTAGGTAGCTTTTGATAACCCCAATGTTTGGGAAGTGACTATTGTTACCAGACTTCCGCTGCAATTATTAGTTATTGATGTTGAATGTGAATTCCTTTGATTTGGGATATGATTTAGAGCTCTGATTACCTCGTTGAGGTTAAGTTTTTGCAAAATATTTTGGGTATTATATTTCTTGTAAGCAGGAATATTTTGAAATAGTATGTGTAGGTCCGCTTCCGGGTCGGAGCATGACAGATTTGGTATCAAAGCATAGGTTTAAGATTCTGTAGACTCTTTAGACTTAAGCTTTCAATGATTTGAGATAAATTTTATGATATTTGAGATATAGTTCTGAGTAGTCTAGTTTTAGTATTACTTCTGTTTGAAGCGTTTACACAATAAGTTGTGATCTTATAAGTTTTTCCCTTTCTCAGGAGCTATGCCGCCACGTGCAGCTAGAGGGGGTACTAGAGGTGGTAGTAGGGGTAATGATGTCACTGGGGTCAACGTGGAAGCAGAAGCCCTTCCTACTCCCTTGACTGCAGATACCATCAAGGCATTCAACCATTTGAACTATCCCACATTTGTTAAGGCGGATATGCCAGAGGATGCGGAGGCTTGGCTGAGCAAGTTAGAGAAGAGATTTAAGCTCTTAAACATCACCGATCGTCAGAAAGTGGACCTAGTCATATACTAGTTAGAAAATGAGGCTAACCAATGGTGGAAAATGGTCGAGAGAACGTTGAGTGTTGAGGAGGAACAGACTTTGACTTGGGCACGTTTCCAGGAAATATTTCTTAACAAATACTTTCCTAGAAATGTGAAGGATGATATGGTGGAAGAGTTCTTAAAGTTAGAGCAAGGAGAGGATGAAAGTGTGAAAGACTACGAGGCTAGATTTTCTAGATTGTCAAGGTTTGCGACACATGTGATAGATACTAAGGAGAGACGTGCGACATGTTTTAAGAATGGACTAAGGTACGACATCAGGAAGTTCTTAACCGCTGTAACTTTAGAAACATATGGTCAAGTCTTGGACAAGGGTCAGAGAGTGGAGAAAGATGTCGGGGGGGGGGGGGGCGTAAGTACTACAAGGAGCAGAGACAGAAAAGAGGAAGAGAAGAGAATAGCTCAAGGGGCAATGATGTGGTTCAACCCAAGAGTAAGAACAACAACTTAGCTACTAAGGAACCATTTAAAAATACACAGGAGCCCGTCGAAGCTTGCAAAACTTGTGGGAAGAACCATAGAGGTGTGTGTTATTGGCAGAGTGACGCATGTTTTAACTGCCAGCAGCAGGGACATAGGATTCGGGATTGCCCTCAGCCGCATAGGCCCCAATTTACTCAAGGTAGAGGGATGCAGAACCAGCTGCCAGGAACTAATGTGATACCCTGAAAATACCGGAAATTAATCTAACCGTGAGTTTGATTAATTAAGTGCTATTTTTATTAAGTAAAAATATGTTGGCGATAATCAAGTGTTAAGGAGCTAAATAAGGGGTTAGTGTGGCCTTGGGGGGTTAAAATGTAATTATGAAAAGTTAGGGGCAAAAGTGTAATTTTGGAAAATACGGTGAATGGGATGCATATTTTTATTAAACATCATCATTTCGATGATAATGAGGTGTTAGGGGGCTAAAGGAGGGGGGTTAGGGTGATTTTGGGGTCAAATTGTAATTTTACAAAGTTGAGGGGTCAAAATGCAATTTTAGAAACTTTGGGGGCTAAAGTGTAATTTTGTAAAGTTACACTTAAGTGTTAAATTTGGAAGAAAGTGGTGCCACCTTTGGCCAGCTGGTTAGTGACTCATCTAATAATATTATAAAGTATAATATTAGATAAGAGAAAACAAAAGAAGGGAGAAGGAAATTCGGGGGGAGGAAAATGCAAATAAAAAAAGAAGAAACAGGAAGAACAGAGAAGAAACAGAGGATGAGAGGAAGAAGAAAAAAAATAGAAAGAGGAAGGAAGAAATCAAAGAGAAAGAAATCAAACCCTAAGGGTAATCTCTCTCTCCTCCATTTCCAATTGATTGATTAGAATTGTGTGTGGATTCATGGGTTTGGGTAACCTGCCATGGGTGGGTTTATGGTGTACGGTGAGTGTGTTTTGTGGGTGAGAGGACAACAAGATGTAGGGGAAAGAGGGAGGGGTGTGAGAGGTGTATGCGTGTGTTATATGTGAGGTGTGTATGTGTGTGTGTGTGTTATATGTTGTGTGCACGGGGAAGCACACTGCTGCTATGGCAGCAGTGTTGCTGTGATATATACATGTATTTTGATGGTGAGAATGTGTATATGTAGGTGCTATAAGATAGGGTAGGTGTTGGTGAAAGGTGTGGGGTGGTTGTAATGTGTTTTTGAGTGTGTGAGGGACTGTGCGTGAGATGGGTGAGGGGCGAGGAGGGGCAGCAGCAGCTGCTGCTGCTACTCTGCTACTGCTCTGCTGTGTTGGTTCGTTCATGTTGATGATGAACAGTGACTGCAAGTGTCACTAAAAATGGAAATTAAGTGAGCAGGTTGAGTTGGAATTTTTTAAAAATAGTTAGGGTCATATTTAGCCAAAGTACAAAAAAGAGACCCTAGTTATTTTTGAGAGACCTATATTGTGGAAATATTTCAGATTTTTTCGAGATTGGAAAGGGGGTGAATGGATGTGGGAAGTTTAAAACTTTATGGTGAAATTTAAAATATCAAACGAACGCAGTTTTGCGCGAAAATTTTTATGAGGACTCTGGGACACTGAGAAGCTATATTTTTCAAGATTTCGGGTCATTCCGAAGTCATTAGCTATTTTTGGCCGAACAGGCTTTTAAGCGCTCGGTCCGGACACCGGTTCGGGATTTTCCGGTGAAAATTTTCTAAGATGATTTTTAGCTCAAAAAATGATTTCACGATGTGAAAAATAGCGTTTTAAAGTGGTTTTGAGATTTTTATGGTGCCGGGAACCCTCAGGGGGCATTTTGGTAATTTGCCACCCAGAGAGGGGTATTTTGGTAAATTTCTCGGTAAAGTTTTTTAAGGGACTTTTTAGTCCGGAAAGGGTTGTAAAATACCTAAAAGGTTGTTTTGAAGCTGATTCGGGGCGTTGCGGTGATAGTGAACCCTGGGGGCATTTTGATAATTTGCCGCTAGAGGGGTATTTTGGTAAAGTTTTTCTATAAAATGCATCAAAGGACTTGTTAGTCCGGAAAGGGATGTAAGACAGCTGAAAAGTTATTTTAAAGTAGTTTTGAGACGTTTGTTGGGGCGATGGCCGCCAGGGGGTATTTTGGTAATTTTTCCTTTAAAATTTTCTGAGGGAATATTTGGTCTATAAATGATGCAGTACATCTAAAAAGTAGTTTTAAAATGGTTTTGGGGTGTTGGTGATGTAGCGGCCATCAGAGGGTATTTTGGTAATTTGTCATGTTGGCGCTAAATTTTTTAGGACGTGCATAATTTAGCGTTCGGAGGGGTGGGAAGCAAGGAATAGTGGTAGTATGTCTAAAATGATGGTTGTTATCGATAATAAGTCGATAAGGCTAGATTAAGGATCTGATTATCGGATCGAATTAACTAGCTATCGTAAGATGCTATGAGCGGTTAAGGGGAAGGGGTAGAATAAGGAGTGTGTATATGTTGAATGATGTCTAACGAGCAGTGTATTATTTGACTAGGTGATGCAGCTCGTTGCGATCAGAGATTGCGAGTTGCTTCGGCTATAAGCCAATCAGGTAAGGACAATGCGGTTCGATATGCTAATTCATTGTTCGATTAGCATGCCATGTTGATGACGTGTTGTTGCATTCTTGTCGTTATGATTGGACACCGGTAGTCATTGTGACCGGTATATGCATATTTGAATTGTGCTGTTGAGGACTTAGGGTAGAATAATTCCCTTAGTCCGCCTTGTTGATAGAATTTAATGAGGATGATGTGTGTCCTTGTATGCTATGATTCGATTTGATTAGCATACCTAAAGTTGATGATGATGTTGAGTAAGCGTTATCGTGTGGTTGTTGTGAGATGCCGGCAATTATTGATAGCCGATATCTCTTCTCTTTGAGAACACCATTGAGGACTTGTGGCAACTTCTCCCGAGTCCGCCCTATCGTTGATGATGATGCCGTAGAGATCGTTGCGTTGTTGTTATGAAATGTCGGCACTTATTGATAACCGTCATTTCTCTTATGTAAGAATGTTGTTGAGGGCTTGTGGTAATCTTCTCCCGAGTCCGTCCTATCGTTGATAATGATGTCGTTGATGTTGTTGAGGTCGTTGCGTGTTGTTGTGAAATGTTGGTATTTATTGATAACCGACATTTCTCTTATGTAAGAACGTTGTTGAGGGCTTGCGGTAATCTTCTCCCAAGTCCACCATGTTGATGATGTTACGTTGAACTCTTGTTGTTAGGTCTGAACACCGGTCGATCTTCTGATCCGGTATTCCTTGTTGAGCTGTGTTGTTGAGGACATAAGGTGGAATAAATTTTCCCTTAGTCCGCCTCGTTGATGAAGTCTTGCTGCTTGGTTGTAACGTGGTTAGGGAAAGCATTTTAAATGAGTTCCCTGCTTGTTGACAGTGTCTTTTCTATTTACTTGAGACTGAGATGAACATCCCATAAAATGGGACATCAATATGAGGAGGATGGCCTGTGAAACATGATCACTGGCAAAGAAGATGTAGGGCGCGCGAGTCGAGTCTGTCATGTCTGGTCGAGTCTAGTCTGTCGTGTCTGAGTTGCATTGCATTTGATTTTCTTTTGATGTTGATGATTTTAATGACTTGTATTTCGTTGATGTTTATCTTTTCGATTTCCTGTTTTAGTGTTCACTTGCATAGTCAGTCAGTCCAGTCCATGAGGAGGTGGCAGTAATGCTGTTCTTTTGGGCCTTAAAGCCGCTCAGTCTAACGAAAGAAAAATTATCGTTTGACAAGTTATGTTGATGCCGAAATTTTATTGACTACTCTTGATTCATTGCTATCGTTGAGATGATTATTATTCCTCCGAGTCTTTTGAATCATTTGTACACGATATTCCTCGTGTTGTCTTTACTGGGCGATTTGCGCTCATTCCTTATGTTGTATTGTGCAGGCTATAAAGAGAACCCTCTAGAGAAGGGAAGAGAAACAAGTTAGAAAAGTTGAGCAAGGGGATGCGTTGTGTGAGGTAAAGATTGAGCCGTGAGATCGGTTGTTAAGAATCCTACGACTATAGTCGTATATTAGGTTGTAAATATTCATGTTGTTCAGAGACTTGAGAGTCTTCCGTTGCAGTATGATGTATGTTTGTAAGGAAAATTTTTGTAAGGACGCATCTTGAAGCGTCTATTAATGATGTGTGAGTATGAGGATGTAGTTGCTCTGTATTTAGCACAGGATTTTGAATGTGATTATGGTCGATAACTCAGCCCGGTGATGTCACCAGGGTTGAGGGTGTTGCAACTAATCAAGCTGTAACTACTCGGGCTCGAGCTTATGCCTTGACAGAAAAGGATGCCACTATATCTCCATGATGTAGTGACAGGTAAATTTTACATAGTTCAGCTAGAGCTTATGCTTTGAGTGATGCTTGTTCCTTATTTTCATAGTCTCTATATATTTGCTCATGAGCTTTGGTGCTGAGTTAGAACCCTTAGGTAGTGGAAACTCTGAGAGTCTATAGATGTTATTTTGTATCCATATTCAGTGACCGAGGTGCATAAATTTCGAGGACGAAATTTTTATAAGGAGGAGAGAATGTAAGACCCCAAATAATATATAGTTAAAATTTTTAATTCTTGGGTTACTTTTGTAGTTTTAATAATATTTTGGAATAGTTTTGAATAAGTAACATAACTTTAGGGATCTTTTGAGTTATTTACCAAGTTTAGAGAAATAAAAAGACTGATTAGGTTGTGTTTTATCGATAAATTGAGTTTGGGTCTTTTAAAGAGAAAGGAAGAAAGAGAAAATTAGGGCTTGAGGATTTCAACCTTCTACTCACAATTGGTAAGTGATCGATTCTAAACCTTAATCAAAATACAATTGACTTGAATATTTTAATCTTAGTGGTTGATTTTATTAATTAGGTTTGATACTTTCGGAAGGTTACGCAACTTTGCGAATCTTGTAGCATGAATTGAGGTAAGGGTTTCATGTATACATTTACCTTATATTATTGTTATATCCTTTGATTAGTTGTGTTATTCTGATTTTTGGTTTCGTTGATAAATTGGTATTTCGTCAGGAAATATCATTAATTGCTTTGATAATGTCGATTTGTATCGTCATTTTAGACCGTTGTAAAATATTCTTGCTTTGTTTATTGTGCCTATTCACAATTTCACGCCAACAATGGTCAGTCTGCTTTTCTTCTTATCTGTTCAGTTTCCTCTGTACATCACCGTCTGCCTTTAACACAAACCAATCATTGCCTGTCAATGATGACTTCAAGATTTTTCATGTTCTTTGAGGGAAGTTGCCATGAAGTGGCAAAATTGATTTGCCACGTGTCAAGTTTCTAGCAATTGACAAAGTTTGTGAAATTTTTTTGTCCATATTTCGTTATTTGAAATTTCTAGAACCATACGAGCTTGGATTCAAGCGATTCCACTTTCGTTAAACTCGTATCTTCGTCCTCTTCGATTCGAGTCTAATATCAAATAGTTTCTGAAATCGTTAAGTCGTCCTTATTGAAATGCAAGTTTTGATACTTTTGCGGTTAATAATTCCGTGAGATACTTTGATATCCGTTTTGACCTCATTGAATTCAACTAATATTTTAGAACATTCACGTGCTTAGGTTAACGTGATGCCATGACATGATATGGCAATTGCTACCGATATGCGAACTTTGAACTTAGAACCTTCGCGTGCTTAGGTTAACGTGTTTTACAGTCACGTGTTACGTGATTGTATTGTTTTGATTATTAGTTCAATTATTTGATTATGACCTTTTGACTTTGATTCGACTTTTGATAGGTTAATATCTCGTAATGACATTTGTCGTGCCAAGACTAACTATCGTCTTTGCACCTTGTTTTCATATGTTTCGTTTTGACTCAGCTACATATTATTGGATACCTGCGTTGTACTCTGTGTGTGTGTGTGTGTGTGTGTGTGTGTGTGTGTGTGTGATCTTTACTGGGCTTTGTGCTCACCCCCCCTTCTCCTCCCTTTTCAGGTAATTAAGCTGAGACATCAGTAGAGGAGTTATCTATAAGCATGAGTCAGAGTTGTTTTTTAATTGTAGACTCTTTTAGTGACTTGAAAATTAGAACTTGTAATAGTTTGATTAGGTAGCTTTTGATAACCCCAATGTTTGGGAAGTGACTATTGTTACCAGACTTCCGCTGTAATTATTAGTTATTGATGTTGAATGTGAATTCCTTTGATTTGGGATATGATTTAGAACTCTGATTACCTCGTTGAGGTTAAGTTTTTGTAAAATATTTAGGGTATTATATTTCTCGTAAGCAGGAATATTTTGAAATAGTATGGGTAGGTCCGCCTCTGGGTCGGGGCGTGACAATTCACATCTGCCATCACCTTCCAGGTCCTAAGTATACCGTATGGATGCAACTTTCTCTTGGGAAGAGCTGGGAGTGAAATGATGGAAGCATTACCTTTTTCCTCACTCCAAAGGATGAAATGCATGGTAGATGACTACCAAGTTACTATGTTTGGCTGAAAATGATGAGTACATTCATCTATAAGCAACTCTATATTTCAATCATTATAGTTGATCCCATTAAACCATCTAGCTATCAGACGTGTAGGGTAGCCAACTTAATCTATTTTCCAAAAGGTTTTGCCACGCATCCAATCCATTTCCATACATTAAGATGATAGCCGAGGATTTGAAGTCAATGCCATTCGTTCCAAGAGAAAGGACTAAAAATACTGTGAAGCGATCATACAACCGTTGTCCGCATGCACGTCACCGGACGGGTCATGGGCTTCAAGCTAACAAAGGCCAAATGACATTAATGTAATCAGGAGAAAGACCTAGAAAGTATAATCGAAATCACAAAAAGGATTTAATAGCTAACATTAAAGAATTCAGAAAGTTCAAGTTCAGATAAAACATGAATAATGAAAAATATATTATAATTAACGTCATTATGAATGTGTTAAATACAAAATAGATTGTTCAATTTGACAACTAAACATATAATTTTACTACTATCGTAATTTATTTAACTTGGTAAGATTAGTCAACAACAAATTGCTAATCTTGCATGAAAGAAGCTTAACTCTTATTGTATATATGTATATGTATGACTAATGTGGTTATCAATTGTATGAGTACAATAATCATATAAAAGTTAACAAAATTTAAGAATTTAAACTTAAAAAAAAAAAAGAACTAACGTTGATTTGTTCTTGTCTTTTTTTTTCAATCTACAGATTTAAAACTTGGAATTTGGAAGAATGAAAATAGAGCAAAAAAATGACGAAGACAAAGACTATCATAGCAGGTTGTACAAAGATTAAAAAGAAAAACAAAATGAAACCCTAGTAAATTAATATTACAATATAGTGGCATTTTTATAAATATTTTGAATGTGTTTATCTATTATCTAGAAAATCTAAAAATAAACTCTTAAAAAAGTTGGGGTGTGCCGTCGGACCCCTGTTCATGGGGGAGGTCCGTCCCTGAATGTAATCAAGGTAGGAGCAAGTTCCTTTTAAACTTAGCCCCTACCTCTCTTTCAATCAAAGAGATATTTTTTTTTACCATGCATGCGTTAATCAGTCGTGAAGCAAACACCGATCACACTTGCCGCGGCTGTGAAACTAACACTAGAAGAAGTATCAGTCAAAAGCGGGAATGGCCTAGATCAAAGTTTTAAAAACCTTTAGAAGCAACTTAAGGGGTAAAAGAAATGGCAAGGGCCTCAAGGGATAACTCTAAGATCATTGGTTCTAATTTTCATATCAACAGGTCATACACATATGTTGCATCACTAAGCATAGCTATTAAAGAAAATAGAAGCACTTATAAAAAAGACTTTTGTAAGTTGCATTCTTCATAAAGGCTATCCAACAATAAATTTTTGTTAGGCCACAAGTAGGGTATTATAAGACTATTCTCAAGCTTCTCACATCCTATTTAGGATATTTAATTTCCCCTCTTAGCCTCGGCTTCCCATGTGAGGTACGATATTCACCTTAATTGTAGTAGGCACTAAAGAACTTCTTTCCAGGTGATTTGACCCTCATCGAGAGTCCAACTCGAGTTTTATGTGTAGACTCTAATGTTATTTACAACACCTTAGGACCAAGGCCCCACAACAGGTAATCCCTTTTTTTTTTCAAAAATCAGTTAAATTAGTACTTCTCAAATTCATGGTCACATCATCACCACTACACCACAACTCGACCACTATTGTTACTGCTACTAATAACATGTCATTATAACTGGTGCGATCGCCATCACTCTATAACCACCACCATGTCACGACCATGCTAATATATCATCCACCGCCACCAAACTACCAATAATACTACAAGGACTATGACAATTTTTCCATCACCATAGCCGCTAACTTCACTATGTTTGCACTACCACCATTGTGCCATACCCGCACGCGCGTGAGCGCACACACACACGTCTACAATTGTTATGAATACGACTACTACTTTAGTTAATCTTTTACATGAATTGTTATGCAAATAAAAAGAATGCACACATAACCTTTCAAGGTTAATGATATGTGCCCTCTCTGCTTCGCCTAAATGTAACTTTAAAAGATGCTTGATATCCTCTCAAGTTCAGTATCATTGCTAAAATTATACTTCGTCCGTCCCACAAAAAAATTGATCTTATATCATTTTTAGGCTTTCCTAAAAAAAATTGATCACTTTTCAAATTAAGAAAGATAGTCTTAAGTGTTTTTTCATGTTTACGCTTTTTACATTTTTTAATTTTATTTCTCTCTCCACATTTTAGCATCCACAAACTCATCTTCTCTATTCTGACTCACTACTCCCCTGTCCTCCCGCCCCCTTTCTCGGTAGAATGGAAAATTCATAACGCATGACTCATATCCTAAATAAGCGTGCAAATCAAACTTGATCAAATAATTTAGGCCGGAGGAAGTAGTAAATATGTAACATTTTTTTTTCTAAGTTCAATGTCAATTTGCATATTTTTTTCATATTTTCTTAAGAGGTTGCTGACAAGTTCTTTGCTGAGCAAAGAGACAATCATGCCCTATTTACCTCCTTTAAGCTTCCATTCCACCGGTCACTATTACATAGTTTTATCATCTTTTATGCATTAATTATAGCACATTCGACATAACAACTCGATGCCAGACATTCTAGCTTTCTCCTCTTTCTTGTCGCCAAAATCTGCCTTATGCAATAGATTTAACGGGAGAGAGGACGTGGAAAGATTACCAAATGGGTAATAGGGTACTTTTCAAAGGGTAAATTTCATTAAACCCCCTGAGGTTTACACCCGATTCTCATATAAGACTATGAGGTTTCATATTTAACAACTAACACCCAGCATTGAAGATTGGTTCCAATTGGACCTAAATCAGTTTTTTCATATAAAAGTGGTGGATAGTCGTCCACCTTGAGGGGCAATTTGAACAACAATAAACGTTTAGGTCTCTCTCTCTCACACACACACGCGCGCGTGCACACCACACACACACACAGAAACACAGACCCATTAACACATGGCGGTCCCCTCTTTATCCCCCTAATCACCCACACAAAAATACAGGGCATTTTCCACTTTGCCCACACACACGTATATATTGTTACACATAGAATACTCAAACACACACTTGGAATTTTTTTTTTTTTTGCAAACAAACACATAGAGTCATACCCACTGATCACACACACAGTTGCACACATGAATATATACCACAAAAGATGGCTACGCATATAGACACATTGCAACACACGCAGACATACATTGTACAAACACACTCGCTGCACACACTCAAACACTATATACACATGCACTCGCACATTATATACACACATTTGTATATGACTATAACAAATACGAGTGCGCGCGCGCACACTATGTTCACACACTGTGTATGTGTGTGTGTTACAGCCATGTATGGTTGTGTGTGTTACCAATTGCCGCATTTAAACCCATTCTAATAAAGACAAGGCTTGTCCTTCTGCACCCCCACCCCTAGTTGTGTTCTGTGTGTGCATGGTGTTCTTTGTGTTGTTTGTAACACAAGTGATTTGGGGGGTTGTTATTGCGTGAAGGTGTGTGGGAAAAATAATTCACCTAATTAGGTGCGCGTGTTCAGTGTGTATAGTGTATGAGCGTAGTGTGTGAGCATATGTATGGCTGTGTGTGGAAATACCTAGTGTGTGACTGTGTGCAGCGTGTGTGTGTGTGTGTGTGTGTGTGAACAGTGTGTGCGTGCTATAGCCATGTATGGATGTGTGCACGTGTGTATGTGTTTATGTGTGTAGTGCGTGCACGTGTGTATGTGTTTATGTGTGTAGTGCGTGCACGTGTGTATGTGTTTATGTGTGTAGTGCGTGCATGAGTGTGTGCAGTGCATGTCTGTGTACAATGTTTGTGTGTGTTATATTATGTATGTGTGGGTATGTGTATAGTAAAGAGGTGTTGTATGTGTGTGCAATTGTGGGTGTGAGCAATGCGTGCATTTGTGTGTGTATTATGTAGGTAACGTTGTATATGTATTGTGTGGACAAAGTGCATTGTGATTCTGTGTGGGTGATTAGGTAGATGCTAAGGGGGAGGGAAGGAGGGGTGCGTGATTGGGGGGATATTATGGAGGGTTGTGGAGGGGGCACCACTTTGTGTGGGTGGATATGTGTTTCTCTCTATATGTGTGAAAGAGAAAGAGGGAGAGAGAGAGACTGCCAAATGTTTGTTACCCAAATTGCCACTCAAGGTGGACGGCCATCCACCACTTCTTAAACAGAAAAATAAATTGGGTCCAATTGGAACCGGTCCTTAACCATAGGGTGTTTGTTGTTAAAATTAAAATTCATGGTCTTAAGTGAGAACCAGGTATAAGCTTCAAGGGTTTAGTGCAATTTACCCTTTCTCAAAGGCATAACTTTCTTGCAACATTAACAATGTTGGTAGGTCCTATTCGTGCATTACTCATTGTGTGAATCAGGCTCCTTGCGACAATACTCATCTTCTTGTGTTGATGCATCTGACTCATCTTTGAAGGGGTTACTAATAGGTGATTCTGTGCCAATTCCAAACTAGTAATAAGCCAATGATCTCCTTTGGGTTTATGGCTTACGAACATCTTGACCTTGCAATTCGTGCTCACAAAGAAGTCCCGTCTTCTGTGCTCATATCCTATTTCATCATCACTATCATCACTACTGACGTGTTTCTCATTTTACAATGGGTGTCTGCTTCTATGGCACTCGTATAAGCGAGAGCATATTTTGTTTATTATGTTGCTTGTTCTAGTTGTCTTGATTCTAATGCCAAGACCAACCCTTAACGAATACACTCGAAAACTTTCTTTGGCTTCTTCCAATGTTTGAAACGTTCGCCCTAATGAAGGAAGGTTAGCCTGTTCTCCAGCTTTCTTGTGTGAGTTCCTTGCTACTGCTAATTTGTCCGATCCGCCTCCGTGGAATTGTCTTTGTTCTTAAAGGCTATGATGTAAGGCACTCGTTATGTTTCACGGATTATGCTAGATGGTTCAATTCACGCACACTCAATATAGCACTAGAGAAATAGAAGCCTGGCCTATTTTCCTTGAGTACCTGTAGCATCTAATCTAGTGAAGTAGATTCCCATTCCCAGTGAGTTTTTGGAAAAGAAGTTCATTCTGGGTGTCTTATAAAGTAGGTTCCAATGTTTGAAACATTCGCCTTAGATACGGATCACTCGTATTTACTGGGGTGTTCGAGCTTGACACGAAATTAGACATTGTAAAACAAAACCTATGTAGAAAAAAATTACGTTTAACTATCAGATTGTAACATTTTTAAGCATAAAAATTAATTTAAAAAGAGCATTTCTTGAACATAGTAAATCAAAATTACTTTGATGAATAGACCAATTTAACATGACAGTATAACAAACATAATTTCAAGAAAAATCGAAATTAACAATTATTAATTTCTTAAACATAACAAACCAAAAAAAACTTTGATGAATGGACCAATTTAGCATGCCAAATACAACAAACATAATCTCAAACAAATGCGAATCTAACAATAATTAATTTCTTAAACATAACAAATTAAAATTACTTTGATGATAAGCTGATAAATACAA
Source organism: Escallonia herrerae (assembly GCA_033070095.1). Lineage (NCBI taxonomy): Eukaryota > Viridiplantae > Streptophyta > Magnoliopsida > Escalloniales > Escalloniaceae > Escallonia > Escallonia herrerae. Next base: position 131,010 of record JAVXUP010000204.1, read on the forward strand.
CAAATATAATCTCAAAAAAGTTATATAACCATCGAAAAAATTCGCCATTTTACCCATAAAAAAATTTACTTTTCACCCACTTACCTTGCTTGAATGAAGCTTGAAGCTTTGTTAGTTGAAGCTAGCTGGGAACTTAAAGGGAGCAAAAAATGGAAGAAAGTGGAGCTCAAGAGCTGAAAATAGAAGAAGAGCTGGGAATTACCAAAATTTGGAGTATATATGTCACGCCGTCTGCTAGTGCTACACTGTCTGGTGGACAGAGTGAGGGACAAGATGTGACACTATGTCAGTCAAAAAGTTATCCGCCACACTGACAAAAGTCGTCTGCTATACTATTTAGCGGACGGAAAGGGAAGGGCATTTTGGTCAAAAGGTGTGGCGGACGGTCTTTTTTTTTTAAAGAGAGAGAGAGATATATGGGTCGTCTTTTTTAAAGCATTGATGGCCAGATCATTAGGGGAACTTAGCCCATTTTTCCCATATATATGGAGCTGATCCATTGCTCGTGCGGGCAAAAGTAGAAAAAGTTGCCAACCCGATTTGGCCGTCCATCTTGAAAGTATGGATGGCTTAGATCTTTTTTTTTTAAAATATTGTCAGTCGTCCCCTACACAGTGTAGCGGAAGAGATTTTTTTACCAAATTACCCCTCCCATGTCGTACGCTACACTGTGTAGCGGACCATTTTTTTATCCTGACAATTGTCATACAAAAAGTCATCCACTACACAGTGTAGTGGACCACTTTTTTACCTTGACAATTGTCAGACAAAAAGTCATCATCTACACAGTGTAGCGGACAACTGTTGCCTGCCAACTGTCACATCTTGTCCCCTCACACTGTTACATTGTCCTTATCCACTATGTGGCGGACGGTCTATATATATACACAAAACCCTAATTTTTAGCTCTTTTTCCATTTTCATCTCCTTGAAATCCACTTGCTTATATTTTCAGCTCCCTTTAAGTTCCAAGCTTCAAGTGACACTTGCTTCAAACTTCACTCAAGTAAGGTAAGTTTGTGAATTGTGAAGTTTTCTTTATGGGTTAAATGATGACGTTTCTTTTTTTGGATGAATATATATATATTTTTTGGATTTATGTTTGTTGTATTTATCAGTCTATTCATCAAAATAATTTAATTTGTAATGTTCAAGAAATTAATTCGTTAACTTCAAAAAATTTATTATAGTTAAATTCAAATTTTTTGAGATTAAGTTTGCTATATTTTTGCATGCTAAATTTGTTATGTTGAAGAAATTGATAATTCTTAAATTGGAGATACTTTTAAGATTATGTTTGTTATATTTATCATGCTAAAAACGCCATTTGATAGTTAATCGTAATCTACATAGGTTTTGTTTCACAATGTCTATTTCGTGTCAAGCTCCAACACCCCTATAGATGCTAGTGATCCATATCTAAGGCGAACATTTCAAATATTGGAAGAAGCCAAAGAATGTTTTTGAGCGTTTTCATTTTCGAATGTATCCGTTGAGGGTTGGTTTGGCATTAGAATAAAGATTACAAGAACAAGTAGCATAATAAAAAAAAATATATGCTATCGCTTATACAAGTGTCATAGGAGCAGACTCCCACTGCAAAATGAGACACACGTCGGTAATGATGATAGTGATGAGGAAATAGGATATGCGCAGAGAAGACGGGACTGCTTTGCATGCACGAATTGTAAGGTTAAGATGTTCGTAAGCCATAAACACAAGCAATATCATTGGCTTATTACTAGCTTGGAATTGGCACACAATCACCCTTTAGTAACCCCTTCTAAGGTGAGTTAGATGCATCAACACAAGAAGATGGGTAATGTTGCAAGGAGCCTGATTCACACAATGAGTAATGTGGGAATAGGACCTACCGACATTGTTAATGTTCTTGTTGAACAGGTTGGGGGAATTCAGAATCTAAACTTTAACATGACAGACGTTCGTAACGAGGTCCAAACCCAAAGACGAGCCCCGTATGACCTCAATGATGCTCAATCCACAATGAGCCTATTGAAGCGGATGCAAATGGAGGACCCGCGGTTTACATACGATTATAAACTTGATGACGAGCACCGAGTTACCATAATTTTTTGGGTTGACGGTCGTTCGAGACTTGCTTATAAGCATTTTGGGGATGTTGTCACTTTCGACACCATATACCGTACCAACAAGTACTCGATGTCGTTCGCTCCTTTCACAGGAGTCAATCATCATTATCACTCCATCGTGTTTGGGTTTGCTTTAATGAGGGACGTGAGCGAGAGTTCTTTTGTATGATTTTTTAGGACGTGGCTGGAAGCAATGAACTTCAAAGCACCCAAAGTTATCATCACCGATCAAGATTTGGCAATGAAGAATGCTCTTGCTACCGTCTTCCCGGATACTCGACACGACTTGTGCACTTGGTACATAAGCAACAAATACCCTGAACGTCTGCATCACGTGTATGCAAAGTATCCAGACTTTAAACATGATTTTGATAGGTGCGTTAACAAGTCATTAATGATTGAGGAATTTGAAGAGAGGTGGGAAAAGCTTGTTCGGGATTACTCATTGCAAGACAACGAGTGGCTCCAACACTTGTATGAGCTTAAAGAGCAATGAATTGGCGTTTTCACGAGAAGGTATTTTTCTGAAGGCATGAAAATGAAGGGCAGGAGTGAATCTATGAATGCCACGTTCGATAGTTATGTAGGTACAGCTACGAATTTGAAGAGTTTTGTCACATCCGCCCCAAATGCAGTTGCACAGATATTCGTTAAAGAAATGGCAGTGAACTTCGCAAGCACGTACAAACAAATAAGAAGGTTGCTTAAAACCCCGCTGGAGGTGAATGGTGCGAAAGTCTATTCGAAGGAGATGTTCATGCAATACCAAGTGGAGCTACAAAAATCGGGATGATATAGTATAAACAAGGTGGCAGAAAAGTCTACACGTGAGTACAAGGTTTATTCGTTGGTGAACAACCTCGCCCCTGAGAAGTTGCGCAGACTGTATACCGTGAGCCATGACACAGAGACAGATTCAGTGACATGTGTTTGCAAGAAGTTTGAGTTCTATGGCATGCTGTGTAGACACATTCTGCTGTTTTTCACCCAAAAGAATATCAAGGCAATCCCTGACAAATACGTCTTGTCACGGTGGACCAAGGTTGAAAACAGGTTGCACGGTACCATTGCCTTTCCGGAGCATCTGTACACTGACTTTGAAGAATCAGAGACATTGCGGTATAATCATCTGGTGACAATGTTTACACATTTACCTGTAAAGTGTGTTGCTACAATGGTCGGATATAAACGTCTCCGCAAGATAGCAGAGCAGCAAGAGCCTATCATCAACAGTTTGAAGTAGCTTCAGTCAGCAATGCAGTTGACACTGAGCCTACGCAGGGATTAGAAGATAATGCACTGGTTGAGGAAGACGACAATGATATAAAGGCTTTGGATCCAATTATGTCGCAAACGAAAGGCCGCAAGAGATCTACACGGATGAAGAGCTCTATTGAACAAGCAACTCAACCTAAAAAATTGAGAAGATGTGCACTGTGCAACAAAATGACCAACCATGACAAGCGAAACCGTTAGAAAGGCATTGAGGATAAGTCCAGGGGGTTTGGAAGACGAGGAAGAAAATGATGCCAAAGATGAGGAAAAAGAAGATACAGTAGACCTTTAGTGTAATTAATTTTTTTTTGTAATAATCTTTTATGAGCCATCAAGTCTATTAGACTTTTTATAATAATAAATTTTTTTGTAATAATCTTTTATGAGCTACAAACATATCACAAAATAATACTAATTTTTTTTTATATTTTTCCAAGAGAAACATTGGACTTCAACACTTAGAAGTTTTTTGGTTTTAGAACGTCCGCTACACTATATAGCGGACGACCAACACTTAGTTTCAACACTTAAAATTTTTTGGTGTTTTAGGCAGTTCGCTATCCTATATAGCGGACGACCTAACATAAACATTACCCTTCAACACTTGGGTTTTTTTTTGTGCTTTAGGCTGTCCGCTGGACTACGTAGCGGACGACCCAGTTTCAGAGAGTCCGTTGTACTATCTAGCGGACGACGTAACAGAAACATTACCCTCCAACATTTGATTTTTTTTAGTGTTTTAGGCTGTCCACAGGACTATGTAGTGGACAACCTAATAGAAACATAAGACTTCAACACTTAATTCGTTTTGGTGTTTTAGACCGTCCGCTAGACTATGTAGCGGACTGCCTAACAGAAACATTAGACTTTAACACTTTGTTTTTCTTTTGGTGTTCTAGGTTTTCTGCTACATAGTATAGCGGACGGCCTAGCGGAAACATTATACTTCGACACTTAGAATTTTTTTGATGTTTTAGACCGTCCGCTTTACTATGTAGCGGACGACCAACACTTAATTTCAACACTTAAAATTTTTTTGGTGTTTCAGGCAGTCCGCTGTACTATGTGGTGGATGGCCTAACAGAAACATTACCCTTCAATACTTTTTTTTTTTTTGAGTTTTAGGCTGTCCGCTAGACACCTAAAATTTTTTGGTGTTTTAGGCTGTCTGCTAAACTATATAGCGAACGACCTAACATTACCCTCCAACACTTGGTTTTTTTTTGTTGTTGGTATTTTAGGCTGTCCGCTGGACTATGTAGCGGACGGCCTAAGAGAAACATTTGACTTCAACACGTTCAACACTCAGTTTTTTTTTTGGTGTTCTAGATTTTTCGCTATATAGTGTAGCGGACGGCCTAGAAGAAATATTATACTTCGACACTTAGAATTTTTTTTGGTGTTTTAGACTGTCTGCTTTACCATGTGGCGAATGGCCTAACAGAAGTATTAGACTTCAACACTTAGAACTTTTTTGGTACTTTAGACAGTCCGCTACACTATGTAGCGAACGGTGTACCACTATAGCTGTAAAGACATTACCCTCATTTTCTTTCTCACCATCAGCCTATCTCAATGAGGGCAAAAAAAATTATACCATAACATATTCTTACCACCATCAAAACACAACACACAACACACAAAAATACATGTCTCAAATCAGGAGATCAAATGCTTCAAATAAAAAATTCTATGTCATAAAAGTAAGCGTTTACAATGTCATCATTGGGCCTCATCTTGAGCCAAATTCTCGTCGTTAGCCTGATGTACAATAAACCTAACTGCTATAATCTAAAGGCTTCTACGTCTGCTTCATTCTAGACAGTCGCCTTGAGGCTCTCACGCCAACAAATGTATGAAGACGCCACAGTTCAAATGATTAGCTTGCTTGGGCCTCTTCTTCTTCAATTGAACTTCAAGATTTAGCTTCCCCAATACTCTTAGTCCACGGAGAGAGTAGACCATGGCACAAAATAAATCATGTGGATAAATAAAAAATGGCGTAAGCTACGGGTTAACAATTATAATAAGCAAAAATAAGTAAGCATAAAATAACAATCACAAGATTACCATAGCATCCTATTGGTATTTAAAAAACTCCTTCACGAACAATTCTCTGGCATCGTCGTGGAGACTGTCGAGGACTTATACGACCATCTGAGTTAGTTCATAGCAAATCAAGTACCAGTGGTTCCTATTACCGCAAAATGATATTCGGAACATCAAGGGTGCTCACCGGACTATCCCTGTTAAGAAATGAAAGGAGCGGAGCCGCCTATTTCCAATGGATCAAGCTTTTCCTCCCCTTCCTTTTGACCCAATTCTCCCATTCAGCTACGAGCATGCCATGAAAAAATGCATTGATTAGAAAAATGCGGGGATACGCATTCTGCCTATCCCAATCCCTTAGCCTCAAAATATTGACATAGGCAGAGATCACAGTGTCGCCCAACCAAGCCCCCAGAAATAGGGTGGACATTTTGTCCCACGAGATATTGTAATCCATGCCATTTGGACATTCCACACCACTTAATGCTTTTCCTCCTGGGGGGGCGCTAAAGTAACGCTCGTGGATTAGGTAGAATTTTGGGGCTATAAAGGCTCCAATTGGGATAAACAGAGGGGGTTGACCAGCTAATATTGCCCGACAGGGGGGGTCGACCGGGGGATATTGCCAGCGGGGAAAGGGTGCGGCGCGAATGGGTGATATTGCCCTCCCGGGGGTCAGCCGACTGATATTGCCCTTCAGGGGAGGGGGAAATGTCCTGCCCAGGGGACGATGGGCATTGACTCGGAGAGATTGATGTTTGCAAAATGCTAATCTTGTGTGACTTGACTCTGAGATAAGGGCAGTGGTTTCAAGTCCCGAGGCAAATAAAATGAGGGGACACTATAATCATCCCAGGGCGCTTAAGCCTGTCTCGCTACGGATGAACCACCAACTCTTTCGCTCACCCCCGATGTCTGCCCCGAGGGATCACCGTATCCCTTGCTCACATGGGGAGGCGACCACCCCCCGATAGTCCATTTATGGGCTAACGCCTGAAAAGTGTCTTGTATAATGGTGCACAAACTCCCCGCAGCCAAACGCGAATGTATCAGCCTGTTGGCAAAGTTTCAATCCTATGGCATGCACCAGATTGCTCCGCTCACTCAGCTTTTGAAAGAAGGTGAGCAAGGCATTAACCTACATTTAAAGAGATAATAAGTATCATCACAAAACAGACGAGATTGAATGTAAAACAAGAATCATTAAATCCAATGAAAATCATTGGTTGGGCAACTTACGAGATCATATGCCCTACGCTCGTCGATCTGACCCCTAGGGTGGTAATTCTGCCCTCGTTCAAATCTTATTGGGGCTACTCTCTTCCGTGTGATGCACTAGTACCAAGTCGTTATACTGCTCGATGCTGATCACGAGGTCAGGCTTCGACACAATGGCTGCCAGGCTACGCACAAATCGTGTGCATTCACCTTTCCAAACCGTCCGACACCTGGTGAGTTCCTGTTAACCCTCATATTTGGGGCATCGGCTGGCAACCCCTGCAGGTAGTCAAAATGGCACATTACACGATCTGGCAGCTGCCACTCCGTAACCTCAAAGTGGATTAAGGGTGTGCGCTGCAACCCGAAGAGCGTGAAGACAAACGACTCTGCCACTTGTCGCTCCAAACATTTGTACTATGCCCAACGCATTTTGGCCCAGAGATAGCAAGTCGAACTCCCCCCGATAAAGCGTAATGTTATGATGGGGATCATGTCTCCATGTGTAGTGGCTCGACCTCTGACTGTACTCCCAAGAGCATAACCAAGGCCACACATTATCGGTTCCCCCCTACGGTTGGGTGTGCCAGTAGCAATGTGTTCATAAGACCACCTGAGAACAAAGACAAATTATATACAGTATCATCAAAATTTATTGTGCACCAACTTATAAAAAATATTGATAACGTAATCAAGATTTATATGATATATCTTGTGCAGCGAGAGACATGCACATATAGCTTTGGAGTGTGGCCTCGTTGCTTTATGCAATGCTCGGTATAGGTATGCAAGAGTTGCTGCACCCCAGGCATACTCCCCAACCTCTTGCAGGTTACCCAACAATGGTAAATATTTGACGCTGATCGTATTCTTCGACATCATTGGGAATAGAATTGCAACCATCACCTACAAGAGGAAAGTGTGTGTGTACAGCACAAGCATCTCATTCGTGTAGTTTTCTGACAGAACTCTGTAGGTATCTAGCAACCACTTCAAATTTATCCCACCAGTGCTAAATTGATCTTCAGGTATATGTCTAAAGAAGTCCCTAGCGGCTCTATTATTCGATGCTTCCAACGGAGGAGCAATTACCTGCCGCCCCATCACCGGTGACCCTAAGATGAACCTACATCTTCTAGGATAATTGTCATCTCTCCAAGAGGGAGGTGAAACGTATTCGTTTCACTTCTCCACCTTTGAACAAGGGCACTTATTAAGTTCCGGTCAAGTTGTTGAAAGATATTCCCATGCATGAAGACCCTAAATCCAATTCCATGAAGCAATTTTTTCTGGTATTTGTTCAATTTTTAGAATCCAAAATTATTGGATACTTCTACTGTGTTGAGGAGTGCTCTTTCCTACGAATTAATAAATACAATTTAAGCAAAGCAAACGTTATACAATGTTCGTGAGAATAAGAAAGTTGATAAAATAAGTATCTTACTCCATCATTCTAATTGAGCGCACTGATATGGTTTGCTTGGTCGTATAATACGAAGGGATCTTCTGGTCCAGGGTTAAAGTCCATTTTTTGCAACTAAAATTATGGAAACATGCAAGTTTGGAAACTTTTATCAAACGCTTGCAAATTACCAACGCTAGCACATGCATAATACATACAACGCTAGCACATGCTCACATAAGTTCACATGCTCAATGCATATATATATATATATATATATATATATATATATATATATATATATATATATACACACACCCACCAATGCTAGCACATGCTTGATAAATAATCAAAACCATGCATAAAATGCAAAACTCATCGCAACTCTAGATTATGAACAAATAAAGGATTGGTTTGTAAACCTATGTGATTAATTAGACGATTAAAGGACTTCTTGGGAAGAAATTGCGCAGATCTACTTGCCAACGTTGCTGGAAAAATTTGTTAGAAGAAAGAATGGAGAAGAGTTTTGAAGTTAGGTTTTTGTGTATATATATATGGACCGTCCGCTACATGATGTAGCGGACAGTGTGGACCTTCCGCTACATAATACAGCGGACAATTATTATGTATAAAGTCCGTCTGTTACATAATGTAGTGGTCCGCTACACAGTGTAGCGAACGACATGGAAGGGGCAATTTTGTAAAAAATTATGTCCGCTATATTGTGTAGTGGACAGCTGAAAATCTTTAAAAAAAAGGATTTGGAAGGATGGACGGCCAGATCGCATTGGCAACTTCTCCTATTTTTCTTGCGCGAGCAATGGATATACATACATATATATATATACATATATATATATATATATCCATTGCTCGAAGTAGTAGCTTCGCTAATCGAGTTGCGTCCTTGACTATAATGCGGGATATCTTGTGCGAGCGTATATTTAAGTCTGACAATATTTTGGTTGAACTTCTAATTGGTCTGGGTATCTATACAACCTGTAATCATTCTTAATGGATCTTGAAAATCGAATGGTTGTGGTGGTGCTTGGATTGGTACTTGTGGTAGTGATGGTGGTGCTTGTGATGATGATTCACGTTTGCTACGTGATTTAAAAAATTGAGATATATTTGACACTAATTTTTTTTTCTAGAATGAAAAATAAAACTAATAAGAGCAACTAAATGTAAAGGAATAAGAGCAGTAAATAATTAAATTGTATTTGAAAATTGGAGAGAGTTAGTACCTAGTAACAAATAATAATGGTAGCAAAGCTCGTAGAATTTAGTAAGAGTAACTAAATGCAAAGGAATAAGAGTAGTAAATAATTAACTAATACTTGAAATTGAAAAATATGAAAGAAAGGATATGAATTTATAAATTTTTTAAAATCTACGAAAGACCAAAATGCTCCTTAAAACTAACCGTTTATAGTGGCTGGGGAGGGTAAAAGTATAAAAAAATCATAAAAGAGTTGTTAGAAATTTGTTGGATGAAAGTACCCCCACACTAGCCATTACATAGCTGTTGGGGGGTAAAAGTGAAATTTTGCAAAAAGGGGACAATATAGCCATTGGGGGGAATGGGGGGAAAAATTTAGAAAATCGTGGTGGCCGGGCCAGACCTAAAAAACGGGCCGATTTCGAGCCAGCCCGTTTTTTACGGCCTGACCCGAGCCTTTTTACAATCGGGCTAGGCTGGATTTTTTTGGAAAAAAGGTAGGCCTGGCCCTAGGCCTCATGGGTTAGGGCCGCCACTGTTCATATTGGGCCATTTTAGGGCCAAATCGGGCGGTCCAACCCATGTGACAACTCTAAGCGAGTACCGAGCGGGTTAGAAACGGGGACGGATTAGCCTAGATACCATAATCGAACCGACTACCATACACGCCCCATAACCTGGGCAAAGTAAAATAAATAAATGCTCCTATCGAGGCTGGGTGGGGCAGATATCCGCTGAATGAGGATTAAATTGCCATCCTTAGTGGATTTCACTCTTAGTTGTCCAGTGAATTCTTTTATATCTAAATGATCGATTTAACTTTCATTCTTTTGTTGATAATAAAATAGAACTTTAAATAAAGTCAATTTTGTTTTTAACGTTTCATTCTCCTAAATCAAACTCATTGCCTACATGGACACTATCTTTCTTTTCCATGTCAACCGAAGATATCCAACTATATACACATGGACTTAATCTTATTTTTTGAGTACTGAAGTGTCATTTCATTTCACTTTCCTTTTCATTTCAACTTGTGATTTACTCACATTTTAACGATACATAATTTGAATTTGAGATTTGGAAAATCATCCATAAAATATCTTTGCAAAATATCTCATCCTCAATATGCAAACTGTCCATGCATGTATATTTACAAAATTATCTCTTAAATCTTTGTGGTCCCATGCACTTTTTAATCATCTCCATATTCTGTTTTGTTGTTTTGGAAGCGATTAAATCTCTGTGTAGGGTTCGGCTTCTACACCGTAGTAGATGAGAAAATGTTCTTCTTATGATTTAAAATTCTTTATATGCAGCCCTGTTGTATCTGAACCCACTTGTAATCTGTAGGTTATGTATATTTATTATCTCTTTATCTTATTATTTCACCATTTTTCACTAAAACAAAAAACTAAAACTATTTTATCTCTACACTATATGATTTTACCAAAGTAATACACAAAGCAAGCTCGCCCACAAAGGTAAGAAGTCAACTTATGCTTTATATTGGTAAGAAGTCTACTCATTCTACATTTTCTCTCAGTGCTGGTGTTTGAGCAAAGTTGTAAGGTAATGGTTCTTTCGGTTACAATAGTAGTGTGAACATCAGTTATCCATTATTCATATTCTTACTGTTATTTTATTTGAATGCTAGGGCTGATCCCCGTGTAGTTTAGATTTGGGAAGAATTAATGATGGAACCCGATACGAGTTTTACCCACAATACCCCTCGACCAAGATTCTCAATTAACTTCCTATATGAGATTTTTATTTGATCAATATCCCAATTTTGTTACGAATTAATTCTTATTACTTTGTGTTTTTTTCCTTTTTAAAAATTTACGCATTTTCTAGCAACTATGTAAAGGCTGGCAGCAACATTGAAGTTGATGGAGCTCTTTCGAAAGTTACATGTCGTACTGATGTCCATTTGATTTTAACTTAAGTTTATGATGTTGCTTGGGATTCTTTTCTTGATGCATGGATTCTTATATTTGACTCATTTACTTTATGATGTCAATATTCAACATAAAATTAGTAGCGAGTATTAGTAATAGTCATTACAAGAAAAAGGATCTTTAGCGGCAGACTTTTACCGATGGACAACAATCCGTCGCTATAAGTCACCTTTACCGATAGATATCACCGTTGGTAAAAATTCGTAGGTAAAAGTTTTAGCAACGGGGAACCCTGTCGCTAAAAACCTTTCCCTATAGATATTTATCGACACTATTTTAGCGACGGCTGTCCTGTCGCTAAAAGGTTTAAAAATATTTTTTTATCCCCTGCCACATTTTTTAAAAATATTTTAGAAAAATTTTAGCGACTGAACATGTCCCTTGCTAAAACATCCATCTTAAAAACTCCCAGAGGGAGATTTTAGTGACGGATGAGACGGATTTTTCCGTTGCTACGTTTTAGCTACTCTTAATACTCGGTGACCTCTTTCTCTGGCGACACCACCATCCGACGATCCCCCCCCCCCCCAACCTCTTGAAAGCCCCCCACGACATCGTGCCCCTCCATAGCTTGCATGCCTTTCCACTGTCGCTGCACCACCATCGGTATGTCCATTAAGGGTTGCTTTGTTATAATTTTTGCTTTATTTTTTCCTAATTATGGTTTAATGCATGTGAGTTTGTTATAATGTATGCTCTAATTTTACCCTAACTCTTAATTAAAACCTAATTATCACTACTCTATCCTGATTAAATCTAATTAGTTGTAATTAACCCTAATTAGTTATAATTAGGCACAATTAGCCCTTATTAGGCCTAATTAAATCCTAAATAACACTAATTAAGTTTAAGTAAACTCAATTAACTTTAATTAACCCCAAATAGCTCGAATGAGTCCTAACTAGCCCTAATTACCCATAATTAATACATTAACTCTGACTAGCCCTAATTAATAATACTTAACTCTAATTAAATCCAGTTAACTCTAATTAATCCTAATTAGCTCGAATTACCCTTAATTATCCCAATTAACACATTAACTATGATTAAACCTAATTAAACCTTAGTTAACAACAATTAACTCTAATTAAATCCAATTAACTCTATTAACCCTAATTAGCTCGAATTAGCCCTAATTAACATTGATTAACCGTAATTAATTCTTAGTTAAAATCTAATTTATACTAATGAATCCTAATTAAACCCAACTAACTCCAATTAAACCTAATTAGCCCTAACTAACACTGACTAACACTAATTAGCCCTAATTAACATTAATTTACTATTAATTAGCCCTAATCACCCTAATTACCCTAATTGCCCTGATAAATCCTAAACAAATCCTAATTAAACTATTTAAACTCTAATTACTCTAATTAAATCCTAATTACCCCTAATAAACCATAATGAGCCTTAAATAGCCTGATTAACCCTAATGAACTCAATTGACCATAATTAATGCCTGATTAAATCCTAATACGTTCTTAATTAACCCTAATTATCCTAAATACAACCTAACCCTAACTATGTACGCAAACCCCATCACAATCACATGTAGACAACACCAACTCCATGAATGAACTCCATATTCCAAATCAGCTTCCCGCATTGGAAATATTCATTGTTATATTGTGAAGTCCATTGAGAATGAGTTGGTTACGACTCGTTGCCAACAAATTCTAAAGTGAATCATTTTGGTTATGGCATGTTCTTGAAAATTAATCTAATGATTCCATCTTTCTGAAATTTTGCTATCTTGGAAAGATTGTTGCACATTTTACCAATTTTTAAATGCATGCATACATAAAAATCCTTAGTTTCGGTTTAAAGTTACTCATTACAAAAAAGTAACTATTTGAAATGAGCATTTGGATGTCCAGTTTGGACAATTTGAAAAAGCTAAGTGTTTATAAAACAGTGTATCGACTCATACTATGTGTTCTATGTCGTGGATATTTGGTACACATTCTCCAATGTTTCTCCGGGTGCATACAATATCTGGTGTTCTAACATCCATTAAATCTTGCAAAAGCAAGATTAGACAGATGTCAGAATACCTAATTGATGTCGTGTACTTGGAAAAATACGAGGAGGTGCTACTGAATTTTTCATAGACATAGAACTAAGCATAAGTTGATAACTGTTTCATAGACATGTATTTGAATGAGATAGGACCACTACTTATTAGAGAATAGAGGGGGTATAGACATTGAAACCAATAAAATAACCCTAAAGGGGGTGAATAGGGTTTTAAGACTACTTTAAAAAATTAATAAGTAATCACAACAAACTTTGAGAAACTATGATGAACACTTAGATAGCTTAAACACCAAACCTAAAAAACAATATCTCAAATAAGCTAGCTAACCAATCTCAACACAAGTATAAGGCAATAATGTAAAGAGAGAAGGTTTAGATATACCTCCCGCTTGAGATTTAGATGGTTCGGCTTGAATATCCTCAAGTCTGCTTCCACCCCTACAGGGAAGTCCCTTGAAAGGCCCTGGAATCCATTAGAATGATCTTCCTTACAGGTCAAGATTGAACCTCTTACAATCCCTTGATGCTATGCCCATATCAAGAACAAGCTTTGACAATCCCAAAGCTCTAAAGCTTGACAACCCCAAGCTTTGATACAAGAAACTTTAGATGAAATATTGTTTACAAAGATTCACTCTTAAGGAGTAGATAAGTACAACTTTAAGCTCTAGAATAAGATAGATGAGTGTATACTGACTTGTGAAAGTGTATATCTCTCAAATATAAGCTCATAATAAATGCTCTCTTGAATTGGATGAGGAAACAGGAAAACCAAGAGAGATGAATAATAGCTTTGAGCTTTAAGTATATGCAAGATAAGAGGGCTTTGAATGCAGTTAATGAATCAAAGTTATGCCCAAAATGAGTTTATATAGATGTGGGAATTAATATGATTGTTTGGAGGTAGGTAGGGAATTAAATGCATTAAATGGTAAATGCAATCGATTGTATTGCACCATTACAGTCGGCTGTATTCCCAAAGTAGCCGTTGGTAATTCAAAATTTTCAATTGCAGTCTACTGTAATGACTTATTGGAAGTCATTGCAGTCGACTATAACAACTCACTGCCCAACTTGCAGTCAACTGTATCCCAATAAAGTTGACTGTATTCCTGAAAAAGCATTTTTATCTATTTTTAAAGTATGAAAAAGTTTATGCATGTAAGAGAAACTTAATGGCAATTTCTAGGTCACAATCATCGATACGATCAACTCTCTATGTCTCGTTACAAAAGTAATGAATAAAAGCATTGTACAATTCAATTGAAGTATTTCATCTTTGAAGCGTTCCATTGCGTATCTTTGATCGATTTACTCGTCTTATTATCCGTTTGCGTGAGTATGAGATTGTACTTATTACTTCATAAACTCGATGCATGTTAGACAACATAATCGTTGATGTTGGGTATCATCAAAATCAAATGTAATACTAGGTTAAATAACCGTAGGGCTAACAGACATGTTGTAATATGCATGCATTCATTTTTCGTATCGACCCTAACTTATTATTAGTTTTAATTTAAGGTGGTATATAGTAATCTCAGTCATCCTATCCGTCGATCGAAGTTGGATGAAAAGGAAAAATGATGATGATTTAGAGAATCGGGCCCAATGAACTTCTTGAGTTCGCTAACGTGCATCTGGCATATGTTGACCTTGATAAGATAAGGTATTCATGCAGTAAATGTGAGTTGTTGCATTGGAGAAGGAGAATGGTGGTAAAATAGCATCTTCTTCGATCCGGTTTTATGGGTGGATACATAAGGTGAACGCAGCATGGGAAAACTATAGTATTGTCATCCAACCCGGCTGGTCAAGCGGACGTAGAGAGAAGGCACATTATGAATATCATAGCCTGGAACTGTAATGGAGCGGGGAATACCCGCTTTAATCTCCACGTTCGTGAACTGCTAAAACGTCACAAACCAGAAGCCCTTATCCTGTTGGAGACAAAAATCAATACTGTTCAAGCTGAAAGAATCGCCGGCACTCTAGGTTTTGATCGCAATCACCGCATTGATGGCAATGGTTACCGTGGCGGTATTTGGCTTCTTTGGCACTCCCAAAAAATCCAAATAGACGTCGTACACGAATCGCCACAGGCCCTCCACGCTGTGGTCCAGGTAAGTACCTCAGCTCCCTGGTTGTTATCTGTTATATATGCATCTCCTATTCGTACTATTCGTAATATGCTTTGGAACGATTTATTGAATATCCAAAAATCTCAAAGTTTACCTTGGATGCTTATCGGGGATCTCAATGAAATTGCTGATCAAAATGAGAAGAAAGGGGGTAGAGTGTTTAATTTAAATATGGTGAGAACCTTCTTAAAGTTCATAGACGAAACTAACCTTATTGATCTGGGTTACCATGGGCAACCGTTCACATGGACGAATCGTCGTTTCCATAGGTCTGACCTTATTTATGAAAGGCTTGACCGAGCCATGGCCTCTCAATCATGGATCCAAAATCACCCAAACTCTCAGGTTCTCCACCTGCCTCGCACTCATTCTGACCACCACCCCATCCTTCTCCAAACTGCTAGCCAAAACCTTAGCAGAAGTGGGAATGTTAATCAAACCTTTCGTTTCGAAACGGCCTGGTTCTACCACCCGAGCCTCAAACCTACTATAACCAGAACCTGGAATATGAATGCCACAATTCACTCTTCTTTCGAAACTAAACTCGAGCATCTAACTAATGATCTGTTGGTGTGGAAAAAAACTATTTTCGGGGACATCTTTAGGGAAAAAAAGATTCTCCTTAATCGTATTTCTGGAATCCAAAGAAGTTTAGCTGTCCGCTTCTCCCAGTTTTTATGCAATTTAGAGCTTGACTTGCAGAACCGCTACAATTCTATTATTTCCCAAGAACACGAGTTTTGGAAGCTCAGAGCAAAAATTCAATGGACTTGTGAGGGCGACCGCAACACTCATTTTTTCCATCTATCCACCCTAAATTGCCGTAGGAAAAACAATATCTGTATGATAAAAAATAATCAAAATTGCTGGGTTTCGGAAGATCTTGAGATCCGTCATCTCTTCCAAGATCACATCATGCATCTCTACGCGGGTCAACCCGTCGCAAGCCAAAATAGGGACTGGTCTCTTCCTAACAACTTCCAACCTGATCCTAAATTCTCAGATCTTGGTAGAACCCCCTCCCCTGAGGAGATTAAGCAAGCTTTATTTAATATGGGTCCTGATGGTTACCACCTAGCCGTTTTTCAAAATTTTTGGGATATCTTCGGTAAAGATTTAATCAATCTTGTGCAAAGATGCTTCTCCCTAATGCATGTTCCGGAGAATCTTAACAAAACTCACATCGCTCTTATTCCTAAATGTCAGCACCCTGAGGTTGTGTCTCACTTTAGACCTATTAGACTGTGTAACACGTCTTATAAAGTTATTTCGCAAATTTTGGTCAATAGGCTCCGAAATCAAATCGACACCATTATTCACCCGAGCCAGACTAGCTTTCTTAAAGGGCGCCGTGCTGCTGATAACATTATCATCGCAAATGAGCTTCTCCATAACATAAGACGAAAAAAAGGAAAAGGAGGCTTGTTCATGGCTAAACTTGATCTTGAAAAAGCTTACGATAACCTGAACTGGAATTTACTTTTCAATACTCTCAAGGAGTATGGTTTTGCTCATGATTTCATTAGCCTTGTCATGAGCTGTGTGACTTCTGTTAATTATGCAATCCTATGGCACGGCAAACCTTCTACTTTCTTCCAACCCCACTGTGGTCTTAGGCAGGGAGACCCGTTGTCTCCTTATCTTTTCATCCTTTGCATGAATGTCCTTTCTAGACATCTTCAACAAGGCGAAGAGATGAATACTATTAAACCAATCAAAATTGCCCGGGGGGGCATTGGCATTTCTCACCTTTTATTCGCGGACGACATTCTTCTCTTTGGTCGGGCAACTAAGGAAAACTTTCGGAATGTTCTGAACATTTTTAACGCTTTCAGTGATGAGTCGGGGCTTAGGATAAACATGAACAAATCTAAAATCCTCTTCTCCAAAAACTCCCCCCGTGACATTCACAACTTTATTTGCCAGCAAGCGGGTATTCCGGCCACCAACCGGTTTGATAAATATATGGGTGTTCCCCTTACTCAAGGTAGGATTACCACTGACTATTTCTCTCACCTCATTACTCAAACCTCGAAACTAGCAACTTGGAAGATCCACTCTCTTTCGTTAGCAGGGCGTACTACCCTTGTTAAGTCGGTCCTTAACGCTATTCCCACTTATACGATGCAGGCTTATGTCCTTCCCGGTACTGTCGCCGCCAAACTTGATTCCATTGGCCGTAATTTTCTTTGGGGTCACACTGAAACTGAGAGAAAATGGCATCCTCTTAACTGGGACAAAATCATTATTCCTCGGGCTAACGGAGGGCTGGGTATTCGCAAGGTTAAAGCTATAAATGAGGCTATGTTTGTTAACCTTGTGTGGCGTCTGTGGGATAGTCCTAATTCTTTACAAGCTCAAGCTCTTAAGTCTAAATACCATCCAAATGATTCGATTTGGTTCGCTAAAGCTACATCTAAGAGTTCCCCTTTCTGGAAACATGTCTTACTTGCGCGTGACACACTCGCAAAAAAACTCCGGTGGAAAGTTGGAACGGGGGAAAGTATCTCCTTTTGGGATCAAAATTGGCACCCGGTCGGCCTTATCAGGGGCCTCCTGATTGGCCCCCTTCCTCTTAGGAGTATAAACCTGAAGGTGAAGGATGTTATAGTAAATAATATATGGGATTGGGATGCGCTCCTTAATATTTTACCTGCAAATATTGTTGAGATCATTACAGCTATTCCCCTCCCCCTTTACCATAACAGACGTGACACAATTATTTGGCCTTACGATAAAGGCGTATGCACTGTCAAGTCGGCTTACTATTGCCTGCAAAGGCATTCCATACCTGTTCATGGTGATTGGCGTTGGATTTGGAAACTCAATTGTCCTCCTCGCATCCAGAGTTTAATTTGGAAATGTTGTCACTACGTTCTTCCTGTTCGCTCAAATCTCTTTTGGCTGGAAACAAATCTCTGTCCTCATAATTTTGGTAGTGAGGAAACTGTTGATCACTGCCTTAGAACTTGTCCCGTAGTCAAGAACATATGGAGCCAGGCGAACCATGAGGCCATTAATAGATGCAACCGGAACAAACTTTTTCACGTCTGGCTCAAAGCTAACATAGGGACTAAAATTATTGTGCAAATCTCAGAAATTCCCTGGAATGTGGCCTTTGCCTTTATCATATCCCTTATCTGGACACATCGCAACAAGATGGCTATTCTTCAGGAACCTTTCCCTGAAGCCCATGTGTTAATCACTAAAGCAAAGGCCCAAGCTCAAGACTATATTTTTTTCACCAACCAAAGTCAGAAAACCAACACCAGTGTTAAATCTTTAATAGGCTGGACACCTCCTCCTCCGCATTGGCTGAAAATCAATACCGACGGTAGTGCTCATCAAAGCCAGCAACTAGGGGGAGCGGCGACTATCATTAGAGACTATAAAGGAAATTGGGTGGTCGGCTGTTCGCGGCGCATGCTCTACACCGATAGCCACACCGCCGAGTGGTGGGCGGTGAGAGACGGCCTCATTCTCGCATGGGACCAACAATGCAGTAACTTTGAGCTAGACATTGATGATAAATATGTTGTTGAACTACTAACAAATGATAAACCCCCCACCCCCCTCATGGAAACTTTGGTTTTGGACTGCAGGGCACTCCTTAAACGTCCTTGGCAGGTAACTGTTTCCCACAGGTATCGGGAAACGAACTTTTGTTGCGGACTTCTTGGCAAAACAGGCGGCGAATCAGCGCTCTGGTTTTTAGATATGGGAACAACCGCCGTCCTTTTTGACAAACCACCTGTATTTTGACTCAAGTGGGAGAGTCACCCCACGTTGTGTGACTCAGTAGTATGTTTTAAATAAAATTTCTCCGCTTTTAAAAAAAAACCAAGATATGATTCTGGATGCTGAGCATGCTAATGTTGATTAAGGCAGCTAACGCGGCGATGACAGTTCCCAATAGCTGAATAAGGGGGCTCATCAAAGAGCGGTTGCAGGAAAGAATTAGGAAACAAACATTGTTGTCTGCTGTTAGTAGGTTATTATAGTTAAAATCGAACCATGGGCTGAGTGAGAAAGGATTGAACGAGTTCGTTACCTTTATCAAGGAAATTTCACCGGAGAGTGAAAAGTTGCCCCCATGGTACTATAATGAGAAAAAGATGACGATGAAACTTGGATTGGGTTATAAATGAATAGATGCATGCAATAATGACTGCGTACTATTCTGGAAAGAGAATAAGGACTTGACAAAGTGTCCAGTATCTGATCAATCGAGGTATAAACCGGACAAAAGGAAGGAAAAAGCATTGCATGGAAGGTATTGCGATATTTTTCAATTACTCCTAGGTTTCAGAGGATGTACTATTCCTCCAATACGGCTGAAAATATGAGGGCTCACTGTGAGACTCGTAACAACGACGCCGATGTGCTAACACACTCCGTTAATGGGGAGGAATGGAAGGAGTTTGACCGCAGACATGCAATCTTTGCTCAGGAAGTTCAGAATGTTAGACTTGGTTTGTCAACCAATGTCCCGTATAACCTTCTACCAGGCATGTGCATGAAAAAGTCGTACATATTTTAGTTGTTGCTTATTTTGGGATCGAAGAGTCCTCGTAAGAACGTAGATGTATATTTTAAGGTCGTTGATAGATGAGCTCAAACAACTATGGGGCCGTGGAGTCAACATTTATGATGCATCCCTTAAACAGAACTTTTAGAATAAAGTTGCTTTGATTTGGACTATATACGATTTTTTCGCATTGGGAATGAGGTGTGGCTGGAGCACATATAGAAAGTTAGCATGCGATGATCATATGGGCGTGAACCTTGATAGTACATTAAAGCATGGCGGGAAGCCCTCATGGTTTAGATGTCACTGTAAGCTTTTGTCACTAGACCATCGGTTCCTTATGTAGAAGGATAAATTTGACAGAAAAATAGAGCGTGAGGTTGTCACACTAGACTATCCATCTGGAGATGAAGTGCTTTCACACCTGGAGGCACTTGATATTGACACACCATACAGCAAAGGTGTGCGAGATCAGAAGATTGACGGATATGAGAAAAAGCACAATTGGAGGAAACGAAATATTTTCTGTGAGTTAGACTACTGGAGGACACTCATTACTCAAAACAACATGGATGTGATGCACATTGAGAAAAATGTTTTCAATAATTTGTTCAACGAAGTGATGAATATCAAGGGAAAATTGAAAAATTACCTTAAAGCGAGAAAGGATTTGCAACAGTTGGGTGTACGCCGTGAACTGCATCCTCCGATAGTCAGTGGGAGGACGATACTTTCGAAAGCACCTTACTATCTAGACGAGAAACATGTAGAGAAGATCTCTCAGTGGGTTACGAATTTAAAACTTCCAAATAGGTATGCGTCCAACATATCTCATTGCTGCAATGTATGGCAATGCAAGTTCTAAGGGATGAAGAGTCGCGACTACCACATATTTATAAAACATTCATTCCTATTGGGGACTGTTGCCAAGAGTTGTATGCGAGACTTTGACGGAATTATTTCATTTCTTTTGATATATATGTTCTTCTATAATCCGGGTAAGTAATATGAAGGTGCTTGAGAAGAACATTGTGGTGACAATTTGCAAGCTGGAGAAAATCTTTCACTGTCATTCTTTGATTTAATGGAGTATTTGTCTGTTCACTTGGCATATGAAGCTAAGATGGGTGGACCCGTGCAACATCTGTAGATGTATCCATTTGAGAGGTAATCCTTTAACTCTATGTTGTTCGTTTACACATAATGCAAACCCTGTTATCATTGATATTTCACTTAACTCTATTCGTTAAACTTCTAGGTTCATGTTCTATCTGAAGAAAAAAGTCCGTAATAAAGCTTGTGTTGAGGGGTCAATTGCTGAGTTTTACATATTGGAAGAGCTTGTCAATTTTTGTATCCAATATTTGGGCCTAATGTTGATACAAGGTTAAATTAATTAGGCCAAAATGAGCCGGGAGCTAGCACAAATTTTGAAGGGCATTTATTAATATTCATGCAGTTAGGTAATCCATTCAGATGAAATATACTTGATGACTAACAGATGAAGAGTATAGTGTCGTAATAATATCTAAATCAAGTTTCAGCATTCATTGAATAAGTTACCTTCTTCAAATAATTATCGTAAATGCTTGAAAAACGTGTGATCAGTGGGTTAACTATATCAATTTGCAGTGAGTTTGGGTGCAGAATCTCTAATCACTTATCCCATGCATAGAGTACACTTACACCATGTACACCTATTATACTCAACACACACAAATACACATTACCGTACCCAAATCACACCGCCATGTACACATCACCACGGTTGCCCAAGACCATTCACTGCAAGCACTACCATTAAACCACAACCGTTGAGTATAACAATATCGAACTCATACCGTCGAACCCCCATTTCATAATCAATACTACCAAAACCCAACACACCCGCTGCTAGCTTCCACAACCAATCTACCATTACAAATGCCACCTTCCAACAACCCCACAACCATTTGACCATCATTGTTGTTACTATTCTACACTCAAAATCAACTCCACACTACACTCCATATTACGCACACAAATCTAGTGTACCCTATTACATATCGACATACTTGTATATACACATTGTACACTGTACACATTCATTCTCTCTCTTTCACACACACACACACACAAAACATGCATGCACACCCACACTAAACACACCCCTCTACCCACAAACACCCAACGGATACAACATCTGCACCATACACTACACAAACACACACATCCAACATGCACATCACGCACACACGATATCCCATACACACCCTGTTACACATCATCGGCCAACAACAACCACACCTATATACCTTCCTAAACTCACAAACTGTACACCCATCACTGTACAAATACAAACCACCTAATTCATTCCATTTCATCCACCACCAACACTGTTGCTAAAAGACCACCATTGCACAGCAACCAAAAATCATAACACCACCACCACCCGCTTCACAGTCAATACCACAAACCAATTCTATGCCATAGTCATGGGATCCCGGTGGTGATTTGACAATCGGATGGCAGTTGTAGTTGGTCTGAGGATGATCATGCTGCTACATTTGGCTCAAAGAACTGTCAACGCCATTCTTTTCCTCTCTATATCCATATACGCGTTTTAACCTGAAAGCGTCTTCGTCACGACATAAGGTTTGAAGCCTGGGGTGGCAATATTGTCACCTCATACGGCTCCTCAAAAGTCACCAATAAATCTAAGGACCTATTAGTTATTATCTATCTTGTTATGCTTATACGACAAATATAGTCAAATCAATATGGTAGCATTGTCCTTCTTTCGAAAATTAATGGTATGAATATAGGTGTCAATGGGCCAGTCTTGGGCCAGTCTTGGGCCAGCCTATGCCCAGCGGGCTATAGTGGAAATCTGGGCCAATCGGGCTTAGGGCCATGGGAACCGGGCCGGGCCAGGGCTGGGCCCAAAGCTGGGATATCGAGGCCCTATCTAAGCTTTAAGGCGGGCTTGGGCCTGATTTTTTTTTTTCTAATTCTTATTTTGTTGCAAAAATATTAACAAATTTAAATAATAAATTATTTGATAGGCCCTCCTCCTTTTATCCGGGCTTGGGAGCGGTTGCTTATAAACAAGCAGGCGATATATATATATATATATAGGGAGCTGATCCATTGATAGCGCTAGCAAAATGGTGTATTTGCTAGCGCGATCTGGACCGTCCATCCCGAAAGATGGACCGCCCAGATCTTTTTTTTTTGCGTTTTTTAAGTACGTCCGCTACATTATGTAGCGGACAATTTTTTGCATTTTTTTGACAAAAATACCCTCCGAGTCCGTCCGCTATATAATGTAGCGGACAAGTTTTCAGACTTTTTTTTTCTCTCTCTGTCATTAATGTTCTGACTTTTTTTTCTTTCTCTCACTCCTTTCTCTCATCCGCTACATAATGTAGCGGACAATTTTCTCACAAAAATACCCTCCAACTCCATCCGCTACATTATGTAGCGGACAGAGGTTTTTGACATAAATCTATCCGCTACATTATGTAGCGGACAGAGGCAGACCCTTTTTCTCTCCTGACATGTCTGCCTCTCATGTCCCCTCCTTTCTTCTTCTTCATCTCTGTCTCTCTCTGTCTCTCTCCTCTCCATCCTCCTTGCAGCAATGACAACAGCCCACAACACGGCCGAGCTCAACTCCGGCGTCGCCGCAGCAGAGGCGTTGGCCTCATCCCCGAGCTCCGACCACCACAACCAACAAACCCACGATTTCAGCCTTGGCATTACCCAGATGTTTCAGCCTTTCAGCGCGGCCTATCTCAAACTCCCATTACCCAGATGTTTTTGCATTCAATTGGTTGATTTCAGCCTTGGCATTCAATGGGCACTACAGAGATGGTCGGCAAGGTTCTCCAACGGTCCCTTTCCGGTCACAATGGCCTGAACGAAGAACCCGAACATTGAGAACATGGCAAGTCTACCATTCTTGAATCCAAGGGCTCCAAGTCTTTTTGGAGATCATCAAGCGTCAGCACCTTCTTCAGAAGGGTATAAGTTCCAGCAGCCACAGAAAACACAGCATCAGACGCATTCAGTCCAGCATAAGATGCTGGGAAAAGTACAGATGGACAAACTTGCGTCCAGACGTCACAGGGAAACTATACGTGAACTCCAATTCAAAAATTCTAGCAGTCAAGTAAGGGACCTCAGGGACAGAAGGCTTTTGAGTAGCGGCAGAGGATGTCGACGACCTTGCACCCGCCAAAGCAAACTTTGACCCAATATCCGTGGTCCATTTCCGACCATCAGTATCGGTAGAATCCCCAGAACCCCCACAGTCCAAGAAAATCTTATCCATGGCAACAAAGTCAGCAGCCAAACTTAACCCAATCACAAAAGCCAACAACAAAAACGACGACGACGCCGGACTTAACCCCTTCACCGCAATCTGGTATGTTCACCGGCAGCGACGACGCCGTCCCCCCGACCACCGCCTCAGCCCTCTTCGCCGCCACCAGCGGCTTCTTCCTCGAACTCACCACCAGTTTCCTGTAGTCCGGCGAGACGACGCCGCAGCCGACCGAGCTCCACACGTCCAATACGTCTGAAGAAGAAGCAAAGGAGGAATGGGGGAGTGGAGTGGGGACAGCAAGAGAGAGAGAGAGTCTGAAAATTGATGGGAGAGGGAGAGAGTGTGTCAGCACAAAAAGAAGAAAGAAAGGACAGAGAAAGAGATAGGCAGAAAAAGCGTATCTCGACGGTCCGCTACATTATGTAGCGGATAGGCACAAAGGGTATTTTTGTCAAAAAATTGTCCGCTACATAATGTAGCGGACGTACTTAAAAAACGCAAAAAAAAGATCTGGGCCGTCCATCTTTCGGGATGGACGGTCCAGATCGCGCTAGCAAATACACCATTTTGCTAGCGCTATCAATGGATCAGCTCCCATATATATATATATATATATATATATATATATATATATATATATATATATATATATTCTTTTTTTCAAAAAATTGAGAAAAAATATCTATTTTTCTCAAGTGCATCGTTTACTTTAGACACACTTAATTTGTTTGAAAATAACTTATACTAAAAACTTGAGAAAGGAAAAAGAAAAAGGAAATTACCTAATCATCAAGAAGTGTTTCGACGTCCGAATCGTTACTTTTCCTATCATCAATCGATTTATCTTGTTGTCGGTATTTCGCATTAAGATAATCCTCCCAACGCACACATAACTCGAGTGGCTCGGGATTAAGACGACTCCTCCTATCATCTAACACCCTCCCGCTCACTGAAAATATCGACTCTGAAGTAACCATGGAGGCTTGCACCGGTAGTACATCCAGGCCAATTTGGGATAAAGTTTTTAAAAAAATTCATTTTATTTCCAAAAAGTGAACAAATCAAAATTAACCCATTCTTCCATTGATAAAGCAAAATAATGATTAGTATTGGCATACAAATAATCTCATTAAAAAATAAAAAATAAACGAACCTACCGAACTAGAAGTACCTTCTACTGGTAGTTGTCTTACAATTAGATGTTCAAGACCTTTAAGGTATGGCGCATAATACATTTCACCACTCAACAATGAAGCTCGCTCGCGCACGTCAGTGAAATTATGATATAGGTTGTACACATCCTCAAATTTCATACTCACTTTCATTGTAAGTTTACTTGTGTCCTTATCCATGTAACACATTAGTCTTGATATCTTTTGTATCGAGACTTTCATGCTATACAAATTTAACCTAAGATCCAAACAAGTGGCTACAAAAAAAATGGTAGGCAATTCTACCAAATATTTATTAAACTTAATATCCATTTGTTTTACTATTTTCTGAAAGGGTCCTACATATCTCTATTTTGTTAACATTGTAGTCATTTTGAGAATTTCTACTACAGCGATAGGAGATGTGGGATAGTAAGTATCAGATAATAAATTGGTAAACATGTAAAATACCTCCAAAAATTTGAATAGTTGTGCAGCCGTCTGCCATTTCGCGTGAGTTGGCAAGCCTTGTGGGAACGTGGTTAGTAGGAAATGAGTATACACTTCTTGTATACTAAAACATGAAAAAGTATATGATATGTTGAGTTCCATCTGTGGACGACATCTGTAAATGATCTCCTATGAGGCAAATTATATTGAACACACAAAGCTTTAAATTGTTATGTTCTCGAATCCAAACTATTAATAAACACTGACATACCCCTTATTTTTAAGAAAAATATCTCTCGTGGCAGCTAAACTATCTTGAACACTTAAATAAATTTTATGACAAACACATGGAACATGAAATAATTTACCAGCAAGTACATGTTGAAGGCTTTCCTTTAGGGCTGAAACAACAACTTTATTGTTAGAAGCAATATCAAAACTGATACTCATAATCTTGTTCTTTATTTTAAACGTGGTACATACATTAATTATAATAGTAGCAATGTTAGCTGCATAATGCAGATAAGGAAAGAATTTGAAAGTGATGATTCTCTTGTCCAATCAGAATTAATCTAATAAGCCGTCACATAAGCATAACTACAAAAGTAAAATGAGATTATCAAACATCAGATAACTCTACCATCAAAATTATCAAAATAATTAATCAAGCTTGCTTTCGCAACATTATATTGTCTAAGTGCATTGGATCTAGTTGTGTTTCTATGAACTTTTTTGTACAAAGGTTGCATATACGTGTTCATATATCTAGAGTGCTTAGTATTATTAGCAAAACTAAGATGTTGTTCATCGTGAATAACATATTCAACAAGACCGTCTCTTTGTTCTTGCTGATTATAAAGAAATGACTTATCGTCAAAAGACAACTATGTTTGACTAGGTTCGGCATGGCTTTGTTTAGGTGCACACAAAGGGTAATGCCTATTAAGATGTCCATTACAACTACGACACGAAAATAATTTACCATAGTGCTTAGATTGAGCTTTTCGGACGCCGTCAACCATAATATCATCAAAATGATTTCAACACTCATTTTTTTTTTTGCCTTTTGGATTTCTAGCGGACCACCAGAAGGATTTCTCGGTCCTTCACCATGATGATCGCCATCGGGTTAAAATTCTACCCCGAAGTAGTAATTTTGCCAATCGAGCTGCGTACTTGACTATAATGCGGGGTATCTTATGAGGATGTATATTTAAAATCTAGAATATTTTAGTTAAACTCCCAGTTAGCTTCAGTATCTATACTTATTTGTGGTGAATATTGAAAATTGAATGGTTGTGGTGGTGCTTGTGATGCTGCTCCACATTTTTTATGTGATTTAAAAAATTGAGACATATTTGATGCTAAAATTTTTTTACTAGAATGAAAAATAAAATTAGTAAGAGTAACTAAACGCAAATGAATAAGAGTAGTAAATAATTAAATAATAATTATAATTAAAAATTGGAGAGAGTTAGTATCAAGTACCAAATAACAGTGATAGCAAAGCTTGTAGAATTTAGAAAGAGTAACTAAATACAAAGAAAAAAGAGTAGTAATTAATTAATGAATACTTGTAGTTGAAAATTGGAGAGGGTCAGTACTTAGTAACAAATAACAATGGTACAAAGCTTCTAGAGTTTAGACAAGAGAGAGTGAGAAGATTGGTGTGAAAAATATGAAAGTAAGGATGTGAAATTATAGATATTTTAAAGTCCACAAAAGACCAAAATACCCCTTAAAACTAGCCATTTATAGTTGTTGGGGAGGGAACAGTGTAAAAAAGCATAAAAAAGTTGTTAGAAATTTGTTGGATGAAAATACCCACCAAATTAGCCGTTATATAGCTATTGGGGAAGGGGGGAAGTAGAATTTTGAAAAAAGGGGGAATATAGCCGTTTGGGCGGGGGGATCTGAAATTCAAAAATTGCATGGGTTGGGCTGGGCTGGGCAGGGCAGGGCCAGACTCGCGCCAGACCAAAAAAACAGGTTAGTTTCGGGCCAACCCATTTTTTAGGGCATGACCTGGGCTTTTTTAGGGTCAAGTCAGGTTGGATTTTTTGGCCAAAAAATCAGGCTTGACCTAGCCTAGGCCCTATGGTCCAGGGCTTTCACTATTCATCTGGCCCAGCCCGTTTAACATCCTTAGGTGTGAATCAAACCCATGTTTGGATTGAAGTTAAGATATTGATGCAAGTTCTTCCCTTACGAATCAAATGCTTTGAATCAAAATAAGGTTGACAAGAAGTTCTTTCAACTAGACTATTTATCCCTGCAGTAGCCCAGTCTCAAATTATGTTCAATTTTGATAGTTTACTTGAACAATTAGCAACCATCAATGTAGAAGGTAGTTGTAACACTCTGAAAACTCAGAGCTTTAACACACCAAACTCCTGGACTTGAATCTCATAAAAAATTGCAATATGTTTTCAAGCCCATACTCATTTCTTACTATGCATATTCGAGTCCATATAAGTAGAATACACATACTAATAAAACAAGCCTTCATGATCATACAAAGGTCGGAAGCTGGCGTGTGCATTTCATTGGTGTGCCGTTGGCAAGTGCCGGGCATGAGAGATAGAGTTAGACTCTACGGTCAGCCATAGAACCCCATTCTCAACAATTCTGTATATAGCTTCTGAGAGCCCTGGTGCTTCCCATAGTCACCATTATGTACCTCATTGATTACATGTACTGCCTGGGCACCCAGCAAGCATCTCAGGGTGCACTCTGAATTCCTTTGTGGAATAGCTCGTCTTCTATCACAAAATACCTGACTGATTTCCGTTTGATAGACCGGGCTGAGCTACGGTCAGGGGGTAGAATCTCATGAGGTAAGTATTGGATAAAAGGATAGCATCAGTCACCCTCGACATTGATCACAAGATTTTTTGCATTGTCTGGCGCATATAGGCATTCGGGAAAATCCCGTTGGATATCTGAGGCATCATTGGTCGTGGATGGCCAAAAAAGGCCCATGCACTGAAGGTGATGGTATAGAGAGGGGCCGTCGAGGCTGCTACACGTCTGATGGCCGAGTTAAAGTTTCTGTTTTGCCTCTGTAGGTGCCAAACACCTGGCTAAAGTGCCTATGTGACAATGTTTGTACAAGATGCCTTTTAATATCAGAAAGTCTGTGAGGTTATAGGCATAAGCAAGAGATGTTGTGTTGAGCTAGTTAACAATTGGTTGCCTCCAGTCATTTGAAATAAATTCCTTTGGGATTATGTTCAAAGTTGTGCATGGTTTGGTTCTCTTGATGATGGTCAGCATTCGTTGTTCACCATCGACTTCAATCGGTCGATAAACCAGTAGACTCCTACTTAAAAGTACTAGCCTAAGCCCCTAGTAAACAAGCATCATGCCATGGAGGCTATATCGTCAACATGTTTAGGTTTAACATAAAAGACGATGAAAAAACAATACAAACCCAAAATAACAGTCTTGGTCAACGGTGATTGTTATGAAGAGAATGTCATGGACTTTTATGGAGGGCTGGATGAGATTGTGGAGCTAACATATCTGGATAGCCAAAACCATTTGGTATTGTTCAAGTGTACCAAGTTTGATATCACATGTAGTAAAAGAATTCGTGTTAGCTCGTAAGGGATTATAGATATCAATATTAAGTCTAGACTTGCATTAGACGTACCGTTTGTGTTTGCTAGTCAAGCTGTGCAAGTCTTCTATACAGAAGACGTCGCAAATCCTAAATCTCGTTGACATACTATTATTAAAGTCCAAGAAATTGTCAATCGCATATGACAGTGAGGTAGACACCTTTCAAACCGACCAAGCACCTGTCTTGGTACCTGTTGAGGTGAACAACGAAGATGACTATCTTTCTCTTTAACCAGCACATGATGCAGGAGAAGAAGTCATACATGAAGACATTGAAGACGTAGAAAGTGTTGAAGATGATGCGGCTGAGTCTACTTATAAAGAGGATGAATTACAAGATGAAGAGGACCATGAGTCCCAAGAAGACGAGGATGATGAGTCTGATGATAAAGATGATGATGATTCCTAAAATGAAGATGATTGACTTGTAATGTTGTAACATGCATTGGAATAAGTAACTTGAATATTTCACTTAATGTTACGACAACACAAAGTCTTCTTCCCAATGTGACATGTACTTGATTACACCATAGTAATATGTTAACTTAATTACTTGTATACTCGATTCGTATAATGTTTCTACTGTTTTTTAATGTTCAAACTAATCTAACTTACTTGTATACTCAGTTTATATTATTTAATTGAACCCTGAATAACCTAATTGAATTCAAATTATCCCTAATAAACCCTAATTAATCTACTTAAACCATAATTAGCCCTAATTGATATGATTAAAGCCAAATTACTGTTATCAAGTCCTAAGTAGCCCTAATTAACCTACTTAAACCGTAATTAACCCTGATTAACCTAACTAAACCCAAATTATCCTAATTAACCCTAAATAGCCCTGATAAACCCTAACTAATTCATAATTAACAGTAACTAATCTAAGTAAACCCTAATTACCCCAATTAAATCCTGATTAGCCCCATTTAGCCCTGATAAACCCTACTTAAACCCTAATTAGGGTTTAACAGGGCTATTGTCATGTTAATTTCTACTGTAGTTTTTACTGGGGTTTCTGCTGCAGTTTCATATTGTCATGTAAATGTGTTATTTCTCTGGACTTCATCTATAAAAAGTCAATTATGGATAGATTACGGGTCACTCGTGGTCACGATGGAGCTGCATCCATCCCGGTGGCTCCCACCTCGTCATTGCCCACTGTTGACGAGGCATATAGTGCGAGCATCCAGCATTCGGGGCCCTAGCCCAAGTCCTTCCACCCGTACGTTGATTCTTCTTCTTTTATATGTTCGACTTTAGGTATATTTGATAATAGCATTTAGTCGCAATGTTAGACTTATATTTAAATTATATTTGAGTTGTATTAATGTTGATGTTTTGTAAGATCTCATCGAGGCCATGGCCCGACACGCGAGGTGCCCATCGATTCCTAGTATAAACCAAGAGTTACTCTCACTGAAGATGGTCAATAAGTAAAAAAAATCACATAATGTAGTACATATCATTTTAATTCTGATAGTTATTACTTGTCACTTATTTAATAATATTATTGTATTTCTTTATCAGGTTCTTGGAGTGTTTGGCGATGACGAAGATCGGCGTCCTTGTGAAGGGCCGATTCTCCAAGCCACTAATGTATTTAAATCATTAGGGTTAAATAATTGCTGATGGATCAACAATTATTTAACCCTAGTGTGAATTGATTGTTGGAGATTGAGTGATTACAGATTTGGGTATTAAAAGAAATAAAAAATTTTAATTTTTTTATTCTGTCACTAAAAGTCTTCAACTCAATATACATAATATTTTTAGCAACGAAAAAGTTCATTGCTAAAAGTATTACTAACGGAATTCGTAGCTAAATGCCTTTATTTTGGTGACTAATTTGTAGTGATGGAATAAAAATCCGCCAGTAATACTTTTGGCGATAGACGTTTCCATTGCTAAATGTTTTACATAATAAATTATTTTTTTAAAAAAATTAAATTAAATTACAAAAAAAAATATTTAGCGATTGAATTTTCTTCTCTAATTGAATTTATCGCCTTGTCGCTAAAAGTCAATTTTTAGGCGACAGATTTCTAAATTCCGTCTCCAAATTTTTGGCGACCGAATTATAGGAGGCGGACTTTTAGTGCTGGGTTGTCCGTCGCTAAAAGTCTTTAGCGATGGATACAAGTCTGTCGCTAAAAGCCCAGTTTCTTGTAATGAGTGAAAGGAAAAAGTTATTGACCATTTTAGTTATATTGAGAAACTAATTGTAACGCACGTATATTACACGTGAATATTATTGTTTAATTATTACTTAAAAAAACACATTGCAGTTGCTTTGTCCATCTAAAACTGTTGGGACTTTGTTGTTCTTATAAATTAGTCTATGAGCAAGAATGAAATGGTATACAAATAATTAAATATAACTATGGTTTTGTAATTTATAATTGATACCATTAATAGAAAATATGTTATTAGCCTTTGGCTCAAAATAGTACACCGTATGTTTTTGTGGCTAAAAAGGGCTTTAAAGCATAACAATCTAGGCCCCGTTTGACACCATTTTTTTGGCTCTTTTTTTGGCCCAGTTTTTAAGTTTCTCAAAAGCCCAAAAAAGAAAGGGGTGTTTGGTTGGACTTCAGTTTTTTTTGGGCCCAACACTTTAAAAAGAAGGCCCGTTTTTAAAAAGAGCAATTTGTTTTTTTCTTGTTGGTATTGGAAACCTATTTCACGCGGAGCTGAGGAAGGGATTAATGAGGTCTTGGTTTCGAACCTCACTAGTAAGCAAATTGCATTTTTTCTTTGCTGGGCATAAAACCCACCTAAATTAGGTTTCTTTCATCTCTTTCACCTGGTTTGCTCGATCTGTGGCACCTATGCCCAACTGACTCCACAGCCAACCGCATCCATCACCTCCACCGGACATCGACGGTTCCACCACTCCAGCTCTTCCCAACTCGACTTGCAACGCTTTTTGGCCCCTCTCTCTTTTTCTTCTCTCTCTCTATCCCCCCGTCCCGATTAACGATTCTCCATTAATGATTCTGCAATTATAGAAACATAATTGGGCAATTGGCAGCAGTTGAGCGATTGGCAGTGGATGGACATCTACACTCGTGGGTCGTGGGTGGTCGGCGATGCTGGGCTATCGAAGAGAGGCCCCGCGGTGCAGATGTTTGCTTGGTGGCGATTCTAGAGTGATGGCGGTTGTGCATGGCCCGAATTTTAGAGGCCGGAGATGGGTGGTTAATTGGTGGCCCTCGGCGTGCAACATGCAGTTGGTGGTCGTGCGTGGGCGGTAGGTGATTAGCTATGGCGGGAGTTTTGACATTTTTGAGGCAGTGGGGGTGTTTAAGGCTTTGCAGGTAGAACGTGGGGCAGTGGTGACGTTGGTTTGGTGATGGGTAGCGAGATGGTGCTCGGCGGTGAAGTGGGGGAGTTGTAACGATGTTGAGGTAATAATGTTGGTTGTTATTCAACCAAAAAAATGTATATTAAAAAGAAATAAACCAAAGAGTTGTCCTACCAAACACTTGTTCTTTTCTGTTTTTTGAAAAAATAAACTCTGTCAAACGTCCACTAGTTTTTTAAACTGGTGAAAAAAAATCAAAACTCTTTCTAATTTTCTTTAAAAAAAATTGAAACTGAAAGTGTTACCAAATAGAGCCCTAGTCTTCAGCTACATTTGCGAAACTTTTCAAAATTTACAATTTGTTAAATTTATTTTCTAAAACATCTATATTATGCAACAAAATATTCAAAAACCTCATGATTTGACGTCTAATAAGTCCGAAAAACATGAAATAAAGATAAATATTTATTATGGTCGAAGCTAAGCACACAATGCTATGAAGTGAGTATCTATAAATTAAGAGGAGCTTTTATATAAAGTGAAATCGATGTGAACTCAGCAATATAGATAACAAAATATATGCTTACCAATTATCTATAGTACTATTTTTCGTCCATACCACTTATCATCCTTTTTAGGAACTGTCATGTCAGGTAAGTAAGCTTCATGTATCATATGTTGTCAAATGAGCAACATTTTCATCTTTATTGGTAACGTCACGTCGTGGAATAGATAGTCCTCTTCTTCTTCTTCTTATTTATTTATTATTTAATTTCTCTAAAAGTCAATGGGCACCGATATAAGCAGGCATTTTGACTTTTATTGGTGTCTTTTTTGTAGGGTGGAAGTATGTCATAGAGTAACATTATAAGGATATATCCAAGTTATACCGTAACAAGTTTCATCAATATAACAACCACTGCCTTTTGTTATTTATGTTTTTTGGTATTATTTATGTTTGCAGGCATATGATATGTTGGCAGATCGGAGGTTGGCCGCGTCCATCTAATCCCTTGTGTACTCGATCGTGTGCGCTGGCTGCTGTGCCAGGACTAGAAGGAAATAAAGTTGCGCCCTTACTAACAGTAATTGCTTTTGGTGCAGTGGTAAGCGCTTAATCCTAACAATTGGTATCAGAGCAGGTCACGGGTTCGAGTCCCTCGGGGTGTATCTGGGGAAGGGATTGTTGGCAGATCAGAGGTTGGCCGCGTCCATCTACTCCTTTGCGTACTCGACCGTGTGCGCTGGCTACTGTGCTAGGATTATAAAGAAATAAAGTTGCACTCTTACTAACAGTAATTGCTTTTGGTACAGTGGTAAGTGCTTGATCCTAACATGATATACTTATAAATCCTATATAATTGGAGATTTATCCATTTTAAAAGAAAATGAAGCTTGTAGGTATATCAGATAAGAAACGATTAAATGAGGCAAAGAAAGAGTGGAAAGAGGAAGTCAAAAGACTTAAAAATGAGCATTTGCCTTTTGATAGTAATATCAAAATTATTGATGTTACTACGCTGAAAGGCATGTACGATGGGTTACATAGAATAATAGTAGATTAACAAACAAATAAAACCATCTTATTGACCTCATATGGTCAACAAATGTATTAAGATAATGCCATTGTTGTGTTTCTATGTAGATCAAGAATAAAAGGCATGAGGGTTGTATTTATTTAAGGGTGCTTGAGTTCGGTAAATTAGACCATGTTATTGATATAGATATAAATATGGATAGATAAACAGACAAGTACAGAGATAAATAATAAAAATATATGCATATGTTTTGGAAAAAGGAACCATGCATCTAGTATTTGACAATGGATATGGGGAGAGAAACAATAAATCTAGCTTTAAGAGATATGAAGTCTTCCGGTAGCTGTCACGCCCCGACCCGGAGACGGACCTACACATACTATTTCAAAATATTCCTGCTTACCAGAAATATAATATCCAAAGAATTTTACCAAGAACATAACCTCAAAACGATAATCAGAGCTCTAAATGTATCCCAAATCAAAAGCATTTGTATTTATCCTCAAAGTCTAATAAATGCAGCGAAAATCTAATAACAATAGTCACTTCCCAAACATTGGAGTTACCAAAAGCTACTTAATCAAACTATTACAAGTTCTCATTTTCAAGTAACTAAAAAGAGTTTACAATTAAAGAACAACTCTGACTCATGCTTATAGATAACTCCTCTACTGATGTCTCGGCTTAATTACCTGAAATGGGAGGAGAAAGGGGGGGTGAGCACAAAGCCCAGCAAAGATCACACGCACACACCCACAGAGTACAACGCAGGTATCCAATAATTTATAGCTGAGTCCAACAAAACATATGACAATAAAGTGCAAAGACGATTGAAAATCTTGGCACGACCAATAATCCCACTTCGGGACATTCCAATGCGTCAAATATCAAATCAAAGTCAAAGTTAAAAGAACACATTCGAATAATTGAACTAATTATCAAATACGATACAATCGCGTAATACGTGACTGTAAAACACGTTAACCTAAGTACGTGAAGGTTCTAAGTTCAAAGTTTGCATACCGGTAGTAATTGCCATATCATGTCATGGCATCACGTTAACCTAAGCACGTGAAGATTCTAAATATTAGTTCAATTCAAAAGGGTCCAATAGACTGCAAAATATTTCAAACGCATAAGAATCGCAAAATATTAAAACTTTGTATTTCAAGTAGGGTAGCTTAACGATTTCAGAAACTACTCGATATTAGGCTCGAATCGAAGAGATCGAAAGACGATTTTAATAGAAGTTGAAATGCTTAAATCGGAATTCGTATGAGTCCAAAAACCATCCAGATAAAACTATAAGGCCAAAAGAGTATCAAAGGACAGGGACCAATGATGATTAAAGGACACATATGGTGTGCCACATAAGCACAAATGCACGGCTAAGTGGTGGCTTTGAAAGAAAAGATGAATTTTTCACTCCTTCCTAGGCAAAAGAACATTGGAAACATGATTTCTG
The DNA here is from genome assembly GCA_033070095.1 of Escallonia herrerae. Classification (NCBI taxonomy): domain Eukaryota; kingdom Viridiplantae; phylum Streptophyta; class Magnoliopsida; order Escalloniales; family Escalloniaceae; genus Escallonia; species Escallonia herrerae. The sequence continues at coordinate 166,804 of JAVXUP010000204.1, forward strand.
ATTATTGGAACTAAGTGGCCCATGAACCTGAAGGCTATATTCACGTTATGGTACAACGAAGATAAGCAATAATCTTGACAGGTAGTTGGTATCAACGAAGAAAAGCAAATAATGTACTTAACGGTACAAACATTGACAGAATATCAACAATGACCATCGTAAGCTATTATTACATTCTGACGTTCAAATTCAATCAACGCAAAGAAAATCAATGTTTAAGAAACAAGATTCAATTAAACACACAGAGTTATAAAATTGAATCAGAAGGGATGTAATGCGTATAACCCTTACCTCAAATCTATATAATAGTCTTCACCAAATTTGCGATCGCTTCCAAAAACCTCAAAACCTAGATATTATAATTAACCCACTTACGTTAAAATCTTAACAATCACAATTCTAATATCATCTAATTCATTCTTATAAAAGTGGGTTCAATAATCTTACCAATTGTGTACAGAAGATTGCAATCCTCCAAAACCCTAGTTTCCTCCTTCTTCTATTTCTCTGTAACCAAAACTGAATATATCGTAAACAGACTTGGCTAGTCCTTAAAAGTCTCTAAGTTTGATAATTAATTAAAAGACCCCTAAATATTCATTACTTATTCTAAAATACCCCAAAAATAATTAAATTTGCAAAGATACTCTAAATATAATAATAATTTAATTACTAGTTAATTGGGGTCTTACAGTAGCCATACCATCAATCAATTGAAGTCAACACATAATAGTGATGGTATTAGAAAAAGTTTGAAGGGCAGCTTAATCTAAAAAAATGATTTATACACGTCTACACTTTTTATAAGTAGTATAGATATAAATATGTTTCCCTCAAGTTTTCATTTTTTTTCAACAAAAAAAAATTGATAGTTATCTCTATAGTTTTAATTGACTCAATAATTTGTTTGGTTAGTCATTGGCTCATGCCTACTTATTTTATGCTTTACAATTTCATTTAAATTTCTTCAAGAAAGTATATTTTAATGAGATATCATTTTTTAAAGAATGTACGGTTACTATTCAGTCTTATAATTCTCATATTTCTTGAAGCTGTGACGATAATACCTTCAAAGGCTTCAATCTTCATCGGAGATTAAGACAACTTTCTCACGTCATATTTCATTTCTTAAGTAACAGTGACCGAACTATAATGCAACAATCGATTTTTGTTTTGACTTAAGTTATCACTAATTGTATTATTCACTAATAATTTTTAGAACTTCCAAATATCTGCATTAAATATTTTACTGACCTCAAAAATAATATTCTTCGTATAGTTATTATTATTTAAAAATGGAAAACAAAAAAACTGAAAATAAATACTCTCTCCGTCCCTAAAAAACTGATCGTATTTCTTTTTTGGGCCGTCCCACAAAAGTGATAACTTCCAAATTAGGAAGGATTCTATAGATATTTTTACATACTTACCCTTTTATATTTTTTTATTCTATTTCTTTTACCACATTTAATTATCTACCAACTCATTTTTTCTCTCCTGACCCACCACTTTACACTTTTTCATTTTATTTCTCTCTCCACATTTAACACTCTACAACTAATTTTCTCTCTCATGGCTTACTCTCTTCTCCCCTCACTCTAAAGGATAAAATAGAAAAGACACATAATATATAACTTAAACCTTAATATACGTGCAAAGTAAAACGGAGTCGGTGCTACACAAAACCGGACGGTTCAGATTTTCTCATAAAATCGTTGCGTAGAGCGAGGAGGTTACGTAGTTGTTTGGAAGTACAAAACAAGGCGTCGAATCTGCTAATAACCCATCTGTTTACGTACTACAAAGGCGCTAGATTTTGGCAGCCACGAGTACAAACACAAAGTAAGAAACTGAAAAGGCGTGAAGAAGAAATCTAGGGTTTCCGTCTTTTCTTTCTTCAGCGATGAGTCTCACCGAATTCGCAATGGTTAGTTGATCTGCTTCCTCTCCGCGCATGTCAATTGCCGAGCTTTTCTGACTTGTGTCTTATTCGCTTCACAATTGTTGGGATTGTCAGCAAAGGAAAGTCTATTAATTGCATGGACCGTCTTTATAGGTTTTTTAAGGCCAAATTAGTGTACGAAAGTGTAGAATATAGCCTTCGAATTACCAAAAGCTGTATGAATTAAACATGTAGTACCTCCCTTCCATTGGCTTTTCCTGAATTCGAGTTTTTTCGAATTCCCAGGAAAATTTAGTACACGTAAATAAATATTGACTTTACTAATTATTTTACCATGGCTTGAGTGGCCGATATTTATGTTATCTTGACTTTACCAATTGCAGATTCCTGTGAAATGATACTTATTTTTTTATAAAATAAGTCCATAGATAAAATAAGTATCTATGGTTGCTATTTGAGTTCGATTCAAAGTTTACATGGTACTAAATCTATCGTAGGATTGCGTAATAAGTCAAAAGAAGAAAACCAATTGAACAGAGGGAGTATATGTTTATGTTTTAAGCACCAGAAAAATCTTTCAGATGTATATTTACTATAGAACATGGGCATATCATGTGTAAAATGTGGGCTCGACGTGGTTAGAAAAGTTTAGCAGAGCTGAAAAGCCCTTACCCACCTGACATTTTTCTTAAAGGTAACAAGTTTGACTTTGCAGGTAAATACTCCAAATTTTCCAGGAAAAAATAGGCATTTAATATGATAAATAGAAGGAAATATCGAAAATCTTTCCCAATACCAAAGACATGGTTTTGTGTCATCTAGGACCTACATATATTTGATGCAAACCCTGTGGTACCAAAAATGAGTGCGTGCGAGGGCATCCCTTGTTTGAGAACACGTCGCCTAGCTGTCCATACAAAAAATCTTTTGTGACGGGTTGTAAAATACATTAAGGCTTTTTGGCGTGATATTCAAAAGCCAAAGCTTTCACAATAGGCTGTACCCCTTTCAGGCTAACGTAGATACCTTGATGGTCCATTTAAAACGCTCATATCTGGAATGAGGACGCTGACATGTATAAGATCTGCCTGAAAAGAATATCGATTAGCTATATGCTCACGAGATGTATAGTTAGTTCACATTGTACTTCTGTCTTTTCTACTAAGATGATTCCAATATGTCCTGAGGCACTCTGAGTGTCATTATCTGTCATTCTCTTACTTCATTAATTTTCTGTATCTTCCTTCCGATGAACTCTGCAATGATGTATTTATCACCAACATACAGGTTGAAGAGTTAGCTTCTCTTATCAAGGATAACCTTCCTTGCAAGCATCTTGTTCTCTCTGTGGAAGCAGCCTTACTTAATTTCCTTGAGGATGATGCAAGGTATCTTTGCTTTGATAGGATTAGTGGGGTCTTGACTCTTGAAGTTGCTAAAGGAAGGCATTATTATAGTACTAAAGCTGTACTTATTTTGCTCTCGGCGTTAGCACTTCAAACTGTTTTTATTAAGTAGAAAATGAGAAAAAGACAATGTATCATCCAAACCAAAACTGAATTAACAGGAATAAATGCAAGCGACATTCTATGAGTATGCTTTAATTAACTTTGCACAAGGGGATGGATGTAAAATGTATGTCCTTTTTTTTTTCAATAGAATGTCTTTTGGACTTGTACTTGACTTTTATTTTGCTCCATTGGATAAAGTACACAATATTCATGTTGCCGCAAACCCTTATCAAGGGTATTTGATCCTTGACATTTGTGTTAAATACAAAGGAAACTTTGCTGGTAACAAAAATAGAAATGTATCGTCTCGTCTACTAGGAAGGGGAAAGGGGGAAATATATATTTGCTTAACATAATTTAGTAATTCTTTATGTGATCGTAGTCAAATGATTGGGCTGCTCTTTGCCATTATTCTTCTGGAGAGCAGTTCAGGTAGGTTTTTCCGGGAGTATCTGATGCTGAAGAACAAAAGGAAAATTTGATGGGTGACCTCCGTCACCCTGGTGTTTTAGGGTTTGAAGACTCTTCATGATAACTGATTGTTTTGGTAGAAGAATTATCTTTGTGTTTTGCTGAATATGGGTTGGAACTGGTTCCTTCTGGGATGCAGCTTGGTGCTATGTCTTGAAATTTTATGCAAAGCATTGTTTTGCAATTTAAAGTGTCTTGCATAGACAAGCACTCTTAAATTCGTGTAATTTCAATAAGAATTTGTTTGGATCACTGGAAAGACCATTAAGAAGGAGTTGGGATCTTTCTGACATCAAATTTTAGTTGGTTCCAAGCACTGGTTCAGATTCTGGCATGATATTTATGCTCAAACAGCACTTTTTAGAAGGACTTCTTTTGCTGTATTAAGAATTGGAGAAGCTTATGATGTGGGTATTGCAGTTAGGCTCACAGCTTTGACTAGTGGAGTACTTCAGGCCCCTTGATTTCGGTAATTTCGTAGACTGAACTTGTTAATCGCTTCCCTGAATTGCGGCATGCAAGGGGTGTTTTGGTTCTCTTCAGGAATGTTTTTATGTGAAACATATTCATGGTATGACGTTTCGAGAATAATGTCTCACCTAATTCTCTACATTTACTCATCTTGGGAGAGCACACTGATTCTAGATAGTTAGAGAAAAGAAGAAGTCACTGTAACTGCTATTCAAAAGGGAGTTTGTTCGTTGTTTTCTACTTCCAATCGCCTTTCGGCTTTTCTGTTGTCAGTCTTGTGGGTGGTGCAGGGTTATGCTTTGACTAGGTTTGATGATTTTGGGTTTAGTAGTCGAAGGTTTTGTCAAGAATTATTGGTGTGTGTGTTGCCCTCAAAAGATGAAAATTGACCAGGAAAGGAGAACAAGAAGATGTGATTCATAAAAGAAAGCCGATTAGGGTTGTTTCTAAAGACAAGCTCTGTTGAAAATTGCAGTCTCTAGAAGCAGTTCTGCACCTCTGTTATATGTATTTAATATGCAATATACAAATATATACCTAATCTTTTCCTTTTTGTGTGTGTGTAAATATGTATATGACCACATCATTTTGTTTTACCATGTATATAATGGCATTATAACTAGATGCACTATAACTAGATACATGTACAGTAATAAATGCTTTTAGAAGATTGATTTAGTTTCTTTTTACAAGTATATTTGAAGAAAAAAACCGCCAGAGGGTGGGAATCTTTGCCCCCAACGTTTACAAAAACATAGCCAGAAAATCTCCCCTCACCTTTAGAAGTAGACTTGGCAAACGGGTAAAACGGCCTGGTACGGGTAATACCCCGGTTGGGTCCGGGTAAAACTGGGTTGGGTAAAATTTACCCGGTCTTTCCCAGGTAGTCATTTTCAATACCGTACCCTATCCTCGCAGGTCGGGTATTACTTGCGGGTAAATGATTAAATTTGACTTTTTTTAATAAACAAAAACTCTCTTGAGTAGGCATATTTTTTTCTTTTGCTTTTTTGAGCTAGTATGTTATTTATTTTTACTAGTTAGAATTATTTTCACAAAATTAGAAATTACAAACTAGAAATTATATCAACTAACGTGTTAAATAATAAATTCCATAACCCATTCCCCACCCACAGTCTAAAATAAAACAATCAAATCCCACCAACAATCCAAAATGCAGAAATTTAATTTTCACACAGATACAACGTCACATGTTCTCGTTCGGCTGTGGACTGGAAGATTGGCGACAGATTTGTGGAGTAGTTCGGCAGATCCGTGGGGCCTTGAAGCATGAAGGGAGTGGCTGACTAGTGGCGGTCGGTGGCGGCAATCGGCAGTGGTCTTGATAGAGTGAGGGGGCTGATGAAGTGACAGTTGGCAGTTGCACTGAGTGACTGAAGATAGGTGGGAGTCACCGGTGGCCTTGATAGAGTGAAGGTGAAGATGGAGAGACGGTTGGTGGTTGATCTCGAGTGAGGGCCGGCGGCGGCAGAGAAGAATGGGGCAGCCGCGGCAGAGGATAAATGTCTCAGAAGAAAATGAAGTGTTAAGGACTTAGCCCTTTGGGCACAAAAATTTGTCTTCATATATACATGAAATCTGTTTACAACAGGTAACCCGTTACCCGACCCGGACCGACATGGAAATTACGGTCCGTTTGGGTTGAGGTCTGATTTCAACGCCTCTCATATATGTCAGCTTTGGGACGAGTCAGGTAGATCCGCGGGTATGGGCAAAAAATTGTTAGGTCTACCTAGAAGATTATATCAGCCTGTCAAAAGTTTATGATAAAGTATTTAAAGAGAACGAAATCAGAACAGACGTCTAAGAACATAAATATCTTAACGCTTATTCCAATTGCACACAAGACAAGAGAGGATGTTGTCCGAGTCTTTTGATTAGGTTTACGAACGAACAGTGACACCGTTATGAAGAACATCTGCACTCAAACTGAAGAATTTCTGTAGATGCAAATTAGAATGACCAGATGACCTTACCAAGGGTATATAAGGCTATCCTTCAAGCTGGATTAGGGTTTGGGAACAACAACGAGGGGTTTAATTGGCTGATTGGGCTGTTTAGGGTGCTGTGAACGGTAATGGAGAACATAATTTTTTTGTATTTTTGAATAGGAAACAAATAGAAAAGGAAAATATTAAAGTAGGAAAACCTTAGTCTGACTAAGGCCTTCTAGGAGTCTCACCTAGCAGAGAATCAATGGAGTCTCACCATTGAAAAGAAAGCAAAGCTGCTTCTAAAAATTCTATTCATGAACTCTCCTTTATTTTTGCTTTCAATGCTTGCTAATATAGCCAAAAAGTAAAGACCTTTCCTACTAGGAAAATGTAGTAGATTACAAAAAACAGGCTGCTCCTAATAATAGAAGTGCTTTAAAAATGCAATACCTACATGAGCTAAGATTAAACCTAATTATAAATAGAATTGGATAATATGGCAACTACTAAAAAGCTTCTGCCCTTTTTCAAGAATATGCCCTCTCTTAGTGTCTGATCCCTATCACCAGAATTCCTGAGCAGAAGAGCTGTGAAGAAGGACATATTTAGCAGTCTCTGCTGTTGGGATAAGCCGCTGACAATCTTCTTCTTTTGTTTCCCAAGTCTGAGTCAGAACTTTTCAAGGAGGCACACCATCCAAAGAAGGCTACCTTAGTGGGGGCTTTCTTCTTCCAGACAGCCTTCCCTGGAAAATCAGTTGCTTGGCCAAGAGAATGAAATGTATATAATACAAAGTAATGTCGAAAAGCCATTTTTGAAGAGTTTTCATGTTCAAGCCTCTTGTGCATTGCCTTGTGTTTAACAGTCTCGATTAAATTTAAAATTTTAGCTGCCGGATCAGATAGCATGATGAATACAATTGTTGAAACAATTGTTAGAGCACTTCCATAAACCCGACCCAAAATCGTCAATTGACATGCTGAAAGAGTAAATCTATTCTCCGTTAGGCACCTGTCACCGTCTGGATATACTTGGTGGTGGGGTGTTTTCTTCTTGCCGCTTTCAGCAGCTTTTTCCTTGGATCGATCGTACTAAAGCCTTCGATTGTATTTGTGGATCATATAATAGTTACCATTGTGGGACTGAAACAATATATTCTACTGTATTGCAGTTCAGATGGGGTTCTGGAGCTGGAACCGATGAGTTCATACAACCGCCTACTCTTACACCGTCTTGCAGATATTTTTGGGTATCTTTGCCTTGCTATTTTGATTGCCATTATTTGGAAATGTCATGGCAGGACATCTGTGTTGATTGCAGGATGTTATGAATTTTCTTCTATCTAATGGCCTATCGACATATAATATATCTTAGCTAGATTGAGTAATGAAGTGATTGCCATAATGTGCTAGATTTTCTCATCAATCTATTGGTGAAGGAGATGATCGACATTTGGTTTTGGAGCGTTCCCAAGAGACAACCATGTATGTGAGAAAGCCCTTTTCTTAGCTCTTCATGTTCCCTTGTATTGAATTCTTGCTCCTCGTACTAAACATGTTTGGACATATGTTCTACTTCTTTTTGGTAAGTGAATTTCTGCATTAGAAGTATAATCTTCTTTGAAATTTGATATGTAGACTATGTATACAACATTATCGATTCAGAGACTGGGTGGGATGGTATTACCCTTTTAAGGAGTGGGCCGCTGGCCCCAGGGCGATGTCTTGTATGCAGTCCTTCCTAAGGGTATAAGCTTATGGGAAGTAGCTTATGGGATAAAGAGATAAATGCATAAGATATGTATTCATGCTGAGCTATAGATGGAACTGATTATTTGTGTGGTGTTTATTAGTTTCTCAACATTCTGTGATTTTCGCAATTCAGTTGGACTCATCTTTGGTCCCCAAGCTAATGTTATATCTTATCTTGAAATTCATGGTCATTCAAAGGAAAAAATTCAAAATGTTATAGTTTAACTTCGACGTTGAAACTTGTATACTTTCTGTCATGGCACAAATCTTTGGGGTAATAAAATTTAAACTAAGCAACTCGAGTAACTTCTAATCAAACCAGATGTTGTACCGGTTACATTAAGTATGTGATATCCTCAAAAATCAGAATTCGCGAAACAGTAACTGGCTCAAGGTGATGGCCTGCTCAAGTCCAAGGTGTTGGAGCTTTTGGTAAGACATTGCAGTTATGTGCACGGAGTACTGATGCTTCTCTGACTTTATTGCATTTTAGCTTCCAAATTTCCAACTTGATGTTTCCAGTTACTTAAGATAGAGCTATCAGGAGCTGGGGTTTGGAAAACAAATGGAATGCAAGAAAATATAATGAAGGAGCAAATTACATGATGCTAATAGAAAAAGGAATCTATATTGTGATATCCAATGTCGGATAGCAAGATATTGCCCTTATAAGACCTTGTCTATGATCTTAGAACTACCTATTTTGCCTAGTCCTTTGAGGTAAATAGCGCTCTTTGGTGGGACCATCGACCAGGTCTTACCGATGGTATTAGAACCGACTTTTGAAAGCTTGAACTGGGCTATCCACTAGGGTTGCAGATGGCTGAGAGAAAGAAAGGCAAGCCGGAGTATAACCACATCAAGAGGATCGTTGGCGCAACGAATGGTGAGCTGGGTAAATCCGACATTTACTAGAGAGGATGGTTCCGGGTATGTGTGATTCAGCCTTAGCGAGGACGTTAAGGCATATGATGGAGAGATTGCCCTTATAAGACGTTGCCTATGATTTTAGAAGTGCAACTTTGGCCAGTCCCTTTGAGGGAGGCAATGCCCTGTGTTGGGGGGGGGGGGGGGGGTGAGGTCGACCGGGACGTTGCATATATTGCCTCACTGATGACTGCAACACCTTTGGACGTGGACAGACCATCTGTTTTGCTCGAATACCTTTTTTGTGAATTTTGAAAATTCGGATAATCCTCAAATTTTTAGCATTTGCTACTGCAAGCTATCTACAACATATTCTTTTGTAATTCATGCACAGTATTTGTGCTTAACATTCTTTAGACAAAGACCTTCGACTTGAACCACCATCAAGAAATGTTCATTAAGACAAGAGACTGCTTCTTTGCCTTTTGAGATTTTCGTAAACGCTTTACTTGCACCATTAAAACTTTGTCGCCAGTGCATATCGTTACTCACAAGAATGGTGGATATGAAAAATTCCTAGTAAGTATGGATATGCTAAGAATGTATGATAAAGTTTATGGTGATGTCGTTCGAGTATTATTTGCAGATTTCTTATCACTCTCCTCGATTTTCTCTGGTTATCGCAGTCCTTCCATCCTTGTCAGTGATTTGTTATGGCAGTATGATGAATTTCAACCTCTAGAGTTGTCTCATCCACTATCAAGGAGTAAAGTCTTAGCAGGTTATGTTTTTGATCCAGTAAAGCATTTCTTGGCCACTGAATCCTTGCAGTTTTTTGGTAGCTATATTGCAGACCATCATTATCCTGAACTATTTTTCTGTTGCATATGATACTAACAGGAGCTAAGCCAGGATTAACAACCAATGAGGATTTTACTACAGGTATATCTATATTTTGCAAAAATGGGGGGAAATAATTCAACACATCAGTAGTTTAAATTTTTTTTGTCTGCCTTATAAAAAGATTTATCTGCAGAATACAACGAGGCAGATGCTCTACCTACAGTGAACGTAGCACTCTCGATAAAATATTTAATGCAAACAATCATCGCGATCCAAGACCCTATGTCTAAATAGCTATTGCGAACAGGGGAGATTTTATTTTGAGGGAGTTATGCTTGAAGAATCAGCCGAAGATCAACGTGATGAAATGGATTAAGTTGTTTATAATCTAAGAGGAAGTTACTGAATGGTTAACTTCGATCACAAGATGCAATTCTAACTATTCTTTGGGCTAATGCCTAACAGTTAGTAAAAATGTCTATTGATGGCATGGTATTTTTGTCAAACCTTTTGAATATATGCCGAGGCTATTCAGAACAATTATCAAGTGTACGACAATGGTTCAACAAAAACATGTTCAGGAGTGAACATTGTGGCCAAAGTTCCACTATAAAGGTAACTATATCTGGTGTGGTGGTGGTGGGGGGGGGGGGGGGGAGGGAATAGGCCTGCTACTGAGGGATCTGCTTTCAATTTATATGGTGTATTGTTTTACTTATTGGATGTAAGTGTGCTACTTGCTTGAACTGTTGGATCTTCTTAATCGATCTTGTGGTGACCTACAGTTTCAAATCTGCACTATGAGGATTTAAGAGAGGAAAGAAAAGCAATTTAAGAGAGTAAACAAGATGTTTTTGTAGCAGTAGTAGTAAATCTTCCCCTTGCGTTCTTATAGGTTGTTGGTTCCTAGCTTCTCCCTTTTTTAGATCTCGTTTGCCTTTTTATAGCAATCTCACTTGTTAGCTGGCCAACGCTCCCAACTGATAGCGTTCTTCTTTTGCTTCGTTGTAGTACTAGGGTTATCCCTCTTCATATTGCAGTCATATGGCAATCACATGCCTCTAGACTGAATTAACGTCGAATTGAGAAAACATTGCTCCCCTCCGCATCTCTCTCTTCTACCACTTATTTTGATTGATTGCACTGGAAACGATGTAGGAGGTGAGAATGAATGCATTGACTGGCCATCGTGCCTTGAGAGGGGACCAAGATAAGGGGTATGTTGATGACCCAACCAAGGCGACTGAATGTTGGCTGGAAGAGAAGGATGTTGGGTTATATTAGCATAGGCTACTTTGCAACAAAAATAAGAAGAGAGGGCCAGAAGGGCTGGAACTCTGCAAGTTAAACAAGAAGGGAGTGCGGTACAATCCATGATTGAGAACTTTAAAGAGTTCTACATACCACAATTGGTGCTGTGGAACCAAAGTTTCTGAGAAATACAGTAACTACAATTAGAAGAGAGGAAGAGAAGCGCCTGGTCTATGTACCGTGCAGTTGCTGTACTTAATTATATTAAAGTATGCAAAAAGTTTCCAGGAAAAACAGCGACTACAATTTTAGGAGAGGAATAGAAGGGCTTGCGCTATGTATAGTGCAATCTTAGTTTACATCAGTGTGTGCAAAAAGTTAATCGAGACATGGAACCCTTCAGTAAAATCACCCTTTTTCAACGAAATATTTAATGCATCCATAACGGATGGCTATCAGCTGCTATATGCTAATGGCTACCTTTTGGGTTAATTGGTGTATTAGGGAATGACTCTTCTTTTATTACACCTTTGGTTTGGCTTGTAGCTTGCATTATTATCGAGATCGTTGTAGCTCTTGCATTGAGTCGCTTTTTGGTATCATATTTCCCCCCATGAGAATTCGATCCATCATATTCAACTCTCATTCTAGCTTACATTCTGTAATTTGCGTTTCAAGATTCATTCTGTAACCTTTATCCGTCAAAAACTGCTAGGCTCCCCAGTCCTGGCTTGCATTAAATATATATCTGCACCATGGGGCCCCAAGCCAAGCCCCTTTGAGCCGTGCATTGGTTTGTCATTAGCTCACAGTGCACATTGTACCCAAAAAGTTGATTGAAACATCCATTACTTGGTAGAATAAATCAACATCATGGGCCTCATCAAGCTATCTGCACTGTACATCAGCCAAACAACAGGGTGAGGTAACTGGGATCAGGTTAGAGGAGTTCTGTTTTCTGTCTACAGAACAGGGAGTCCCGTAATAGGAGGGAGAAAGGGATTAAAGTATTACTAATTCGCTGTTGTATCACTTTCAAACTGAATTTTTGAACCACTTCTAATGTTTGTAAAATACTTTGGTGTTTAAAGTTACAAATTGCTTCAGGATGGTAGGATTTTGATTCCTTAACTTATAGACTATCGATTACTCATTATAAAATGTGGTTTGATGTTTATATGTTTGTTTCAGTGTTGAAGGCAGAAAGCCCTAATCTTCAAATTTCATTTGAAGAGAGAGAGGCAGCTTATTTGGCAGCTCGTGAGCGGATTTTCTCCGTAGATGGAGGTGATACAAAAGATACTGTAAAGCAGAAGCCACGGCATAATCCTGTAGTTGCCCGCCGTATGATTGCTCATGCACTCGGCCAAAAAATTGAATCATCCACCCCGGCGACCAAAGAATATAGTGAACATGGTAATGAGATGAACATTCAAGAGAAGAAAGAAATTGCTACAACTTCAAGCCCGGTAATTAATGAAGAGACCAACATCACGTCTAGGCAAACTGTAACCTCATATGATAGACCAAAATTCAGTCAACTTAACGGTATTGCATTAGTACACGAGGAGAAGAAAGGATTGGCCAAGGTCGGTATCTCTGGAGCAGCTAGAAATGAGAGAAATATTAGAGAGGAGCAAATTGGAGCTGCAAAGAGAATCTTTGCTCATGCCTTGAGATTTCGTTGAGCAAGAATCGACATTCTTTGTGGTGAAATGAAACAATGAAAGCGAGCAAGTTATTGGTAGTAACCAAGTGGTCCTCTATCTTACATGGTGAGCTTAGGAACGAGCTTCACCGGCTTTTCATTCTTACTGTTGAATGATTAAAGGGGCAGATAGTGCTTGAAGCCCTTGGTGACACTAGTGGGTATCTGATAAGAGGGGGAAGGTGAAGCAGTTTTTTGGCTGCTCTGTTGGACATTACCAGTGATAACTACCGGCGGTTGGATTGGGGAAATGATGGATTTTGGCAGACTTTTTCTGGGTCTCATTTAGCCTTGGTGCCGGAACTTTGCTTAGCTTGAGAGGCGGCATATAGCTAGGGGTGTTCTGACGCCGTCCACCTTGTCTGATGTTCTTCCTGTTTATCTAAGGTTGCCATGCCTTGGTTTTGGTTACATGTATATTGGCATCCCTGTTCAAGTAAGTTTCAGCTCATATGAAATAAGCTTGACTACCCATCTACGCATTTACCTGGTTTTGAGATACTGTGGATGTTTGATATTCCATTGTTTAGTTAAGTTTGTTTTAGAAATTTGACAGCTTGATGTATGCTTCGCATGGGAGAATATCAGAGTATGCCTGTGAGCTTATGCCGTCGTGGGATAGCTTAGTTTGGTAGAAAATGCAGAGTTGTCAGCACCGGGCCAGACCGGACCCAACCGTGGACTGGTGGCTTTGTCTGTACTGTCCTTAATCTGGATCGTGATGCACGGGGTAGATTTTCAGTGAAAACGTGTGCAATTTATTTATATATAAAAATAAGAAAAGCTTAATATTTTTGCATAGAAAATCGAGGGGATGTACGCTTACGAAATTTTTTTCCGTATTTTGTATTTTGTTTTTCAGAATTTAGTATTCAGTTCTAAAATTGTATTATGTATTTTTATTTTTTTTCGTATCTATTTTTTTCAATTTTTTTGTATGTTTACTATTTTCATTTTTGTTTTCACTAACTTTTTCTGAACAATCCTGTATGTTTAAATTTTTCTACATTATTTGTACACAAATCTTTCCATTTTAACCCTACACTATTTGTACACAAAAAGAATATAAATATGAGAAACAAATAGAAAAGAACTTTTAATAAGTTTATCATCGTGTTAATATTACATCGTGCATATAATTAATTAATTAATTTACTGCAGAAGCGTGACTCACAAGGTCATGAATTGAATACATAAATTGTTAAAGAGCAAGAAAAAAAATCAAGTTTAAACAACATTGTCATAGTACATATAAAATTCATTTGTAAACATACATTACACATACATTACCCAAATTAAAATCATAAAACATATGACGACGGCGACACATTAACAGTCATCAAGCGCTTGTAACCCAACACATTGACGAACATTATGTAGATGTAAACCAACAATCAACCACGGCAGATACTATTATTAGTTGCAACATGATCTCTCCATATATGATCCGCCAACCCATCCCTGAAGTTGGCCATGCAGTTCCACACTACCTGAGACAAGTCGGGAGTTTCGAAAACAGATGCCTCATCTCCATGTACTCGAATTCCTTCTGCCATGAAATCTGAAGTGGTCACATGTATCAACTAATTAAGTACGGGGTAATCAAAAGTATTGGGTGCAGGGGGTTATGGAAAATATAATGAAGAACAACAGTGAGCACAAAATTGATAAAATTTAGACCACACTAAGAACCAACGATCTTGTCCTGCCAAAGACACAAAAATGTATCCCTAACTATTTCTTTATTGGCCTTCCATTTAGATCATTTCAGAATAGCGCCATTTTAATTTCATATGAAAAAAGCATGTAAGCGCGCCTGTAATGAATTACAAAACAGAAGTGCTGGTGCACATGTTGCCCTCATTGTAACCTAGAATGGTTTGTTTTGAAGCAACTTCAATCTTATGTTTTTCTATTATGTTTATGCACTATTTCTTGCTGCTGCTTCTCGCAATAATTGAATAGAACATGTTGTTGGTTCTGAAACATATAGCCAAGAACTGACCTCTTCTATCTTCGACAAGGAAGAGGTTAACGCCTAGCAAAGTGTAGCTTTTAGACTTCAAGAGCCGAATAGCTTATTAGTACCTTAGGTCCTAAGCAAAACGCAGGGTTTGGCAATTGGCGTGAGCCCTCATACTGAGTAATATGATCACAGCGCCAACCATTCCAAGTCTTGATTGCTTGCCCCAATGGCCAATAGTACACCATTGATGATCACTTCAATGAATTGGGTACAAGACCAAAAATTATTGAGATTAGCACAATAGGTCATCAATACTTTACACATTAGTTTTCTTCCTCAGTTCTATTAATGGTGAATTTGGTGTTGGCTCTAATAATTCATGTTTAACCCCAATCGACTCACAATTTATTCCACAAATAGTGTTTACTGTTCCCCTTAATACATGCGTTATGGAAAATGATGTTTCACATCAACAAAAAAGGAATGTCTTATAAGGGCTATAAATAAAAAGCGCAATATGTTCAAGTCACACTCATTACTGATCTCAATGCTTACCAAAACTAAGCAAATTAATGCAAAAACTTAAGAAAAAGCTTATGTAGTGTTGTATTTTTGTATAAAGGCCCGTCATTTACGCCCTACACATTTTCAGTCAGCAAACTGACCAAAAAACTTGCACATACACATTACTCTTAATCAAAACCTTGTGTGTAAGTTATTACACTGATATGCAGATAACCCCTAATCATTTTCGTCACTCTGCAGTACTGACCTCCAATAGAGTGACAAGAGTTGTTATTACCATTGCTCGTATTTACATATTTGTTTCATGTCTATGTGGATTCTAGCTAAGATTCAACTTTCCACTCTATCTAGCTTATGCCTTTCATCGAAAACCTGGCAGGCATGTATACCCACCTACAATACGGGCTCCATTCTGATTCCACCTCCTTAAGGTGACATGAATTTTGCACTTTTCATCTTCTCCATTTATTGTAAAGTTACTTTTTGATCATGACTGTGTACACCGATAAATTAAACTAGGAAGCTTCCCTCTCAGCCATTTAATACAATTGCTTTATCTCATCTGGAGTATTGAACTATGATATCCCGGTGTAAACTTGCATGAGCATATACATACATATAATCTCGTTAATGGCAAGCATTGATTCAGTGTTTTGCTGTTTTCATTGAATTGCGATGTCTTGCTGGGTTTCGAGATCCGTTTCTTCTCATAGGAAATTCAGATGGGTTTCTCAGGTTAGTGGGTTCCCATTTCCCTGTCTCTACCAGTCAATTTGTGTTGGATTGAGATCAATCTCCATCTCATCTCAACCCCGCAATTCCTCTTAAGAAATTTTCTCCGCCAAAATCTCTCCTAAATTCATCAATAGAACTCCAAAAACAAAACCCCTCAATAATCATTCATAGCCAAACCAAACGTTGAAAATCAAAGAAGAGAAAGCAGAAATTAAGAGAAGAGTAGCGGAATGAACAACGAAAAAGTAAAAGAGCGAGAGATGATCAAAACCTTGAGGAGTTGTGCAAGCGATGGAAAATCGTTCTCTCAGGTCACGGAATAGTGCCTACTTCTTTCGGTGATGGCAGGTACCTGCGGCTTCTCCGTCGTATGTAGGCTGGGTCTTCGGCTCGTCTCGGTGCAGCTTCTCCATTAATGTCGACAGATCTGGGAAGGGCGTGAGATTGAAGTGAGGAGCTGTTATTCATGGAAGGTAGAGGAGATAAATGGGAGAGAGAGAGAGAGAGAGAGAGAGAGAGAGAGAGGCAACCTAAAGTCTGTACGAATGGATATTGCAGCTGGGCGTCGGAGCCACTGGCCAAAAAATTATGAACAGTGATATGGATTTGGTATTCTCTGACAGAGAATACAAGTTGCGAAAAAGGTGAAAACACCCTTTGGGTGTTTTCAGAATTTTCGGTACTGTTTGGATTTTTTTATCCAAAACGAAATTGAAAAAAAATAAAAGTGCACAAAAAAACATCTTTTTGTCATCATTACAAAATTCGAGTACAAAAAAAGCTAAACGTACGCCCCCCGACTTTTTAGCACTACGGTACTTTGAAAAATTAAAAGTGATGTGTCGAAAGTCCTTGAGTCTAATATGCCTGCTATGTATCTGAAAAATAAATTACGACTAGATGAATTACTAATGAAGTCGTCTTCCTCAAAATGCTTCGTCTTTCCTTCCGTCTACCTGCCCTAGAACGCCTCTGTACTGTGACCCTGGTTGCCAAACCTCATCACCCAAATCCCCCTTTTACTTGCCCGTGTTTTGAATTAGGTTTTGTCACATTTTTAGCAAAGAGGAAAAAAGAAAGGGGAATATATAGACCTTTGTCACTAATTATTCGATTTGAAGGGTTCTTATTTTCGGTTCCTCCCCTCTAAGCTCTTGGGGTGGCGCCGTAAGCAATTGAAGCCCTATATCGTATGATCCATGTAACTTGAAATGATCAATGTTGAGATTTAAATGGTGCAAGATCAGAATTTACATTATATTTTCCAAGCGTGGTGATTATATGATTTCTCAATCGAGTGAGATTCCAATTTCTAGATATGATTCAGAGCGTGGTGTTATCATGGTAGCTATGGCAGCGCCTGTCATCCCCATTTCAGCGGTGGTCAATCATTTAAATAGTGATATTTTGGAGACGAATTTAGGAGTGGTGGAGTTGTGTTGCTAGGAAGACAATGGCGGGCTCAGTGGTGGGGGTCACAACACCATTTTCCTACAAGAGTAAATGATATTGTGGTTGTTCGGCAGTGGCGGTGGTGAGTCATTGATGCAGTGGTTGTGGGTCACTCCTGAGTAAACGATGATGGTTATTTTTTGTTGCGATAATAGAGGACGGTCACGGTGGTGGCTAATTGTGAATGATCGAGATTGGTGGTGGCAACGAAATGACAAAAATGAAAAGGCTTAAGAGGGAGATAAATGGTCGGGGGTGGGGTGCGCCCTTGGCTCCAGATCAGTCGTGAAGGTGGCGGTGAGGTGTGAAAGGTTGTTGTGGTGGTGGTAGGTATGGTTTGTAGTGGTGGATTGGTGGCTGGTGGTTGCTAGAGTATGGATGTGGTAGTGGTTGCTTGAGTTTGGATGTAGTGGTGAGTGGTGGAGGTTTTGGATATGGTGATGCTAGGTCGTGGATCTAGTCGAGAAGGAGGTGAATCGATGGTGATGGTGACGATAGTGGTAGATCTCGTGGTTGGCAGAGATAGTGGTGGGTATGGGTGTGATTGGTGGTGGTGGGCAACGTGGTTGTGATTAGTAGTGGTGGTCAGCAGTGGGGGTTGTACCGCTTTGCCCAGGGGAAAAGGGTGCTTGCTGTGCACATGCAAACTTAATGTCCCAAAATGAGCGGACTTTAGAATTTGCAGTTCTTTGCAATGGTTTTTCGAAATAGAGACGTGCAAATTAGGGATATGCAAGGAACCATGTTTGATGTGATTAGCATTTGTAATGGTTTACATCACAATATTAATTTAACATCAAATATCTATGCAGTCTTTTTTAAAGATAGTTCTTCTTCTTTGAGTCTTGAAATTATGTTTGTGACTGAAAATCCATTTTGCTAAAACTGTTTTTAATTCAATAAAGATAGGAAAATAGTTTTGTATTGAGGGTGAGCAATGTTCCAATCCTTATTTTGATGCTTATTTGTTTCGATCTAACTAAAAAGTTTAACAAAAACTGTGTTATTTTCCTTCACTATAGGTAACCAAATACAACAGAAATATCTACCGTGAGATCATCAATTGTGAGGCCAATATCTCCATCTCGAGGGTTAAAGTTTAACATAATCTACTAACAAAATTCCAAAAAATAAGGCACAAAACTAAAGACCGAACAGCCTTGTTCAAAGAACAATACCACAACCAAATGAACACAAAAACCATGCACAAACAAATAAAAGTACAAACCCAAACTAGACTCCTTGCATGACCCAATAAAAGGGCTTGTAGCCATTACCCACCACCGCATTCCCGTGAGATCTGCCCAATCCAGCGCCTCTTAAGCAACCACTTGCACTCCCACAACCCCTAACATTTCACTTCCCACAGCAACACCATACAACCACTGCATCACCAACAAATCGAAGCCACCTACCCAACCACACCACCACACATGACAAACCACCGACGCTAGCACAAGCCATTAAGCACTAATCAGATTCAAAAACAAATATGACTGAACTAGCCAGAAGGATGAGGGAAAATCCTAGCCTGAAATTACACCCACTCTTTATGGCGAAACCATGCACACCCCACAAATTCACCCTTGGGTTTTAATAACCCTTGTTTTAGTATTTCAGGAATTATGTTGTCCAAATTCTTGAATTATCTCAAGACTATGTTGCATTGGTTTTACTTTAACCACGTAATCTTTATCCTTGAGGGTCAATGTCGCCCAAGGTTTATCCTTTTTCCATAATTTTAGTGGGTCATCACTAAAATTATTTTCTAACATCTTTTTTATACCATCAAGACTAGGAATTTCTTTTCCTTGTTTGCACTGATAATGTTGATTTGTTTCTTTAACTCAACTATCATTTTCTTTGATTACTTATTCGTTAAGCAATTCTTCCTCGGCTACTTCTTCTTTAAATAATATTTTCTATGAGTCTTTTTTGTTCTCTTCACCATGCTGGACTGCACAGAGAGACTCACTCTTGATATGTTTTTGGACGTCTTCTAGTTTTTCTGGATGAAAACTAAATTTATATTTTTGAGCATTATATTTTAATAACGGAATTTTTGGACGTTATATTTCAATATGAAACTCTTCTTGAATAAATGGTCGATTTTCAATTTATTTTAAGAGAGCATTTCCTATTAGAAAATCGCCCTCTAAAGAGTTGAATTGGATTATTGCTCTATAATAAACTGTTTTTCATTTACTGTGACTGAAATATCATATGCTTCATAATCTGGCTCGAACTCATCATCATTTGTCATTCGCATGCTCATGAGTTGATCTGTTTTGATCCATTTTTTAGAGGGTAAAATTTCTGATCGTGCCAGGTAATAGGATGCTCTAGTATCTACTAAAGCATCTATTTTAAAAGGATGATAACCTTAGAAGTAAAAACTTAATTCTGTATAAGAATTGTCTGGACTTACAGCCATCCGTTTATCATTCATTTTTTCGGACCTTCTTTTACCTTCGATAATACTTATGATGTCTTGAATACCCTTTTCAAGCTCTTCTTCTATCAAGCCTTTTTCTTTAAGCTTCTTTTTGACAGTGTCATATATTGGTATTGTGGTCATTACGTGTATGGTAACTGTTTTGTACCCTGTGATATCTTCATTTGAACTTTCTTCTTCTTTGGTAGATTCTTCTACCATTTTTTCCTTTTTTTTGCCTTTTGGATTTTTAGACGTGGAATGCATTGAAGAGACATAATGTCTTCTTGGTTCTTCAAAAATTATAACACCTTTATTTTTCCTAATATGCATATGTTCTAGTTGTTTATTAGCTAATCATTCTCCTACCACCTATTTTTTAGGCCATGATAGTTGCTTTGGATTTATCTTCTGTGCTTTTATAACTTAAACATTATTATTTGTTTGTTCAAATAGTTCATCTTCGTTGTTTAGCATTTTACTTAGTAGATTTATGGTATTTACTCCTTTATAGACTAGACGATATTGTATTGCAATGTTTTTGCTGACTTCTCGTAATTCGGTCATGCTTTGAGTCTAAATTCTCAGTCCTATCTTTCAAGGACATGAAGTAGTTTGGTGTAGTTTAAAACCAAACTGATTCGTTATACAAGTTACTTTGGATACTCCCTATCACCCTATTAGGGTGTTTTCAAAAGTTTTTTATCGATTTTCTGTTAAACAACAGATTACTGATGTATCTCTGCCATCTATGAATAATGGACAAAGACTAATTTGTATCATACCAATATGAACATAGTGATATCATTCTCAAAGGTATTATTTTGTGTTATCTGTCTTAAAGAGAGGAATGTCTAGTATCCATTCTTTAGTTTGACCTACCGAGGTTTCTCCTTCGAAAATCTCTACATTCATCTTACTCCTGAATCTGAATATGGAGTTTTTGTATATTTCTCCAACTTTGATTTTAGGCATCTCCCAGGATTATAATCGAACCGAGAGTTTCTTCCTCAATTGATTCAATCTGACTAATTATGTTATAAGATAAGGGAATTATTTCTTCTTCATGGTCGTAAGTTTCTGACATCATGAGGATCGTGCCTACGCCTTTTAAAGTTATGTTTAACCTTTCTTCGTCATCTGATGTTGTTTCATCAACAAACTCTTAGTCGTATTCTGAAATAAGCTTTTCTGCTTCATCTTCGAAATTTAATTTGTATCCCCATACTGACTTGTATCTTTCTTCAGCGAATAGAAAAGATCTTATACTTTGTTTCTTTTCTTACTTGAACAATTGTTTGTATAATGTCTTTTTTCGCCACATAACCAGCAACAGTCACACTCTTCTTGTAATTTTCCTTTTGGACCTAAAGATTTTTTTATACGGAATATTAGATTTCTTTCTAATATATCTTCCCCATAATTTTGATTTTTCTCTTGTTGGATTAAATTTTCTTTTTTGATTTTTTTTCATTTATTCACATATCTTTTTTCATTTCCAAATCTTTTCTTCTTGAATTTTCTCTTCGTGAAGTTTAGCTTCTTTTTGCATCCATAGCTACTTACCATGTTGTCGACTTTAAAACAACATGTCATAACTCATGTGAGCCTCTTTCATATATTTTATTTCTTATCCTTCAGTACAATATTTCTTTAGAACTTCTTCTACAACTGCTATCCTTCCTCTTAAGGAATCACAAAGCATTCTGTCATTTAGGAGTTCAACAAATTATTTTTTTACTAACTCGTCTCATGATTTAGGGAGTTTGGCAATAAATTACTTTTGCCAATGAAGACTGTCTCCGAGTTCTAACTTATAAAAATATTTTTTAAATTTACAAGTGTAATTTTTTAAAATAGCTTATATCACATATTTGTAGTTTTGTCAAATTTGTGAAAGCATTTTTTTCTTGAATAACTATTTTATTTATAGATATTTCGTAGAACTCTCTTTTGAGGTTATCTGCATAAAATATTATCTATTCTTCAGAAATATTAAGCTAGCTCTAAACTTTAATTATCATTTCATTATCTGCTATGCTATTCCAGAACCTAGCTGTGTTTTTTACAGGGTTGCTCTAATAAAATATTTCATAACATGCCTTTCTGTTAAATCACCATATATTATGCAAAATTTTAAGGCTTGTCCCAATTATGGATTGTTTATTCAGTAATTGAAACATAATCGATATTAAGATATATGCCACATTGATTTATGGGCTCATTTCTTATTTTAAATTTGTCCTTATAGGGGCGTTATTAAATTTACATATTTTTTAAATTTAATTATGGATTCCATGCTCCTACATAGTTTAGATCGATTTTTCCGCTTCATAAATTCATATCAGCAATGCCTTATTTACTTCTGACATGACTCTTTTTTTCTTCTTGTTTATATTGTTGTTCTTTTAGAACAGCTGGATCTATTTCATCAATCATTGATTTTTTCAATAATTTTTCTTTTTTACTTTGTCTAAGTAGTCATTTTTTTTTTCTATTTCTTCTACACCCATTTCTTTTACTAAATCTTTGGTGTCTTTTGAGCCACTCGAAGAGAGTTTTCTTTCGCCTTCGCTACCACTATATGCTATAACCTTTTTAAATACATATGAAGTTTCGTTACTATAGTATTTATTAGTAATGTCATAATTTTCAAAATTTGACCAGAAGTTATCTGAGTTTAGGACGTGGTTTTTACTTCTTAACCCTTTATCTGAATTGTGTAATTCAGTTAATATCTGAGATGTTATTTTGTTTAGAGTTCTACATATTTAACGTTTCATGAGATACATCCATTATTTGGTTTAATAATCCGGTTATCTCAGTTTTTCCAACTCCATGGTCTAAGTGTAAAATTCCTGTCATATAATTTAATAAACAAGAAATCTTCATGAGTTTTTGGGTTAAATCTTGCCTTAGATTTGGCTCTGATACCAATTTTGTATAGTCAAATTCTCCTTTGGTCAGGAAAGACATGTTCTAATCTTGAGAGGGGTAAATTTTAATCTTTTGAGAAGCTTGAGGTATATTGAGTAAACTATATAGGACAAGATAGTGGAAAGAAAACTAAAAGTGACTTGATTAGTGCATAGTGCATATATGTATCCCTTCCCACATCAGATATGTTAGAATTAGCTGAAAAGTACGTACGCCTCTATATAAGAAACTACTATTCCCCGCTTAGCTAGCCTTTTGGAATGGGATCATGATGAACGGTTAAGCATAAATTCGAGTTCATAGGAAAAGAAGATAATATGATCGTTTAAATTAAGTTGAGCAATACATTCTCCTACATCAAACTGAACCTTTGAGTCGATCAATCATCGGACAAAAATTGCATTTGAAAAGTTCGGCTGACCTTCGGGTGAAAGAGGGCTCTCGGTTGACCAAATAGATTTAAGGTTTCCATAGGACTTTTAGTTTATCAAATTACAAACTTTCGTTTAACTTGAATATTTTAGCTGACAAAAATAAAAAATATGTTAGGCAATGTATATTTAAATATAGAAAGTGGAGTCAAGTAATAATGACTGAATATCAAGGGACAAGTGATTGTTAAGCAAAATGACTAGTAACTTAAGTGGCAAGCATAAAGTAATTAAAAAGGGGGCAAGTGACAAAACCATCAAGAGATTAATAATGTCAAGTAGTAGCCATTCAAATCACTCTAAAAAATAACCATTCAGTCATAAGAGTCAAAGAAGTGCAAGAACCGGTACTTATAAAGTTGCAACTAGTGAGCCATAAGAAACATCAAGCGAGTGACAAACATTCAAATCTGTCTAAGAAATCATCATTCAACCATCAAGAGTCGAGGGAGTGTCAAATAATGTCGAGCGACCAATAATTATCGAGCGACTATTAAATGTCAAGCGAGTAAACTATATTCAAAGACAAGGTCTATCCAATATGAGTTAGGTTTCTCATTATCCTATAGTAGGAAGGAAAATATGGAATTTATGTAATCAATTGCCCAAATATAGTAGGGATATCGAAGTATTTCTCAAATTGATAAAGTATAAGCGAATACATTACATTGCCGTAATGTAATTCATTGAAAATTACTCAAATATCTTAGAAGCTTGACATCCATGCTAAATCAATGGTTTTGACATGGTGATTAATCTTTTTGTGATAAGCTATGTGCAAACTTTTAGACAATTAAGACTACTCAAACTTCAGTCAATTAATCCATGACGAGAAGAGAAAATCAGAGCAACGTGAGTCCTGTCAGAAGACCACAACAAAGAAGACTCTTGATGGTGTGTTTGAAGACTTACATAGTAGCACATATACAACGGACTTACACAATTTGAGAAAATAAAGAAGTCTTTTGTAGATAGTTGCTAGAAGATAGGCCACTATTCACATTTAAAAGAGAAATAGAGGAAGAATATATAGTTTTCCGATCCCTACATGAATATTATACAAGTACAAAGCCCTTTACTTGACCCACTTGCCCAAAATACCTAAGACTCAACACTTTCTCACTAACAAGATATTTCTCCTATGAATTCATCCCTTGTGAATTGCCTTGATGTGATGCCAAACTACCCTTTTTATACTTGGGTGTAGAGGATTTTAGTTGGACAAGGAAGTCTGAAAGCAATGAAAATTTCTAAAGAGAAATATTTCTTGTCTTCAAATTCAAAGTCGAGAAGTGAGAGAACAATTTAAATGAGAGAGAACGATATATCAACAGAGGAGATTTCGAGGGAAACAAAGAAAATGGAAGACGAGAAATAGAGAAGATCAAGAGTTAGTTGTGACCCCCAACACTCCCCTAAAACACAAACTCTTCATCATCTTTTAAGTGAACATACATGTTTCGCCCTTTATGGGCTTTTGAAGGTCTTTTTGAGCATTCCTACTTCTTTTTCCTTGCAAGCCTTGACAATTGCATCATATGCTTTCTTCATGTTGTGCTGGCTTTGTTTGCTTAATGCGTGAATTTGTATCCCTACTTCCATTTTCATTTTGTCTTCTCGCCTTCTTGAAAACTTGTTCAGCTCTCCCTCCTTCAGAGCTTCTTTTGCAACCAACATTTGCATTCTCTTTAATATCTTTCCACCTTCTAACAATAACTTCTCCAAATTTTCTTCTTGCTCTATTGCACAACAATATTGTGCAAGTACAAAATAATTACTTAGCCCACTTTCTACACCGTTACAATACCTGAACATGAACTCAAGGACTTACCAAACACTATATACAAACACCCAACCAATTATCTCTTGCTAACATTGAGACTTTCTCGCTATCACATTATGTCTCTCAAGGACTCACTCCTCAGAATTGCCCTCAGTAATGCCAAGCTTCCCCTCGTTGTGCTTGCATGTAGAGAATTTTAGATTGGCAACAAAATTTTAAAAGAAACGGAAAATTTTAGGGAGAAGATAAAGAGTACTATTTAGAAAGAGAGTTCCAGAAACATAAAAGGATAGTTAATGAACATTCTAGATGAAAGAGAAGGATGTGTTTAGAGAGAAGAGATGTTTAGAGAGATAGACGTGGAAGAATTCTAGAGAAAGAAAAGATGAAAATTGATGCAAAGGAAGGGTGTTCAAAGTATACGTGCAGGCGCTACAAAAAATACAGTCCCAATTAGAAGTCATGTATACTGATGTGGGATAGAGACCAAGGACTCCTCGATCCTGAGGAGCAGCAGTATTGCTAGGGTGAATGTATAAGGTGTGTTGCTGCTAAAAATATGCTCTGCATATGCTGCAGAACCCGAGCCTGGATCGATGACCTGCAAGACAGAAAACGAGTGACCGCCGGGTGAGGTTCCCGGTGGAGAACTCTCCGATGCTTAAGTCAGAGCGTAGCTACATGATAATGACTCTAAAAAAGCATGAATGGGTGTCCTCCCATACCTGGGGGGTAGACCCCTTTATATAGTGGTAGGAAGAAGAGCCCTAGTAGGACTAGGGCGTAGGCTAGATGTGTTAGGATCGCGTTAGGATCCTTGAGGATCACATCATGATCTCTGATAAGATAATTATCGGTCTCCCAATTCGACTAGGATTGCCGGGTATTCCCCAATTATTGAGAGTTATATTTGAGGTATATCATAAGCCCCCCACTTCCTTAGCCAAAATGTTTGGCTAAGGAAGTTTCTACCTGGTGTCTTGAGACACACGTCAGATTTGTAAGGGATTCTCCATCCGCTTGTAGGGATAATAATATTTCTCTACTTCATGTGCTCGGACCGAAGCTCTTGGGAGCTTAAGCCTTGGAACTTTGTCCGAGTAGGATGCTAGAACTCTAGCTCTTGAGAGCTAGGTCTTTCGAATGTCGCCTAAGTAAGCTACTCAGAATCATCTTTGGGAAGTTGAATCATGGGATCTCAGGATCCATTAGAGGCTGTGCCCCACGTTAGCCTCTCTAGAGAGAGGACACAGCTGTGCATGCGATTTGTTGCATGTGCTAAGTGTTTGAATGTCCCCTTGAGGGGTCACCTCTCCTGTGGAGGGTGTTTGTTTTGTGCAAGTGTGTGTTCTTTAGCTTGAGCTGACCACATCATGCTTGTGTTTTACTTTGACGCGAACCCTTATCGACATCTAAGGGCTGGCAAAGAAGGCCCGCACTCACGCTCGGCTAGATTTTGAATTAACAAAACAGGGTAGGGCGACGAACTCCCACTAGGTTTTGCCATTTCACGGGTTAGAACTATAGCTAAACCGTTCGGATAGAACTTAAGCTCTATCTTGTCACCCTTGAGGGTGTTTGTCCCTTAAGCGACCGCCCTAGAGGGCTAGTGGAACGTAGAGTTCTGGTAAGCGCCCTTGAGGGCTGATGGAGCACAGAGCTCAAGTAAATACCCTTGGGGGTTTGACTGAACTTAGAGTTCTCGTATGCGCCCTCGAGGGAGAATGGAGGGCGGAGCTCGAGAAAGTACCCTCAGGGGGTTGGACGGAACTTGAAGTTCTCGTCGTTGTGGCCGCGGTGCAAATAAGAAGGCGCAGGTCATGGAGCCTGTAATATGGTCGCTATGGCGAACCTCCCTGTCTGATAAGACACAAGGCATTAAGCCTATAAGAATGATCTCATAAAATAAAAATCCCCTGGCCTTTGAGAAGGCGTGGATATATAAAAATGGCTTTTCAGCCTATATGTAGGGCCAGGTCATAAGAAGACCTATGTGAGCAATATAGAAGACCATAATCTGCTTGCTCAACTGGATGAGCATATAAAGCATGAGGACGCGTAGTCCATCTGAGCAAGATGCCACTAATGATTAGTAGAGAAGTTGTTGCAGTTTATTGATATACTGAGAAGCAACTAGATTCAGTTTGCATGAGCTTGAGCTTGAACTTGCAGTTGCACTTAGCATATTAGTGACGTAATTGGCGAAGTGCTATGACTCACCAGATGCGTTGGTAGCATGCACTGACGTGAACATTTGACCGTTCATAGTTGGTCACTGTATGACTGGATAGATCACAAGATAATAAGAAATGCCGAGTCGATAAGATGCTGCAGCAGATCCTCAGACACCACTTCAAGTCGTAGGGTGCTGTGAATTTGTTCCTTGCTTATGAAGTGGTTTATACATCACTGTCGATGCTCGCAGGCGCAGTTTAAACCCTTGCAAGAAATAAAAATACGTGACTGAAAAAATAGCCTCTGAAGCAAATAAGCATATAACTACGTAATAACACAGAATTATGAGCGGTGTTCAGACACCATAGCCCATTAGGGTTTTTTGTCGGTTAAATGATAGAGTGTGATGCACTGCGTTTCACAAATTAAGCCTAAAAAGTCATAATAGTCGGTAAGACCTGACATATAATAGACTCGCTTAACTGGATGATGGTAGACGAAAAGGTAAATTGGTCTAGCTAATAGAGGCACATCAGAAGCAACCTTCAGAAGGCTTGCTAACGCCTAAGATTGCAGTCGCTTAACTTTTAGCGACAGATATGAAATAAAATATACACCGTTTTAAAGAATGTGTGGCATATGTTAAATAATTGAGACCCTATGGGTCTTGAATTTAAATACACATTTTGCTTAGGTTAAAAACTTAATGTTTTTAACAAATGTGACTTAAGCCCAACAAGTAAAACTATTTGGGTCTTGAACATAAATAAGCATACTTATGATGAGAAATACGGAATTCTTTAAAAAGGAGAGAATGCACCTTTATCCGGCCTCTTTTCTCGTAGAGCAGCCATTGGACTGGTGACGCGGTGGTGTACCGTTTAGGTGGTGCAATGAAGGATCCGGCAACCATTGGTCGGGACTTTGAGATGGCGACGACACCGGCCCCGGCGCTGCCAGTCTCGGTGGCATCAACTGGAAGCATTGGTGGTAGCCGTAATACTGGGCAAATCTGGCAACGAGGCTTCTCGATAGATTGCGGCGGTGCGTATCTCTACGGGTCGGTGATGACGGAGCTACCGACCGTGGTTTGTGTTGTGGCCCCACGGCATGGCACCGGCCTATCTCTGCTTCGTTGGACCGTGTCGATAGTGCAGATTCGGCCGTGGTTTGTTGCGACCAAGGCGACGACAGTGGCGCTATGGCGAAACGGTGAGGTAGATCTGCCAGCTAGTAGTGGCGAGGCGGCGAAGCACTGACGGCGATGGCACCGATTAGACCTTTTGCTCATCGCTATCATAACGAGGCTAATGGGCACTGCCGCCCATCGCGGTGGTGACATCTTCAACATTGCTGGCAGACGGTGGCGCTGCTGTGGCGACGTCTTCAACGTCTGCCTATTCTCTTTCTTCTCTGTTGTTTTTTTTATCGTTGCTCTGGAAGTTGTACGACAGTTACAGGTTGTCATTGTTGCTGGCGATGTTTCCTGATCAGGACGGTGGTGACCAAAGGTTGTTGGCACCGCTGTGGAGTGGATCGAGAGAGAATTATGGTGTTTGACAGGTTTCGTGTTGGCAATCATGCAGTTGCTAACGGAGCTGCTGTTGGCCGTGAGGTCATTGACTACGTGACATCAGGGTGTGATGTCGAATAGCTTGTTGGCGAGGTGCTACGCTGGCGTTGATTGT
Organism: Escallonia herrerae; assembly: GCA_033070095.1. Taxonomy (NCBI): domain Eukaryota; kingdom Viridiplantae; phylum Streptophyta; class Magnoliopsida; order Escalloniales; family Escalloniaceae; genus Escallonia; species Escallonia herrerae. The sequence continues at coordinate 195,661 of JAVXUP010000204.1, forward strand.
GGAGGCTGTGAGGCCGATTGCGGCACCGGTATTCTGACGAGGACAACTTTACAACGGTAGAGACTGCCCTTGGGGGCAGCGAAGCGACAGATTCGACAGCTGGTGGTTGTGACGTCTTCTGGGGCTATACCGGCACGCAACAAGGTGTGACGCCAGGGAGCTGGTCGGTGAGTGGCACTGTCATAGCTTGCTCGTAGTGGACAGGTACGACGCCGGGGGAGGTCAATACTGTGATGGCGGCAATCGGAATAATGATCATCGTGGTGGGGACGGTCAGATCGAGAGTGAGGCCGTGATGTTGTGGCACCTGTGTCGTTACGAAGGGCCTGCCATGGCGGTGATGGCGAGGTCTTGCTGGCGACGGAGTGTTTCCCCCTGCTGCGATGGCATGGATTTGGAGCCACAGTGGTGGCGTTTGTGCCGGTCAGCGTTGGTGACACTGGCGTTGCTCCTTCTTTTTTACGTTTGGTGGTGACAATGTTGTGGTTTCAAATATGGCAAAAAACAATGGCGGTGCTGCTGTCGTCTGGATGTCGGCGCCGTTGCTTGTGATTTGAAACTTTTTCTTTCTCCGATTGCAATGACAATTCAATCTGAAAACCTGTGGCAGCGGCACTTGTGTTGGTGGTTCCGAAGCTTTGTCGCCCCCGTTTGCGAAACGAGAGCTTGAGTTTTCTTGAGGTCGACCAATTAGGCTGGCGGGTCCCACGGATGGCGCCAAAATTTTACTGCTAAAAATATGCTCCGCGTATGCTGCGGAATCCGAGCCTGGACCGATGACCTGCAAGACAAAAAATGAGTGACCGCCGGGTGGGGTTCCGGCGGAGAACTCTCCGATGCTTAAGTCAGAGCGCAGCTACATGATAATGACTCTGAAAAAGCATGAATGGGTGTCTTCCCATACCTGGGGGTAGACCCCTTTATATAGTGGTAGGGAAAAGAGCCCTAGTAGGACTGGGCCGTAGGCTAGATGTGTTAGGATCCTTGAGGATCACATCACGATCTCTGATAAGATAATTATCGGTCTCCCAATAATCGGTCCAGGCTCGGGTTCTGCAGCATACGCGGATCATATTTTTAGCAGCAACAAGGTGAATACACGATGTCAGTTAGTAGTCCATTGCTTAGATCTAGCGTCAGGGTCTTGTGTGCTTCTCTCTTGAAAATTCTTAAGCTCAAAAGCTATCGAGTGAGAAAGCATAACGTGAAATGAGTTCTGTTCTTCTTCCTGAAACTGAATTCTCAAGTCCAATATTTATAGGGGTTGAGATTGTGATGTCATCGGGTGACACATTGTGCTCCTTGGAGTGATACCCCGCTAGGGGGCCACAAATATCGGTGGTCCACGGTCTCTCGGATTGTAGATTCATCCGGCCTGCCCTGCACAACTTTGCTCTGTTTGTTTGGAAAGACTAGTTCACACAACACCATTGTGGCCAGATAACCCCTTGATCTAGATACTAGTCCAAAACCCTTGTTGAGTCTCCCAGGGGCATCGAGGGACGCGAGGAACTTCACAACGGTGGCGAAGGCCCAACAATTCTTTGCATTGTGTGACACCCAACAAGCGACACACTGTAGTGATAGAACGAGGAAGCTAGAGAAAAAATCGAAACAAAATCTACCTCTTGACTTCGAATGGAGAAAAAATAGAAGCTATGCACCACCTCAAACAAAAGTGCTCCCCACTCATGCATAACCAACAATTCCACACATGTAGTCATTTTTATTTATTAAATTACTGATCCTTAAAATACTAAAATGTGCAACAAATCACTTGCATTTTTCTACCGATCACAACGATCTTTTTTCTCGACAATCTTTTAATAACGCCTGAAAGCATGCTATGTTAAAATTCTAAAATCCTTGTGACAATTAAATGTGTGCTCAAGCACTAGCGCGTGGGTGGCAATTGAAGTTATATACGTATATATTATAGATTTTGTTGAAGTCGGATTGTTACCCTAGATCATACATAATAATAATTTAATTACTAAATATAATTAATGATATTTTTACGGACTTATAATCTTGAGATGCAGACGCAGCCAACATTTTTGCGAGTCAGTTGACCCGAAATTTGTCGGGGCATATTATTGGGAATTGCGAGCAGAATGGAGTAGCAATAATTTGCCGGAGGCATGGATAAAAGGAGTTGGATGAAATTGGAAAACCCTCGTATTCTTAGCTGCAGATGGCTTTGCTGTTTTTCAAACCCTGCGTCCCCGCATTTAGATTGCCCGCAACAAAGCTTAAATCTTTGCCAACAATGGCGGCTCTCAACAACTTCGCCACCGCCCACCACCACCCCAGAAGAAAGCTGCCGATACTGCTGTTCGACGTAATGGACACAATCGTTCGAGACCCTTTTTACCAAGATGTCCCTGCCTTTTTCGGGTATTTACTCCTTCACTCCCTCTTCTGTCTTTAAAATGTCTAGGATAATATTTGTGTTTTTGCTCTTTGAGGGCCGAATTATATTAGTTCCGTTTGGATTCCTAGGATTGATTTGGTAGGTACAAAAGTTGACTTCGCTCGTTCATTGTTTTGAATCTTACTTCGACTTGCAAAACGCTACTTATTTTATCTATGGTTGCTATTTGAGTTCGATTCGACGGTTTCACGGTACTGAATTTCTTGTAGGAATTCCCAAGAAGTTGAAAGCGGGACATCCGATGGAAAGATATGTAGTATGACAGGAGATAAGGAGGTTTTGAGACACAATAGAAAGATTTATCCTGATTATCTGTTTAGATTACTATGTTAGCGAAACAACCATTACCCCACTAAAAAATAATGCCACCTCCAAGATAAATGAGTGTCACGAGAACTGCAGTTAGTGTGACGCTCTTTCTTTGCATTTCGTCTCCACCCTCCTCCAAAAAAAAGGGAGAAAAAAGAAAAGAACGTTAATACTTTATTTTATGTTTGAGGTGTCACCTCTACTTGTGATGGAAAATAATCTAGAAATTATCTTCCTCAGGAAAGTGTTTTCTTAGAGGTTGAGCCTTGGCGCAACTGTAACATTGCTACGTTGTAAATTGGAGGTCCTGGAGTCGAGACACGGGAACAGTCTCTTACGGAGGTGGGGGAAAGACTGCCTACATCTAGCTTCTCCAGACCCCTGCAACTGGTGAATTGTTTTGATCTGGGCCGCCCTTTCTAAGAAAGTCTTTTTTGGATGGCGTTGAAGGGGTTGGGGGAATGGGTTTTTTAGTAATGACCTCCATTGGAGAAAAGGTTCTAGATCAGAGTGAGCAACAAAGTATAGCTGCCATGTCTTGTATTCAAATTCTATGAGGGCCAAATATCACATTGAAAGGATTTTGTTACTCAGTTCTCTTTTCCTTTTCTTCTTGCCTTGCCACATTTATTATTGCTTTGTAACTTCTGGAATACCTCCATTTGGCTTTCTAAGTTTCTCATGAACTTACTTCGATTGTATTTCTGCTGTGTTACATTATTAATCAAGGTATCCTGCAGCATGTCTTTGAAGGACCTGATAGAATGCAAGCATCCGGCGGCTTGGATTGAGTTTGAAGAGGGGCTGATTAACGAGGTACACTAAGGTAGCGTTTGACGGAGTTTGCAGTTTTTAGTTTTTTTTTTCATGAAAACTGAAGAGTTATAGTTTTTTTGTTTTCACCAGTTTAGAAAACTGTTAGATGTTTGATAGAGTTTTAGATTTCTAAAAATTGAAAACTAAAACCCGGAATTGTGTTTGATAAGACGACGACTTTGAAGTTTTTTTTTGATATGTTGCCAGATAATTAGACAAATATTACCTAACTGTATGAAAACTCGAAACGTCAACAACAACGATACAAATATATCATGTCTTACAAATTTGCACAACTCAAACCGTAACATTTTGCAAGTCTCGTAACTTTCTCACATCCATAGACCGAGACTTAAATGTATCTCAATGCTAAATCAACCTCTCCTTTCCCAGATCCTCCTAGCAATACAATAACTAAGTAGCTTCATTCTCTGTTGGTGTTGAAGATTGCTTAAATCTACCGGGATTGAATCTTGTGAACTGGTGCCAACGCCTCGAACAATGACGTCTTCATTTGCGAAATCTCGAAAATATTGATCATCTCAACCAATTGTCTTGTGATAAGGTTGACACCAGAGTACAGGGACATTATAACCAAGAACATAACCAAGTTCTGCAGCCAAAATCCAAAAGGATGCTGTTGTTCCATAAACAACACATCATTTTTTATACACGATCTTCTGCCATGAAACACAGCTATCAAGTACCCTAATCAGTACTGTTCTTGGGGCTAACACAGCTGTAAAAGCAATTAAAGACATGCATATCAAGCATGAAGGGTTGTAACTAGCGGCGACAGAAGCAAGATACGAAAAAAGTCTGTCCAGAACTACTCCATGCTTGTTTATCCCCTTGTACTCATCATTCTTAATTTCTCATAAGCATTTCGTTAAACAAATTCTCATCCGTTACTGTGTTTTTTCCTAATTGACTAAGAAATAAAAGATAATATCAGATCTTTAAATGTTAGTTCAACTCAAAGCAGAACTATCAAATCTGTGGACTACTAGTTAACGACTACGTAAAGATAGCAAGCATGCGCAAGTCATGATTTTTTAGAGGAGCAACAGAGATCAGCAAATGAAGAAGCAAGGCAGGGGTAGATAGAATTTGGTAGAAAAACTGATTTGACGTTCCCTGGTTAGTTACAACCAATTACTAGTTCCATTAATAACCAATTATGTACAACACAGTACAGTGCATGCCCATCTTCACTTACCACAAATCGGTCCCGTGGATAAGTAATTACGAATTCCATGAAAGAAGAAGATCAGAAGGCTAATGACAGTAAAAAATACCACAGATCTTTGGAGAAAGGCAGATCGGTGACACCGGAAATAATGAGAGAAAGGAAACGAAGAACAAGGACCTTTGCAGATGGTAGCTCCTCCGATTTAAACACCGCCTTGCTTCTACTGGTACTGGGGGAATGGAGGAGAGGTGAAAGATGGAGGAGAGGAGAAGATGAGAGATGGGGGAGAAGATTCTCTGTATTCAACAGAGAAGAAGCGGAGAACTGGAGAACTGGAGAAGGACAAAGTGCAAAAAACTAATTATTTTGTAGCCAGTGGAACTCGATTCCGCAACCTCATTAAAACGGAGTGAAAACGAGTGTTTCTGAGTTTTGAAAACTTTTGCAAACTTCAAAACTTGGTTTTTGAAAACTGGCCAAGTTTAGAAAACTCTTTCCAATATTTTGAAAACCAAAACTTTAAACCAAACAGCTGAAAAAATTGGGGTTTTCCAAAATTTACAAAATAGGGCTAAAAAACTGAGAACCAAATGCATTTCAAACAGACCCTAAGAAATGGTATGAATAGCTTGCAACTTCTTGCATTTATACTTTTTGAAGGCTTCTCTTGAGCAACAATGAGTTGAGCATGCAAAATGGTTATGCAGTCCAATAAAAGCTTCTAGTTCTCGGCACAGAAGAGTACTAGTTTGGCTATAGCAAATCTAAAACAAGGGTAGATACGTGATTGAAAGAGAAAATGATGGGAAAGCACAGACTGTGGCCACGAATAAACCTCTTAGAAGAACAGTCTTGCAAACTGAATGATAAGGCCTTGATGATAGATAGAAAAAACTAAACAGACGATAGAACTCTTAAAAAGCTTAAACACTCTGGCCAAACAGCAATGTGAACAATAACATGAACAGTACTTTTCTCTGTAAATGCTCCTCCATCAACTCTACCACTTTTTACAAATAATGTGTCTTTTAGCATAAGAACTAAGAATCTTATCTTCGGTTCCTTTATCATTAGTACCGTAAGTAAACGCCAGAGGGATTCTGTCCAGCATTGCAGAGTATCAGGCAGGGCAACCAGCTGTCACCCTTGTTGTGGTCCCGTGGATGATCAAGAAAATTATTGAACATCGGTAGACACCAGAGGGATTCTGTCCAACGTTGCAGAGTATCAGGCAGGGCAACCAGCTATCAACCTTGTTGTGGATGATCAAGAAGATTATTGAACAGCTATTAGAAGGATTTAAGGTGGGGACGGGTAGTGGTCAAATTTTAAGGTCTCCACTAATGTTTGTGGACGACACTATTGTCTTTTGTGGGGCAGAGGACATGCAGTTTCGGAATTTGAGATGTGTTCTTATCTTCTTCGAGGCGGTCTCCGGTTGAAAGAGGAACCCTAGAAATTTTGAGTTGATTCCGGTTGGGCAGGTTATGACCCAAGCAGATTGATAGCCACTCTGGGATGCACTAAGCACTGTCTTCTGTCACAGGCTGACTTTTGGCATTAGCCAATGCCTCATGACTTGAGGCATGTCGTCAGGGGTTGGAGGTAAGAGGGAGAGTACCCACTGTGCTTCTTAGCCCAAAATGATGTGCAGTGGCATTTCGTAACTATAGAAGCGGATTTGGGCAAGAATCTCTGTGCGTGCGTTGGTCTGTAGCAATCAACGGAGATTTTAGTTTAGATTACTACGAGTACATGGAGATTCCTTGAATGCAATTCTGAGGCGTATACATTATAGAGTCGAAAAGGGCATTATGACTCTTTGAGCAAAACTGAGTGGCGGGGGTATGGTAGTGTGCGGGCACCGGCTCCACCACCCCCCTGTACCATCATGGGCGTTAAGTGAATGAACCAAGGGGACTTAGGGAAGCTTAAACGTTTGACTATGGAAGACATACTTGAGAGCTCCCACATTGGAAAGACCTTGGTTGTGGACATCGATAGACTGTGTGCTTTGTCACGGGGTCATAGGCTATGGTTATGCAACCAGTATGCCCCGGACTTGTCTTAAATCATATTGAGAATCCATATTATGGCGGACTGGTCTATAGCTGTGCCTGCATCCCATGTGAAGGCGAGCAGTGTCTTGGGTTCAACACACCCATCGGTGGGGTGGTGTTGGTGACATGCTGGGCGGCAGCATGTAAGGCTTCTTGTACGGCTTGGCTAGTATGGCTATTTGCATGGTGCTAAGGTTGGCTAAGCTATTTTTCTATGATGGCCACGTTAAGACAAGTGAAGTAGGGCCTGGAGCTAAATTGGACAAGCAGGCATGTAATTGTGCATGTCAGGCATGCTGGCACATCTCCACCAGCAACATTGCTGCTCATGCGGTCACGTTGCTGGTGTGACTTGGCATATGTCTAGTGCATATAGACACAGTATACATAGGCTGTGCATGCTGAGGATGACGAGGACAACGATAGTGTACTAAGGATGAAGCTTTGTGACATAAAATGCTGTGGTAAAGTTTACAAGATTGATGTGTCTAGCCTCGTTAGAGTTGAGACTGCATGGGATGTTGCTATTATTCTAAGCTCATCGGTATGCTTGGGCAGACTTGTGCAAGGCTGGTATGAGTGTGCTTCCAGAGAGAGATAAAGTTGCCTTGTTTGAGAGTATGACAGTTGTGACACTGTTCGCAAGCAAGCTGCAGGTTTCATGAAGTCTCACGGGCGTTCCTTAGCGGCACAAAAATGTGCAGACCATGACTTCTTCCCTTAACTGGGTCTTCCATTGGGTGTTGGCTTAAGGCCTATGCAATATGAGAGCTGGTGGTGCAGATACCTGAGAGGAGACCGTTGGAAGAAAGAGGACACTGACAAAGGAGTGATGCTCACCATTATTAGGAGTACCGCATCCACCATTGCTACATATTTCATGTCCAGTCTCCCTATGCTGAATTCGACATTTCATAGACTTGACAAGTGGCATGGATTTCAATGTGTAAAGGAAACGACGACTCTTTCACATGCTACTTAATGGGTGGAAGAAAATTTGCAGTTTTTGGTGCAGAATGCGGGGTTGGGTATAAAGATTTTGGTGCCTTCAATCAGGCATTACTGGAAAAGAGGTTGTGGAGATACGATAGGGAGCCTGATTAACAGTCTAGACAAACGTATGTGCTTATCGAACAGAGTTGAACACTCTTAAAAGAATGTTGGATAGAAATTTTAACTTGCACTTCTTTTGCTCTTTAAGTAGGTTGAGCATCAAGGCCTCAAATATGCCCACCTCAAAGGCAGCAAAACTAAACATTCAATTTTTAGAGGAGAAAATTTGGAAGCTTTTTAATTTTTTTGGTCTGTGGACGGGCTTTGATCAATCTGTCACTCCATCGGGTTGTCAATTTCAAGATTCTTATTATACTTTTCTCGTGACCATAAATGCCGGTATATCAGTTGTAGGATGTGGATCGGCATGTGCATTTGACTATAAAGCTAAGAAAGATATCAATTAACCTAGAGATTGAACTTAAGCCACAAATGAACTCGGATTGAAATGAAGGCATGGTCCCATTGGGAGCCCAGCGAATAATTCCTGAATAAGTGGGAAAATAATGGAAAATACAAGAGGTGATGTGGCACAGTTTACCAAAAGGGGTCAATGGGGACGAAGAAAAACAGGGAGAGAAGGAGAGGGACAGGAAACTCAAGCCCTTGGCTAATTTCAATTTTCCAAAAATCCAATTCTCATGAATAATGAGATTACACTAGAATTTATCCTAACACGACTTGGATAGAAGGAAAGACATCACGACTGAAGTGACCAAATTACTGCATTGCATATTCTTCTTTTGTTGCATCATTCTCATCCACTGAAGAAAACTCGGCTCAAACGAGTTAGTAGGCCAAGAATGCCATCAGAAGTATGAACCTACTGAAGCAATAAGGTTTCTTCTTTGACCTTGAGGCGTGCAAGTCAGTGGCGCAAGTGAGTGTGTACCTTTTGCAACCATCAACAATAGTATAAGTGTTTGCATCCCCCGCATGCTGGGCATCATGTTCCCACATCCAGGTATGAACCCAAAAGAATATGACAAAATCGAAGCGGCAGAACATCACATATGCCGGTCTCCTTGAAGGAGCCAGGGCTGTAGGTCACTGAACATTGGCTATCAACCTTCACCTTGTTATTAGTAATCCATGCCACATAATGAGGATCAGGGTGGCGCTCAACTTTAAACCCAATTTCTCCATGACAGCTTCTTCAGAGACGACATTATGGCAACTACCAATGTCAACTAGAAAAGATCAAAACTTGTCCTGCACAAGTTACTCGAGTCTGAAATATCTGCCCACAATGAAAATAGGGATCACTTGATTACTCACGTTGTTTGGTTAAGATAACATAAGGGACAGATGACATGGCAATTACCATTTTCATGTTCACAATTAGAAGTGGGAGAGACGCCATTAAACACCTCAACAGGATTCAGAGGTTTAAGTTGAAAAAAATTGTGCGAGGATGTCATTACCAACAATAGCAATGGTTCTCTTTGGCAAATTAGTTGGAGGAGAGGGCCAATTGCGAGCAATATCACCAATACCCGTACAAGTATGACAACTTGAGGTAAAAGTGTCAGTGTTTCTCCCTTGTGTTGAATTAGCAGAATAGCAGTAGCAATGGGAGCCGGCGGAGAAGGTCTTGCTCTTTGAGTTCGGCACACAAACGTGCAACATGGCAACATGAATGTTACTTCCCGTCATTATCCAGAAAATTCGTTATTCTAGAAAAGCAGCCTACGTCTGCCATCTCCCCCAACGTGCTTTTTAAACCCTAGGTACCCAAAAGAGCACAAGTGCAAAGCATCACCGTTGGCATTTGCACCTATTCCGTTCATAAAGCCCTTTGCCTTCATCCTTTATCTTGTGACCTTTACCTTTTAGTATATATACATCTGTAACATTGCAATTTGGTGCATTCATGTTTGGAGGTTATTTTTGGGGTTATAATTGTTTGTCAGATGGAAAATGTTAATCTATACTATTATGTCTTTTTCCAGATGGAGCTGGCTAGAAAATTTTTCAAAGATGGAAGGTCTCTTGATTTGGAAGGTACTCTTCAAGAAAAAACTTGATCTCACATCATGTTGTTTCTTTCAAAAGACATATGCTTCTTCTCTATGCTAATGCTTATTTTATACTCCTCTGTCCCTTAGTATGTGACCGCTTTGACTTAGCTTGCTTATTGAATTGGTCAATATCAGCTGAGTTCCCATTCTGCTCTTAGGAGGGGCCTTGGGATTTACTAGGGAGTAGTTTGGGTCGATAATTAGGGTGATGGGAGGCACATGCTTGCCCTACTTATACGGAGTGACAAATACATCCAAATTAATTTGGAACACAACTTGCATTAGGATTAAATTAAAAAAAATTAGAGGATAAGAAAAGAGAAACATATTATCTTTTATTTGGAGCAGTCATGAAGTTGGAGAGAACCGTAGCCAGAAACTTCTGGAGTTTAAAGCACTAAGGTATGATTCAATGTTGCATATACATTTTGGGTTAGGCCTATGATTTACACATAGAATAAGTTAGTAGGTCTTGATTCGATTCATTTATTTATTTGACTTGAGTGCTTAGGGTTTATGTTAAACACTAGGTTTTGAGATCTGATCGTGAATAATGGTAGGCTTTTTCGCTAAATTTGCACTTTGGTCTGTGTTTTATGCTCTCTTCTCTTTTGTTACACAACAAAATTGCATGCATTATGTGAATAAGTTTGTTTCAATTTGTACTCAATGGATTTTATCTACGGGTTACCCCATCTGTAAATGTCGCTGTAAGATGAAACCTTTTCTTTTATGTGAAATTTGTGAGTACCTTTGTACCCTTTGAATTTTTTGTTTTTCTCCTTATTACTGTTGATAGAACCCTTTGGCTTTATGTCACTCTCTTACACAGTAGGTAATACTATATTCTTTACTTGTTGTCTGATGATTGCTCACCACTATTTTATGAAAGTTCAATTTATTTAATTTCTTTTATAGTGTTCTCTCTCTCTTATTCAGCCAAAGCCTTTGTCCTCTTTTGAGTGAAGAGGACTAAAATACAAATCCAAAAAAAAAAAAAATCACCTTAATTGGAGTTCGAATGACCCTCGTATGATCAAAACAAATAATGGTGCAACAAATGTACAAAAAGGCAACGAGCAACTAGATGATGATATGTTGCTGTAACATCTTGAACAAGGGCAAAGGCTTTGGTCATGAGTGAGATAGTGAGAACACAAGAAAGGAATTAATGGCTCAAACTTTCATAAGATAACCGTGGGTTATCATTGGATGATGCATGAAGTATTACCGATCATGTAAAAGAGTGAAAAATAAAGCCAAAGTTTCCTATCAAGAGTAATGAGGGACAAGGACAAAGAATACAAGAGGTGTTGGGTGCCAAAGAATTTCACAACCAAGAAAAAGCTTCTACTTACATACATCAACATTTACTGATGGGTGTAAACGGTAGATATCCAAGCAACTTAACAAAAAAATCTATGAGTTCAAGTTCAAACCGACTTATTCATATGATACATACGATCTCGTTGTGTACTAAACGAGAAGAGTCCATAAAAACCATTGTCTCAAACTGCGAATTTAGTGACAAATGCCGTCCTTATTACCGATTGAATCTCAAACTTAGGGTTCGACATACATCAAAACTCCTAGCAATCATATCGGCCTAATACTTAAAGTAAATCAAGACCAATGAACATAGTCTATACGTAATTTATGGGCCTATCCAAAATCCATTATACATGCAATTATGAATCACCCTCAGTCCTTGAAACTCCAAAAGTTTCTAGCTTGGGTTTTCTCCAAGTTCACGGCTGCTTCCAATTGATATTAGTAGATTTTTCTCTTTTCTTGTCCTTTTAACTTTTTTCATTATCTATAATTGTGCTCCAAAATTAATTTGCACGTATTTGCCGCAATCATGTACCTAAATTTCTATAATGGCCTCCGTAAGGGTTGTTCTTGGTTGAAAAACAATGTTATCGGTTGAATCTCACTTTGTGCACATCATCCGTGATGCTATGGCATCATTTGTTCCATTCTGATTGTGGTGGTGATTGTTGTAATTGTAGCTGTACTGTTCTGTTTGTTTCAATTGGATTTAGCAAGAGACGATGAGTGCTTAAAGAGGTTAAGGGTTGAAAATGCTAGGTGTTGGTGATTTTAGTGTATTGAAGCTATGCTATGTAATGCATGTTGGGCTCATTCTCTAGCAGATTAAGCTTTTACAGTATATGGTGACTTGTCCTGGTATCAGAGCTCTCCATTGAGTGAGATCTTGGGTCGATTCTTCACCCCACATTTGGCCCCATTTCCTTATTTCTTGTTAATGTGCTACTATGTTACTTGTGCACTTGCTGGTGGTGCAACTCGATTTATTTTGTAAACCACTCTCCACGTGCAATCAAGGTTTGCACGTGCTGTTTGTAATGAAGGAACTATATATATGTTTGACTCATTTTCTAACAACTTAAACTTTTGGAGCAGATGGTAACGTAACGGGGTGATATATGTGCAATATGTGGAAGCTGCTAGGCAGAAAAATGGTGTCATAGACAGAGAGCGAGAGAGAGCATGACAACAAAACAACTATATAGATAAATGGATGAAAAGTAATCGGCCAAATTTTATACCATACGTAGTAGGTTAACCCTAGTTTATTTCTAGCAAGGTTATTAATTTAGGAGTTATAGCTCATCCATCCTGTTGAAAGAGGCCTCTTATACTTTTACTTAGGTCCCTCGAGAAGAGACTCATTCTAACAGCGAACAATATATTGCCATGTTGTTAATCTATGCCTTTATTATTGTGAACCAAGAAGAAAATCATGCACAAAAAAATCAAAATCAGCAGTGGATTTTTCATGGGTTTTTCGACTTTTGAAAAGTGTCTTCTTGAGGGACACAAAGTATTAAGCAAGCACGTGGGCACAGATTATGTTGCCTGAATAGTGCTGTATTATTTTGATTTGCACAAGATAAAGTTCTTTCTTTTTTCAGTATTATATTTTTCAACACTGTTATGGTTGTGCAACCAAACCCAAAAAGTGCTTTACAGAAAACGTTGTTTTCCTGAAAACATCTTTCTGAAAATGGTTTATGCAGAAACTAACCAAAATGCACTACAAAGTACAAAAGAAAAAAAATCGTTGTACACATGCTGGATAATTTACCAGATTGCTCGGAAGAAAATCTTAAGGCAATCCATTTGCCTCATTCGACACTAGAAATATCTCGGGAAATCCTTTGACAACAGTATTTCTCAATGATATTCCACAATCAAAGAATTTTTGGTTGACAAGCAGCATGGGAAACAGCCCTCCCCAGGCAGCAGCCTAAAAGCTACCTATGCACTAAAGCTGGCAAATGCTATCATCTGCATGACCTTGAGTCCTTGCCATATTGGCTCCCAATCTGTAGCGCACATCCAAGGGGATCCTCTGGGCAGCAAGAACTGCATCTATTGTTTTGCACCAGAAAGTCCATGAAATCCTTTCCAGCCAAACGTGATTAACAAGCGGAGCGCACAAAAACAAAAGTACTTGCCTTATAGATATGATCATCCATGACTATGCTCTCAACTTAGCCTGAGTGGGGAGAAATTTAGCCTGCAGGAGAAAGAAACACTGTTGTCCCTTGGGTCCTGGTGTTTGGTTGGGTAAAAGCTGCCACCTGACTTTAGTCTTTATAAGACAAGGGATGAACCCTCTAATTTAGTTCTGATCATAAAAAAACGAAGTAGAGGGACATTAATCTGAACCGTAGCAAGCAAGGGCTCTAAAGGGCTAGAAGTGTTTTAACTTGTCATCTTGAAAAAATCGCATACCTTTCGGGTTCCTTTATGGCGTGCTATTAATCCAATCTTTTGCTAGCCTTTTTTCTTCCTGTTCTCTTGTTTCTCTTTCTTAACCCCATTCCTCAACATTCGAGTTGTGATCTTAATTTGACATCATTTTAAGGTGAATTTTCATGAACATTTGCTTCACGAAACTTGATCATGTTTTGAATCCAGTTTGCTATAAATTAATATTCACCTTTTTTCTCATACATATGAAAATAGTTGTTGTTGAATGTTTTCTGCTTTCTGATAATCGTGCATCCAGTCTTTTCATGTAGATTTTGCGACTGAACTTTTTGCTCAACATATTAATTGGTGCATTTATGTGGCAAAATTAAGCTAGATTCCACAATGCGATGTTTTGTATTTGCATCCGCTCGTGTATATCGATATCCAAATGGCATTAAAGGCCATTACATGCTGTTGGCGACATCAACTTTGGGTGCTGGCAGGGAGTTGTGTCTGTAAATATGTCTATTGGCTCTTTTTAATGTACTTAGCAGCTATTCATATTTTCTCTGCAGGGCTGAAAAACTGTATGAGAAGAGGATACTCATATTTAGATGGTGTTGAAGAATTGCTTCAGGCTTTACATAGACATGGCTATGAAATCCATGCTTTCACAAATTATCCGATTTGGTATGAATTTTTGTTAATTTGTTCAGAACAAGGACATAAGTGGCTTTCCCTCTTTTTAACTTTTAAATTTGGTGTAGGTACGAAATGATTGAAGACAAGTTAAAACTTTCAACATACTTATCTTGGACTTTCTGTTCATGTAAAAATGGTACGATACGACCTTGTTTTTGTACTCTCTCTCTCTCTCCCCCCACCCCAATATATGAGGGTGTGTATTACAATATCTACACCTCACTTATAGGTGTGTATATGGGTACTTTCTTTGCATTTGAAATGCTTTTGTAGGGTCTATGTGAAATGCTTTTGGTTGTATTCTATGAAGCACGGACACGGGTACGGGTGCGGATACGCCGATACAGCATTTTGAAAAAAAATAGGATACGGGTGCGACTAGGATACGGCAATTTTTTATAATTTAAAATAATAAATATTTATTTTTGATATATATATATATATATATATATGATGAATCATTTAGTCAATTACTTATAAGAACAAATCCATGCAGCTGCACACGTGGACTACCAAAAAGCCACAAGTGGCAAAGCACCACAAATAAAGTTGAGCCAAGTGACAAAGCCCCATACCTAAAGTCTGAGCCAAAAGACTAGTAAAGACAGAGTCATAAGAAGTCTTTGGTGAAAGGAAGAGAGTCAGAAGCAGCCGTTGCCGCTGTGTTCTCCGTCGCCGGAGTTCTCCTTCTTCTCTTTTTTCTTTTTTGTTGGTTATGCCGAAAAGGAAGCAGCAGTTTGATGGCCATCGACGTCGCTGCCTCCGGTCGGTGGCTGCTGCTTCCTCTTCTCTCTTCTCTCAAGCTCTTCGCCGGTGGTCGTCAGTTGTTTCGGGTGGTCGCCGGAGTCTCTAGACAGTCGTGGCTACTTCGCTCCGCTGCCGATGCTCACTCTCAGTCTCTCTCTCTCTCTGTGATCTGTTGTCTCTCCCCAATCTGTTGATTTAGGTTAAATAGGTAAGTATTTCAGTATTTATAATTTGACCCCACAAAATTCATTCTTTATGGGTCGCCCCTGAAAAATCTTTTAAAATCTGTGTTTTCATCCCACAAAAATGCGATACGCACCCGATCCGTATCGGAGCCGCACCCGGTAATTAAAAAATAAAAATAATAAATCATAAAGGTCGGACAAGCACCCGATGCGCACCCCGTGCCGGTGCTTTACCCTTGGAGCCGCACCTGTGCTTCATAGGTTGTATTAAATATTTATATTCATCTTATGGCGCTGGGTCTATACTGTGCAGGGGGTTTGCAGACTTATCTTTTCTCATTTTTAAAAATGCATCTATGTGGTTTTCTTAGAGCCTGAGAAATGTTGAAAAAAGCTGAATTGTTTGACAACCTTATGCTTTCTATATCATTTAATAATAGGATCATGTACTCTGTTTTGAGCAGGCTTGATATCACTAATTCACGACTTCATATATCTAGTTGTCAACATATTGAAAGTTCTACAAAAGGTTAATTAAGAAAATCTATTTACTGGAAAATACAGAAAATAATCGGAGTAAACACTTAAAAGGCGAGTCTTGCACTAGTTGGCACATAGACCATGGCTTGCATCGAAAAGTTCAGTTCTATTACCCCTGAAAATATTTTAGGGGCACAAATCTCGTGGGCTCTGATCCTAGCGTAGTAATCTCAGCTACGTTCTTGTATAGTACGAGAGACCTATATTTGTTTAGTAAGAAGAAGGATAGTAATGTTAAAGATAGATCACATTTTTTCTTTTTGTTAATCAAGTTATACATGCCAACTTGTTGAATATGCAGCTTTAATAAAGTATATCTCACTTGTAGAGGTAACATCAGAGTAATAGCACGCTTTGCCTAGGCCGGGCCCAACCCTACGTTTTGGGCCAAGGACCTGGTCTAGGGCTGGACCTTCATATTGGACAGTAAGGCGCAACCTGGCACGTTTTGCCTTGTAGGAAAGCTTGGCCCGGCCCGCTACAGTTAAAAAGCCCGGGGGCCCTAGCCAGCCCATTTGACGTCTCTATTCACTTGCATTTTATACATGAGAGTCCATTGGTTTCTACAGAAACTTATATTGGTATTAATTGATGTTGTTGTTAATATGTGTCTCTGAATTATAGACTTGTTTCCTAATGGCAACTGAAAAAGCACAACTAGTGATTGGTGAGTTATAATTTAGACTTTGGTTCCTTGTAGCTTGACCCGATAACATTGCAAAAGTCGCTTTACCACCATTGCGGTTTAGTCCATTGAGGGTGACTGACTTGTTAATATTTAGAGGTAGTATTTTTAAAGATTTTTTAAGAGTGTAAGCTGGTGGTGGATTTTGGAATTATGTTGTGATACAAAAGGATGTGCCATGGCAGGACGTTGATGATTAAATGTTGTTTTCATTTTAATAGGGGTTTCAGGGCAAAGGGAAACTTAAATAGATGTGTTCGTATGCTTTTGCAGACTGAAAAATATAGCAAAAAAAGCAAAAAAATTAGATGAAAGGTAAGAACTAGTCATAGATTCTTGTTGGCATCGCATTACATCCTACAACTTTAATAGGTCATTTTGTGAGAAGAGTTTTGAAAGCGTTCTTATCATGTTGCTACGTTTTGATGTAGTCTCTGATTTGATTTGTACTCCATGCATATAACCCTTGATCTTTTCTTAAAATTATTATCATACTGGACCGCTTCATTTATTGTCAGGTTCTATTATGCTTCACTTCTGTTTCTGTATGTTTTACTGACCTTTATTCATGAGGAGGAAACTTAAATACTACTTATGGTTATTTAGAGCGCAAGCGCACATAAAGCGCAAAGGGCCAGTGGACCCTACGCGCAAGGTGAAAGAGTGGGTTAATCCACGACAAGCGCAAGATACTGTAAATTCGAGAATATATTTAGAGAGAGAGAGAGGGAGTTCAATTGGACAGAGATTAGCGACTACAATACGGAGTTGCTGCAGAGGGGTCGACTAAATTTTGTTTGATTTGCAAGATGAATTGTGTTTACTTACTATATAAAGCATATTGTGAATTGTAAAATATATGGGTGGGAGGGAGGGAGGGAGGGAGGCTTCTCATTCGTTTGACAAAGAGATTGTAGGCTACAGTGAGAAGCGACTGCAGAGGGATCGACCAAATTTTTGTTTGATTTGCAAGACGAGTTGTGTTTACTTTATAAAATATGCCAACTGTTTTTCGGTCAAATTGGTCATTAATCAGTGTGAAAAATAAAATTTTTGAATTGAAGAAGTCAAAAACATTTAATTTGAAGGGCTTGCGATTGATAATGAGAAACTCGCTCTGAAGGGTCTTCAGGCTTAAGCGCACAAGGCTTAGGCTTCTTTGAAGGGGCTACGTCTAACCCTAAGCTAGGTGCTTTGGGTGGCCTTTGAGCTTAGGTGCACGTGCTAAAACTCTGCTAATTCTCATTCTACTTTCTGAATGACGAGTTTCAAATTGAGTCGAGTTAAATGGGAATTGGGCTACTGACAAAAATAGGGTCACAGTTACTTCTACTTCTCTCCTATAATTGCCATGAGCTTCTTGATATTCAAGAAAAACAGCAGTATAAAAATTATACATTAGCCCAAGATTGACACCGTTAAAAGAAGAAGAACAACCCAAAGTATAGACAAGGTGTTCCAAAAATGTATGATATACTAACTTAAGCAACTCCAAAGTGTCAACTGTTGTAGTCTCCTCTTCAAAGCACTCTTCCCAACCTTCCTTCTTCAAAGAATCATAAACCTTGTCAGCCATGTTGCCTTCCTTTAGCTTGACATGAAAGTTTATCTCGATATGCCCAATCTTACCTAATCGGTAACACTTGAAGTTCTTCGCAGTTCTTCACCGTGATCTTTGAGCACCATCTTCCCATTTACTTGAATCACTCTTCTTCTTGTTAGCTTTAAAGAGCTTCTCCATGCTAGAGACAAGGTTGGTCCTTCACCTCCGTATAAAGAATGATAAGCTAGCAATTCTTTAACAGAAAGAAGTTATTCAAACCCCTTCAATGAAGGCTGCCTATCTTACCCCTTGAATGGATGTGACATTTGGGTTATACTCCCCCTTTAACCTTGGATCATGTGCTGCTTCACTTGTTCTTCAAGTATAGGTTCCTCCTGATCTGAGAGAGAAATTTGTGAACACCTACTTTCGACTTTCAAGACAAATGGAGAAAGGGAAAAATCACCTTGTTTTGTGTGTTTAGCTCATTCTCAAGCATTTGCTGCAAGGCAACATCCTTCTTGTTAAACACCGTTTAAGGGTGTCCCAAACTGCAGCTGATAATGTGGTCATGCTAGTGCACTTGGTGTTCATTTGCTGAGAGATTTGAGGACATGCAGGAAGTCTTATCTACTCGGTGAAGACTTGTAGGAATTTGCTGGCAGAGGTGCTACTAAAGCCCCAAAGGTGACAAGAGGAGAATACTTGCAGCTTATATACATGAGTGGTTGTTGAATGCAATAGCTGATCTGGAGCACCTACTGGTCTCCTTTGCCAAGGGATCTTGCCAACAGTTACCACCCTTGTGGCTCTGGTCCCATGAACAAAAACTAAAAGAAGAAGAACAAACCAAAGTACCGACAACACACTCCAGCAATGAAAGACAAACTAACTTGAGCAACTGCACTACAAGTCTGGAATAAATGGTAGAAGACTTGCATAATTGAGACACATATGCTAACAATTTGTACTTGCTGGATTAACTAGTAGGTGAGTTTACTCGTGTAGGGAAAAGAAAAGTCATTAACTACTTTCACGGAACTGGTAGTTAATGAACTTTCAGATTCATATTTCATGTAACTTCTAGATGAAGGTGTGTAAACATACTCAAACCAAGTGCAGCCCACCAACATACTTACATATATAATACACTTTAAAATCTAACAATTAGCTCGAAGCTAGCTCCTTAATGGGAAGCATGGAATCAATATGCAGTTTTCGTGTCCCAAGCAGATGATTTTTGCAACTAACAGCTAGATTGTTAGGTGAAGCCGTGAGGGTTTTTGAGGAGACTTTGTTTGTGGTCTAAAATGTGTAATTATAACTCGTATGATAATGGATTGGAAGTATACCTTGTGAATATCTTGCTGTTACTTGAGGCGGATAGATGAGGAAATAGTCAAGTTTCTAAAAAACTGATTAACAATTTCACCTGCGCTTGAAGTGTGTACCTCATGTTAGAAATGCCTTTTACTTGTTATCTATACTATGTAAAAAAACAGATGGGGTTTACCGCTCAAAAGTCTAAGATTTCCTTTCTCTAATTACCCCTTTAGCCTTAATGTATTCAATAATTAAACATTATTTCAAGCTAACAATTATTCTTCTGCTATACACGCATTTTACTAGGGAACTTTTGCAAGTTTGACCAGTAATAGAGTCCTAAAATAAAACCAGCATGGTGCAATATCTATCCTAAATCCAAAATTTTGAACTATGTTGGAGAGTAATTTGAGCTGTAAAATAAGTCTCCTTTAAGATGCAACATGTATGTCGGTACACTTGTAAGTCATTGTTTCTGCACGGAGAGATAGAGAACACTTCGATTGTCGATACACTAAGAAACTGGAATTGATGCACTCGGACTTTTTATTACGGTCACTTAATTGGGAAAATAGCATTAGACTATTAGAGAAAGATAAGATAGAGCATGCATGGAGACATTTCCTACTTAGGTTACTCAAAATTCAATTACTCCAAGTAGGTTTTCATTTTATAATAACACTGTTCTGCTTATTAGTTTTATAAGAAGATTATTAAATAACCAAATTCTCTGGAAGTGTCATTAGATTCTATTCGTACTTGGTTTGGAGTGCTAACAATGTACATTTCGCATTTTAGATAAGGAAGCATTTAATGACGAAGTTCACAGGTTCCGTTATTCGCTTGCTTCTTACTGAATGGTTAGGTCTGCATTGAGAGTGGAGCTTATATTAAAATTTGTGTTTGGATTATTGGCTCAAATCTCTTGAGATATCCTCTTCCTCACTTTTTTTCACCCTTCCCTCTATCCACATTTTTTTTCTTTATTTTGCTTCACAACTTAGACTTTTTTCTTGCTTATGAAGAAAGATTATAGTTACTGCAATGGTAGAACGATATGTAGAAGTGACGAGTTGGTTACTAATTTCTATAATTATCACCTTATATTGCAGGTCCGGTTTTTTTTTTTTTAATCCTTACCCTAAATTGCCAACAAGTCGCACATTAGGATAGCAGTATGCAAAAGATTTACAAAATAGGTATTTGTATTTCCCTTATACACAAAAAGTGCCTACAACTTCGATACATGAAGAAGAAAGAAACCTTTATGCGATCAAAATGACTTAATATGTTTCCAAAACCTTTGTCAACGCTCAAGAAACATTAATCTTATCCAACAAACAGAAGAAGTTTTGTGGGTAACATTGCCATCTATCAATGAAAAGCTGCTTTAGTTTACTTTTTTCTCAAGTTCCCACTTACTAAACACATGAATCCTTGCAAGTTTCCTAAAGTAGGTGATGCCGCTGTAAGTTAGTTGCCTATCAAACTGGCTTCTGATGTTTGATGATTCCAGCTTCTGACGCTGCTACAATTGGCACTTCAAGAGACCAGTCTTTGTTCCTGTCATTTTGTCCTCACTCCAACTAGACACTAGTAGTATATGAAGGTCTAACTAGGTTCAACTAAGACAAGGGAAAGCAGTGCACACCATATGCAGAGCTGCTTAGCCTTTCTTATCAGTGACAGGCAATTGTCATGATGCTGATAGAGAAGGTGCTATATGTAACTGTAGAGTCTACATATAAGGCTGAGTCATGCAAAAAAAAGCAAAAAAAAAAAAAAAAAATCACTTCAATAATATCGACTGATCAGGTGCAAATAGTTAGTTTTTATTTGGTTCCAACATTTATTTTGCTGTGGTCTTTTATTACCATATTGGCATATGTTAGATATACAACCTTTCAGTTAACTTACCTTCACATTGTAGGGAAACGGAAGCCTGAGCCAGATTTTTATTTGGAAGTTTTGAAGCATCTTGGTGTTGATTCGGCTAGCTGTATCTTCATTGATGACAGGTATTCTTGATACTCGCGAGTCAGATGTATATTAGTGTGTGTTAGGATGCCACCGACTTTGGTAGCCTAATGACTTATCATATTTTGTTGGATCCTATAGCTGTAGCCATCCTCCATGTATTGCCGATCACCCCTCTCCCTCGAACGGATATTCGTTACAGTGGTGTTAGAAGTGATGTGTTACAATGATGGACAAGGTGATTGCAGATGGACGAGATGGGAGGATTACATAATCTTGAAACTCCGTTGTTGGGGATCCCATCAACTCTTTAAATCCCAATCATCAGTTGCACCAATTCGTTTATATCATCATTGCAGGAAGAAAAAAAAAATTCCCTCACCGCCCACACCTTCAAGGCTCCATCCACCATTTCGAAGCATATCTAAGGATATATTTATGAAAAGCTGTACCCTAAAGTATACACCAAATCAGGCTTGAGCACCTCACCTTTTAAATGTTCCAAATCAATACCTCAAACTATTTTTTCATCCCAATTAGTTCAGAGACCTGAATTTTTTTAGGACAAAACTGTCTTTTACGAAAAAGGTCCCTTACTTTCTGTCCCGTAAATTTTAGTGGTGCACGTCACCTCGTGTATGGATGGAAACCAACCATTTATTTGTGATTTTCTTTTTCTCTCTCCTGTCATCTCTCATTGGTCTGGGAACCCAATCTTTTGCCACACCCAGCCTGCCCATTACCGCTGCCACCAACACCTCCACCACGTCCAGCCAACCAAGCAACATTATTTACAACGCCCACCAATGTTGGGAACCCAGTTTAGAAGGTGAAAACCTTTTTTCACATTTTGATGCATAGAAATCACCTCTTGGTGAACAGTCTGATAATAATTTGATCAAATTAATTGGTGAAATCTTTATGAGAATTTGCTATGTCAAGATATTGCAGACCGTTGTCAAGTTATTGTAGGTATTGGGAAAAATCTTGCTCATGTAAATGATCAACTGCCAGTAAATGATTGAATATCATTAATTTTGGGAGATTACAATATAATGTGCTTGTCACTCGGAATTCGTGCCATAAAACAGCAGAAGGTATTTATACCAGTCGTCTCCACATTTACATCTGTAGCTGAGAAAATCTATCGAGGTTTGCATTGTCTCCATTGTCAAACTATAAAGAAAAGCTGAGTCTTGATTGCTGAGAAACTTACAAGGTTAATTTTATTGATCATGGAGGGTATACCTCATGTTGAAGTTGTTTTGGCCTAAGAATAAAAATTGAAGTTGACACATGGCGCGGATGGTGAACCGAGGATAGGTCGCAATAAGACTAGCTACAGAAGATGCTATTTTGCAGAGCGTAATGTCATGGAATTATAGATTTGCAAGCTCACTGTGTAGCATTAGATAACTTCATCGCCTGCGAGTTGCTAAGTCAATCAAGCTAACGAGCGAGAGGGAGGGAGGGAGGGAGGGAGGAAGGGAGGGCACCGTTAAGTCAGCCAGCAGAAGAGATAAGTCACGTTGAGAAGTGTTCCTCAGCTTGCCAGCCAGTATTGTATGTCCGATCTTTCAATCAGTACGACGAGCCCTCCCCTCCTTTTTTTAGTGTTTCACCTCCTCGACGCATGGTTGAGATTAATTCGATCCAGCAGTGTACAATTACAATTCAGTTTATTCTAGGAAAAGATCTATAGATATTTACAAGCTACTATACTAACTTTATAATGTATTAGAGTAGTATTAATATTCGAAAGGATGCCACGCAGTCCATCCACCAAGCGATGACATGTGCATCCAGTAAGCGTCTTCATAGGCGTCTGCTTGGAAAAACCTCCAAAATGTTGACCAGTTGGGACAATGTGCTAGAATTATCAGATAACAGTTGCCAACGGAGATGGAGAATTTGCTTTAGCAAAAATGACCAACCCTAGCTGTCTGCATGAGTCTTCACTTGTTAAATTATACCCACCCTGAGTCCCATTTTAGTTCTAAGTGTTAGTTGGGCTAGAATTGTTTTCTTTTATTTTGTTGTTACCAAAAAAGAAAAGAGAGAGAGAAGTGTTTTTTTTTTCAAGTGACGTTTTTGCCTGAGAAACTCACATTTTTTAAGCTCCGTCCTCCTTTGAACTAATTTGGGTTAAAAAAAAAAATGTTCGAGTTACTTGTTTGGAACGCTTAAAGAGGGAGATACTCAAGCTGGATTAGGTCTACATTAAGGGCACAATTTTGGAATTGGCCAACAATGTGTGCGTGCACACACACATGGGAAAGCTGGAGCTACTGAATTGAGTAGGTACTGTTATCCGCTAAAGAGGGCAGATTACAATAATGGCCCTTTTTAATGTGGTGATAGGTAGTTAAATAGGAGTAAAATTGTTATTTTGTCCCCACTTCCAATTTCTTCAATGGATAACCCACAGCCACCAACCGCCATCAAACCAGTGAGAACTGTGTTCCATGGCCTTCACCGTAACCATCCACTCCATTGCTGTCGCCATCCCAAACCTCTGGCAGCATAATGGCGGACATAGTTACCACACAGACAACCTCCCCTGCTGCAAAAGCCCATTGCCGCTAGTAATGGCAGATCTAGACCCTCATTTGCCAACCTCGTCAGGTTGAAGCTGGTGTGTATGGTTGCTGGGGGCTGACAGATTATACACATGGGCATCCCTGTCATGGTGAATCAGTGGTGGGGAGTGGGGTGAAAGACGGTCGTGTGTGCAAGGGCTGATACATGTGTCCCTAGTATCATGCATGGTAAAACTAGTGTTAGGGTTAATGTAGCAAATTAGTCTCTTTAGTGGGTAATTATACTTTCTCAATTGGGTAGCTCTGGGTTTCCCTATGTATATATAAGGGGCTGATCTAGACATAGCGCCAGACAAACTACATTTGTCTAGCTGATCTAGGACCGTTCACGTCACAACGTGGGCGGTCCGGATCACATCTTTTAATCTTAAATTTTGCCAGCCGCCCATCTTTTTTGAGCAGTCCCTCGTAATGCCGAAATTGGCCCCCTTCTCTCTCCCCCTCTTAATCCCCAATCATCCCAAAGATGTAGTAAACCAAATGAGAGCCATTACCGTTTTTGATGGGAGGAACCATGTTGCCGGATCACCGCCACCACATTAACCACCACTTCAGATCGGCTGCCAGAACCACCATTACATGCCACACCAACCACCACCACATTGCTTCACCAGCAACCCACCACACGGCCGCACCAACCACCACAAAACACCGCCACTGCTGCACTAACCACGCCAGCTCACCGCCGCCACCAAAATCGACCACTGGCAAAACCACCACATCAATATCATCGACCAAATCACCTTCACTGCCACTGCTGCTGTCGCCATCGTCAACTACACCGTCCCCTCTACTTTCCGTCACCATCTTCTTTCGTAGATTCTCTAAAACTAACTTATGATGGTTCTTGTGAAGTTTTTCAGATTCAATTTTCTTCTCAAATCTTTCATCAGATCTCTTTGATTACTAGGTTTCCCATTTCTTCAAACTAATTTCTGAACAAAATCCATTTTTTAAATTGATTGGATTGGTGGTGGCTTTGAGCTTGAATGGAAGAAAACCTCAGCACGACGATGGATCAAAAATTGAATTGCATATTTAAGTGAAGAACTGTTTACTGATGCTTCGAATGGGATTGAATTCGTGGGGTTGTTGAAAGTGTTGATCTGAAATGAGCAAATGTTGAAGGAACAAATAAATAGGATTTCGAAATGTGTATCAACAGCCAAAAACTGGGGCAATTGGTGAACTTCTTAAATTAGAAAAAGGTATTTTGGGTAATTGGTGCCACTGCCCAAAAGAGGGGCTATGGTTGCATAAGCCATTACCCGTGTGCGCGAACAGAGAAAGAAAAGAGAAGAGAGGGGGGGGGGGGGGGGGGTTTGCTTTTTTGAGGGATTCCAGGTTTTTGCCACGAAGCACCCCTAAGGCTGTTTCTGATTAGAAATAATGAACTAACAATGCGTGCCACAGGACTGAAAAAACAAATAATCGAACTTCAAAACAAATTTGAGCATAGATATTGTGAGGAAAATGGTCAGAAATATGTCCTGTTGAGAAACTCTTACAACTGATTTTTATCGGGAAGCAGGAGCACCTAGCATATCAGTCGGTGCCAATAATGAAAAAGAAATGGATTACACGAATATCTTATTAGATTAGCTGTATATTCTGCCACTCTATTTCCTGTTTAATTTAGTTACCTTTACGTTTGATTATTGTTCCATTTTCTTCCTCCGTTCCGCTATCATGATTATCATGATTATAATTCACCTAGTTATCAATTTGAAACCTTACCTGACATTTATGTCAGCAATTTGAACCATTGTTTCTAGTTCAATGGTTTCACCGAAGTATACATCCTCTGTTCAAGTCAACGGTTGGTGTATGTGGGTGTCATCTAAACCCATAATGAGGTAAGGTGCATTGGGTTGAAGCGGGTGTCTGGGTAATAGATTAGGGGTAAAGCGGATAAGGGTCGTATTAATGTTGTCCTGTAGTAATTATTGAATGGAGCTTTACACTTTGGTGACCTGATCAACCATATCGGAAGTTCATTTGTCTTTCAAATTTCATGGGGTAGTATGACTAGCTTTGGGACGTAATTAACTCTTTTGCTTCTTGAATGCATGCTTGTGGCATAGTGGCTTAGAAGTGTCAAAGTCGGGCACATGTCCCAACCATTGTCCTAGTGTTGAGCGTCTGACATGGTGCTTAATGCATTTTGATGAAATCATCTAAAATTGGTCTGCTTGGACTAGAACAGGTCTTTTCCACCAATTGTTTTGACTTTGTTGAACCTTATAATTTGGGCTGCACCTTGACTGAGCTGTTAGTGGACAAGCTCGTTTGCAATCATTTGTTAATCAAATCAGCAAAGCATAAAGTCACGGCTTGCCAAATATACCATCCCAACTTCAACATTCTGATCCTTAATGCTCACGCGCATCAGGGCGGTGCAAGTGATTATATCTATAAACCGAAGATGCCTAGACCCAATCAGAATTGAAGGGCAAGTATTAGCCCAACCAAGATAGGATGCGTCTTAGATTGCCTGTTAATCATTTAGTCAAACTATCGAATTGAGTAAGCTTATGGGGTTATATTATGCATCCGTTGGCACCTAACTTTTGTGGCTCCTGAACACACACCAACGCACACAACATGCCATATACATTGAATTTGTATGTTCTTACACATCCGTTGGCACCTAACTTTTGTGGCTCCTGAACCACACCAACGCACACAACATGCCACATACATTGAATTTGTATGTTCTTACACATTATGTACCAGGATGAAAAATGTTGAGGCAGCAATAAATGCTGGCATGGCAGGACTTCAGTTCAAGAATGCAGATTTGCTGCGTCAAGATCTCTCTCTCCTAGGCGTTGACGTTTCATTTTACAAACAGACTAAATAAACAAGATCTGCTGGAACTTGGCCAAGAAAACATATATGCCTTCATCTCTTGAAGCCCTTGATATATCTGTCTTTAAGATATGAAAGCAGGTGTAAGAGTGGTCTTGTATCAGATATCTTTACAGAACCTAGCATTTTGAGCTTATACATTGTCGTTAATTGATAGATACAGGTCATTGATGTGACAGCTGTTTAATTTAATTCCCCACTCATTGTATTCTTATTTAAGCTATTGGTAAGGTTTCTTGACACGGCTAGTTCGGTGGACAAAGTATGTTGATGTTGTACGACTGGACGTAGGATCTATGTAGTGTATCCTGGAGAGAGACTACTAAATTCAGCTATCATGATGCTTTACAATCACAGATTGGGTGTAAGAATTGAATCAAGAGAGGAAGGAGACAACAGAAGAGGAGAGGAAGTAGAGCCGTATATTAGAGAGAGAGAAGAATTCAAAGTTTGGTTCACGAATTACATGCTTTGCTTCTCTTACTTTCCACATTTGGCGTTGGCGCCATTTAACTACAGAAAGGGTCACTAAAACTATTCAAATTGAAATTAAAAATATTTTCCAAATAATGTCGTCTGAACTTAAAGATAGGAGCTCAAACGATACCGTTAGGTCCTCGCGCAAAATTCAGCTGATCTTCTCTTCAATTCATGTTACTGCAACTGGCTTCTTAATGCGAATTTTAATAGTTTTGGCTTGACCACGAATTTGCTCAGCTTGGCCCCCTGCTTTTAATAGTTTTGGCTTGACCACGAATTTGCTCAGCTTGGCCCCCTGCTTGATCTGGTGAATCTCCTCTGTCATGTGCTGAACCTCTAGCTTCATTATCGGGGGATATGACATTCCCTCCCCCTTTATCCAATCCTTGTACCCAAGGATGCCAATTAGGAAACCTTGCTTTCATAACGTCCCAGTCTTCCCATGTTTCTTCTTCGTGATTTGCGCTAGACCATTTTACCAATACCTGGGTAACTACATCATTACCTCGTTTGATCATCCGATTGTCAAGAACTGCTACTAGTTCCATGAGAAATTGACCTTCATTACTAATAGGAGGTAGGTAATAGAAGGTGTAATTTGGTGTCCCACTTTTTTCTTGAGGAGGGACACATGAAAGACATGATGTACAGAGCTGGATTAAGGCAAATTCAACTCGTAAGCCACCCCTGCCTATCCGTTGCATTACCTGATCTGGTCCAAAATACCTTGGTGAAAGCTTCAGATTTTTCCTCAAGGCCAGTGAGGTTTGTTTGTAGGGTTGTAACGTCAAATATACCCAGTCCAACTTCGAATTCCCTTTTCGTGCACCTGACGTTTGTATATTGTTGTATTCGAGCCTGTGCCACCATCCAATTATCCTTGAGTATGCTTAACACCCTACTTCTGTCTTGTAAGTAGTCATCAAGCCCTGCCAAATTAGTTGTCTCAGGAGCTACAATACTCATGGTCCTGGGCTTATATCCATAAACTATCTCAAAGGGAGTCATTTTGATGGCTGAGTGAAAGCTGGTGTTATACCAATACTCAGCCAAGGATAGCCATTTGGCCCAATTATGTGGTCTGTTTCCACACATGCATCTGAGATCATTTTCAAGGCATTGGTTGACCCTTTCTGTCTGACCATTTGTTTCTGGGTGATAAGCAGCGCTGTGGGTCAGTTTGGTCCCCAATAACTTGAATAACTTGGTCCAAAAACCTTGTCTCTATCACTAACTATGGACTCAGGCATCCCATGTAGTTTAAAAATGACCTCAAAGAACTGTTGAGCAACTCCTTTTGCTATGAAAGGGTGAGTAAGAGCCACAAAGCGTGCAGACTTGCTCAACCTATCAACCACTACCAATATTGAATCCTTTCCATGAGACTTAGGAGGCCTTCCACAAAGTCCATTGATATGTGAGTCCACAAGTGTGTGGGAATAGGCAGAGGTTGCAACAACCCTGAGTATGGCAAATGCTCCTGTTTGTTTTGTTGGCACACCCCACATTCACTCACCATTTGGAAGACTTGTTGTTTCATTTTGGCCATTAGAAGAACATGGCTGCGCTTCTGTAGTGTTGTGCATGCCTGAATGTCCTCCAATACCAGTAGCATGTAGTTCTTCCACAAGCTGATCCTTTAGATGGCCTTTGCTCCTAACAAAAACCTTCTCTTTGTACCTCAAGATACCTTCTTGATATGAATAAAAGGAAGTAGCCATGGGCATCACCTGAAGTTTTTGAATGGCTTGCTGAGCTATGTCATCACCTTCTAAGTTGTCATGTAACTCTTGCTGCCATAAAGGAGTGATGGTACTAATTGCATTACATTCACTGGACTGTGTTTGTGGTAGCCTAGATAAGGCATCAACAACTGTATTATCCACTCCCTTCTTATAATGCACTTCAAAATCAAAACTCAACAACTTGGATAACAATTTTTGTTGTAACAAAGAAGTTACTCTTTGACCCAAAAGAAATTTTAAACTACTGTGATCAGTTCTTACAATGAAATGAGCATGGCACAAGTAAGAGCTCCATTTGGTCACTGCATGTACCAAGGCCAAGAGTTCTTTTTGTATAGGTAGATATCCCCAAATCCTTACTTAGATAAGCCAAAGGTTTGTTCCTTTGTATCAATATTGCCTCTATTCACAGGTCACAAGCATCTGTTTCCACTTCAAACGTAATTAAAAAGTCTGGTAATGCTAGGACAGGGGTGGTAACCATGGCCTGCTTGAGTGTGGGAAAAGCTGGGTCTGCTGTATCAGTCCAAGTAAAGGCATCTTTCTTTAACAGGTTTGTGAGAGGTTTACTGATTAAGCCATATTGCTTCACAAAATTTCTATAATACCCAGTTAATCCTAAGAAACCCCTCCAGTCCTTGAGAGTCTTAGGTGTTGGCCACTCTAGCATAATAACTATCTTACTTGGATATGTGGCTATTCCTTGACCATTGATCAGGTGCCCCAGGTACTCCACTTGCTTTTGAGCAAATACACATTTGCTATACTTGGCAAATAAGGTATTATCCCTATGTACTTGTAAAACAGTCTTCAAATGTTCCAAATGAGTCTCCAAATTCTCATTATAAACCAATATATCATCAAAAAACACTAACACAAATCTTCTGAGATAATTTTGGAAGATGGTGTTCATTATCATTTGAAATGTGACAGGGGCATTGATCAGCCCAAAAGGCATGACCTTAAATTCATAATGCCATGTGTGTGTTCTGAAGGCAGTTTTGTGCAAGTCTTCTTTAACTACTCTTATTTGATGATATCCACTTCTTAGGTCAAGTTTAGTGAAAATGTGAGATACACTTAACTCATATAGCAAATCATCAATCACAGGAATTGGATATCTATCCTTTACTGTAAGCTTGTTAAGTTCTCTAAAGTCCACACATAATCTCCAACTTCCATATTTTTTCTTGACTAAGAGAACATGTGAAGCAAAAGGAGAGCTACTATGTTGAATAATACTTGATTGTAGGAGCTTAGCAATGATCTTTTCTATCTCATTTGTTTGTATGTAGGACAACATGTATGGCTTTAAATTCATTAGTTTAGCTCCATCGACCAACCTGATGTGATGATCCTGACTTTTCTGAGGTGGGAGTCCTTTAGGCTTTTCAAATACATCTTGGTATTCAGTCAACATGCCTTGAATCTCATTTGGTAATTCATGTCCAAAAAAAGACCCTACATTGTTCTTAATCAACTTGTTCATGGCTTCGGCTATGATCATGTTGATAGTAGTGCCCTTAATTCTCCATCTTGTAATATAAACAGTGTGTTCTCATGCATGAAAGAGATGGTTTCTATCATAGTTGAAATTCACACATCCAAGCTGTCTCAACCATTGCATGCCCAGTACACAGTCACATCCACCAAAGGGCCATATTCTCATAGTAAACCCCATTTTCCATTTAAACCACTTGCAAATAGTATCAGTCTTGAGCCTGGTACCATTAGCCACTGTAACTGTGAGAGGTGTGGTAGTCTCAATTACACAGCCCAACTTCTCAGTTGACTGGGGATCAAGGAAGTTGTCTGTTGATCCTGTGTCAATCAGTATGCTAAACACCTTATGTCCAACATGTCCAGGAATTCTAATAATGTTGTGGCTGTGGTTATCAGCTAGTGCATGCACACCAATCTCAGGTTCAGTATTAGGTTCTGGAGGAGGCAGATGTGGTGTTTCATCAGGTGCATCAACATTTATGTCTTCTGTGGGCACAATTTCTTCATCATCTTCTACTATAATCATTGCTATAGATCTTATGGGGCAAACATTTTTATGTCCAGGGTCAAAGTTTGCTCCACATCTAAAGCAAAGACCCTGGGTAATCCTCCTCTAATGTTCTTTAGTTGAGTGTTGGTTAGTCTTGGGTAGGGGTCTAGGAGGTGTTGGTAGCAAGCCTATTTGAGAATTCACAAGGTAAGGGTTAGACATAGGCTTGAATGTAAGAGATTGTAGTGGTTTAGGTTTCAGTGTATGAGGTTGCAAAGATGGTTTAGAAGAATTGGCCATAGGGTTAGGTCCAATGGATATAGAACTAGGCTTAGAGAGGATATGGCTTTAACTGGTGGAAATGACTGATGTTTGTATGGGTCTGTGGTGTTTGAACAGATTCTGCATAGCTATTTCCTCTCTTCTTGCTATATGGATTGCTTTAGAGAGTGTTTCCACCTCAAATTGCTTAACTCGACTCCTTATTTTAGGTTTGAGTCCACCAATGAAACTTACACAGAAATAATTTTCATCCAAATAATCAAATTCTTGAACAACATGAGCCCTCATTGACTCAAACTTGTTGAAGTACTCATCCACTGATCCAGTTTGCACCGGTCTATTAAATCTCCCATCACATTTATTCTATTTGTCAAGGAAAATCTCGCATATAAATCCTTAACAAATCTTTCCCAGCTTACCTTCCCACGAGTACCAGCACTCAGCTTGAGCATCAAAGTGTACAGAGGCATAAGAGACCTTGTAGTCATCATGGATCGGGCAAAACTCAAAATACTGCTGGCATTTTCTAACCCAACCCCGTGGGTTTACACATCAAACCTAAGAAATGCTAATTTAGAAAATTTTGGTGAGGTGTTTCCGGCTGGAGGTGGAGTTGTATTTGCATTTTGATTGAGATTGTACTTAATCCTGTGATTTTTGTGGTTAGACTCCCCTTTTTCAGTATTATGGCGTATATGAGTCTTATTTCTAGCATTGATCTGAGCCATAAAGCTTATTAAATCGAATTTAAGCTCAGAGAAACCTTGTTGTAGGGCAGATTGACCTCGTTGAAGATTTCCAATGGTTGCTTCCATAGAACTCATCCGTATGTAATTTGCAGCAAATCTGACTTCCATGGCTTCCTGTACCTCCTGCAACTCAGCTTCAGCCATCTGGTTGTTCTTCACTGATCGTGGCATTATTATGGGCCTGTACAAAATTTAAAGGTTGAAAAGCTCAGGCCTCAATTAAGAGGCTCTGATACCAGTTATAGTGTATCCTGGGGAGACACTACTAATTTCAGCTATCATGATGCTTTAGAATCACATATTAGGTATAAGAATTGAATCAAGAGAGAAAGGAGACAACATAAAAGGAGAGGAAGTAGAGTTGTATATTAGAGAGAGAGAGAGAGAAGAATTCAAAGTTTGGTTCACAAATTACATGCCTTTCTTCTCTTACTTTTCACAATTTATGGATCTCTGCTAACAGAAATTCAAAAATAGGAATTCAAACTATTGGCGCTGGGGCCATTCAAAAAGGGTCACCAAAACTATTCAAATTGAAATTAAAAATATTTCCCAAACGATGTTGTCTGAAGTTAAAGACAGGAGCTCAAACGATGCTGCTAGGTCCTGGCGCAAAATTCAGCTGGTCTTCACTTCAATTCCTGTTACTACAGCTGGCTTCTTAATGCAAATTTTATTAGTTCTGGCTTGACCACGACTCTGCTAAGCTTGGTCCCTTGCTTGATCTGGTGAATCTCCTCTGTTCTGTGCTAAACCTCCAGCTTCATTACCAGGGGACATGACAATCTACTAATGGAGCTGAAGCGTTAGAAAAAAAAAAAACCAAGCCTGCCCCGGCCCCCCCTCAATACACACGCACCAAACCCCCCCAAGCACATTATTGAGACAACTATTATAGTTTCCTTTCCTTCTAGGGGTGTTACATTGATGGCACCAAGATTATAAAAATGTTGGGGAGGAGAGGGGTGGGGGTGTGAAAATAGAACCTTTACCTTTGAGATAACACCTTCACCCGCATACAGGTTTTGCTTCCACCACCATAAGTTTCCATGAGTACTGACGGTTCCATGATTATATATAGGTGTGTGGTACTTTGATCCACGGTTTAATCCGGGCTTTTGGTGGCTTAGGAGATATTGTTGGCCATTGAGAGTGGGGTTGGGCTCTATTCGTATTCCATCTTTATGTGTCTGTGTAGTCGTTGAGATTTGCGATCCTTGTCTTATATTTGGGTTTTGGGTTTTGCAATTTGGTTGGCATCTCCTCATCTGATGGTGGTCGAGTCTGGTGGCTTGGCACAGGGTGCGTTGTATTGTGGTGGTTCACGGTGGCATGGGGTTGATAGGGTGGCCAAAAGAGGTTTTCTTAACTGCTAGGAGCCTTTCTTCCTTCTGTTCCCCTTCCCTGCCTCGTAATATCCCCTCCCCTCACTAGCTCTAGGTTCTATGTCGGTTGCTAGGGAATAGTTAGGGGGTCTCTATGTGAAGTTAACGAGGAGACGTTGGTTGGATTTGGTAGCTCTTGGGGGTAGGTAGGGGTAAAGCAGGCTGAGGTTTGTGTGGTGGAGATCGGCGATGAACGTGTTCCGTGGTTGGGCTGGTGATGGTTTGTGTCAGCATTGGGGTGGGTTGTAGTTGGCCGTGGTTGGCGGTGGCGCTAGCACCGGGTTTGTCAGTGGGTGGTGGTAACACACATGGTGGCGTGTGGGCAGGGGGCTAATTGGGGCATGAGGTAGGTATGTGCAACTGTTGGTGTCTTTTGTAGACAGCTATCCTTTGTGGGTATTGCTAGGGATGGGCACGGTTTGATGTGGAGGCTGAATACGAAACTGAAATAATCATAAATTCAAACCTTAGTTGAACGTTGCGGTTTCAACGATTTGGACGTATTAAACGGGTTGGTTTATATGGATTGACCGGTTTAGGCTTGTAGTAACCATTGGACTTGTGTGGGCCTATTCATTGACTACTGGGCTTTATAATATACATGATCACAAGTTTCTTATAGCTTAACTACTAAAATTAGGGTAGAGTTTGTTTATATGTGTTGTCACTACATCATAAGTATGGAAAAAATTAGATAATAACTAGGATTTTAGCAAAATTTAAGTAATTTAAATTCCATATGTATGGGTTCAATTTAGAACGGTTTCAAACAACAAAATTGAAGCTAACGTTCTGTTTGAAAAAAAAAAAAGCCAAATCGATTGATTTTTTAAAATAAGTTTGTGATTGGCTGCATAGGTTGGTTTGGTTTGACCGTCTGGATCAGTTTGAACGGTTTAAATGCTCACTCCTAGTTTATGCCATGGGTTCTTTGGCTATGTGGTGTGAGATGTTTACTTGATTCCGTTTGCTGACATTAGGGTACGCTGTTGACTTTATTTTTTGGCTTGTTGTGTGCTTTAGTTACTTATTTTTTTGTTATGTTACCTTTAGGACAGGGTTGTTGTCCTTTGTTTATAACCAGTGTCTTAGTTAGAATAGCAGTGCGCTAATCCTTTACGGAGGTAATCATCGTTGCGTCTTGGCGTCTAGCAGACTTTTCTTTATTAAGGAAGTAAAAGTTTGAGTAACGTGAAAAACTCAGGTAAGAAACCTACCAATGCTATTTTCAAGGAAAATCCTTCAATTATCCAATGTTACTCACAAAAAGGTACAATTTTCATTAACTTCCATAGAGAGCAGATATCAAGTTTATGGTAGTTAACCATGACAAGGCCAAGTAAGTGAAAAGCTATATAGGTTTTGATTTAACATTAGATGTGAAGAATGTACTAAGTGACACATGCTGAGAGAATATGACTATGTTCTTCCTCAATGAAGATCCTCAAGCAAAAATAAAAATAAAAATAAAAATGCAAGAGACGTGGAGGTGAATTGGAATGCAAAAGTGAGGAGCAAAATTAAATGCCCATATATGAAGATATTAGACATGCTATCATTTCAACAGAGACTGCTATGGTGCTTCTTTGGATTGAAAGAGGTGGATTTCATCAACATGGTGCTGAAATTATTCTCAATATGAGAAGTGAAAGAAATACGACTTCAAATGGAATAAAGAAATCAAGTTCAAGGGGAGCGTTGAATGAAAAACTTGATTAGTAGTTTCGTTGACTAGATTATTGTAGATTAAGGAGAAAGTTTGTGTACATGGATGGTATGTACCTGCGCTGTTGGTGTATCTTAACGTCAAATTCCCCTTTGCTATTTTTACAAGAATAGTTTTGAAAAAACATTAGAATTTTGAGAAAAACTTTTAGATACTTTAACCCTACATTGCTTGTAAGTGAAAAGTTGAGATTTTCTTACATACTTTAAGCCTCTGAAAAGTATTTTTCTCACATTGGCTCCTTAAAGGAACTTCAAGAAGTATACAAGGGAATACTCATTGGCCTCTTAATAAGATATGCTTTTGGTTTAGACTTGCACGTGCAAGAGGGGAAGAAGTCCTTCCCCACACTTTTTGCACGCCAAAAACTCAAGCTTTCTCTTTTTTGTCTCTTGTCCTGATTTTCTATACCCTTAGACTTATGAGTATTTTGATAAGGTATCAGTTGAAGCTTCTGCTTCATTCATTTGTGCAGATATACAAGTGAAGCAACAGTAAAATCTGCGTTGGAGTTCAATTGAGTGTGCTCCAAGCTGCATCTTCTTCTGTTATACAATATAAGGCTTGAAGGTCTTGCTCTGATACAGATAAAAAGAATGCTCCCTGTCAAATAGTAGGTACCATGATTGGATCCTAAGTCTCGAGGAGCGTTGGAGGCACGGGAGGAATTGATTCCACGATTCTAGTGTTTAAATGCATATTTGAATTACAGATGTCAATTGAAAAAATTCTGGAGGTGACGCGTCAAGAACCTTATTACACCCGTGGTAATCTAAAGGGGCGCGAATCGTCTTAAGAGAATGACCTAATCAGCCTCTTAGCCAGTTAAATTTCTTGCTTTAATTTGTGAGTTGTCCTTACCATTTTCTTGTATCACTTTAATACGATTTCATGTTTGATTCTACCACCTCATCTACAGCTCTTGTTGCCAACTCGAATGACTTGAATAAGCCATTTCATTTTGGTGGATAAAACTTCAAAAGGTGAACTACCAAGGTATTATTTTATGTTAAGTTGATGAAGGTAGTTTGAGTTTTGTTCATACCCTATTCTGGTCGCACCCCAAGACCCGCCAAGGGACCCACTTTGCACGACACATCACCCAGTCAGCGGTCAACTTTTCAACGCTCGAGGGCCGGTCAAAGCAACGCATGCTCAAGTCACGTGAACCATTCGTGAAGCGACTTCGGCGTGCCTTCCACCCCAAGGGGTCGGCCTCCCTCTAGGGTCGGCCTCCCCCAAGGGTCGGCCTCCCTTGGGGGTCGGCCACCCCAAGGGGTCGGCCACCCTCGGGGGGTCGGCCTCCCTCTAGGGTCGGCCTCCCCCAAGGGGTCGGCCACCCTGGGGGGTCGGCCACCCCGAGGGGTCGGCCACCCTCGGGGGGTCGGCCTCCCTCTAGGGTCGGCCTCCCCCAAGGGGTCGGCCACCCTTGGGGGTCGGCCTCCCCTAAGCGTCGGCCTCCCTTGGGGGTCGGCCACCCCATGGGGGTCGGCCACCTGCCTTGAACACCGACGCCGTCACCTTTGACCCCACCACATTGTCACGACGACCGTCGCTCGCGGCCGCACTCCGCCATAGTCGCGACAACCGTCGCTCTCGGCCGTGCCCCTTCGTCGCGATGACCGTCGCCCGTAGTCTCGATGACCGTCACTTGTGGCCGCTCTGTCGCCATGACAACCGTCGCTCACGGTCGCGCGCCATCCACGCAACGACCCTCGTCGCTCGGAGATCACTCTGCGACCCTCGTCGCCCGCACTCAACCGCGCCCCATGCGCTGCAATCATGTTATATGCTCACGGGATAGGCTACTCCTCCAGGACACTATCTCCGCCGGGGTGCCTGCGTGACTGGCCTACGTGCTCTGGCACTGGGGGCTCGCGTCGGCACCCCTAAGGACTATGACCCCCGGGTCACTCCGAGATGGGAGCAGGTCTTCGGAAGGGCATCTTGCCTAGTCCACCTGGCAGCTGGGCGTCGGGTCTTCCCCACCGCTGCCAGGACCGTGGGATTCAGTAAGGGCTTGGACTGGAGGCTGGGGCAACGGGCTACTCTGACCATGCTACCGCGGCATGATCAGTCTCCTCAGACAGGCAGAGAGATGTTGCAAGGGCAGGGCAGCACGAACTTAGGGACCGGCAGTCCAACGAAGGGTCAGTGCGTTGGCCCCCTGGTGACGTGTCGTTCCCAGGGGGCGACACATGTCAACTTATGACACATGCACATTTTTGCCTATAAATAGTGGACTTTGGAGCTTTTTCAAGGATCGGATTCTCATTTGGACTTTTCACTTTCTCTCTCTAAAGGAAACATTCTCTCTGGAATTCTAGTGAGAGAAATATACTTGAACTCCCGTCTACGGACCCTGGACGCCATACCCTCATTACGGACTGCAGACTGTCGGTCCTGTTCATCGTCACCTTGCCTGCGCAGCACTGCCACCCCTCACGACCTGTCTGGGGAGCCTTGTCCTCGGCCCTTGCGCCGTCCTTGCTGTCTCCCACGTTGCCTACCTGGAAGCCAACTCAGACCGCATCCTTTGTGGCACCTCCACGTATCATCGAACCATTTCCGGCACCATCAAGTTTTAACTGCCAAAAATTCAAAGGAGGTGGATACAAAAAGTATGGACGAGGAAGAAGTGGTGGAGCATGAAAAACATGTTGCAAAGTGAAAAGATGACGAAGAAAATTGTCGTAATTATTTTCTTAATTGTATTTCCAATGAGCTTTATGATTACTATTC
The DNA here is from genome assembly GCA_033070095.1 of Escallonia herrerae. Taxonomy (NCBI): domain Eukaryota; kingdom Viridiplantae; phylum Streptophyta; class Magnoliopsida; order Escalloniales; family Escalloniaceae; genus Escallonia; species Escallonia herrerae. The sequence goes on from JAVXUP010000204.1 coordinate 233,547, forward strand.
TCATACTTACAATTCCGTCAAAAGAACGTGGAAAGCGTTGCAGCAAAGTTACGACACCGGAAAATCAGAAAAAAAAGAAATATGCAAGTAGCTGCTATTTTAACTATAAGATATAAAAAATATGTCATTTGTAGCTCAGACGCACGACCTCCATATGGTTGTTCACGAAATTATCTCCGCAGGAATCGGTGTAGATGAATAAATGCAAGTGGCTGGAATCATTGATAAATTGCTAATTTGTGGAAGAACTTTTGAAAAGGCCTACATCACAAGTAATTGTAACAGTCCATTGTCCACCTCATGGCTCGGCTTCAAATTGAGGAGGAAGCGAGAAAGTGAGATAAGAAGAATGAAGCCTTTACTAACGATGCATATGCCAATGATGCCAATAACAATTAAGGTAACGTTAATGGTAATGGTAATGGTAATGGTAATGGTGCTAAGGTAAACTTCCTGACATCCAATGATACTGCTCCTTAGGGTCAAAACAATTTTCAAAGGCAAAAGAGTTTTTTGAATGCCAAAGGCAAGCATATGAAAGCAAAGGTTATAAAATTAAAATTCTTTCTATGCCTCAAAAAAGTGGAACCGAGGCCGTCCTTCCAATCGTGCAAATGGCAACAAGAAAAACAAGAACAAAAAATTAACAATTCTAGTAACAACTATTTTACAAATGAAAGTTTTAGAAATGGTGCATGTATTATACGTGGAAAACATGGGATGTTAAAAAATTTTGCCATAGAAAATTCAGTTCAATTCCACAGGCAAATGTTATCGAGGAACCACATATTGCTATGATTTTTAAAATAAATCTCCTTTGAAAATAGGGAAGGATAGTTGGCTGATTCCGAGGCATCAAGACATTTTTGTCATGATAAAAATGTATTTAAAAACAATGTCCGTATTGAAAAAGATAAGAAAATTTTACTGGGTGATTCTCGCTCCACCAAAGTCTTAGGCATGGGAGATGTTGTTCTTTACCTCAGGTATATTTTTGAACCATTAAGGACATGCTGCACACTCCAGATTTTAGGAAGAGCTTAGTGTCCAGTTATATGTCTTCTCAACAAGGCAAGATTCAAGCAAACCTTGGAGAGTCTGATCAATGTGTTCTTTCAATCACCAGCATGTTTGTTGATTGAGGTCGTGCATGCGATGGTATGTTTAAGCTCAATGTTGAAATGAATAAAAAACCTACTTCCGTTTATACTGTTTCTTGTGTTGCATATGTGACATGCCCGTCTTTGTCACATAAATGAGAAATATTTCAAAGATATGAGTCTCGTAGGACTTTTGTCTAAACTCCATACTGAACTTGAAAAATGTGAATTCTGTAGCATGATCAAAATCACTGAACATTCTCACCACAAAGTCTAAAGAAATTCTTAGTTGCTAGAGTTGATTCATTTAGATATCTGTGAATTAGTACAGGTGGTGGAAAAAGATACTTTATCACTTTTATTGATTATTTTCCTAGATACTGCTATGTCTATCTCATGAAAAATAAAAGTGATTCTTTTCAAATGCTTACTGATTTTATTATGGAAGTAGAAAATTATTTTGATAAAAGGATAAAAACATTGAGAAGTGATAGACGTATGCAGTATGACTCTGTAGGCCTTATCACATATATCTAATCATTATGGATAGTTCATGAAACTACCCATCCTTATTCGTCTGTCTCTAATGAGGTGGGCAAGGAGAAAAATAGTACCTTGATCAATTTGATCAATGCTATTCTTGCTAGCTCTGGTGCACCTAAGAATCTTTGGGGTGAAACTCTCTTGATCGCAAACTATGCCCTTAATGGAATGCATAGAAGGAAAATCCTCAAAATGTCTTATGAATTATGGGAATATCAAAAATCAAACTTAGAATACCTTAGACTTTGAGGTAGAGGTGAGCATTTAAACCGTTGAAACTGATTCAACCGTGAAAACCGAACTAACCAATCCGTCTATTTCCAAACTACTCTAAAAATCAATCGGTTTGGTTTTTTTTTTTTTTTCCAAACTTTACATTCGGTTAAGTTAGGTCGGTTCGGTTCGAATTTTTTTGAAATCGCATAAACCGAACCAACCGTATATAATATAACATATTAATATTTTGACCTAATTCTAGTTATTTTTTACTAACCCTAGTTATCTAACCACTCATATAAAATGGAATAAACCCTAAATCTCTTGACGTAATACATATTTTCACTCGTCGCTTACATATCACTAAGTGTTATTAATTATGATAAAAAAAATTCAGTTTTTTGAACTTATTAGCATGTATAAGTTATTAATTAATTTTTGGGGCTAAGCTTGCCCAAAATTGAGTTTGGACTTTGGCCAAAACCGATTAACCGTTCAAACCGATCTGTTCAATCTGTTTACTAAGCATGATAACATTGTTGGGCCCATTCTCTAACAGCTTAAACTTTTAGAGCAGATGGTAACTTAACATGGTGTCAGAGCTCTGGTTTAGCAAGGTCTTGGGGTCTGATTTTTTCTGCTTGCATATTTGGCCCCCCTTTATCATAGTGCTATTTGCACTCAGTCCTGTTTATTTCTGTCTTGATTTGTCTCTCCACGTGCAATCAGGGGCTTACACGTGAGGGGAATATTAAGCATGATAACATTGTTGGACCCATTCTCTAATAGCTAAAACCTTTAGAGCAAATGGTAACTTAACACTGTTTAACTCGCAAAAACTGAACCGTTCAACCATAACATTTTTTCCCCCTCAAACATAGGTTGGTCGGTTCGGTTTGATTTTTAGCGTCCAAACCGAACTGTACTCACCCCTACTTTGGGGGTGCTAATTTTGTGAGGATTTCTTACTAAAAAATTCTCAGGTTAGGAATTATTTTTAGTAAATTTTACTTTTTTTTTTATCTCTTTTCTTTTTAGTAATTAAACTTCTAAACTTCGTTTTTTTTATATGGTTACCATATCAGCTATATGTACAAGAAAATTGCTTATTTCTACTTCATGACAAATGTTAATTTATTCTATTATAATGAAGTTCAATCGTAAAAAAAAAATAAGACTTGAATCGTGCAATAAATTGTATTATACAGTTCAAAAATTTTGAAATAGATGATTATAATACACTCGCCCCATCTTGGTACAGATGTCCGGGCTAGTTTAGAGCGGCATTAAACAGATGGAGCGAGAATAACTCTTTTTAATCTTTGCTACAAGATCCAATCCACAACGCATTTATAAACAGATCGAATAATTCTTTTTTTATCTTTTTTTTTATAAACAGATCGAATAACTCTTTTTTATCTTTGCTACAAGATCCGATCCACAACGCATTTATAAACAGATCGAATAACGCTACAACATCCGGTCCACAACGCATTTATAAACAGGAAGCACAAAAATCAAAGAAAATGTATCAGAAAGAATTCATTTCCAGCGTGCAAGTCTTCTTCTTCTTCATCATCTTCTTCACAGCCTCACCCAGCGCCTTCTCTTCCTCTCCTCCATCGCCAAACGCCCCCATTACAAGTTCCCCATCTTTCTCCGCCCTTTTCTTCTCACCAACGGGCCGTATGACCACCAATGTCGCCCCCTTCATCACCCTTCCTGACCCCTCCAACTCCAGCTCCGGCACGTGCCACATCTTCATCCTCAACGCCGGCACTCTGCTCCTCTCCGCGGCCGCTTCCTCGTTTGCTTCCGTCGAACTTCTCAATTCTTCGATTTCCTCCTTCGCCATACGTATCCTCCCTTGCTTACCCGCGTCCGTAATCGCCGCATTTTCAAGCAATCTGTGCTCTGGTACCAGCTTTTGCAGCAAGTGGTGCCTTGAGGATGCCGCTATCAAGCATGAAACAGTCCAGACTACTCGCAGCTTCAAGTCTTCGTCGCTGAAATTCGACTCAGGCGCCGCATCTTCGGCACTGTTGTCCGATTTTTCACAAGATGTTGCTCCAAGTATTACGCAGCTCTTTAGCTGGCTTCCGAACTTGGCATTCCACTTCAGCAAAACCCCGCCGTCACTTGACCCAATGTCACTGCCGTGACCGGGAAGTTCCAAGCTCAAGGATCGAATCTCGTCGAAGCCCTTGAGAATTTCATTAGGCGAATGCAGCGAAACGTCGTCGTCACATGAACACGACGAAGAATCACTTGACTTCCTTAAAACAAATCGTGTCAAAAGCTGAAGTGGTTTCAGAACGGCGCTTTTGATAACCCTATTCAACAACGCCTTGCGCGGCTTACCGGCGGCGGGTTTCGAGTCATGATCACCACACACCTTGCTTTCCTTGTTCTTCACCAGAATGCCATCGCTGCGACGAGGAATAGCAACAGATATAGTGCTTATTTGTGGGATAATGAAGCCGAAACGCTTGCAGACGGCCTTGCTGCGGCAGAGGGATTGGCCGTCGTGCAACTTGTTGAAGATGACAAGAAGGATAACGTCCGGCAAGCGATCAAAATGGTCTTGTTGGTCCTGTGCAGAAGTCATATCTCCTTACTTAGATTGCGGTATATAGACAGATAGATAAGTAGATCAGAGAAGTCTTGTGAGCAGAAGAGGAACAAAGTTGAGCATTATATATGGAACTGCCATTGGAGGAATCAGGAAGGTTGGTCGGGGAGAGAGAGAAACCGGGGGCGCTGACCTGCGTGGGCACACACGTTGGAAGAGTGGATTATTTGACTTAGAAAATTGTCTTGATGAGGCGGCATTTGGGTTTGTGAGTCAAAGTTGGGGTTTGAGGAGGTGGTTTCTACGTGGCAGCCTCATCTTAGAATTCAATTCTTGACGCCAAACGATGTCGACCCAGACCCAGACCCAGACCCCGACCCCGAGGTGCATGTTGTTCACATGGCTTAGCTTTATTAGGACCCTGCCACACGGATACGAAATATCTGAAGTCTAAGAGATCATCATAGTACAAAAGTTCTAGAGTCTGCAAATAAAGAACAAGAAACATGAAATAAATAAGTGTGATTTTATAATATCAAGGACAGGCCTGTTTTGTTCTCAAATACTGCCGGGCAGAAATTAACAATAAAGTTTTCCTTCTTAGTTAGGCTCCAGACCACTTTGTCTTCACACATTCCCTGAGGAGGAGGAGGAGGTATGTGATTCATTTCTTCAAGCCACTATTTTAGAGTCAAAGCTCTAGCAGGAGGGAGATTCCATCTTTGATCTACTAGTATTTTAGCTACTTTACAATCCCTTTGTAGCCCTGGATCATATAGTATACGATTACCATATTTCTCAATCAGGGCTCCCCCCGGCAACCAATCATCATACCAAAGCAAGGTTGTTTGACCAATTCCTATTTTATAGAGTACCGGTTACTACATGGTCCTATTTTATAGTTTACGCTGCTTAGGGTAACAATTACTATTTGTATACAGGAAATAATACTCTCTTTAGGAAGTCAAAGTCCCCTTAATGCTCTTAGCTTGCTTGGATTTGGAGCCCTCACCATCTCCCCCTTAGCATAATCCGATCCAGTTGCTGCATCATTGTTTGTAGCAGTGCTAGGGATTTATCTTTTAATTAGTCAACAAGTGATTTCAAATATGGATCTCAAAGATAGATGTCTCTTTTGCACCAGCTTGTTAATCATCGATTGCGTCAAATTAGCCTGCAAATTGAGCCTCCATCACGCTTACATGCCTATCTCATCGGTGCTTATTCATTTTTTAACTTGTATATTCGATTGGAATGGTTGTAGCTGCTTAAACTTATATGTGAGTTCCGGTGTCAGCTGCACTGGGTTGTTACTACGTGTTAGAATGGAAGAGAAAATGGATTTTGTATTCTCATATCAATCATTGTTGTACACAACATTCTATTTCTATTGTCAATCTACATTTGAATTTTGTACATAAGATAAGATAAGATAACTACACAAGATAACTACACATTTGAATTGTTAGGTGGTTTAGATTTGTGATAAGTGGTAGATTGCTTGGATACTTTAATAGCCCCCCGCAAGCTCAAGGTACTAAGAACGTTGAGCTTGAATCACAAACGATGGAAATGCGACATCGATAGGGGCTTAATAAAGATATCTACAGGTTGATCAATGCTTGAGATAAAATGAACTTTCAGAGTACTCTTGGCAACTCGCTCTCTGACAAAATGATAGTCAATTTCAATGTGTTTGGTGCGAGCATGAAAGACCGGATTGAGAGTGAGATAAATTGAGCCGATGTTGTCACACCAAAGGGTGGGAGGCTGAGACGGGGAGAACCCAAGTTCAGATAGAAGGGAGCGTAGCCAATCCACTTCAGATGCCACTTTAGCAAGAGCTTTGTACTCATCTTCAGTGCTTGAACGAGCCACAGTGGGTTGTTTTCGCGAGCTCCACGATATGAGATTAGGGCCAAGGTAAACACAATATCCATTGGTAGAGCGGCGATCATCAGGACACCCAGCCCAATCTGCATCAGAAAAAGCAGAGAGTGAACGATGGGGATTTGAGTAGGAATAGTCCATAGTTGAGAGTTTCCTTAAGATAATGCAAAATTTGCTTGACCGCAGACCAATTTTCAGATGTCGGAGACTGCATAAATTGAGCAACTTTATTTACAGAGAATGAGATATCTGAACGGGTGAATGATAACTACTGAAGAGCTCCAACATTGCTTTGATAGACTGTAAGAGATGTGTGTGGATTACCCAAATGACGAGATAAATGTGTTGACGAGGACATAGGAGTGTGGACGGGTTTGGCATCTGAGAGGTTCATGAGAAGATCAGTGATATACTTTCATTGCAAAATTAGAAGTCCATTGCTCGAGTGAATAACTTCAATGCCTAAGAAATAGGTGAGAAAGCCTAAGTCCTTGATAGAGAATTCATAGTTTAAATCACCAACAAGAGTAGAGATTGATTTTGCAGAGTTGCCTGTAAGAATGATGTTGTCAACATAAATTAGGACACATATAAATATGTTGTGTCGCCGGAACAAGAAAAGAGATGTATCAGATGTGTAGACAGTGAAGCCCAACTAACGAAGTCGAGTGGAGAGACGCGCGTACCATGCGCGTGGGCTTGTTTGAGATCATAAAGTGCTTTACGCAGTTTGCAAACATTCGATGGATGCTTGGAATGCTAAAATCTAGGTGGTTGAAGCATAAAGACGTCTTCGTCCAAAAATCTATTCAAGAAAGCATTATTAACATCACATTGACGAAGAGGCCAGCCCAGAGAAATAGCAAGGGAGAGAACTAGACGAACAGTAATGGGTTTTATAACCGGACTGAAAGTCTGGCTATAGTCGATGCCTTCTTGTTGTTTGAAACCTTTTGAGACTAAACGCGTCTTGTATCTATCAATGAAGCCAACAACATGTCGCTTAATGTGAAATATCCACTTCCAACCCATAACGTTAGCATGAGAAGGAGGTGGAACTAAGGTCTAGGCTTGGTTGCAAAGGAGGGCACTGTACTCTTCTTGCATGGCTTGACGCCATTGAGGGTGTTTAATGGCTTGAGAGTAGCATGAAGGTTCAATTTCACACACAAAGGCAGAAAGTTGGTATTTGGACACATTAAGAACTTTTGGTTTGCGGGTTTCGTCTTGGGATCGAGTGATCATAGGGTGTTTGTGTGTAGGTTGAGCTGCCGTAGTAAGAGATGTATCATGAGAGGGTATTATTTGATTGGGCAAAGAGTGAGAAGAGAATGTTGTTGGTTTAGACGCATAGGCAGATGAGGTAGCAGCCGGTTTAGATTTGGAAGCAGGGAAGGCAGGAGAATTTTGAGAGATGTGTTGGGATGAGGTGGTTAAATGAGAACTTGAAATTGAGGTTGAAGAATTTTGTGGGATGTGTTAGGATGAGGTGGTTAAAGGAGAATTTGAAATTGAGGTACGAGATGAAGACAAAGTTGGAGATAATGGGGATTTAAAATATAGGGTATCTGAGGAAACATTTGAATTTAAATGAGAGGGATGTGAGAGAGGGGAAGGGGATGTGGGGCGTGAAAGAGTGGAGGAGTTAGAGAGGATATGGTCAAATGGAGGTGGACCCACCTGATTTTGTGGGATGGAGGATGGGACATCAAATAATGGGAAAGTATGAGGGTGGGACCCATGCGGCGAGAGATTTAAGTGAGAAGAATTTGTGGGGAAGGAGGAGTGTGCAGGTGAGTGCCGTGAAGGAGATAGTGGGGACTGGCGGTGGCTAAGAGGGGAATTTGAAGAAGAGGATAAATTTGATGGGCAGGGCCAAGAAGATGCAGTGGAGGAATTAAGGAATTGGCAGAAGGGGTAGACTATAGAGAAACAACGGTGGAAGAGGAGTTTTGTATCCCACGTGACAACACTTCAGCCGGAAAAATAGTTTCTTAAAAAATAACATGAGGCATAATATATACACGGCCATTACTAGTGTCCATGCAGTTGTAACCTTTATGAATCGGACTGTAGCTAATAAATAAGCACGCTTTCAACCTATAGTTTAATTTATGTGTAGTATAGGGTTAAAGACACGGATAGCATAAGTAGCCAAACGCTTTTAGGCGGTGAAAATCTGGAGGTGTACGAAAACAATTTTTCCAGTGGACATAAATTTTTAGTAGTGGGGAGGGTAGTCTGTTGATGAGAAACACAGCAGTGCTAAAGGCATCATCCCAAAATCTTGGAGGGAGATGTGCATGGGCAAGAAGAGAAAAACCGGTTTCAACCACATGCCGGTATTTGTGTTCAGCTGCCCCGTTTTGCTCATGCGTGTGTGGGCACGATAGGCGGTGAAAAATGCCATTTTGTTTGCCAAAATTTTGAATATGACGATATTCGCCACCCTAATCAGTCTGGAGAGTTCGAATTTGGTGACCTGTTAAATTTTTCACTAACTTTTTAAATTGAATGAAAACATGCAAGACATCGAATTTGAGCTTGAGAGGGAATATCCAAACATATCGACTGAAGTCATCAATAAAATGAACATAGTAACGAAAACCTTGATGAGAGAGAACGAGAGAAGGCCCCCATAAATTACTGTCTATTATTTTCAAAGGAGACGATGACATTACATGAGAAGACTGAAATGGAAAACGCTGACTTTTGCCTAGATGACAAGCATCACATGAAAGACTACTTTTATTCTTGTCAACCGGAATTGAAAATCTAGACATGACTTGTGAGACAACAGTGAGAGAGATGTGTCCCATCTGATCATGCCAGAGCATGAGCGGTGCACGGACACCAACTAGAGCAGTAGGAGGCGATGACATTGGAGATGAAGGGGGTGACGAAACAAGCTGATATAGACCATTGTTAAGTTGGCCTTGAAGGAGAATCGTCCCCGAAACGCGATCCTTAACAAAAAAAAATAATGAGGGTGAAATTCAAAGAAAATATTATTGTCAGTAGCGAATTGACGAACGAATAACAAATTCTTAGAAATGGACGGAACATGAAGCATGCACTACAAGAAAAAATGGGTTTTAGCGACGGGGAAATCCGTCGCTAAACGCCCAAACTCTGTCTCTAAAAGTTTTAGCGACGGATATACCATCGCTGAAAATCCCTTGTATAAAAGCCCGTTACTAAAAGTTTGGCGACAGAATTTTCAAATCCGTCGTCTAATATTGCACTTTTTGTGACGGATTCATTTATTAATTAGCGACGGAATATCCGTCGCTAATTATATTTTACTAATTTTAATTTATTTTATGTTTTGTATAATTAGCGACGGAATAAATATTTTAGCGACGGAATGTTCCGTCGCTAAAAAGTTGATAGAAGAAACACTTTTAGCGACAGAATTAATCCGTCGCCAAAAGTCAAATTTTTAAAATTTTTTTCTATTACCCAGACCTGTAATAAAAATTTTAATTCTCAACAACGCACAATAATCAATACACAAAGAAATATATACAATCAATTATAAAAAATACTCATGATGTACAAGCCGGGCGGGGGAGGGGGGGGACAAGCTGGGACCGGGCACGCAAAGGGGCTTATCAGGGATTGCCGAGTCTCGGATCTGGATCCTGCTGATCCGGGGCCTGCTCGTCATGTCCAACAGCGGTACCCTGCTGATCCTGCTCCCTGATCATCCTCAACACCACCGTAGCAATGCGCTGGATCTTCTCGTCGTCCAACGGATGCCGAGGAGCCGATGTCTGTGGAGGGGCAATGGGGGGGGGGGGTGAGGACGCTCCTATCACGACACTAGCAGTCGTGCTAGGCAGGCCGTATATGCGGCCTTTCGGTTGATTGACGACCTCCGGCATATCCAGCCATCGCTTCAAAGCCCCAGTACTCGCACCCGTACTAGTGGACGTTGATGGCTGTCCGGACTTCCTAAGCTGTTCATATAAGGCCTGCAAAAATAGTGATTTAAAGATATATTAGGGCATTAATTAACGCAACAGACATTGAGGATAGAAAGAAAAAATTAACAACTTAATTAAACACATCGACTTACATCGATCCGCCGGGCAATATCCGAAACATAGTCGCCGGCCCCGCACGCCTCGTCCTTGTCTTTCTTCCGCATGTGCGTCTGATTATACGTCAAAGCTATGACTTCATCCTCCTCTAGATCCGGATTCTGGACCGCATTCATGTGTCGGACGATGTCGTGTGGCACTGACCCCCCCCATGTGCGTCGGATCTCTGTTCTGTCTGTTCTCGGCCCCTTTCTTACTCTTGGCGTCCCAGCCTGGATCCGTTGCGCACCGATCTATCATCTCCCCCCATATAGTCGGAGATATCCAATGTGGGGGATATGTTTTCATCTCCGTCATCGGGGCACCATTGGGCAGCATCTTCTTCGCCAGGTCCCGTGCGTCGTGGAGCCATCGGCGGTAATTCTTGGCGATGTAAGAAAAGAAGACCTGCTGCCCCAGTGCCTGCTGATCAGCCGAGTCAAACGTGAACCCCTCCTGCAAGGCATTCAATAACACAAATTAATTTAGAAAACAAACTCTAATTAAACAAATACTATCGCAGGAAAAAATACTTCAACGTACCAGCCACTCCTCCCATAGGGACTCCCTCGTAGCGGCATCCCAGTCCTTCCAGTACAGGCGTGGCTCGATGAATCGTCCCTTCACAAGAACGCCGATCTTCGTCCTCGCCTGATTCTCTAGGATCCTGCCAAAGAAGTAAATAAATAAATTAATACAGTTCAAATATAAATTAACATCCCAAATGTACAAAATAAGGCATGATGTGATTTTATTTTACTTACAGGCCCTCTTGGGTGAGCGTAACTCTCTGTTTACGCTGGGGGTCAATGCGTACCTCGTGTGTCGGGCCACAGCCTCGTCGAGATCCTACAAAACACAGACATTAATACAGTTCAAATATAAATTAGCAAAAATGTACTAAATACAGTTATCAACTATACTTGAGGTAGAACCCATGGAAGAAAGAGAATCAACGCGCGTGTGGGATGAATCTACGTTGGGCTGGGGCTACGGTTGAGGCGACGGCTGGGGCAGGGGTTGGAGCTGGGGCCCCATCTGCTGTACGCGATCACTCTGTGCCTCGTCATCAGTGAGCAATGACGAGGTGGGACCCACCGGGGAGGAAGCAGCTCGGCGTCCAGCCCGGCCATGAATAGCTCGTATCCTATCCATATCTGACTTTGTATAGATAAATTGCAAAGACATTAACACATTAAAAATAATAATTTGGCAGAAATCATCATCGGCACTATATATATGAACGGAGGTGCAAAAACACATCAATATGAACCAAGTTCTAGAATGTTACTACTTTTTTTTCGTGATGTTACAACATTACAAGTCAGTCATTTTCAGTTTGAGAATCATCATCATCTTCCTCACTAGACTCGTCGTCCTCTTCTTCGTGGGACTCGTCGTCCTCTTCATATTCTAATTCATCCTCTTCATCAGTAGACTCAGTCACATCATCTCCAACACTTTCTACGTCTTCCGCATCATCATCTACGACTTCTTCTCCTACATGAAGTGTTGTTGGAAGAGGAAGATCGTCCTCCTCGTTGTTGACCTCAACAGGTAACGAGAGAGGTGGTTGGTCGGCTTGAAAGGTGTCTACCTCACTGTCATATGTCACGGGCAATTTCTTGGACTTGATAACTGTATACCAATTAGATTTGGGATTGGCGACTTGGGTAGCTTGACTAGCAAACACAAAGGGCTCTCGATTCAAGCAACAATGATTAGGACTAATTAGGGTTATTTTGTCCTTTTAGTCCTAATTAGGGTTTAATTGTGCCGAGTAGTGCTGATTAGTCCTAATTAGCGCTAATTAGGCTTAATTGAGTTATGTTAGGGCTAATTATTGTTAATGAGGAGTAGTTTTGGATAATTATAGCTAATTAGGGTTGATTAGGACTAATTAGGGTTATTTAGTCCTAATTAGGGTTTAATTGTGCCGAGTAGTGCTGATTAGTCCTAATTAGGGCTAATTAATTAGGCTTAATTAAGTTATGTTAGGGCTAATTATTGTTAATGAGGAGTTGTGTTGGATAATTATAGCTAATTAGGATTGAATTAGGGTTATTTAGTCTTAATTAGGGTTTAATTGTGCCGAGCAGTGTTGATTAGTCCTAATTAGGCTTAATTGGGTTATGTTAGTGCTAATTCTGACTAATTAGCCTAACTATAATCAATATGCGCGTAATTGGGTTTACTTGGGCTAATTTGGGGTAATAACAACTAATTTGATTTTCAGAGATTTCTTAGGGTTAATTAAAACTAAGTAGGCTTGTTAGAGCTAATTAGGGTTAATTGATTTATTAAAGTATTGTTAATCAGGACTAATTAGGGCTAATTATAGCTAGTGCTTGAACCACGATGAGATTCCAGAGGGTGCATGCTAAAAATGTCGCGTTAACCTAATTAACCTAAATTGAATGCACAGTCAACAATCTCAATTTCGACACCTCATATAGGGTGTCAACATGGTGTCCGATACGTGTTTGACACCTCCGGACACGTGTCCGACACGTACAACACCTACGGACACATGTCCTAGTCCTCCGGACACGTGTCCGACACCCACCGACACGCACCTCCGGACACATCGGCATACGTTGATTTATTTTTTAAATGTCGGACACCGTCGATCAGACATGGTGTCCATGTCAGCGCTAACTAACAGATATCTCAATCCAATTGGGAGCCATCCTCCGTCAACAATCTCAATTCTCAAATGCTCAATGCAATAAAAATTAATAAAAATCACACATTCAATTCAATTGGGTCCCATCCTCTGTCAACAATCTCAATATCTCAAATGCTTAATGCACGATTAACAATATATAATCATCAATTAACAACCTAAAATCATCAATTATTAATCTCAATTATTTCAAATGCACAGCTAATAACCTAAAAGTGATCAATTAACAACCTAAAATCATCGATTAATAATCACAATTCTCAATTGCACAATTAACAACCTAAAATTATCAAACAAATGATCATTGTTCAAATGGAAAAAAATTGTTCAAATTGCACATATCCGATGAACTTGAATTATTTCAATTTAGGGTTCGATTGTATTAGGGCATTCAATTTAGGGTTCAATTAGTTTAATTTAGGGTTCGTTTCGATTAGGGCATTCAATTTGGGGTTTAATTAGGGTTCAATTACTTCAATTTAGGGTTCATTTGATTTAGGGCATTCAATTTAGGGTTCAACTAGTTCAATTTAGTGTTCGGTTGGATTATGACATTCAATTTAAGGTTCAATTAGTTTAATTTAGGGTTCGATTCGATTAGGGCATTCAATTTAGGGTTTAATTAGGGTTCAATTACTTCAATTTAGGGTTCAATTAGGGGATTCTATTGATTCAATTTAGGGTTCAGTTGATTTGGGGCATTCAATTTAGGGTTCAATTATTTCTACTTAGGATTCGGTTGGATCAGAGCATTCAATTTAGGATTCAATTAGTTTATTTTAGGGTTCGATTCGAATAGGGCATTTAATTTAGGATTTAATTATGGTTCAATTACTTCAATTTAGGGTTCAATTAGTTCAATTTAGGCTATGGTTAAATTGGGACATTCAATTTAGGGTTCAATTAGGAGGTTCAGACTATTCAACAAATTCAGATTATACATGGCAGAGAAGACAAATTAACAACAAATTCAGATTATGGCCAAATGCTTCATAATCAACAAATTCAGAAGACAAAATAATGGCCAAACGTTCAAATTAACAACAAATTCTGATTATACATGGCAGAGAAGACAAATTCGAATGTTTTATGCACGTACATTGAAATTTAGAAGAGCTTATACAAGCAGAAGTGTGATTTATGGCCAAATGCTTGATAATCAACTTTGAAAAATAAACAACAAGATTAATTTAGGGCAATGGACATACAGATCTCGAGGTGGGTACTATGATGGCGGCGTTGGTGGTGCGGCGGCAGTGGTGGGCTTCGTGGCTTGGTGACAGTGGAGGCTTTGTGGCATGACGACAGTTGAAGGCTTGGTGGCGCGGCGTCGGGTGGGGGATAAGGGTGTCACCGGAGGTAGGTCACCGTCGAGAGGGGTTGCTGGAGGCGAGAACGGCGGTGGGTGGGTGAGAGAAGAATTTCAAAGAGAGAAATGGGGAGAGAGAAAGAAACCAGATCAGGTTATAAATCGGATCTTTAGCGACGGAATAACACCGTCGCTAAAAATTCGTCGGTGAAGGTCTTATTATAAAGACTTTTACCGACGGAATCATGAGTGACGGTTTTATTCCGTCGCTTAAATAATTTTAAAAAACCCTAAAAAATACTAATTTTCTAAAAAGTATTTAGCGACGGTAATTCCGCCGCTAAAAGTCCGTCGTTTAAAGTTCGTCTGCAAATACATTTACCGACGGTGTCTTCTGTCGGTAATAGTATTAAACGACGGACTTTTAACACGGGATCTTCCGTCGCTTAAAGACCTGTTTAGCGACGGAATACCTTCCGTTGCTAAAAATCCGTTGCAAAATACATATTTTCTTGTAGTGATGTTATTCAATTTAAATTTATTAGTGAAAGAATTTAATATAGATTAACCAACATGACAAATATTCAGACTTGTACCATCGCCAACCAGGACTTGATCAGGACCATAATAATCAATGTGTTGAGACAAGTTATTTACATAAGAAGTGATGTGATGGGTGGTGCTAGAGTCAGGATACCATGCATGATCGAATGAGGAGGGAGAAGGTGGTGTAGCCAAATAGGCAGCAGTGGGGGACTGGGAAGAGCTGTGGGGTGCACGATGAGGACAATATGGCCAAATATGACCAGGTTGATTGCAATGATGACACACAATAGTAGACGTAGATTTACGATTTGGAGGATAGTGATTAGTGGGTAGCTGAAGAAGAGGTGGTTTGGAGGAGGGACTGCCTGCACGCCACTGGTTCCTATTGCGCTGTGAGTGACCGCCACGAGAGTGCGAGAAGGATCCAAGATGATGTTTTTGAGGTGAGGGAGATGAATATTGATGTGGCAGTGAATTTACAGCGCATGGGCTTGTGGAATGACACTTTCACGAATCTGTTGACGATCCAGATGGGATTCGTGAGTGAGTAACATAGAATAGAGAGAGTCCAGAGAGATACACTCGGATCGAGTGGTAATAGAAGTGACAAATGATTGATAATCCGAGCCAAGGCCAACCAAAAGAGCATTAATAAGATCATCAACTGACATAGGATGACGGCTTCCCTTTTTGAAAGTAATCATGCATAGACATATCACCTTTGTTTAACTGATGTAGATCAGAGTGAAGATTAAATATCTTGGCCTTGGATTTTGATGCAAACATTCGATCAAGGGACATCCGTACAACAGAGGAGGTGGGGAGGCCAAGCACTTGTGCCAGAATGGGCTCCGTGAGAGATGACAAGAACCAGCTTAGTAGCAGCTGGTCCTTTTTATGCCATGAAACATATGCAGGATTCAGTTCCTGATGAGCTTCATCAGACAGATTGGTATTAAGCACAACAGATTCAGATGGTGGGGGGGGGGGATAATAGTGTCAGAGGGGGTAAGATATTTCGGTGGCGGAATAGCAGTGCCATCAACAAAATTCAGAAGATCATAACCACGTAGAAGAAATTGACTCTTCCATAAGAGATAATTTTCAATGTTGAGTTTCACTGAAATTAGGTGTTGGACATGAGCAAGAGCGAAGGGAAGATTAGAGGATAATGACGAGTTGGAGTTACTAGTCATGGTGACTTTAAAAGATAGGAAGAAGGTGACATTTAGGTGGGCGTATGAGAAGACAGGTAGATGGGAAAAAAATGCTTAGGCTCTGGATACCATGTTTGAATGGAAGATAAAATGGATTTTGTATTCTCATATTAATCATTGTTGTACACATCATTCTATTTATATTGTCTATCTACATTTGAATTCTGTACATAAGATAAGATAAGATAAGATAACTACACATTTGAGTTGTCAGGTGGTTTAGATTTGTGATAAGCAGTAGATTGCTTGGATACTTCAATACTACGATACCAAATTGTGGCGATCCACATCTGCTGGGGAAACTATGGAATCTAAGAAGCCGTGGTATAATTTTGATGGAAATTAGCTAAAGAAATATATTATGGAAAATTTGAGCACTACTGAGAGATATAAACTCCACGTCGGGTATCAATCTCACATCGAGTAAATAACTAATAATACTTTAATATATAAATCTTGTAAGCCTCTCCCCTCATCATCAATTAGTTTTGAGTTGGATGCTTTCACATGATACCAGAGTTGGTCGATTCAGGCCCAGCAGACAATTCAAAAATTAGGTCCTCACCGTCACCGAATCAATTTCTCCACGTGCTAGACCCTCTTAAAAATCAGTTCGGTCACAGGTGAGGGACGTGTTGAGAGATATACACCTCAAATCAGGTATCAATCCACGTCGGAAAAATAATCAATAAAACTTCAATATATAAGCTTTGTGGGCCTTTCCCCTCATCACCAATTAGTTTTGAGTTGAATGCTTTCGCAAGTATTGACCGAAGAGAGAGAAAGTGAAGCTAAAATAGCTTTTTTCATTCCAAAAGTCTGATCACATTTTTTGCAAGCCTTCTCTTAACATTGTCTCGAGTCTTCTTCACCCGCCTTTAGAGATCTCCTTTTGTGATTTTGAGCTTCACCAAATTCAGTGGCAATTTAAACTTGAATTTTAGCCAAATTCTTGGCTGGTCCCGACAAAGCGTCAGTGGCGGACTTATTGTTGGGCCATGGGGGACCATGGTCACTACCCTCACCCCCTCCCTCCTATATACGTCACTAAATTTTCTTATGTTACAAACATGACATTTGGGTAAAGCATTAAAGTTAAAAATATCTAGTATATATTTTGAAATTTGCACTCTTTCACCTCATTTTTGTTTTTAAATGTTAGTATGGTGGTATTAGAAAGTGCCACTAAAATACTTTTGACTTTAGAGTGAGTTTCTACTTCCAATTCACCAAAAAATTCTGATTATATTTTTTATTTTGTATTGACAAAATCAAAGTTTGAATAATACTTTTTTTCGCTACTCAATCTCAAATATGCATTTTTCATATACGTACAACTGAGATATTTTCGGGTTTTAGATGTAAGTAACATTTAGTTGAATTATTTTTAAATTATTGTGCAAATACTAGAATGTATAAATGCACGCAAACGATATGACCTTGTACATCTGATTTTAATAGTAATGCACGTAGACATATAATTCTTTTTGTAGATCTTATGCAATTGAAGACCGAAAATGCTAGAAGTTTATTTGTTGTTGCTTCCTGAACCAAATGTGGTCATATTAGATTAATTGTACTCTCTTTGTCCCAAATTACTTAATCACATTTGACTTGCACGCTTATCTATGAGATGAGTCATATGTTATGAGTTCCAATTATTCCGCAAGAGGGAGAGAGAAGTAAGTAGGTTTGAAATTTTATGTAGAGAGAAATAAAATAAAAAAGTATAAAATAGTAAACATAAAAAATAAATAATTTTTATATTTTTTAAAATAATCTAAAAAAAATATGATCAATTTTTTGAGACAAAAGGAGTTTAACAACGGCAACTAAAGTTTTTACATGCATAATCAGGTCTCTCTCTCTCTCACACACAGAGCCTGGATCCGTCCCTGCAAACGATGATAGATTATCTCCATGATTTCAGAAGTGCCAAACACACCTCCCCTTTTAATAATTGACTTTCTTCTTACTATTAACAGTTTTACATCCCACGTAGAGACGGCAATGGCACCCGTCGATCTTGCATCCGTCTTGTTTTTGAAGAATTGAAAACGTGAAACTCAATAATCTTTGATCAACAAAACGTCAACCATTCTTTGGCGTATGACACCTCTTATTACGACCTTTAGCCACCACCATATTCTCCAGGAAGGGGCTTCCAGATTCAGTCATGAAGAAGAAAGAGGCTAATAATGTAGTTAGGGATTCATGCTTCTAGTAACAAAGTGACATTTTCGAGAAACCCACCTGAAACTCCAAACCCATTTTCCAAAAAAACAAAAACCTTTGGCAAATACAAACCTGTTGGGTAATAGATGCAACCCATCTGCACAAACCTCATAATCAGTACCACTAGTAATCAGTTTGACAAGCTCCCTGAACTCGACTGAGAAGAAACAAGGGATGGATCAAACGAAGAACCAGGTTGCAACCAACACACTTGAGACCGGCGCAACCTCCCTACGCACCACTGCCAACACGGAACCAACCCCCCGAGAGCAGGATCCAGCGAAACAGAAGAAACGGTGCCTGGAAACTCATCATCCGACTCTCAAGATACCATAAACGTAGGCGCTGTAGGCCCTCGGAGACGAAAACTCTACGGTTGATCTGCTCGTAGTAAAGAAACATCAAACCCAAACAATCTGCAGTTGAGGGGCCAGGATCACCGAACGGCTTCTGCATCATTGGTGCCTTGAGCCAGCCCGTTAAAATTAGACCCATATATTTTGATCTAAAGATGGAAGAAAGGTAAGGGGTATAACTGCTTGGATATTGGGGCTGCCCGAAGCAAATGGACTAAGATGAATCGAAACTCAAAGTCTCAAAGAACCCTCTTGTGCGCCAAGTCGCCAACCAACTCTATTTTGTAGCTAACAGCCTATTAGTTGGACTTAATCAGCGGCACTTATTTTGAGGTGCTCCAAAATGTTGCACTTAAAAATGACCACCCAATAGGATTGAGCATCACACCATTCAAATCGATTTGAACTGCTCAAACTGAACTAATCCAAACCGAATGGTTCAAAAATCTTAATAGTTCGGTTTTACATTTCTCAAACCAATCTCGATTCGGTTCGATTTACGGACTACCTTTGAGACCGATTGTAAACTGAACCCGAACTGACTTATGATATATTAATTCATTTTAAGTGACATGCATTGATAATTTTTACATACGTGGTACTAAGTAAAGTGAAAAAAAAAAACCTTGAAACTTAAAAGAAAAAAAAAATAATGAGAGCACTTATGACACGACAGTCTAGTGCTCTGCCCGCTGTCACGCAAGGCGGCTAGGGGATTGCGTTCCTTAAGTTCACGACTCCCGGCCCAATTTTTTTTCCACTAAGTAATTACATTACAATGCTATATAGTTGCTTATTCTTTCTCATACATCGATGACAAATGCAAAACTAAGTTTTTATTATAATATAATGACGTGAATACTTAGATATTGAATGTAAAAAGCCAAGTGTAATTTAGATAAACTATAACTTCAATTTCGAATCATTATGTAGATCTAATAATAAACGTGTAGATGGACAATTTTTCTAAATGAGCGCAAAACAAATCGTTTAGAATACAAAACTCACGAACGATCCAAATAGATGATGTTTGGTTCGGTTCGATTCAAGATTTTCCAAACCAAATGGTGACAGTTAAATTTACAATTTAAGCTACAAATCGAACCAAACCGAATCGTCATTACATCTACTACTAACAACCCCTTTATTATTAAGATAATATAACAAATAGTTTTGTACCTTACAAATGCGAAGTATCAATTATTAAGTGTAGAAACAACATGATTGTTTGCTGCAAACTACTCAGAGAAATTATTACTTTTTATGCAACGTAGGAAAGAACCAGACATAAAATTAAAATCCTCACTGGCAATTGGTAAAATGTTAAGCCCAAAAAGGCTCAACTATAAGCACAGGGTAAATTACACTAAACCCCCAAAGGTTTACATTGATTTCTCACATAAGACTGTGAGGTTTCACTTTAAACACATAACAACCTTGATCTGGGGATTCGTTCCAATTTGGCCCAAAATTTATTTTTTGTTTAAAAAGGGGTGGATGGCCATTAGGACTGTAAATGAATCGAACCGTTCAAGAATGACTAGTGATTCGTTCTGCATAAAACTCGTCCACATTTGCTCGTATATACGAATCGAACATAAATAAGTTTTAGAGCTCGTTTATTCAACAAGCTGAATATAAACACTCCAAAATGTTCACAAACGTGTTCGCGAACAACTTGTCTGAATATTAAACTAATTATGATATATTTAAAGAATTAACATTTACATAAAAAATATAAATTAATGTTTAAACCTGGAGTCCTAAAGTCAATTAACCCAAAACCCAAGCCTATTTATAAACATAGAGCCCATGGAATTACACAAGCATAAGTCCAACCCCTAAATAGCCCAATCTGTGAAGCTCTACATCTAAGAAACACTAACTATATAAACTAAAACCTAAACCTAAACACTCACAAATCACAAACAGGCAAACATCCGCACTCTGCTCTCCCATCCCCTCCCTCATCAGGCACACACACGCCTTACAAATCGTACATAGCATATCTCTCTCTCTACAGACACTCACATCACAACTTCGATGCTGTCTACGATGTCGTCATCTTCTGTCTTCAATGCGATCATGTCCTCGTTTCCATGTCTTCGCCACTAACACACAATTAGTCATCATGAACACAGAAACACAAACCCACCCACACACAATGGTGCCCCTTCTCCTTAATCACACCCACCGCAACAAACAACACCTAGACACATAGTTTGGGTGTTGTGTGGGTGTTTTGTTGGTGGAGAAATCTTTTGCCATCAACCGTCGATGGGGCTCTGGATGTCAATGGCCAGCGCCAACCATCATCGAAAAAATTTCGGCAAACATAATTTTTGTAATCATCGCTTGGGATGAATTGATCTTTGTTCGTTATCTCTAAAATGTTTTAACGTTTGTTCATATAATAAGTGAACAGAATAGGGACACGATTTTAGAGTTCGTTTATTAAATGAGCTCAGTTTGAACATGATGTCGTCGTTTGTTGAGTTTGCAAACGAGAAGGCTTGTTTACATAAGGAGTCGAGCTTGAGCTGAGTTTATAAAGGAGCATAGGTCCATTTAAATGCTAAAAATTATTGTAATTGTATACCCATTATTACCTCTAAACCCAAATTGTGAAAGTTCTCCCTAATTTGTAAAGACTTCACTCATTTCTATTTCTAAAACCCCGTTGTAAAGGCCCACCCCAAATTAAATTATCTTAACACCTAACCCTAACAATTCATTTTTTCTTCCTCACCAGCTGCCCCTCTCTGTCTCTCTCACTCTCATTGAGTCTCTCTCTCCCTCTCTACCACAAACACATAAAATATGCACATGCAAGCATCGTCAACTGTAGCCCACCACATCTCTATCGTATAGCACCATGTAGTTACTTATATACTCATAGTGGTGCCGAGGGGGAGTTTCTGCAGTACATGGCCAAGGTCGACCTGAGGTGTGAAGTGGTTGTAGCTACGGCTAACACACCAGGCACCACATGCAAAGGCATCAGTTGTTGTGACATTAAGACTTGTATAGTGTCCAAAACTAGCCCAGGCCCTGAAGGTTGGACTGAATAGGAGAAGTCAACCCCAGAGTTTAGGGACGTAGAAGGTATTGAGCTCTAAAACCTTGAGAGACGGGTAACCACGAAGTTAAGACTTGGATTGATTTTTGCATCTCCAAGATCATGACAACGAGAGGTGATGAGGAGTCTTAGGTCTTGGAGCTCGGTGATGGTGGGAGTGAGGCCCTATACTACAACATCAACAATAATGGTAAGATTGGGCACGTCCATCCAGATGGATGTATGGAGCCGGAGGCTATTGGTTTCTTCTTGGTCTTCAAGGTAATGCTCCTCTTGAATGGTTAGGTTAAGGGTTAGGCTGGTAGTCCTGGTGATCCTATGTTGCTGAGGCAAGATGGGCTGGGTGTGCTAGACAGGGCACAAACTACACTTCGATCCTAAGATACCGCAAAGAGTTGCCAAAACAATGCTAAGGAAGTGTGAAGTATAGGTGGTGGTGCCACGAGGAATTTAGTCCAAATTAAAAGCCAAATGTGGTAGTATGAGACCAAGCAAGAGCAGAGCAAAGGCATAGACCAAGGCTAGCTTCCTAGACGAAGCCTGAGAAGTGGCAGTGCTGCGAGGGTGAGGATGCAAATTGAATGTGCGATGACAGTCAAGAGTCCGTGAGAACGTGGATTGAATGTGCGATGACAGTCAAGAATCCAATGCTTAAGTTCAAAGTTAAGATCCAAAATTAGGGTCTGAAGTCCAGAGTGTTTCTTTTTCTAGAGTCCGTTAACTCTGAGGTTTTGGAGTGAGAAAGTGAAATGTTTAAATGTTTAAATAAGTTCTTTCTCTCTTCTAAATAAATTCTTGAGTATACTATTTGTAAGAGTTGAAAAAGTGATTTCATCAAGTGACACGTTACGCCTCCTGAGGGTGAGTTGCAACTTGGATGGTAAACTAGTGTGTTAGGAGTAATTAACTTTTGTTAGTGATTGGCAAATCACACATTTATACAAGTCTACATTATATCGTAACAATGACATTAAAGAAGAATTAAAAGTTGCTTGTGACCTGTTGATGGTGGAGAAAGTTGCTGGACATGTTTTCCAATAAAAATTAGTCTAAGTGGTTCTAGAGAATCACAAAAGTGTATAAATATCCAATTTTATGATAGTCGATTAGTAAAAATTGGTCATTTAGTAAAAAGAAAATTCTGGGCATACAACTACAATTTAAGAATTCATTGTGAATTCCAAACCACTATAATGCATTACTTCTTTTTTGCTAATATAAGTGGTGTGACTTTGTATAGCCTTCCGATATAATCCTAAAACTAATATCCAAGCATGCAATAAGCTGCTAAAGTGACCAAAGTGTGAGGCTTTCTATAACCTTCTACTACTAACTTCTAGACATACAATTAGAGTGCCATTCAACCAGTAATTCTTGCACTTATTATCCGTTATATCATCTCAGTAACGTGTATAACAATAATTAACTTGTGACACACGCATCAATAATCCACCACTAATTACTCAATAATGCACCACTAATTCATAATTTAATAACATAAGTTTTAGCATACTATCAAAGCAGAGATAACTTCCTTAAAGAAATGTGTGGTTGGAGAGGGTCGTGACTCCTGCTTCTGCAACTGCACTTTGTTTTGACAAAACACCATTTATACTTCGGTGTTAAGACTTGTCTTAGTTAGCGACAATTAGATATATCCTCAATATAAGGCAGTAATCAAAAGCCCCATTCTACCTTCTTTTCTTGACCATGGCCTATCAGTTATGGTATAACACCAAGACCGAATTGTGAAATCCGAACTTCTATCTTGAAATTCACATAAGTGTACGTTAATAAACGTAATGCTGGTGGCAGTGGAATTGATTTTTGATGTTCCTTCATTGTTCATACCAACAGCGGCCTAAGGTGCACAACAGCGATAGCTTTAGACCTAGGATGGTCGATTTTGCTGGCTATGGTGTGCTTTTGTAAATGGCATTGTACTAGATGGCAGTTGGTGAGTGGCGATGGCGATGTCAAAACGTGTTAGTGGCGAGGGCTATTGCTACAAATACTAGTGATCTGCGCGACACGTTGACTTAAAAGCTTTGCACACATTCAAGGATTTAGGAAGGATTGTGGATGAGACAAACGAGAAAGGTGGATTTGTGGGAGAAAAAGAAATGACAGACATGGGTCGTGATTGGATGCTATTTCATGTTTTATTTATTTGTTAATATTTGATTTTAATGTCTGTTAATGGAAGAGAATAATAGAATAAATTGTAAAAAAAAAATAGAAGTCAACTTTACGAGTATTTTTCTTTAATCATCGTGAAGACAACTATATTTGAGGATGAAAGTAATTATAGGAAATATTTTACTCACCTCTAAATGGGCCCTGGTAAAAACGTTCTTAAGGGGGCATACCACTACAAGAAAAAAGGCTATCCGTCGCTAAAAGTCCAAAATCCGTCGCTAAAAGTCCCTCGTATAAAAGCCCGTTACTAAAAGTTTGGCGACGGAATTTTCAAATCCGTCGTCTAATATTGCACTTTTTGTGACGGATTTATTTATTAGCGACGGAATATTCGTAACTAATTATATTTTATGTATTTTAATTTATTTTCTGTTTTGTGAATTTAGCGACGGAATAAATGTTCTAGCGACGACATGGTTCGTTGCTAAATAAGAGTTTTGGCGACGAAATATTTCATCGCTAAAAAGTTGATCGAAGAAACACTTTTAGCGATGGAAGTAATCCGTCGCTAAAAGTCAATTTTTTTAAAATTTTTCTATTACCCAGACCTGTAATAAAAATTTCAATTCTTAACAATGCACAATAATCAATACACAAAAAAATATATACAATCAATTATAAAAAATATTTAGTATAAAAAATACTCATGATGTACAAGCCGGGCGGGAGGAGGGGAGGGGGGACAAGCTGGGACCGGGCACGAGAAGGGGCTCATCAGGGGTTGCTGAGTCCCGGATCTGGATCCTGCTGATTCGGGGCCGGCTCGGCATGTCCAGCAGCGGTATCCTGCTGATCCTGCTCCCAGATCATCCTTAACACCCCCGTAGCAATGCGTTGAATCTCTTCGTCGTCCAACGGATGCCGAGGAGCCGGTGTCTGTGGAGGGGCAGCGGGGGGTGAGGACGCTCCTATTACGGCACGAGCAGTCATGCTAGGCAGGCCTCGTATGCGGCCTTTCGGCAGATTGACGACCTCCGGCGTATCTAGCCATCGCTTCAACGCCCCAGTACTCGCACCCGTACTAGTGGACGCTGATCGCTGTCCGGACTCCCTAAGCTGTTCATACGAGGCCTGCAAAAATAGTGATTTAAAGATATGTTAGGGCATTAATTAACGCAACAGACATTGAGGATATAAAGAAAAAATTAACAACTTAATTAAACAAATTGACTTACATCGATCCGCCAGAAAATATCCGAAACATAGTCGCCAATGGACTTCTGAAAATAATAACTAATATAAAGAAGGCAGGGTTTGTAAACAACGAGTAATTGAACCATCTCTAGGCAATATGGAGTAATTATGGGATGTACAAGGAGTAATTAGGGCTAACTGGGTTATTAGGGTCAATTACGAGTATCAAGGTTTAGGGTTTAGTGTTATGAGTTTAATTAATCTAATTAGGATTTATTAAGATATGTTAAGGCTAATTAGTGTTAATGAGGAGTACCGTGTAACACCCCGATATTTTAACGAATTATTAAAATAAAATTTAGTGGCAAATATATTTTTTAGCATCAATATTTTTATTAGCGTTGACGTATATTTTTAGCGACAAATATTTCTTTCAATTAGCGTTGATATTTTATTTAGTAACTTTTAGCGGCAATTAAAATTTCTTTTAACATTGGTGTACTAAGTAACGACTTTTAGTGACAAATAATGAAACGGGGTCTTGTGCCAAACCTATTAAAAATCTTCTATCACGAAAAACATATCACGAATATTATTGTAGGCCACTTTGATAAAAAGAAAAAGGTTTTAGATAAAAAATAGGAATAACTAAAGAAATTTAGGGGGTTTGGTAATTATGCCTTTAGGGTTTTTATATATATATGGCTGCTATAGATCAGCCGATTCCCCAGTTCTTCTCCTCTTCAGATTTGCTACAGAAAGAGGGATCGAGAGAGCAAAAGAAAGAAAAAGAAAAAAAATAGAGGAAGGACATGACAAGGACAAGGATTCTGGCGATCACAATTTTCCGGTAAGCTTTCTCTTAGCTGTTGTCTCTTGTTCAAATTAATGTTTATTAAATTAAGGGGGAAAACTGGGAGAGTGCCAATGCCTGAGTGCAACAGCTGTGAACCGTGCGGGTGAATAAAGGGAAGTTTGGGGTTTGGTTTCAGGTTTTGTACATTGCGGATGCCGCATAGCGACTAAGGAGTTTTAAATGTCGGAACGGGTAGAATTTTCATTGTGCACTTCATGATTCGCTGGTTTAGAGATCTTGTGTGTTAGATCATGGAAGAGAGTTTAAGGGAGTTGTCATGAATAGCAGTGAAGTTGGTGCTTCTGTGTGTGCATGAGTTTGTGTGTATATTGCATGATTGTGAGTTGTGCATAAGAAGAAGAAAGGGAAGGTACCTGCTGTGTTGTTTTTGGAGTGCTGAGTGTATGTGTGTGTATCGTGAGTGAGTGAGGGGCTGCCTTACGGCAAGAGTGAGTTGGGGTTTTAAGAAATGAAAATGGGGAAATCCACTATGGGCTCATAGACGTGTGTATAGGGGCTTAGAGAGTGAGTGAGGACAGCCATGGAGTGGCTGCCATAGGTATGTACACGTGATGGTGTTTGAAGACAGTGGATAGAAATTAAGAAGGTCATGTTTAAAATAGCCAAGGTGGCAGCCTTGTTATGTGAGTTATGGGCTGAAAGGGTACAGCCAAGGGGCAGCTGTGTAAAAGGGATTTATGTAGGTAAGAAAAAAAAACTGGGTGTTGTGGCACTTGAGAGAGGAAGAGAAGGGCTGAAGTTTCAGCCATATGTGTGTATGTAAATTTGGTGATTGGCCGTGAGTGATGGCCGCCGTAGAAGGGGCTACTGTGAAGGTTGGTGAGTGATGGCAATGGCTGCCCAAAGAACAGCCGTGGGTGTACGCAAGAGAGTGTGTGTTCGTGCGAAGCAATTGTCCGTGCGTAGATGGGTTCATGTGTATGCTTGCTTGGCGTGGGGTGAAGCTGCCAAGAAGATAGCTGAGTACTTTTGTGCGTTGTGTGAGTTGTGTATGTGTTTTGAGACTGCCATGAAAGTGAGTGAACTGTGTATGGATTTGCATGAGCTGTGGGTGTGTGTACATGGGTTTGAAGAGTGCTTTGGTTGTGTTTTGAGTGGAGTTTGAGTTGTGTCCATCACGGCAAAGCAGGAAGATGAACATTTGCAAATTAACAAATCTAATGTCGGTGATCAATAATCGCGCACTAGGATGAGGTATAAATAAACACCACACATCACAAGCACGCACACGCGCGCACACACACAAGAGGGGGCAGAGAGAGAGTTCATAGGCCTTCATCAAGTGAGCAGGACAGGTAAAACATGACTGACTCAGAAGATCATCATAGTGATAGGAGGTTATCAGTGAGTGTAAAACATGACCAAGTTAGAAGATCCTCTTGTACTTACTTACAAAATCCCCATATAGTGACTGTCACTTAGTGACATCCTTTTCACTGCACATTCTAACAATGGCTGGTCGAATTGTACATCAGTTCAAACTCCATTAGGATCCCTGGGAAAAAAACCCTTAGACACTGAACAGGGACCCTCAACAACGGACAGCAGGGAAGATCAAAATTCAAGTTATCATTGCCCAGTCGCTTAGACAAGACTAACAGGAGCAGTAAAACAACAGTACAAACTTTGAAAAAACTCTTTTATCTTATGCAAAATGCTACACATGCAAAAGGGCATCTTTCCATCACTTTTTAAGTCCAGAAAAATTAGAAAAAAAAAAGGACATGTCGAAAGGAAACTTGTACTTATAGATGTTGGCTACTCCACGGTAGCATGACTGACTCACTTTCAATTTTGTAATCGGCGTGACAGCAGTCCTGTTCGGGAGGGAACTTGTTCATTGGTGTTGCTTATATTCTCGTGTTAATAAATTGGGTCAGTGGACCTATTATCCGTCCACTAACAGATAATGAGTATTTGTTAGTCGATCTGGATAATAACAGTTATTTAGAGGATATTTATCTCCTAAGTATTTGAAATAAATACAATATTTATCTCATAGGTATTTGAGATAAATACATATTTATCTCCTAAGTGTTTGAAGTAAAGTCTGTCTCTAAATACTATCTCTATATAAATGTTAGAGATATTCCAAGAAATAATAAGTTACAGACAGTAAGTCACAAGACAATCCCTCTCTCTAAAGCACTCTCTCTAGAGCAATCACCAAACTCTAGGATTTGGTTCGTGAACGAAAAACTCCACTCTAGTAGCTGTTTTTGTACCTGTGAAAAAGAACAAGCGTGTTGGAGGCTCATAACAACAAGGATCCATCATCGAAATTTTCGGAGACTTCATACGGTATGTTTTCGAATCCACTACGCATTACGTGGTAACACATTAATTGTGATTCAACATTGGTATCAGAGCATGATTACTTGTTGATTCACCTTTAACATGTTAGAATAAATTATGTGCATGTTGCGATTTTTTCAAATACATGAGTGAGACCCGTTACAAAAATTTGAAATTTATTGAGCATGTTTTTCTGAATAATAATTATATGTTTTTGTTCTCCTGTGGTTAAGGATGAACTTTATAAAATTTTGTGATTATTAGATACATGACTTGTGAGAAATCACGATTTTATTTTTCAAGAAAACTATTTTTTTTAAGTTTTGGGACTCAAATTCGGAGCATGATATTCAGTTTTTATCATGATAGGTTAATAAATAATTAATCTATGTTGCATAAGCTTTCCAACGATATATTGCACGCATTATTTGGCTTAAAAACGATATATGACCTTTGAAAGTTGGCATCGCGGCATGGCGGCGGCTGAGAAATATTGGTGTTTTTTTTCTATGAAGAAGATGAACAGTAGACCCCACGCCTGCCACAGGCCAAGCCACACCCTCACTAGCCTACACGCGCTAGCCGAGGCTGCTGGAACACGCGTGCCATACGCTACGCCCAGGGTATCTCCCACGCTCCCTAACGCTCGCGCGCGTGTATGTCACAGGCCTATTTAATGAATGCAGATGCTGCCCCACACGCACAGCAGTGCATGAGGACTATTTTCTGGTAGTTGTTTGTCACCGCCGGCGAGTGGTGGTCCGACTTGATTTTTTAAAAAAAAATTCTTTAGTGTTAAATTTACCTTTATACTCTCTGTGTGTGTTCTATTTAATTTTTAAACGATTTTTTATATAGAAATTAGCTATAAAATTTTGATTAATACACACAAAAAATTTTTCTTTAATTTCAGAGGGTATATTAGGGGTGAGTTCATTGTTTGTCAATTTTTAAAAATTTATATCTCATTTTTTTGGCTATTTGAGAGTATTTTGTGGTCCCAAAAATACGAATAATGCGTAAATATTATTTTTTTTGTACTTTGTAGGTAAAAATAAATATTTTTGGAGAGCTACATGATATAGATAAATTATGTTTTATTTAGTTGCCTTAATTAGTGTTATGGTTTAGATATACTTTTGTTGAGATATATCAATTGGACTTTTGGTAAGCTCACACTTTAAACTCGATTGCAAGGCCTTCACGCTCGTTTTTCTTGGAAGGAAAATGTGTCTTATGCATCCATTTAAATTATCCTTTAACTTGTTATTTGAGCATGCCAGTTTTAGGTTAAATGAATGGATATTTAAATTGGCATTCTAAAGAAACTTATGTTTATGTGTTTACTCTTGTTTTAAGAAAAATTCTTTTGAGAATAATGTGTTATGTGGTTTCTCCATTTGTTTTATTAGAGTAGTTTGTAATAGGATTCTCAAAGATGTTGTATTCTACTATTTCCCTGTATATTTCTAGAAAGTCTTGTACGGGGATGTAATTTCGTACGCATATTATTCAAGCTAGAATTTTTTTAGCATAAGTTATTAGAATGTCAATAGGACTCAATGGAGTCTTTGCACATTTATTGTATAGTGCAATTATATTGTTCTAAATTATCATGTAGATGATTTATTACATTGTGGTGTATATGATGATGAAATTTATTACAAAAAATTACTTGAAAAATATTTTTCCAACTCACATACATGTGGAGATGATTACGAGCTTAGCAAATTTTTGATTTCATGATGTGAGGAAGGATTATGTTTTTTCATTTAAATTTTTTGAAATAAATAGAAGGATGCATAAGTAATGTCTTTTTTCCTTACGCAAACTAATGTAGTGAATACAATGGCCTCCAAGAATGTCATAGCTGATCTCGTTAAGGGTGAGAAACTTAACGGAGATAACTATGACGTTTGGCACAAAAAGATGAAATCCATGCTAAACGAACAAGAGCTCGAGGAGCACTTGACTAAAGAGATGGTCGCGCCCACTGAGGGGCAACCCCTAAGAGACCACACTGCCTACCATAAGTGGAATAAGAAAGATCGTAGTGCGCGCTACACCTTGTTGAGCAGCTTGCAAAATGATAGTATGATGAACTTCCAACTTGCAAACCTTTATTGGATCAGCTCAAGTTCTCTTTTTGTGGAACCTCAACTACACGGCTTCGTAGCTTTGTGATCAAGTTTGAGGAGTAAACAAAAGATCCTAAGCATAGCATGAGTGAACATCTAAGGGTGATGTCCAATATGATTGGTAAGCTAAGGGATGCTGGCCATGCGCTCATAGATGAGCAGTAAGTCAGAGCTGTCATAAGGTCCCTTCCTGCCTCATGGGACAATATGAAACATATATTGACCCATAGTGAAAACGTCAAAAACTTTTCTGATGTTTCACAGCATGTCATCCTTGAGGCTGAGACTCGAGAAGCTGACAAGACCCTAACTTATGTCGCCCAAGAGGGATCGCGCAATGCAAATGACAAGCGCTGAAGACAAAGTAAGAAAGGCGAGGCTAGCACTTATGAGCCAAAGGAAGGGAAAATGAAGAAATGCAAGAGAGGAAAATGTGGTGGGAAAAAGGATTTGTCTAAAGTCAAATGCTTCAACTATCAACAGAAAGGATACTTCGCTCATGATTGCACTGAGCCGAAGAAGGTACTGTCAGAATCTCTCTCTCAGTTATATGTTTCCTCACATGTGATGGTTGCTCATTCCCAACCTGTGTGGTTTGTGGATACAGGTGCAACAAAACATGTAGCACGTGATCAAGAGGAGTTCGTAGATTTTCACTGGATTCCAACGGGAAGCAAACATATTTTCATGGGAAACAATAGCTTTGAAGAGGTGTTAGGGGTTGGTTCTTACTAGCTCAAGTTGCGCACTGGGCGTACATTGATTCTTGAGGATGTGCAATAAGCACCCACTGTTCGGCTTAATCTACTTTCAGTTACTGCTTTATTAGACAATGGTTTTTCCTTTATTTTTAGGGGTAATAAGTTGGACATCTTTTTGGATGATGTTTTGTTCGGATATGGTTTCACATGGATAGTCTTTTCCAATTGGATTGAATTGATTCTCAGTCCTCTTATTCTTATGTGGTGAATGATAATATTGTGAATGATTCTACCACCTAGCATGTAAGGCTGGGCCACATAGGTCAAGATAGAATGACTCGTTTAGCTAGAGAAGGCCTTTTGGGCCCACTCGCAAGAATCAATCTACAAACATGTATGGCCTTTTGGGCCCACTCGCAATAGGAAGCCTTTTGGAAAGGCTGTGAGAACAACTCAGCCACTTGAGCTTGTTCACTCTGACATATGTGGACCTATGAGTGTAAAGGCACGTCATAGCGCCTCTTATTTCCTTACACTGATAAACGATTATACGCGATATGGTTACGTGTATCTGATATCTCACTACTATGAAGCTTTAGATTTTTTCAAATGCTTTGTAGCAGAGGTTGAGAATCAGAAAAAGAAGAGTTTAAAAAATCTTCGTACTGATCGGGGACGCAAATATTTGTCCGATCACTTCAAGAAGTTTTGTGAGGAAAAAGGGATACGCAGGCAACTTAGTATTCCTAACACTCCACAACAAAATGGTGTTGCAGAAAGAAGGAATAGAACATTGTTAGATATGATTAGGTCTATGATGGCGTAAGCAAAAACCTCTTAATATCTTTTTGGGGGATGCCCTTTTGACTACAGCCTATATACTTAATCGTATGCCTTCACAATCAGTCAAATCCACCCCATATAAGCTTTGGAATGGCCAAAAGCCAAATTTAGATAACTTGCACCCATGGGGCTCAGCAGGTTATGTTCATAGTACTTCTCATAAGTATGGGAAACTAAGGCCTAGAGCTAAAAAGAGTATATTCTTGAGGTATTCTGAAAACTCTAAAGGTTATGTGATGTATGTTGAACATCCGAATGGTGGAAAGATTGAAATAGAGTCTCGTGATGTTGATTTCAAAGAGAGTGATTTCCCTAGCATTGGAGATGCAAGTAAGAATCTTGGCCTCTATGAGTTAGAGGAGGTTGATGCCACTTTACCATCTCCAAGCGAAGGTGGGGAATTAATTCCTCATCCAGTTGTCGCTGAAGATAGTATAAGTGACCCTCAACTTAGTGGGAGCATCCCAGACAGTGGGAGCACACCATTAGGACCATCAGGTTAATAAGATTCTTAACTACATAGAGGTGCACGGGGAAGAGTTCCACGTCGTCATTTTTTAGATTGACGGAGAAATTCTTATGTGCACTCCAATTGATGAAGATGAGCCCACTTCTATGAAAGAAGCCTTATCTTCACCCGCTAGTAATGAGTGGATGGCTGCAATGAAAGATGAGTTGAGCTCAATGGAGAAGAATCAGGTCTGAGAGTTGGTTGACCTTTTGCCATGGCGCAAGACTGTTGGAAACAAGTGGGTTTTAAAGTCAAACGCAAGGCAGATGGGTCAATTGACAAGTATAAGGCACGTCTTGTGGCGAAAGGCTATACCCAATAGCAGGGTGTGGACTATGAAGACGCATTTTCCCAGTGGTGAGATTTGCTCCAATTCACCCGATCCTAGCTATTGTCGCCTATCAAGATTTAGAATTTTTTCATATGGATGTTAAGACTACGTTTCTTGATGGAGAACTAGACGAAGAGATTTATATGGCTCAACCTGAGGGTTTTGAAGTCAAGGGACATGAGCGCAAAGTTTGCTAGCTCAAACGTTCTATATATATATGGTCTCAAACAATCATCTAGGCAGTGGTACTTTAGGTTTCATCATGCCATTACCTCTATAGGTTTTGAAATAATTGAACAAGACCATTGCGTTTACGTAAAACGATCCAAGAAAAATATTCTGATCCTTTCTTTGTATGTGGATGACATTCTTTAGCTGGGAATGACATGAGTTCCATTGTCGCTACTAAGCAGTGGCTGTCCTCAACTTTTGAGATGAAGGACATGAGAGAAGCTAATTATGTGCTTGAAGTTAAAATTATACGTGATCGTCCAAAGAGACTTCTCGGTTTGTCTCAAGAGACATATATCAAGAAGGTCATTGAACGATTCCGTATGCATAACTCAAAACCCATAGACACTCCAATGGACAAGGCGTGTACTTTAAGCACAGACCAATGCCCAAAGAATGATGAGGAAAAGAATCGGATGTCCAAAGTGCCTTACGCAGCTGTAGTAGGGAGTCTGATGTACGCTATGTTGTGTACGCGTCCAGACATCTGCTATGCCGTTGGAATGGTGAGTCGTTATCAGAGTAATCTTGGACCCGCTCATTGGAATGCGGTGAAGAGGATTCTTCGATACCTACGTGGAACTGCTGATCTCGTCCTGTGTTATCATGGTGGAGACTTGAGACTGAGAGGATACATCGATGCTGATTGGGGTGGTGATAGAGATGAGCGCAAATCCACTTCAGGTTATGCATTCATACTATGAGGTGGAGCTATCTCTTGGTGCAGCAAGAAACAGACTTGCATCGCCCTATCCACGATAGAGTCGGAGTATGTTGCTTGTTCAGCAGCAGTCCAGGAAGCTGTTTGGTTGAGGTCATTCTTACAGGCTCTAGGGGTTACAGCTCATGCAGACGAGGCTGTCACTGTTCACTGTGACAATACAGCTGCCCTAGATTTTGTAAAGGACCCCAAATATCATGGGAAGGCCAAACACATAGGCCTTCGTTATCACTTCATTAGAACTTTAGTTGCGCAAGGAGAGGTGACCATGAAGCATATACCTACTGGCAGAATGGTGGCTGATCCTTTGACCAACCCTATTGCTAGAGATGTTTTCCTTTCTCACATTAGGAGTATGAGACTACGTAGGGTTTGATATGTTTATGGCATCTCATGTACTTGACATTATTTATTATTTTTCATTCCTTGATTTGAGTTTATTTTGGAATGAATGTGATTACATATACATCCTTATTGAGAGTGTCACCAGGCTTGAATTGACCCACTCACACGGGTAATTCACCTTGGCGCTAAGATAGCGAGCAAGATGAGACATAATTGTCTTAGGCGCCAAGTGGGCGAATAAGATGATACAGCTTGTAAAGCAAACATGTCGCCTTAGTTGGAGCTAAGATGAGACCTATAAAGGTAGGTCGATCATAGAGTATCTCCACAACTCTATGTAGCCTGTTTACAGCCGAATGTGAGATTTCAGGTAGGCACTATGAGAGTGACTGGGCTGAAAAACTCAGGTTAGGCGCTTGTACAGCGACTAGACTTAGATTCGTATGGCGTATTTTATTATACATTTATGTGACACGCCCTTGCGGGTTACGCCATAGCATGCAAATCATACTGCATGTGCTAAATGCAGACCGACAGTGGGAGTGATGAATGAATCCCTGCTTCGTCACTGTGTGAGCCACTTGGATTGAAATATTTTTGATCCTATATGGTACCCTTTTCACCTTAGACTATGTCATGAAGAGGATACTCAATGTCGCTACTTTAGCATGTACCCTTGGATCATGGATGATGCGGTCTCGCGGGGCATGTCTAGGAAAGCGGTTGGGTCTAATTGGAATGACATGAGGGCTTTGGGAAGAAAGTTCAATATTACACCATGTTGTGTGATTCATAGCCCGGGCGACTTTGTCGATTTTCGTTTCGATATGAGTCATGAATACATAACATATGAGAGGTTTAACACTGCTCATTATGAGGGATTTGAGAGTGTTTAATCTGGTGTAGTTGAACTATCTGGGGTACATACGAGATTTTTTGGAGTGATGTATTGTGTTAGTTTGGTGATAACTTAATACAATACTCCTCAACTGGACATCCTTTCTCGTAGGTCGCACGTTCCATTTCCTGTATGAGGAGATGAGTGGACAGGAGATAAGGAGGGACTGCACGATTTATTTGCCCTGTGTGTGGGCGAGTGGGAGCTGTTAATAAATTGGGTCAGTGGACCCATTATCCGCCCACTAACAGATAATGTGTATTTGTTAGTCTGGATAATTACAGTTATTTAGAGGATATTTATCTCCTAAGTGTTTGAGATAAATATAATATTTATCTCATAAGTATTTGAGATAAATACATCTTTATCTCCTAAGTGTTTGAAGTAAAGTCTGTCTTTAAATACCAGTTAGAGATATCTTAAGAAATAATAAGTTACAGACAATAAGTTACAAAGACAATCCCTCTCTCTAAAGCTCTCTCTAGAGTAATCACTAAACTCTAGGATTTGGTTCGTGGACAAAAAACTCGACTCTAGTAGCTGTTTTCGTACTTACGAAAAAGAACAAGCGTGTTGGAAGCTCGTAACAATAAGGATCCATCATCAGAATTTCCGGAAACTTCATACGGTATCTTTCCGAACTCACTATGTATTTCGTGGTATCGCAATAATTATTCAAACCATATTCCTCAAACAAGTCTTTATACCTCTTTCGAGCGTTTCCTCCTCACGGTGTGGTTGATGCTAGACAGAACCTCCATAGTTCTCGTCGAGGCCACCGCCTCGCGATCTCCATCCTATTGGTGAAGCCTTACTACTCCAACCCGCCGCCAACTCCAACATGGTAACTTCTCAATTAATTGCGGCCTATCTTACTTTTGTGAACTGCTCCAGTAAATATGACTGTAGACAATCCTGATACAGTTGAAGCCAATGTTACTTTTTGGTGAAATAATTGACTTCAGAAGAGTTTTTCCTCTTCTCGTCTCATTCGCCTTCATTTGTTGGGTTCAAGTGGCAAGAAGTTTGTCTACAACTTCAAAGGAGGAAGAATTTCGTCTAGACATCGAAAGGGTGTATAACGGTTAACACTTTTAGATGCCCAAACTAGCCCCCTTTTTGCGTTATTCGAACAAGTTTCTCCTTTATTTTTATTTTTTGAAGATGCAATTGTACTGCATAAGATCCAAGGAAACAACATTCGGTTGGATATAAGATTTGGATACAGAACAGTGCAAGAAGCAATGATTAATATTAAGCAAGCCTCAGAATTCTGGGGGAGGAGATTATGCATTTTTACAAAGTATTCCGAAGAACTTGACAGAAGAAAAGTAGTTACATGCATGGATGGGGATCAAATCCTGGAAGGTATCATGGGGATGGTGTTCTGTAGGAAAGCACAAGCAGCAGCAACTCCACTCCCAAGCTTGACAGGGTATCCCACATCTCTGAGTATCATCTCGACGCCTGCAAGACAGCCCAGCAATTGCAACTGCAGAAAGGGACAAATACAGTATCTTGAAATTAGACTAGAAGGAATGTCTATAAGAGTTGAACTGTAAAAATGTCATACCCCAGGTTGTGTTATGTGTGAAGCAATCGAGACAGGTTTTTAGCACTGCAGATATTCTCATGATCTAGATTTACAGAATTGTACTTTGTAGATCTTTCCCCAAAAAATTTAGGTACTCTTGGGAAGAAAAAAAAAACAGATATGTGATCCAAATAATTTTGTAGATCTTTCCCCAAAAAATTAGCTATCCTATTTTTGTCAAAAGTTCAAGGATGAAAAGCTGGGTTGAGGTAGTTCCATGCATAGACTACTGGGCAAGGAAAAATATATTGACATCTTAAACTTTGTTCAAATCATGGATGTCATTCAATAGGCGCTTAGTGGCCCGTGGCCGATCAAAACTCAAAGATCCTAGTTGCACCAGTATTAAGACAAGATAAAAACCAAAAAATTCACCAATGTGAAGGCCAAAAGCTGCTGATTAGTTGAACTATTAGTTGCACACATAACAAGTTCGGTTTAGAAAATTTTAGAAGCTGCAGAAAACTCAACTTGCATAAGTGCAGATTGTACAACGTAACATGCCGTACAAGGTCAATTCTAGGTGGTCCATTCCGTCAAAGTTGAATATTCAAAGATGTTAATGGGATACTAGGCACTAAATGGGTTCAGAATACCGTATTTCTGGGACGGAAGGGGCATTTGTTTGAAGAGGGGAAGGTTGCAGGCTAGCATCATATAGGAAAATTAATCCTTAAAATGCCAAGTGAAATAAGCATATCAAGTCTATGGTTATGGATGCCAATCACATTGCTCGATATAGCAAAAGCAGCTCATTCCTGGAAAGATCTGTTCTAGCATTATCTACGGGGAAGACCGTGGCAACAGAAACAGTCATCACAAAAGATGTGGCCTGGCTCCTAGTGGAAATTTAGCGAGGCAGAAGTTCATAAAATGAGTGAAAGCTTTTCTTTACACGGCAAGATCGAAAGCTTACAAAGTGCAACAGATTATAAAAGGCCATAATTGTACCTCATTTAGGTTGCCGAGATGTCCTATTCTGAATACTTTTCCTGCTACTTTGTTAAGACCCAGACCTAAGCTTAAGTTGTACCTCTTCCATCCCCTCCTAACAATTTCTGAACTGTCAATATAGGAAGGAACAACCACAGCGGTGACTGTGTCACTAAACCATTCCTCCTTCTGGGTGCAATTCTTCAAGCCCCATGCCTCTACAGCTAGCCTGCATTTTGAAGTTAAAAAAACACTCTCATCAATTGTAAGGTCAATTCTCACCCCAAAAAGGATAGGGAGAATTCCGATTATATTACTAATGAGAATAATAGCATGAGCAAGGTTGGAGAAACACAGCAAGAGAGATTTAATGAAAATTTCAACCTTTATTTTAACTGAATACCACGTTTGTCTTATGAGAAACAAACATATTGAGCTTAATATGTATACCATTACTTTGCTTGAATATGCACCATAAATGGACTTACCTGAGATTTCTCTTGATTTAACACTTAGCACATTAATGATAAATAAGATAATAAAAGGACGTACCTTGTTGCTTTGGCAAGGCGGGAGTGCCTTTCAATCACGTTGTCAAGTCCTTCCTCAAAAAGGAGATCAAGAGCTGTTCTCAGCCCATATAACAGTTGAATGGAAGGGGTGTATGGCCAAAATGTCCCCATCTTATAGAACTTCAAGTAGTCTTTCCAGTCAAAGAAAACTCTGACTGATTTTGAAGTTTTGGAGGCCTCAAGAGCCTTGGGGCTTGCACACACAATCCCCATTCCAGTTGGAAGAGAGAGAGCCTTCTGAGAGCCAGTTAAAGCCACATCAACACCCCATTCATCCATGCGAAAATCAAGTGCACAAATAGATGACACCCCATCAACAAGGAAGAGTGCTGGATGCTGGTAGTGATCTGAGAATTGTTGAAAAACCATCCAATAAGTTTATAGAATATCAAGGGGGAATCAAAGTAGACACATAGAGTTGTCAACTGAGAAAGGAGATATAGTACAACTCGGAGTTAAGAGGACAAAATGGTTAAAGTTTTCAAAACAACACAAATGTACTAAAATAAACCAACATAGTCGGTTGGATGTGTGATCCAACAAGGCAAAGAAAATACAAAACAAAGAGACAGAAATTATCTTCCTTGTTTGGGTTCTAAGAGAAATGAAAGACACTCAAATAAACTTCCAATACCATCACTAATTTCTGTAATTTTGATTTCCTTAAACATAGGCAAAAGTTTATTTTGTTCCATGCTTCTTTTCATTCCTTCTCACGTAGATCCCAAAACATAAGAGCAGGGTTTGCATGCAAATGAAGACCAATGAAAACTGGCAGACGAACAACAAAAGGCATACCAGAACAGCATAAAGCAGATATATTAAAGCATCATAAGTAAAGCAGGGCACTGCAAAAATCCAAGTAAGCACTTCATATGCGGTTCTCTGAGAATCCAACTGGGCTCAAAACAAAAGCATTGTTATAACTTGCACTAAACTCAGGTGCTTACCAAGTAGTTTTCTCAGGGCAGCCAAATTGTTGGTAACTCCAGTTGCTGTCTCATTGTGAACAATACATATGGCCTTTATAGTATGTCCAGTATCTGCTGCTAGCTTAGATCCCAAAACTTCAAGATTGGCACCTGCACCCCAGTCACTTTCGATGACATCAACATTGAAGTTTAGGCGTTGCATTTGATCAATCCAGAGCAAACTGAATTGGCCGATGAGGAATGACACAATTCGATCTCCAGGTGACAGAGTATTTGTAAGCGCACTTTCCCATGCACCAGTACCTGGACCAAGAACATATTATTTCGCAAGTCAAAAGTCATCAATATCAATGTAAAACCTAAGATGTCCGGCAACTGAAGCCTCATTACAATTATTAAGATTCAATTCAGAAGATGTTTGGCACTGACAAAATAAAGTTGGATGGCATTGAAAACTTCAAGCCGAAAAGGAAATTCTGCACAAGAATCTTATTATGGCATGATCAACATAGAGACTAAATGCTATCAAAACAGTACCTGTGGTTGGGATAAGAAACGGGGTTCCAGTTATAGTCTTGAAGATCTTCTTGACATCCTCAAGTAGGATTTTTGTCAGTGCTGGAATGGCAGGAGAGCGATAGTCCTCATTGTTTCTGTTCATTGCACGAAGGACCTGTTCTGGGATATTGACTGGTCCCGGAACAAAAAGATGGTTCCTTCCAGGTGCATAGTAGTTGTCCATCTTGCACTTGGTCTACTGAAACTGCAGCAAGAAGAGAAAACTGAATTTAGTTTTATAACAATGTCAACATTGATCAAAACATCACTATAATACTTTAAAGCATCCAAAAAAACCAATTGAGTGCAGAAAACTGAAACAAGCAAGAATGTACCGGGAAAACTAAATTGCCATTTGTTGATGTGCCATTCGGGGCGATAGCAGTAGAAGAAGTTGAGCTGAGGAAAATTATGTAGCAAGGGATGCACTCATAACGCGTTGGCATGCAGTGAAACCCTTCAAAGGCAGAAATGGGTGCGCTGGTGCTAATTTAAAACAAATCTCTACCAAAACCAGATCATCCAACACAAGACTAAATTGCTCATCCGTAAAAAGGCTTACAGGGCAGTGAGCTAGTTTAAGAGGCTTTTAGTCTTCCTGTTTGTTTCATCTTTTACACTCTCCCTAACGTGAGCCTTGTGTTGCAAGTGGAGACACAGACCTAACCAAAACAAAGGAAATACAGATACTCACGGTTTAAACAGGTGACAGTTGCCCAAATCCTCCACCAAAACCTAAACGCGGATATTTTGTTGATTAATTTCTTGTTCTATAACTTAAGATGTCAGAAAATAGGATCATGAATGTACATCAACTCTTGCAAAAGATAGATTTCAAGACCACATCCAATTCTAAATCTTTGAAGACGCTTTTGGTGCTCTCGAGTGACAGATTTTGGTCTTGGGCGACAGAAGCAGGGTGTAGCTGGTGAAAAGTGGAGTGCCGATATTAATTTGCTAACTAGAAGAGGTTTCTGTTGCTGTTAAAACCTTCTCTTGTTAAGTGACCACCTTTGGCATAATTCAGTAAGTGAACTTGAGCACACAAAAATGAACCTGCTGGTGAGATGAAATACTACACAATTCATGCGATTCTATCCTCTATAGACCTCACATTGACTTAACCCCAGTGCACTAGACCACCCAAATTATTCTTTCTTGTGCTTGATCAACTTAAGCACATAAGCATACA
Organism: Escallonia herrerae; assembly: GCA_033070095.1. NCBI lineage: Eukaryota > Viridiplantae > Streptophyta > Magnoliopsida > Escalloniales > Escalloniaceae > Escallonia > Escallonia herrerae. The sequence continues at coordinate 274,386 of JAVXUP010000204.1, forward strand.
CCTCACTGAAATTAACTTACTGACGCGAAAAAACCAAGTTATTTCATCTATTTAGCATCGGCTGCACCATAGGTGCAAAGATGAGCAAATTAGTATCACAAAAACAAAAAGAATTTGAGGGTAGTGTTAGACTGCCTATCTTTAGCTAGCTAGAGAACTGAAAAGTGTTGCCCACCTTATAAATTTTCTGAGTAGAAAACCATAAAAATGCAGCAGAACATTTTTTTTTTTAAAGAGTAATGTTGTAAAGTGACTTCCACCCTAAGAAATCCAAGTTCTATTCACCACTGGACAGTATGTTCTACTATAGAGCTTGTTTAACGTGTGGATGGAATTTCATTGAAGCACAGACTATCACACATTTTCTAATATCTTCTGGTACCAAACCTCGGTCTGATACATAGTTTCCAAACTTGCTATGATACACATCAAAGTTTGCAATGAACTTACAATGATCGGTTCATAGAAGACAATAATCAGGGAACACTTGAGTTCAGAAACACACGCGCAGACACGCAGAGAAACACAAGAGAGAAGATTAGAAGCCCAGAACTCTGATGAAAAAAAAGGGAAAAGTACCTGTAGCTGGTTGGATTTCTGTTTTTGGACTCTAAATTTGGTAAAGGCTGCGGCTTTTACAAGGTGAGCAGAGGGCACTGGGGCTTTCCCCTAGCAGAGGAAGATGGAAAGATGGAAAAAGGCCAGAGGAGGTTAAAATTTTATAGGAGCGCGGGAGGCCAAGAGAGCGCTCTATCCATCCCACGTCGCGGGTGATAGAGGCTGTCAACCACACCCTCATTGCGGGACGCCAAGCCACACAACACTCGCAGTTCCATCCAGCTAGCTAGCTCTCCCATTTTTCTGGTTTGTTTCTAGCACCTACCTGAGGCCGGAACACGTGGCATCATCTTGTTTATGTGTTTGGGTGAAGAAAAAGTTTCCGAGGAAGATAAGACATGGACTCCCAGATCAAGTCCAAATTCCACATAATGTCCATTCCACGTGACACTAGTAAATGCCAAATCCATCTTAATCGTTGCCAGCAGTATGAAAAAAATTAGAGTTAATCTGGAGTTAAATTACATACATGTTCATTAATCTATACAAATAACAATAATAGCCGTTGATTAAAAATCACTGAATACAAGCAAAGTTTCATTAAACTATCCATATTGCGCATTGTTGAATCCGGTGTCCAATCTAAAAGTATACTCAAGAGTAGGAGAAGCCCACCAAATATAAGAATCAATCTCAAACCTCATGTATTATCGATGTGAGACTTGACACCTGCTCTCACGGGAAGCGTGGGAATAAGAGGTGCTCCTCTTGAATAAGAGCTAGTCCCGTTGGATCGAATGGGGCGACAGGGGCCTAGCGCTTATATCATGTTGAATCCTTGTGTCCAACTCAAATCCCATATCCAGCTTTTAAGAGGAGCTTAAGAGGAGAAGAAATCCACCAGGTATAAGAACCAATCTCAAATCCCATATATTGTTATGTGGGACTTGACACCCGCCCTCATGCGAAACGCGAGAATAAGAAGTGCTACTCTTGAATAAGAGGTAGTCCTGTTGGATCGAATAGGACGGCAGGGCCCGGCGCTGATACCATGTTGAACCTGGTGTCCAGCCTTAAAGCATTCTCAAGAGTAAGAAAAACCTACCAGGTATAAGAGTCAATCTCATACATCATGTATTGTCGATGTGAGACTAGACACCCGCCTTCACGCGAAGCGTGAGAATAAGAGGTACTCCTCTTGAATAAGAGGTGGTCCCGTTGGATCAAATAGGACGGCAGTGGCCTAACTCTGATACCATGTTGAACTTGAGGTTCATCAGGAACCAACCCAAAACTCATGTAGTGTGGATGTTGGACTTGACACGCATGACTCAGAAGTTAAACTCTTGAAATGTCGTCCGTCATCTCTCCCATGAATATAGTCAGATCCAAATCAAAGCTGCTCCAAGCTTGCTGCCACCACCCTACCGTCATTATCAGCTCTTAAATAGGGACGCTACATTGCCACCACCTATCGAAACTCTGACATCGCAAGCCCAATGGTGAGCCATATCCAATGATCGCCACGACGCCACCACTAACAACTAGCCCAACACCAAGATGCCTCATCAACCACCACCAAAATAATGTCGGCTAACACATACAAAGACTGCTTCCTTCATCAATCCACCTTGTCACGACAACGGTTCTTGTTTCTCTAATGTCACGGCGATGGCTCCGCCGACAGTATGTTGTTTCTTAACCCACACCTTGTCATGGAAGGAGGGATATGGCGGTCACAAGGTGGGGGAGAGAAAGGGGCGCGTTGTGGGGTGGGGAGATATGGGCCTGTAGCAACACGAGGGGGAGGGATTGAGGAGGGGGTTGGGGGGTTGCTGGGTCTTGGAAGAAGGGAATGGTAATTACGGTTCTTCTTAATGTAAAGAATGAAAGGTATTAAGAAAAATAATATTTTGAAATTAGAAGATCTGGATAGAGATAGAATTAGAAATTAGGGTTTCAAATCAATTTGAAAGTTTAGGTTTTAAATCTTTATATAGTATATATGCCATTCATATTATATAAGGGTAGTATTGTCAATTTGGAAATTGATGACATCAGTAAGAAATCACATGTTTTTAGCAAATCAATGACGGATAGACATGGCTAACGTGTTTTTAAAGTTATTTTATCACGATTACATTTTAAAACTTTGTGTCCTTAACTATATATTTCACCTTAATCTCAAAAACATGAGTGTAATTCACCCTTAAAATTAAGGAATTTTTAATCGTTTACTTAAAAAATGCCAAAAAGATGGGGTTAACCGATTTAGGCGGCTTATTCTAATTTTGATACTCTTTTTATGTTTTAACAATTCCTTTAAAATCATTATATGTATCACTTGTTCGTATATGTGTTATATTTATAGTTAAAGGTATAAGAAACATGCAAAGTTGTCCAAAGTGGAGAGCAGAGCGCGTTGAATAAAGCGAATGGACAAATGGTTCTTTTTCTACTAACAAGGGCGGGCCTAGCAATAAAAATAGCATGCGTGTATTTTTTAAGTTATTAGGTCAAGCCATCATTCAACGTTACATGAGAGGGAGTGTCGTTAAATTTGACTTTTGCAAAGTGAATTTGAAGTTCTTTCACACCTGTGTTCTTGTGTTTGATTGCCTCGTTATTCTTGATTTTACTTAAAGCAATGCCAAAAGATGGGGTCATTCTCATACCTCTACCAGCAATCTTTAGAGGCAAAGTAAGGAGGCTCATTCCCGTTTTGAAAACTCCTTCGAACTCAATATACATAATACTTGCTGAGAAATGCCTTTAAGTACTTAAATTAAAGGTAAAAGTAGGATAAAAGGTTTCTCTGAAATAAAATGAGGGGGGCACAGCCACCGAGTCCAGCAAATTGAGGTGTATGATTCTTTTTCTATAAGGGTAAGGGCATAGTAATAAAAATGTTGTGTAGTTTTCTGGTTAGTAGGTCAAGTCGTCACTTAGAGGTACACGAGAGGAAGCTTTGTTAACTTTCACTTTTGCCAAGTATATTTTTAGTTCTCTAACATCTTGTGTCTTGTTTGATTACCTTGTTATGCTTTTCACTATTGGTTGTGTACATAACAAGTTATATCTTGACCATCCATCTTTATGAAAATTCTTAAAAAAATCATAGAGGCAAGTATAACAAAATCTGAAAAAAAATTCATGTTACCAACACCACCAAGAGGTACTCTTGTGATCCGTTTGATGGAAGACAAATTTTGGATCAGAGCACGATGAAGAATATCCTTGTTTAACAAGGATTAATGAAAAGCTCTAGTGAAGAGAAGGTCTGAATTTATGTTTAGTGATGATTGAGAGTGAAAAGAAAAGTTGTAACTCGACTGAATCTGGCACAAAGAACGATTAAGATACTATGTTTTGAATGAGACGTCTCTAACAGCTCTATGGCAAAACTAGAGATAATCTTTATGTCAAAACTTCTCCCAAATTGGTTGTATCAAACGAAAGATATGTACCAACTATGAATGAAAAAGGGTCCAGATTCGGGCAACCATATCCTTTGAGCTTTGCCCTAACCCATATTCTTTGAGTTTGTTCTTGGATGGCGTTGTTGGCACTCCCTTTTTGCAATTAATCACTCAACATGCACTTGTTGTACCAAGTTTTAATGTCACGAAAAGTGCAAAACATGATATCAAAGTGCATGCAGAGTGCAAGGTACGGAAGTGGAGTTTGAATGTTATATTCCGTTCTTTGCAGATGATAGTTTTCTTTTCTTTCATCTTATATTAGACTCTTGTTGATTCCTTGAACAATCGTTGATAGAATATTGTCAATAATCAGGGCAAGTGGTTAATTGTGAAAAATTAAACCTTAACGTTAGCATGAACACTACTCGGCGGTTAGCAAAATTTGCAAGATTTAAGTTGAATGTTCCGTTGAGCTTGGGATCTGAGAGATACTTGGGGATGCAACTGGACTAGGTGGATCAGAAGAAAAAGATTTTACATGTTTTGCTTGACTGCTCAAAGCAAAATTGTCAAAGATGGATGGGGTTATTGCTTAATCGTGCATGTCATTTGACATTGATTAGGTCAACGTTTTTGCCTTTGTTAAGTCATGATATGTCAATTATTCATCTTCTAGCATCAAGTACATTGGATATTATCAAATTTTTCCGGTCAGGGAAATCTAGGACTTGGGGTTAGCTATAGTAGCACTTGTTAACCTGTGTAGCCCATGGGTATTTGGGGCTCAGGAATCTTCACTTGGATGAATCAAGCAGTTCTAGCCAAAGTGGGTGCAGAGATGTTTATGGAATCGAGTGCCTTGCATAGTCAAGTTTTCGGGGGCAAATATTGCTAACGTTAAACCTTTTTTTGCCGCTTCAACTCCTTCTGCTGTCTTAGGCAACTCCTGCGGTCCATCTTCTGCGATCGGAAAATTCAGGCTTTTGTTCGTGCCCATCAATACCTTGTCAGAGGATTTATTTGCTAGTTGCAAGTGCTGTAAATCCTTCAAGGACTGTATTTATCCAGATATAGTTATCTGGAATAGGTACCAGGTGTCCAGGATGCATGGGCAATTTATGGTGAGCTCTGTTTCATCTTTCAGCGGATGAAGGCAATTTGGCACTTATTTCCCCTAATTTTCCAGCAGTTGCTTGGAGTGTTGTGTTTTTATTTTTATTGAAACAAAGAATTGTATTGGGACTTCAAAAGTTTACAAAAGGTTTTTCAGATCATGCCATTTTGGCTTTGCACAATAGTTACATGACTACCTACGTCATTTGATAATTAAACATTACATAGGCAGATTATCCATACAAGATTACATATGTTGAAATTCGGACTACCACATAAAATTCTTGTATTCCTTTGGCAATGTCTTTGGGATCGCCTTTGAACTCGGGCGGCATTGTATATAAAAAAAAAGCATGTCCTACTACTTTCTGTCCTTTATACATCTTGAGCACAATGAAACGACATTTCATTATTTCTACAATGTAAGGTTGTTCGATTAGTCTGGTTTGGTAGGATTTTTGGCCTACGATTTGATTCATCTCATTCCTTCCTTTTTGGTTAACAGCATGGTTTTTAAAACCTAGGTACTCAGGAAACACTGTTCAATGCTTTCACATGTATACCTTGTACCTCTGGTGCATTTGGCTTGCTCGGAACAATATGGTGCTTCAAGGGGTGGGATTTTTTCATGTGACTGTTCTTTTTATATTCATCTTCTTCTGCAATAGAACCTATTTGCCTATAAAGGAGGTGTGATTGTCAATCGCAAAGGTAGGGCACCATGCGAGATACACCAATTATAATGCACTCATGTATTCTTCCTGCAGAGGCTGCATGACCAGTTTTTTGTCGTTTTAGTGTGGTTAAGGTTTCAGGGCAAGCTCGTGCTGGTGTTGGTATGGAGGTGGTTAATGATTCTAGGTTATGCGTGGATATGTTAGCGTGTTCGGTTTGCTTTAGTAATCGTTACTTGCCTATGTGTTGGCTCTTACTTATACAGGTTTTTGGGCTTTAGATAATGGCATTCATAATGTCAAATTACTCACTAATGATTTGTTGGCATAGCCATTAAGGAGTGTTGATTCATCTATGTTTGGCTTTCCAGCTATTTTTGATATATCTACAAGTTGAATATTGCTCAATATTGTTCCATCTAGCAAGGCGAGTAAGCATCTTCTCACGAAAGCTCGGAGGTTAGCCTCCAAGCTAACCTCCGAGCTTTGCAGGACGGAGTCGTATGCCCGGTTCACGGACTGGTATGCTCCATGCTTTTTTGAGACCTAGGGCTCATGAGTCAATTTTCTAGCCCCCTTAGGGTTGTCTTCTGAAAGGGCATGGTGCTTATGTGTTAGAATTTGGGGGTGTATGTGATACTGTTTTTATCATTTGGCTTCAAAACTGGGTTGGAATTTCATTTAAAAGTAATATCCTTGTAGGGCTTTTACCGGTAGCCAAAAAATACACGAAAACATCTAAAGTGGAAGCATGCCTAAAGAGATAGTGCCTAAGAAATGAAGACCAGAGAGATAGCCTCGTGAACATAAATGTAAGTAGAGGTGGGATTCCAAAGCTAAAAAGAAATAATGTTACCCAAACTCCACCTAGCTTTCAAGAAAAGCCTTTATATAGAGGTAAAAAGGCTTTTCACAGAAAAGGCCACATAATAAACCTGCTGATTATACTAAAATGCTCAATATGGACTCTTCCCATTGAGAGTAAATTTTCTTCACCTATCTTTCTCTTCACTTCATCTTCTCCCTTTCCCACCTACCTCCACTCAATTACCTTTCAATGAATTCCCCAAGATATACATCAGCAGACCCACTTGAACCTCCCACCCAACACAATCCCTCTTACTTCCATACCAATTACCTTCTAGACAAAGCCACGTCTACCGCCTAAATAGCCGCTCAATCTTCCAGAAAGGTGAACAACTATCCTGCTTTCTCATTGGAAAAATCTTCGACCACCACACATTTTCTGAAGAAGAACTCCAGACCTTTGTCAATAACCATTGGTTTTATGGTAGAAGAATAACGGTTATTATACTAAAAGAGCTTATCATTTTCCAGTTTTAATCAAACGACATAGCTCAGCTTGTTCACAGATATAGTCCCTGGAATATTCGAGGCACACTTTTAGTGCTACAACTGTGACACAAAGGAATGATCGTCAAAAATGTTTTGATCCATGCAACAGATCTTTGGGTCATTCCTAGTGATGTAAAAGCATTCTATTTATCGAATCTCTAGCTGAGCTCATTGGACAACCTTTCTCGATTCCATGGATTGAAAGAAACAAGCACAAGTCAGATATCATACGCATCAATCTGGATCATCATTTGGACTCTGAAATTTATTTACTGCTCTTTGTCGGTAGCATCATTGGTGTTGAATTCCAATTCGAACAAATTTTTGGGCTTGCTATAATTGCAGAATTGTTGGTCACTCCTAACATAGATGCAAAGCAGACATTAGAGTGGTTATTAAGAGCCTTAAAATGCATAGCCTCCAAATTTGCTTGTTCTCTTCTTTACTAGGACTTTGTTGATGATAGTATCCCTTTACATGATGGAGATATTAGAGGACTAGCCAACATAGACAAGAACCGCTGCTCAAAGTTCGTATCATTGATTCTCCATATGGCTCCAAATTAAGACAGGTTTTCACCCCCGATCGAGAACTCCCATGCATACACTCACAACTTAGTCAATTCAATAGACAGACTCTCGGCCAAGCATAAATCTCCCCATCCGTCTAAATTTAGTGATCAAGAATCAGTATGTGCTCTGCAAGGATCAAAATATGATGATGAAGCCACCGTCAAGCTCTAATCTAAACAAAAAAGTCATGACCAATCTGTTGTACTTCCACTCAAAAAGATGAAGATAGGTTTCCACGATCCTATTTAGGTAAGATGCAATAATGCTCCTTCTAGATTGAGTATTTTGTCGTATGATGTCAGCCCTCTTGCACAGACATGTAGTGTTCGCGGTTCTCTCAAGACAAGCTTTGCGGGTTCCAAAAAAACTTAATGCATGTCAAAAATTGGCAAATCAGACTACTAGAGACCTACCGAGATAGTTCACGTCAAAGCGGTCATTCCCTTGTGAACACATCAATGACAGAGAGAATGACTTGCCAGCTGGACATTTAGAGTCAGCAAAGATGCTTAAAGGTAATCATTACATTGCCTCATCTGTAATAGGTTTAAATGCGCCCGACATTTTTCCCATATCGAACTCTCGAGTGCCTCAAGACATTATGTCTAAAGTCACATCTCTTGCACCTTTGTTGGACACTATATCAACTGAGAGAAATGTCAGAACCTTTGGCCCAAACAATCAACCTCACTAGTCCTTTTCTCAACCCCCTAACAGACGCATGAAGACCTACTTCTTTCCCTTTTATGCGTTTTCCAATAAGCTACCTTTACGTAGTCATATCTCGACCAATCTTTTCGGTTAAACAACTAAAAAAGCGAACATCAACCCCTCACATTTCCACCTTTCCCTTAGTTTGCTTAACCCACCCATTGATCCCTTCACTGCCCTAGATATTTTTATGCTATACCACAATATTTTTTTTATGCTATATTATTGCTTTAAAATAATTAAATAACTAAATAAGCAAGTTTGTGGTCTTTTTGCTATATTATGAAAGTTTTGGTACCTTTTGAATAAGAGGCTTAAGTTCAGGGGGTTTCGTGTAATTTGCCAGTTTGGGGCTTTGATATAAATAGCCTTTTTCCCCTTCCAGCCTCCTCTTTCTTCCCGGCAGGCCGCCTCTCTCATTCTCTTCTCCATTTCAGCCCTAAATTGCTTGTGCCTTGGAGATTCGCGGTCTAAGTCGAGCGGCGTGGCTTGGGGGGATTGAGTTTTCGTCGAATCGCTAGTATAAGGTAAGGGATTTTGCCTCTCTTTGCTGTGGCAAGGGTTTTGATTTCCCTTTTTTGAACAGTTTTTGCATCTGCCATGATTCCCGTATAACTCACGGTGCCATGATTGTCGAATAGTTCAAACTTTTGTTCACAGTGCTGTGTTGATCCATATGCCTTTCGATGCATTTTCTAATCATTAATCTTGAGAATTTTATGGCTGGCAGTTTGCTCCATTACGGAGTAGTAGAATTCATTTGCAAAACTCACCCAATAGCATGTTAATGCTTTCCTATTCAGGGATGTAGATTGTTGATGGCCCTTCCTTTTAATTTCTATTTTTTTATTCAACGAGCCCCACTACCTAAGCATTTTGATATTCTCGAAATGGAGACTTGGGTTCATTTCTTTGGCTTTTAGGCGCCTTGTTTATGCGCTAATCTGGTGGATTGATGTTTAGATGGTTAGTAGATTTTCCAAAAGATTTCCTTAGTGACATATCCAATTAGGTAAGAGTTTGGATGGGTCTTCTTTAATCTTACTCCTTGCCCAGCTCATGCGTTTTTTTAAACAAGAATTCCGTGGTGCCTTAATTCTGGTGAATACAGGTGTTTGTGGTTCAAAATCATATTTTGATTTCTTTGAAATCTTGGGAAGCTTTATTGGTTAAAGGATAGTACATGGCTCTGTTTTCTTTTTTAGCTTGCAGAGCATTGTTTTTATTCTTCCAGCTTGAAAACCATTGCTCAATCCTTTTCCAGCAAGTAAACTGCTCTGTCGTTTTTCAACTGGTAGACTATTGTTAAGGCCTTATTCCTTGGCAGTATTAATCTTTGTTTTCAGTTAGTAAACATGCCTTCATGCTTTTTCTTTTCCACAACTGTACAGCTTAGTAGCTGAGTTCTAGTGCATTTCTATGCTTTGAGTTTAATTCCCTTCAAAGCATTCCTTTGAAATCATTGGACTATCGCAATGCTTCTGGAACTTCATGGTTTGTTTATTTCCATTTCAGTCCGGTTAGTGTTCTGTTGCCAATGCTTATACACTTTGTGCTTTGCCATTTATTGGGTATACTGCCAAATTGGCAACATTTTGCTTATCTTTCGTATTTTTTGTACTACTTCTGTTAGCGTATCCCGTTCAATCAAATTTCAGAGTTAAGTGGCTTTAATCTCGTTGAACCTTTCTTACGGTGCTCGTCAATTGACGATGGCTAATGACTATGTTTGAACAACTCTCAAATTTGAGAGGGTCCTTTGGACACACGTTTGATTATATCCTGGCGATTAATAGATGCTTAGCATGCTACCGGTAGCACACGTTTGATGTTTGTACGTTTGGTTCGACGTTTGGGTCTTATGACCAACATAGTCATCGTATATTTTTGTTGTGTAGTGTTCCCGGCATATTATATATATGTTTAGGGTTAATGCTTACTCATGTTTGTTTTGGTATTTGATATAAGAATTTGGTTTACCCATTTCTATCAAGTATGGTTGTTCGACTCTGTTTGTTTTGCTTTGACCACTTGTCGTTTTTGTACCTTACTAAGCTGTTTGAGCTCACCCTTTCACTCTTCCTTCCCCTTTGCCACAGGTTAAAGAAGCGACTAAGGATCTTTGTAACATCGTTGGAATTTTGGGACTTTTGTTTTAGTTAGTTAAACTTTCTAGTTTCAGTTTGAGAACTTTACCCGGATGTGGGTAATTTGATTGAATTGACTTGGTGTAATCTGTTTTAGCCGCTGCGTTTAGTAGATGGTTTTGTAAGAGATTATTCAGAGAATGGATTGTATTAGATTTTTGTTTTATGGAGATATTTTATTTCAAAGGATTTAGTTGCTCTGTCTATATCACTGTCACCAGAGTTTAGCGGTATCTTCAGGAACTTTGATTACAGTCACGACTTCCATTTTCGAGGCGTGACAGCCACCACTAAATATTCCAGCCACAACTTCATTTTGCCTCTTGACCTCAACCGGCCTTGGAACTATTTGCTAATGGAACCCTATCTCATGGCATCTTGCCATCTCGCCATTGCACCAAGGTACCCTACTTCTCCACCACAGTCAACACAACACCTTTCTTCGGTATACATCTGTAGGACACCTAATTTTGAGGACTCGAATGAGATTACATCCATTAACAACCAAGACACAAACCCGTTGCTACCTTGCAAGCTTAAGCAGATCTCTCGCCATCTACTCTGGACATAATTTGCAATGACTGATCTTTACTAAATGAGACTTCGAAGAACAGTGAGGCAATTATATCCATCCATGCCACTTTGAAGCAAAATTTCTCTATTCATCTTATTTCAAAGAAAATAACACACACACAGCCAAAGAAGTCAACACTCCCTCTGGATCATCTTCTTCCTGACTCACCAAGATGCACTTTATGTCTCTCAACAGTGGTCCAGGTTTTACAATCATCTTTGTTTGCTATCGCCATATGCTAACATGCCTTACATGCCTCATGACTGGTTACTTCTATTCTTTAACTTTGATGGATATTTGGGAAATCTATAAAATGTCCTATAAGTGTAAATTTTTTAACAATGTCTTTTCACCCAATAAAATATGTGCCTTGCTTCACCTCAATTCTCCTTGAATTATGCTCTTTTAATTTTGTTCTTGAGGTTTCAAACCTCTGGGGTTTCGGGTGTTGTCCCCCAATAACCCCGTAAACCTCGATGAAAATATTATGCGCTGGAACCCTAGGGGATTTAGTCATCCCCAAATGGTCCGTTCAACAAAAAACTTGATCATATTTCTCCAACCTGACATAATCTTCTTTCAAGAAACTTTACTCCCATGTACTAGACTAGGTTACCTTTTTTTTCTTCTAGCATTAATCCAACCAGTCCCTCTGCAGGAATCACCGGCAGGCTTTCGATCAATTGGAGCCCCCTTGTTAACGCCTTCGTTGTTCATGTTGATAGTAACTTTATCCTTCTCAAATTCATCTAACCATGTAGAATGGTTAAGTTTGGATATTTATAGTCACCCCAATCCCTTTTTACGAGGTGAAACTTAGAACCGCAAGGCAAAAATCCTTGTAGGTTTGAATGGTCCTGTTCTTATAATGGGCGACTTTAACCTAGTCAGAGACACCTCTGAAAAAAGAGGCTTTAATGGATCAGTGATTCCCAGTCTACCAGTCTTCCTTAACTTTGTTCATAAGCTAGGTTTGATTGATGTTCACTAGTTGGGACCCACCTTCACTTGGACTAGTAATAGGGTGGGTACCACATGTACGTTAGAAAAACTCGATAAAGCTATGGTTAGTGCTGATTGGTTAAACCTCTTCCCCTTTGCAAAAGTCCATAACCTTGACATTCAAGTCTCAGACCGTGATACTCTCTTATTGGCTGTAAATAGCCCCTAGACTCAAGCTAAAATTCCCCAATAACTTCAAGCTTTCAGGCTTAGGCAGCCTAATTGTGTAAATATCATAACATCTTCCAGGCAATCTGAAGTTTCTGGATCCCCTCTTTTCCATATCATTCAGAAAGGAAAAATAATCATGAAAAGTGTCCGGCTTTGGAGCAACACGGCTTTCGGCAATATCCCTGCTGACACAAGGCAGAAATCTTAAACAGCTAGCTCAGCTACCTAACCTTTCTTTTGCTGAGGCAAGTCAGCAGCTCTCTAAACATCTTAAATGGCTTTTAGACTGTGAAGAACTTTTTTGGGCTCAAAAAATGAGATCCGCTTGGATCAAAGAAGGAGATCTTAACACAAAGCTTTTTCATGCCTTGATTTGAATACATAGGTCCTACAACCGAATTGAAGGAATCATTTTCTAGCTTGCTAAATAGACTACATCTAAAAAGGAAATTATGACTTGATTTAAGAACTACTTCTCAAAATTATTTAAGCTCCCGAATGTCAAAACCCTGTGGCTCTACAGGAACAATCCATCCTTAATGTACTCTCAGTCTCACTTTCCTCTGCACAGCAGAATCTCTGACATTACCATTTACTGGAAAAAAAAAGTGGAATCAGCCATTTTTTACGTAGCAGCATTTAAATCCTCCAGCCTGATAGCCTACCGCCGTTCGTCTACCAAAAGTGTTGGTCTTTCTTTCAAAAAGACATCACCAAAGGAGTTCTTTCCTTTCTCAACTCCGACCACCTCCTTCTTGAAACAAAGTACATCACACTCATTCTAAAAGGAAAATCTCTTGGATACGCATTAGACTTACTGGCCAATTAGTCTATGCAACACTATTTATAAGATTATCTCCAAAGTGATGGCAAATTGGCTGCGATGTGTACTCCCTTCCATCATCTCACCCTACCAAAATGACTTTGTAAAAGGAAGAGCCATTGTGGATAATATTCTCATTGCACAAGATCTGGCCAACATTATATGCAACAAAAAGAAAACAGGCAAGAAAGGATTAGCAGCTCCTAAAATTGATATGAGTAAGGTGGACCACCTTAGACGGGACTTCATTGAAGCAGTTCTCACCAAAATTAAATTTCCTTTCTCGTGGATAAAACTCATCAAGCAATGTGTCATGACAATCTCTTAAGTAATTATGTTCAGCAGGTCGCCTTCCAAAAGAACTCATCCATCTTGTGGCATCAGACAAAGGCATTTCCCCCCGACCCTTGATCAATCATCTCATGTTTGCCGATATACCATTATTTTCTTTCAGATGGACTTACTCAAGTGTGAAGCTCTTAAATTAATCCTTGACAAATATTGCTCTCTTTGTGGACAGATCATCAATTAAAACAAATCATCTTTGGTCTGTAGTCCAAACACAGATTCTTCCTTAATAGAGCATGATACTCAACGCTTTAATTTGCAAGTGGCTAACTTCTTTGGTGAGTATCTCAGCACAACCTTAGACATGATTACCAATAAGAAAGATTTCTTTCAGCATCTTTTTACTAACATCCAAAACTGATGCGTCAGATGGATAAGTCATATCCTCAATAGAGCGGGTTGTGCAATGATAATTCATCTAGTTCTTTCTAGCCTTCTTGTTTATCATATGCAATCCTTTCCATAATGTCCGAAAAAAACTAATATGATTTTCAGTCATTTTTTCTGGTCAGGATTCTTTTAAACCAAAGGTTTTCACTCGATCAATTGGTTCGCTATCTACGGACAAAAAGACCAAGGCAGTCTCGGTATTCGTGATACCCATCTTTTTAATTTAGCAGTTTTGGCTAAAACTAATTGGCATATTATTCAACACCCTGATGCTCCTATCTCCAGAATTTTCCTATCCAAGCATTGCAAAAATAAACCGTTCTGGCATGCCACCAAAACCACCACTTCTTCATGGGCCTCGAAAGGGATTCAAGTTGGGACTGCCAAGCTCTTTAAAGGGCTTATGTGGATATTAGGTGACAGAAAATCCATAGACATTAGGTAAGATAATTGGATCCCCGATCACCCCCTGACCCTTTCTTTATTAGCACTACTACTCGATCTCACCTTCACATGGTTTCTGATATAATTCAAGAGGGACAATGAAACGTCCCAATTATATCTTTCCTGCTCCTATCTTAGATCAAGTCAGAGGGTTGTATATATCTCTAGCTGAGGCTAAAGACAAGGCAGTTTGGGTACCTGATATTAATGGAAATTTCTTAGTTTCATTAGAATATAGTCTTATACGAGGAAAAATCCCATTCCTCTGGTCATCCCATGCCCAAACAAAAGGATGTGTCTTCTTTAACTTGGAATTCAGTTTGGAGTCTCAACTTACCTATCAAGATCGCTTTTTTTTCTCTAGCAATTACTTCTTGACAAGCTCCGTCTCAAGACGACTCTCTCACGCTTCAGAATTACCACCACTCTATTATGTTCCACTTGTAACCTCCACGAGAAGTCACCCACTCACCTTTTTCTTACTTGTCCAAAACTAGACAGCATATGGCCTTCGATCAATTTGACATTACCTCTTCTCATCACTCATTAAACCTTCAAAGAATGGCTCATAGCATGGATTTCTACACCCTCCTTCTCAAGCATCGGTCATCTCCATAATATTATACTTGTCTCCCTTTGGCTCATTTGGAAACATCGAAATACCATCATTTTTCACAATACTTCCTGGAGTTTAAGTGGCATTATTGTACAATGACTAATGCTGTTGAATTCTTGCTGCATATCTTAGAAAACTCTTCATAATAAAACTCTTTCCCCAATCCTCAAAGCTAAGTCATTTTACATATCAAAGCTCGCACTCACTTCTTCTCTAGACTGTCATTGTATAGCTCTAGAAGTCCTCAAAGTTTTCTTCGGCTATCACTTCATGTCGAACACTTAAACCTTCAGTTTGCATCTCTTTGAATAAAACTCTTATGTTCGCTTAATTAAATAAAAAAGAAGGCACTTTCACAGCTAACTCTTCATGGACGGCTTCCCTGCTTAAACTTCTTCATAGCATTCTCTGGCTCACAACCTTACACTTTCAACATATTTGCTTACCTATTGATGATACTTACATTCTTTCTTAGATACAGTAGCGCAGTAGTCTACTGGATCTCAAAAATACTGGACTGGTGAATGATATTTATTTTACAGTAAAGTAGTCTCACGCCTTCCAGCTATGCAGAAGAAATAGAGGCCGGACGAAATTAGCCAAAGAATTAGCAAGGAATCTTCTTATGGCGGCATCCAGTACTGTGCCTCATCAGTCCAGTCCTGCACTTACTAGATAGCTATTGTTTCTTACACCTATAATAACAATTATTTTATTCTTTTGGTTTTTGCAAAAAGTAGCTTGTCAATCTTGAACATGTGAAAACAAACAACTATTTGATATAAAAATCTCCAGTAGGGCCATATTTTTGGTATATAGTTCCTAGGAAACTTTCCATAAAGAGAAAACCATAACCTGGTTTACGGTTCACTGGCACCACCACTGTTGCGCTGCTGCTACACTACCTAAAAATGAGTATTTGTTAAAAACACTTGGTGGAATGTGAAACTTACTTAGGCAGACTAGATGAACTATCCGATATAACTCTTTAAGAGGTTTTTAACCTTACGTGGCATTTGAAATAAGTTTTTTGTTCAGTTTAAAAAACTAGAAAAAAGAGGATTTACGTTTGGCAAACTATTTTGGTTTTTTTTCCTTGAGCTTTATAATAAAGTTTTCAATATGGAGTTGTTTTTTAAAAAACTCCAAATTGGAGTTTTGTGTTTGAAACTCTTGTGGTTTTTGGCTTGTAATTTTCAAAAAAAATTAAAATAAAAATCAAACCCTTGTTTTGTTATTATTTTTGGTTTGCAGTTTATGATTTTGAGCTCTCTCTTTCATTAATTTTTTTCCTTCTCAAATTTCTTTTTTCTACCTCCGGTCTTCAAGAAAACACCACAATTACCAACACCACTAGTAAAATCACAACAAAACCGTCCGCTACCACCATAAGAACTGATCCACTACCACCGCCACCGACCTCAATGAAAGACTTGGCCTCCCCCGTCAAAGACAAAATATCATGGACCCTGAAAACCACAGACCAAATAGTAAAGTTGCGTAGGGAATAAGAATTTGATAGGCAATGCACCGGTTGATCATGGTGGTGGTAATGGGTGAAAAAATTGATGGCGATGGCAGGTTGTTGGGATAAATATTTTGTAGTGGTGGCCCAGATATCTGCCCGGCAAAGGTGGGCTTGGATTAGGTTGCATTGTACCAATGGTGACAATAGTCAGTGGTGGTCATGTTGTGTGTGGGGTTTAGGGGTGGGGTGAGATGGTAGCCATGGTGGTGATAACAACCGGCAGTGGTGGTTGGGTGATGGGGAGTGGTGGTGATACAGCCGGTGGGGGTAGTGTTTTGCAGGGTATGGTAGGGTGGGGGAGGCTGGGAGGGGGTGGTGGCCATAGTGGTGTGCAGGCATAGTGGTGATAAAAAAGCAATCACAAAAAGTGAAAATCAAAGTAAAGAAAACTGCAATCAAACAATCCACCATTTTCATAAATAAAAAAAACATAAATTAAAAGAGATTTTGATTTGGTTTTTCCTTTTTTAAACAAAGCCGAAAGCTGAAGACGGTTTCAAATTGACTTGTCCCAAACTAAGCAGACTCGTGGATAAGCTAGCTATTCAATTATCCTGCATAGTATTAACCACCACGGGTATACGACAATTTCTATTGAGCAGACCTTGCAAGTGTAACTTCTATGGACCCCAAACTCATACAAGTAGACTATAAATAAATAAAACTTACAGGCCGTTTGACATGGATTTCTTCCCCTCTTTTTTGGCCCAATTTTAAAATTTCTCAAGAAGCCCAAAAAACTGGGGTGTTTGCTGGTTCTTTAATTTTTAAGAAAGCCCAAGTCTTTAAAAAGAAGGAAGCCTGTTTTCCAAAAGAGCTATTAGCTCTTTTTGAAGCCTCTTTTCACGCGGCCCAGATGGCTTGACTTATGAGATCTGGACTTCGAGTCTTCCTAGCAACATAAAATAAGATGGAAAAAATCAAAGAAAACATTAGGGTTCTAATCTCTTCGGCCGAATCGCATCTGGGGAGTCCACAGCCACTGCTCTGCTCGAATTTTATGGATCGCGTCTCATCTCTCACGGGTCCACAGCCACCGCCTCCATCGCCGTCACCGCCTTCGTCCCATCTTTTTCCGGCGCAACCACAAACAGCTTTTTCTGGGGGAACATCTCTTCGTTGTGGAGCTCAATCTCATCTCTTTGGCCGAATTGCATCTGGGGGAGTCCACAGCCACCGCTTTGCTCGAAATTTCTGGATCGCATCTCATATCTCACCACAGCCACCGCCTCCATCACCGGTCACCCCCTCCTTCCCTTCTTTCTCTGGTACAGCGACGAACAGCTCTTTCTGGGGGAACATCTCTTCGCTGCGGAGCTCGATCTCATCTCTTCTGAATCGCATCTGGGGGAGTCCACAGCCACCGCTCTGCATGAAATTTCTGGATCGCATCTCATCTCTCACCACAGCCACCGCCTCTATCGCTAGTCACCACCTCCGTCCCTTCTTTCTCCGGCGCAGCCATGAACAACTCTTTTAATTATGTTAAAAAAAAAAACCAAAAGAGCTTTCCTGTTAAACGCTTGGACTTTTCTATTTTTAAAAAAAATAAACTCTGTCAAACAGCCACCAGTTTTTTAAACTGGGAAAAAAAACCCAGAACTCTTCTCTTTTTTTAGAAAAAAAAAACTGAAAACTGACAATGTTACCAAACAGACCCTTAGTTAGGCTGAAGTTTCATCAGCTTGTTTATTAGGTATTACTAATAGTCGGTTTAGCCCTTGAGCAGACTAAAGCATAAAAGTATATATATAATATGGCTAGGAAAGAAATTACAACAATTGACTTTTTGTGTTTTGTTTTCCAGTAAAACTTTTTTGTGAGATGTTATATGACTTCTTTTTGTACTTCAAAGACCATCCATTCCTCCAAAAACTATATAAGGACCTATGATAATCAATTTTTTGTACCTTCTGACTCACGTCAAAAACCCTAAAACAGAGAACTACCACCTTTCAAAGACATGGCTGCCACTACTGTGGGTATGCCCACTCTTTATCTGTTGTCTCCTTCATGTACATGTTCTTCTCTCTTTGTATGTTTAGATGCTATGGGGGTTTGGTTCTATTGTGTTACGTGTGGATTCGTTCTATTTACGTGTGTTTTAGTGTTTTTTTTAAAAAAACTCATGCTTCATGTATGTTGATTTCAGACGTCTATGTATCTACTTTGCTCTCGATTAGCGATATTCTGGTAATAAACTAGATTTTTAGGATTAAAAGATAAGGTAGTCAAAGTCTGATGAAAATACAAATGTTACGACAAGACAAGGTGTTCAACAATTGTTTCATGCTCCTTAAACCTTCACTTTTGCAACACTTGTTTGGCATTGTACTGGCAAAACTTTTATCCCCAAAAATCAAGGTTGTCGTCGGTAGACCTGCACCTTGCCGCTGCTTACTTTTTGAAGTACCTTAAAACGTATTATGGTGGCTGATTTTTAAGATAAGAGAAGCCTAGATTGAAGAAATGAAGGATAAGCGTCAGCGTGGACGATTATTCAGAACAAATCAATCCATAAAGAATTAAATTGGGTATTTAAGTGATGCATGTAACATATTAATGTCATACGAAATATGAAAGCTTTTAGTTTTTCTGCTATTATTGGCTTACAAGAGCCACCAGAACTTAAACTCGTGAGACTGCTCACGAACAATAGATGTGGGCATGCTCAGAATTCACTTGTTCAATATTTCCGTGATCTTCTCAATTTAATCTTAATTTTGTAGTAGTGTACTAATATATTGCCTATAGTACTAGCTAGAATTAATACAGTATTATTATAGTCTTGAGAGTTAGAGTACATATTATGGATATGGTTATACTATTGTATCATATCTATGTTGGAATAGGACAATATTATTTTCCCTTATCTACTAAATCATGGTATCAGTTTTGGAAAGGTCCTGAGTTCAATTCTTCTCGCTTGAATATTTAGTCTCCCTTTATAATAGTGCAATTTGTACTCTGTTTGTTTCTGCACTTGGTGTACTTTTTTTTTGCTAGACAACCTGGTATCCGAAAACCACATTGGGAACTGATTAATTCGGGTTCGAGCCGAGACCACATGGGTGCGAAAAAGCACTCCCTACCAAGTTTTTAATGCAGTTGCATTTCCAGGGCTCGAACCCGAGAGCTTTGGTTAAGTTAGGACAACCCCCTGCCAGCTGACATATGCGCTTGGTGGTGCGCTTGGTGTACTTTGATTTGTCTTTACACGTGTAATCAAAGACTTGCAACTGAGGGAGAGTGTTAAACATGAAAGGGCTAATTACACCTATATCCCTGAAGTTTAGGGGTAATTACAGGTAAAGACAATAGTTTTGAAAAATAACACTTATGTCCGTTGACCAGACGAAATGTTAAAAACCCTAACGATTTCAATAAAATGACTTCATTACCCTAAAGTTATAAATCTATTTATTCAAATGCCATTATCTTAAATTTTTTCTCTCTTAAATTCTTATTTATTAAATTCTCTTAAATTCTCTCTCTCTCTTCCCCCACCACCCCGCACACCACCACATCACTACTACCACCTTCCCTCCACCCCACCACTGCTATCACCTTCCTTCCACCCCGCCGATGTTGTGCCTCTCATTCCCCACCGCGACGTAGAGAACGAGATCGGTGAGATCACGGCCAACCAGCCACGGCGAGGTAGCAGCCAGTGGTGGCGCGAGATCAACGGGATCATCCCATTATAGTGCTTGATAATTGTCTAAAATAGGGTTTTAGAGCAAGATCGACAACGAGAATTAAAACTTGGACGATATTAGGGTAGGGGGAGGCGTGATAGTGTGTTCGAAATAAGGTTTTAGAGAGAGAGAGCTGCCAGTCTTGTGGGTTTGCGAAGGGATTGTCGGCAGCGTGGGTGTGGGAGGGGCTTGCTGGCGTGGTGGGGTGGTGCGAGGAGAGGCTGCCGGCATGGGGGGTGGTGCGGGGAGAAGCTGCTGGCGTGGTGTGGACAGCGGCTGCCGCGGCGAGGGGCTGGGGAAGGAGGGACTGTCGACAACGGGGGGCGGGGGAGAGAGGCGACAGCCGACGGTGACATCAGATTCACTGTAAATTAATTTTCAAATCAGGGTTTTGAACCCTAATTTGAAAATTAGGGCTCTTATAAACCCTAATTTTTTTAAATCAGGGGTATAAGGGCATATAATGTGGGGTATTCTTAATTTTGTTAAAAAAAAGAAAGAGAAAGACTTTAAAAATTATTCGGTATATACAATATAAGGGCATTATTGTCATTTTAAAAGTACGTAATGATGACATCAGCCAAAAAGTATAATTTTTTAACGGAACCCTGACAGATGGATACGGTTGTTACATTTTCAAAGTTTTTGGTCACGGTATGTTACATTTTGAAACTTAGTATTCTTGACTGTAATTACCCCCAAACCTCAGGGACATCATGAAAATATTGTTCACCCATTCCCTAAAAGCACAGTCACTAGCACGATTAATCTTTGTATTACCATATGAGATAACCTTGTCTTTCCTTAGCCAAAATTTAGGACATGAATATGTGTACATGCAAATGCCATATAAAGTTGCTTTACCTTGGAAATTTTGGCATCAACAGCACTTTTGGTTGCAGGTTTCATAGTTTTCTGTAATGAACTACCATGTGTCTACTGGAAAAAAGGTATGTGTATGGATTTCTTCATACAACTTTCTTACGTGTTCTATGTGTTGGCAATTGGGTTTTAAACTCAATGTTGAGAAGCCATCTTTGGCTTAATTTTCAAATGGATTCCACACCATATTTTGGTTAGAAACAAATTGATTTATGTTCATCTATTGGAATAGATGATCATAGCATATTCACAAGTTTAAAATAAATGAAGAGTGAATGAGAAAATTGAAGTTGAAGTTGGTGGTTCAACTTGAAGGGAAAAGAGTAACCCGCATTGAAGAGAATATAGCCAATGTTACATCCTTATAAGGCTTAGTCTTGAGTTAAGGGTTAGGCCCCTTGGAGGTACCCAAGTTTCGTAAGAAGGGAGGACCTTGGTTCACCCAAGGTCCAACACACACGCGCGCGCCGCCCACCCATCCAGTCCCGGTCCAGTTCGTGGTCGTGGCTTGGGCTTGAGCCCAGTAGGCTTTATTCTTTTTGGGACAAAAATATTTTAAATAAATAAAATTTTATTTGTTTATTTGTTTTCTTTTTTGGAAAGTTACAACCTTTCCAACAGCTTTGGAGAGTTGCACCCCGTGAATATTCACTGTATAAAAATGAGTCAGTTACAGAAAAATTCAATTCTCTGCCGAAATAATTCTGATTCTGTCTCTTTTTTTGTCCTGTCTCTCTGAAGAAAGAGTTCTGCACAATGTTTTGGTTCGCCGAGTCTGAAAATTTGGAGTGCTCCTATTTTCAAACGTATTGCCGTTGTAGCCTAGGAGACTTTCGTCAAGAGACCGTCTGCATCATTGCGGGACAAATAAAGTCTTAAGGACAGTGAATCAAATTCAGGCCTCAGCTCTTTGTTTACTATTCTGCATTTCAGTTGTGAGTTATCCAGTTTTAATTATGTTGGTTCTTAGTTTTAGAAGCGTTATAATACTGTTTTGCTAAGTATTTTTCCATACTTGTTTTTCTGCACAAGTATACACAAAGCATATTTTTCAACAAAGTTAAGATTTTATTTGGTACTTTGTGTTACATGTATAGAAACAGTGTTGAAGAATATTGTTTTCTTATTTTCTCGTGTCAAATACAGTACTACAATTATTTTCAGTTTCTAAATTTAATTTTAGTGTTACTAGAATCTGCTTTTCGTTAAAGTTTTGTGTTAGACTGGATTTTTAACTATTGTTGTTATAATATGTTGATAGATATAACAATGGCTACTTGTGAAACCATTCCCGAAAGTGGACCGGTATCCCAGCATGCAACATGGTGGCGGGACTGTGTATGCAACACCTTATGTAGCACCTGCTAATGGATCCATTGGACTTGGTGAGAAACCAAAAAAGTTCAACGGAAAGGATTTTAAGAGGTGGCAACAAAAGATGCTATTTTACTTGACCACCTTCAATTTGGCAAGGTTCTTGCAAGAGGATGCACCAGAACTTGGTGACAATCCTGACCGGTAGACAGTGGCTACCGTGAATGCTGGAAGCATTCTAATTTCTTATGCAAGAACTATATCCTCAATGGATTGGGCAATGCATTGTATAACGTATATAGTCCAATCATAAATGTGAAAGCACTGTGGGAATCCTTGGAAAATAAATACAAAATAGAATATGTCGGCTCTAAGAAATTTGTAGTTGGCAAATTCCTTGATTTCAAGATGGTGGATTCCAAGACTGTTATGAGTCAAGTCTAAGAGTTTCAATCAATTCTGCATGATATTCATGCGGAATGGATGGTACTTGGAGAATCTTTTCAAGTAGCTGCTTTAATTGAAAATTTGTCACTTACTTGGAAAGATTTCAATATCTATTTAAAGCAAAAGCACAAGGAGATAAAGCTTGAGGACTTGATTGTTAGATTGAGGATTGAAGAGAATAATCACCAGTTCGAGAAAAAGGCCAGCAATTATCATCAAGAGGCCAAGACAAATGTGATTGAGCAAGGTCCGTCAAAGAGGAGGAAATTTTCCGATTTGGATGGTCCAAGTGGAGCAAGTGACTCAAATTCCAAGACCGGTGAGAAAAAAGAGGAAGTTTAATAGGAATTGCTATGTGTGCGACAAATCAGGCCATCGAGCTAAGGATTGTTATAGTCACAAGAACAAAGGAAAGAAAGGAAAGTAGTCTCAAGCCAACGTGACTAAAGTTACCAAAATTACTGAGGACGTTATAGATTTGAGTTTATCTGCGATTGTATCGGAAGTCAACTTGGTTGAAAATTCCAAACAGGGTGAGTAGACACGGGCACTACTCGACATGTGTGCTCTAAGCGAAGTATGTTTACTACATATGAGAGTGCCAACAATGAGAATCTGTTCAGGGTAAACTCTTCCTCTTCAAAGGTGCAAGGAATGAGAAAGGTAGTCTTAAAGATGACATCAGGCAAGGAATTGAGTCTCAACAATGTGCTTCATGTGCCGGACATTCGAAAGAATCTAGTTTCAGACTCATTGTTGAGTAAAAATGGTTTTAAGCTAGTATTTGAGAGTGACAAGTTTGTACTCACTAAAAGTTGGATGTTTGTAGGAAAAGGGTACCTTTGTGATAGTCTATTTAAGTTAAATGTAATGATTATCGCATCTAAAGCTCTACCAAATTTTGATATTAATAATAATATTTCTTCTGCTTACTTGTTGGAATTTCCTATTTATGGCATCGTAGATTAGGTCATGTGAATTATGGTTCTTTGCAAAAGCTTGTGAAAAATGATTTTTTTGCCTAAAATGGATTTTGACTCACACAAAGTGTTTGAAATTTGTGTTAACGCTAAAATGGTAAAAACATCTTTCGAGTCAATCGAAAGAAGTACGGAACCTCTAAACCTAATTCATAGTGATATTTGTGACTTAAAGGTGGTACAATCTAGAAGAGAAAAAAATGAATTTTATTACTTTTATTGATGATTGTACAAGATTTTGTTATGTATATTTGCTTAAAAGCAAAGATGAATCCTTGGAAGCATTTATGCAATACAATATTGAAGTTGAAAATCAACTTAGCAAGAAAATCAAAGTACTAAGAATTGATAGAGGTGAGGAATATGTTTTCCCTCTTGAAAAATATTGTACTGATCATGGAATTATTCATGAAACCCCCACCATATGCGCCTTAGTCAAATGGAATTGCTGAGTAGAAAAATCATACTTTAAAAGAAAACGATGAATGCTTTGTTGATAAGCTCTGGACTACCGGATAACTTGGGGGGGGGGGGGGGAGGCAGTCTTAACTGCAAATCATATTCTTGATAAAGTACCCTACAAGAAGTTGGAAAAGACACCTTATGAGCTATGGAAAAGACGTCCTTCTTCTTTCAAATATTTTAAAGTGTGGAGATGTCTAGCAAAGGTAGCTATTCCACCACCTAAAATAGTGAAAATAGGATCTAAAACTATTGATGAGAATTTTATTGGATATGCAAACCATAGTTCTGCATATCTTTTCTTAGTGCATAAATCTGAAGTTGATGATATCCACGTCAACACCATAATACAGACAAGGAATGCACATTTCTTTGAAGATGTATTTCCTTATAAAGTTGCATAAGAACAGAGTTCATTAGAAAGAACTAATATAGACCAAGAACTCTCACAAGAGGAAGATGAGCCAAGACGTAGCAAGAGAGCTAGAACGTCTACATCTTTTGGTCTTGATTTTCTAATATATTTGTTAGAAAATAAGCCTCATGCCTACAGTGAAGTAATGTCGAGTCCTGAAGCTCTACATTGGAAAGAGGCTATTAACAGTGAAATAGAATTCATCATGCAAAATCATACGTGGGAACTGGTGAATCTTCCTCTTGGAAATAAATGGATTTTCAAGAGAAAGATGAAAGATGATGGAACGATCGAAAAATATAAGGCCAAGTTGGTTATCAAGGGATATAGACAAAAGGAAGGCCTTGATTATTTCGATACATACCAGTTGTAGCTATTAATAGTCTAGGGATACACCAAATGGATGTGAAGACAACCTAGCTTTCTAAATGGAGATCTAAATGAAGAGATTTACATGGAGCAACCTAACAGGTTTGTAGCTCCTGATCATAAGAAGAAGGTGTGCAAGCTTGTTAAGTCACTTTATAGACAAAAACAGGCTTTGAAACAATGGCATGAAAAGTTTGATAAAATCATGATAAAAAATGGCTTTAGAATCAACGAATGTCATAAATGTGTTTACATTAAAGGCACAGAAAAAGGATATGTCATTATTTGTTTTTATGTGGATGACATGCTCATTATCGGGAGCAATAATGAATTCATTAAGTCTACAAAGAAAATGTTGACCAGTAAATTTGATACGAAAGATTTGGGTGTGGCTGATGTTAAACTTGGTATGAAAATTACCAAAACATCAAGTGGACTAGTCTTGTCACAATCTCACTATATTGAGAAAGTGCTAGACAAATTTAAAAGTTATGATGACAGTCTGGTAAAAATACTACTAGATGTAAACTTACATCTAACAAAGAATATTGGTGAATATCTCAATTAGAATATTTGTGTATAATTGGTAGCTTAATGTACATCATGAATTGCATGAGACCCAATATAGCATATGCTATCAGTAAACTGAACAGATATATTAGCAACCCGGGGAAGAATCACTGGATAGCTATTATAAGAGTCTTAAGGTACTTAAAATATACTTTGAATTATGGGTTGCATTATACAAGATATCCAGCTGTATTAGAAGGATACAGTGATGCTAACTGGATATCAAATTCTAATGAAACAAAGTCTACAAGTGGGTATATGTTTACATTAGGAGCAACAACTATTTCTTGGAAATCCTCTAAGCAGACATGTATTGCCAGATCCACTATGGAGTCTGAATTTATTACTTCAGATAAAGCATGAGAAGAAGCGGAGTGGGTTCATAATTTCTTGGAGGATATTCCAAATTGGCCTAAGCCTGTGCCACCAATTTGCATACACTGTGATAGCCAATCTGCAATTGGAAGAGCACAAAGCAGTATGTACAATGGCAAGTCTAGACTCATATGTCGTAGACACAATACCGTTAAACAATTACTTTCTAGTGAAATTATCTTTATTGACTACCTGAAGTCAAAGGATAATATTACGGATCCGTTAACGAAAGCTTTGACTAGAGAGAAAGTAAATAGGTCATCGAGGGGAATGGGTTTTAAGCCTATGAACTAAAGAGTTACCATAATGGAAACTCTACCTAGCTGATTAGAGATCCTAAGATCTAGGTTCAAAGGAAAAACCGAATTATGTAAATGCGACTCAGACGGAGCACTATAGGGGGGGGGGGCGTTAAACCCTTACATCCATTCCTATAATGAGAAGATAGTGGCACCTACAAAAGGTTAGGTTAAGCTATACTTTTAATGACTCTTATATCTTGGAAATCCAAGTAGGGGTGTAGTAGGAACCTCTTAATAAGAAGTCATCTATGTGAGTAAAAAGTTGGTCGCTTCTATGAGAATTGTAAGGCTGAATTCTCAGAGAGTACTCATGAAAACCAGGAGTTGTCCGGGCCAAAACGAACACAACAATGAGAACCTCAAAACAATGTCTGAGCGACACTGTGTGAGGTTCTATTGTCTCGATTCACACTAAAGGTTTAACAGTTCAAGACATCACGTTCACTGGTTAACCAGTAAATTCGATAGTTCTTATTAGGGAAGGTTCAAGGCCATCGGCTACCTATCCCGATACAGTGTCATTCTAATTGAATTCTTTCTAGTGTCAGCATTTCTTTGCATATAGTGTCCAGTCAATTTTCTATTCATGTGGGGGATTGTTAGCAATTGGGTTTTAAACTCAATGTTGAGATGTCATCTTTGACTCAATTTTCAAATGGGTTCCACACCATATTTTGGTTAGGAATAGATTATGTTCATCTATTGGAGTAGATGTTCATAACATATTTACAAGTTTAAAATAAATGAGGAGTGAAAGAAAAAATTGAAGTTGAAGTTGGTGGTTCAACTTGAACCACCAACTTCAACTTGAAGGGAAAAGAGTATTCCACATTGAAGAAATAAAGTCAAGGTTGCCCCTTTTAAGGCTTAGTCTTGAACTAGGGGTTGGTGTCCTTGAGAGTACCCAAGTTTTGTAAGAAGGGATGACCTAGGTTGACCCAAGGTCCACAACACGCACGCGTCACCTGCCAGTCCCAGTTCGTGGCTTGGGCTTGGGCCCATCAGACTTTTATTCTTTTTGGGATAAAAATATTTTAAATAAATTATTTATTTATATTCTTTTCCGGAGAGTTGCAACTTTTCCTACAGCTGTGAAGAGTTGCACCCCCAGTGAATATTCACTTTATAAAAACGAGTTAGTTACAGAAAAATTCAATTCTCTCCTGAAATAATTTTGATTCTGTCCTTTTTTTTTCCCGTCTCTGCGAAAGAAAAAGTCTTGCACATGTTTTGGTTCGTCGAGTCTGAAAATTTGGAGTGCTCTTATTTCCAGACATATTGTCGTTACATCCTGAGAGACTTTCGTCAAGAGACCATCAGTACCATTGCGAGACGAATAAAGTCTTAAGGACAGTGAATCAAATTCACGCCTCGGTTATCTGTTTGCTATCTGCATTTCTGCTGTGAGTTGCCCAGTTTTAATTCTGTTGGTTTTTAGTTTTAGAAGCGTTATATTACAGTTTGTTAAGTATTTTTTCGTACTTGTTTTTCTGCACAAGTATACATAAAGTATATTTTCTAACACTATGTTCCGTCCTTGTACCACTGGTTAGAGTCTTGAGTTAAATCATTCACTACATCTTCTTGCTAAATCAAAGAAACACTTTCGTTTAACAAGCCATGAGCCGCGTAGCTGAGTAATATGCAGATCGCAAGAAACCTGAGTATACAAGGTTCATTTCAAGTGTTATTGATCATGTTCTGCAATTTGTTTCTTTGGTCAATTGCATCTTGTATTTTGTCAGTATATATATGTATCTTATCTTGCTTCATCTGTAAGTAGATTATCCGCTTTTCCCCTTTTGCTGGTGCGTTCTTCTTTTGTGTATGTGTGTGTGTGTGTGTCTGGAACATATTGTTAAAGCTCTCACCATAGGTTATTTCTGTGTCATGGAACTCTTATTTTGCATAACACCAATGTACTTGATTCCTTGTGAAGGCTGCAAAGAAGCCAACGCCAGAGGCGGCACTCCCAGCTGCACCACATGAAGAAGTTGCTCATCCCACCGGAGGTGGATCAAACATGGAAGGACCCTACGCCCCTTATATTTCGGGCCTGGACTGAATGTCACAAATTCGACAACCAAAGCACATTGAACGATCCAGTCCAGGACCATGAAGATGACGTTCAGAAACCATTTTATGGATGATCAAGATGACTACAGTTATAGTTATGAGGTCCCTTTTCATGGTTATATGGTCACGGTCACACTCACGGCGGTGCACCACCATATATGCAAATTGGGCCACCAGCAGAAATGAAACACCACCATATCACTATGGTCACCTGCTGATTACTACGGGGATCATCATAGACCGCACGGATTTCTACAGCTATCAGCACGGACCATCATATGATGATTTCTATGGTCATCAGCATGGACATCCTCCTTCGGGTTATCCCCATTCGGGCTGTCCCCCACGCCCCTTCTACTACGATGGAAATCCAAATAACTGCACGGTGATATGAGATTCAATGGCATTGCTTACTTGGGTTTCTTAAGCATCTTCCATTTTAAGCACCAGTTCTAATCTTCCTTTATTTATATAGGGCATCAATTTGTAAGAACAATCATCCTACTTTCAAGCTAAAAGTACCTGTCGCTTTGCTAAGGTGATATTTGCGTTTTTGGTACTAACTAGCATTTTCTTTTCTAGATGTATGACTGGTGTGGTGATTTCTAAAGCTAACTCTGGCAGCGAAACCCAAGAAAATGAGTGCACTAACAAGTCAATTCCCCAACATCACTAGTGTGACCTTACAATGACAAACATCTTACCTTCAACTGGTTCTTGGCTTCTTGCAGCTCTTCATATGCACTAACAAGGCCCGTTCCAAAGCCCAAAAGGTATCCGCAGTTGAGAAAAAGAAGCAGCACTTGACTGCAGTTAGAACGGTACTTCGCTCACAGATTATACCGAACACGCACCACTCGCCCAAGATTATCATAGTTATTGTTAGAACTGCTTTGCGCAACAATACCATTAATGACAAAAGATCAAGCTCGCCAAAGACCCAGACTCGGATCATAAACAAAGAGACCCCTCAACACAATGACATTTGCACAGCACAACAAGGGGGATGGGTCTTCTTTCTTGATTTCCAGACAACTAGCATAAAGTATAAATGCATTCCAAAGGTTATAATAAGCCGGAAACAACTGCTTCAGATCTGTACAATTGGGGAATAGCATTACACTTTTGTCTGCAGAATGTAGTTCCGTGTTCGAGATGAACAAAAGAGAGCAACAAAACCCGAATAGAAACTAACAAAAAGACTAACACAGAACACCCAATTTGAGATCGGTCCCTCTGTTTCGTCTTCAAAGGCCTTCCCTGGCACTGCTGGACGGGCTTTCGGCAGACAACCATCACCAGAGGACTCCACACACAAGTCTGGATTTCCCGCAAATGCTCCTGAAAATTTCCAGTACCCCCTTTCCCTCGGAACTATTCCCGTGAAACAATTATATGACAGATTTAAGAGCGTCAAATTCCCAAGGCTGGATATATTTTCTGGGATCTCACCTGACAAAGAATTATGCGACAAATCCAGAGCCCTTAAACTCCGCATCTCCAAATTCTCCGGGATTCGGCCATCAAGAAAATTGAAAGATAAGTTCAAGTATTCCACACCGTGCAACCCAAAAAGACCAGCAGGAATTTTGCCATGCAGCAAATTATCAGATAAATCAATTCCAACTCTGGAAGTGATATTGTAACCGAAGCTCAACGCATTCCTACCAGCAACAACAGCAGATAGTTTGATCTCAAGATCCCCGAATGCAACCAGTGGCTCACTAGGGGTGTTTCTGCCAATATCACCAGGGTTGAACTTCATACTAACGTTAAAATTACCATCCGGTATATCGCCAGAAAACCTATTGCCAGAGAGGTCCACACTTTGTATCCCTTCAAACATGAAAAGCCAACTGGGTAGGGTTCCGCTGAACTTGTTCTGGGAAAGAGAGAGAAACCTAAGATTTGACCATTTGGTTATGGCATCATTCAAATATCCAGAAAGATTGTTCGAACTGAAATCTACAACTTCCAGGGACTTACAGCCAGCCAAGGTCAGCGGGATTTCCCCGGAAATCTCATTGTTGCTAATATCAAGTATCTTTAAACTGTCCAAGGCATCAAGCTCAGGTTGAATTTCACCCGAGAGATTGTTGTTGTTAACTATCAATGCAAGTAGTTGGAAACAACCGACAATGTTCAATGGAATAGAACCCGATAACGAGTTGTGTGAAAGATCAATCACTTGAAGATAGGTCAAATTCCCAATCCTCTCGGGGATCTCCCCCGTGAGATGATTGTGTGAAAGAAATAACGCTTGCAAACTTTTCAACTCGGTAATCTTCACTGAAATATCACCGGAGAATTGGTTGTGAGACAGGTCAAGAAGTAATAGCCCGGATTTATCAGACGACTCAGCGATCTTGCTCGGAAGATTGCCGGACAACTCATTGAAACTCAAGTCCATGACAAGTAGTCTTACAGAGAACAAAAGTCTAGGTGAAATCTCATATTTCAAGCCATTGTGGGACAAGTTAAGATGTCTCAATCCGCCAAGGGAAGAAATACAAGTAGGTATTCCTCCCACAAAAGAGTTGTTAGCTAAACTGAGAAACGAAAGCGATTCTGCAGATGACAAGAAGCAAGGCAAGGTACCCGAAAGCCAATTAGACTCGAGATTTAGATACACCAAGGACTGACGAAACTCGCGGATATTTCCCAACAAACAGTTATTAGATAAATCCAAATATTCGAGTGATCTCAAGTATAACAAGCTTTTAGGTATCCCTCCCCGAAAAGAGTTAAACCCCAAATCAACTTTCTCCAATTTCATGGAGAAATTCCCCATCCAGGATGGAATCACACCACCAATCATGTTGTGGCTTAAATTAACCTCAACCAAGTTGTTTAACTTCATCAGTGTACTGGGAACAACTCCAGTTAATATATTATGGCTAAGGTCTAAGATTCTTAGGCTCCCAAACACACCAAAACATGGAGGGATTGAGCCACCAAGGTTATTGTGAGACAAAATCAGGGACTCAAGTAATGAGAGCTTGCACAAACTGGGATGAACTTGGCCTGTCAAGTTCAAGCCAGTGAGGTTGAGTGAAGTGACCCGGCGGGTCCGGTTCGAGCAGATGAGACCGGTCCAGTTTGTGCATTTCGACCCGGCCCAGCTTGACAGGATCTGGGTCGGGTCCTGGAGCTGTGACTTGAACAATAGAAGTGAAGCCCTGTCTTCCATTTCAAGATTTACATCAAATTCAAACCCATTACTTACCGGAAGAGCATTCACACAAGGTGAGTGTGTAAAATCCAACAGCAACAACAGTAACAATGGCACAAGTTTTAAATTTGGACTTCTCCGGGCCCGAAAACTTAAAACCCATCTTTCTTCCATGGACGATGGGTTAAGAGCAAAATGGACTGCTTCTGTGTACAGGTGGCTGGGTTTTAGAAGGGCAAAACAAACATGTACAGAGAGAGCTGAATCAGAAATAGTACCTTTAACAGTGCATGTGTCGTAAATTGGGTCACTTACACGACTGAGGAGCTAATACCCACCTCTCTAAGGATGAATGGGGGTTAAAGGGAAGCGGAAGCAAAAATAGGAGCAACCAAGAGTGTGTGTGTGTGTGTGTGTGTGGAGAGAGAGAGGGGGTTGGTTTATGGGGAGTGAGGAAGGACGAACATTCCCTCTTTGTTTTTCAACAACGAAGAAGAAATGTTTGCCATAAAAGCTACGTGTGAAAATTGCGTAAAATATCCATGTGGTTTGGGGTTGTTGTAAAAAAATCCCTCGAGTTACAAATGTTACAAAAGAATACCTAGGATTGTAAAAGTGTTGCACCGTAAAAATTCCGTAACAGAATGGTGAAAAAGACTAAATTGCCCTTCTATATAAATGAGAATGGCACCCTTTCTTCTCCAGAATGGCCAATTTTCCTCTTCCTTCTTCACCAAATCGCTTAGTGGATCGATGGCGGGCTCGCGGCGGCGCAAGTGGGAATCGCAGATTGCGGTGCAAGTGGCGGAGCAAACGATGGCACTAGCAGAGTAAACAATGAGTCACGAGTATCTTGTTTACCCGAATTGCACAATCTTAGTCTAGGGTTTCAATCGCAGATTGCGATTTAAAACCCTAGATCTGAGATTGTGCGATTAGGGTTCAAATTGTTGTGGCCGCAGCGGGATTAGGGTTCGATTTAAGTTTTGGGGTTCAATTAGGGTTCGATCTAAGTTTGAGGGTTCGATCAGGGTTTGAGTTGTTGTGCAATTGGTTTGGGTTTGATGGCTATAGCAGCGATTAGGGTTCGATTGGTTTGGTTTGGGTTTGATGGTTCGATCGGCGATTGGTTTGGGCTCGATTTAAGTTTGGGGGTTCAGCGGGATTAGGGTTCAATTGGTTTGGTTTGGGTTTGATGGTTCGATCGGCCGCTAGGCGCACAAGACTAGGGTGGTGGCGACGGCACCTGCGCCGGTTGTGGGTGGCGCAGGTGGTAGATGGGTGGTGGTTCAGCTCCTCCTCCCCTCCTCTCCCCTTCCCTGGTCTCCTGCCTTTCCCTCTTCCCTTCTCCTACCTTTCCCCGTTGTTTTCTTGCACCTGCCCTAATTAGGGCTTGGCTGCAAAAGAGGTATTCAGGGGCAAAAACGGGTTTCCAACAATTATTTAGCAGTGGCACTTGCTCTCCAGGCGCGTTTACCACAAACGCGGTTAAAACAAACGGTTTTATTGACGGTTGTAACACTTTTACAATCCTAGGTGTTCTTTTGCAACTTTTGTAACTCGAGGGGTTTTTTTGCAACAACCCCAAAACACAGGGGTATTTTACGCAATTTTCCCTTTCTTTTTTGGGAAATCCATTACATGCGTCTCTACTTTACTGCGTAAGCCACAGTCCAAGCGTGCGAGACACCTAAGTCGCGTGGAACTCAGGCTAAGAACTTTGGAATCGATTTTGGTAACCGAAACTGTTTGTTGAACTACTGTGGTGTAATACAAAAGGGTCGCCAATTATTTTTAAAGACGACAATATTTTTGTTAGAATTGCATTACACTTGAGCGTGTCACAAAGAATGCAATTTGAGTTAGATATCAAGTGTGATCATATGAAAGAACAAAGATAATAGTAAGGGCTAAAACTGAAGCAACCTAAACAAATCCTAGAGTAATAGTGCTAAGGGGTTTAAAGATTAAATATGAGTACCGGGTAACAGTCCTGAGTCTAATGCTGAATTCCAGAGTCAGGGTTCAATACTTGGATAGTTTTCTCTCTTTAGAATTCGTTAGTTTTGAAGTTTTAGAGTAAGAAAGTAAAATTATGCAAATGAATTCGATGCTTTCAAATGAATTCTCAAGTCCATGAATTATAAGAGCTGGAAATGCCTTGTCATTAGATAAGTCGTGGTGCTCCCTGGAGCCATATGCCGATGCCACCTAGCCTGCCCTGCACAACTTTGCTCGCTTGTTTGTGAAGGCTCACTCACACAAGGCCGGTGTGGCCAGAGAACTCTAGCCACTAGTAAGCATACGATTGCTAAGTCCCACAAAGAGGTCGAGTGACAGCCTAGTAATGCTGGGTAAGGCTAGAAGTCTAACTGCCAAGCAGATTAGGCGAGGTGCTTGTTCTTATCTCGAACTGACATGGGAGTCATGATACTTAGAGGTGTTGATGAAGAAACCATGTGTCGGAGCGCGTAAACTAGTCACGCAGTCACCTTGGTGGAGATAGTGTCCTAAAAGAATTACCTATCCCACTGTGAGTAGTTCTGTCGGAGCACTCAGAGCACGCCAAGGTAGTGTCCAAAAGAGTTCCTTACCCAATGAGCCGATGTAGATCCTCGTAAGAGTTCCTTACCCACTGAGCCGAGGTAATGTCCTGGAAGAGTAGCCAACCAAACTGGGCAAAGTAGTGACCATAAGAAGTTACGTACCTAACGGAAGATGAGTCCTCATGCTGGAACACTTGAAAACTCCCTAATGGAGATAGTGTCCTTGGGAAGTCGCCTATCCCGCAATAAGTCCTTGTGCCAGAACACTTAAATGCGCCAAGACAGTGAGTTGCCTACTTGACGGGTCGATCCAGTGTCCTAGAGGAGTCGCTTACACTCCAAAGAGCGAGTCAAAGCATGTTCTGCGATCAAGGTAAAGTGTGCATGATGTGATGAAGTAATGGACCAATAATGGTGGCGTTTATAGTATGATGGAGTATAGGGGGCATGAGTGCATAAGTGGCACTGCGCTTGAGCACTGCAATATCTGTGGTGCCGGGCATGCTCAATAAAGATGACAGGAGGGGGGGCACTGTAAATGAGTGTTGTGCAGGAGCACATAACATGGAGGCAATGCATGGGCATGGCCGATGGACACATTCTCAGGGGAATGTTACATACAGATAGGATGGTTAGATGTCGTGGCGCTCGAGGGCACGAGGAGAGACGCATTGCCAGGGACACGTAGACTTTCTCAGGCATAGTTGGGCATGGTTTAGCGTGACCGCGGACTCAATGCCAGTGGCATGTGTTCATACCCTATTCTGGTCAGACCAACAAGGCCCACTAGGGGACCCACTTTGCACGACACATCACCCAGTTGACGATCAGTTATTCAACGCTCATAGGCTGGTCAAAGTGTCACATAATCAAGTCACATGCTTTTTCCCATTGAGAAGCAACCTTGGTATGCCTTCCCCCCTCCCCCCGAAGGGGTCGACCACCCAAAGAGGGTCTGCCACCCGCGGGAGTCGGCCACCATAGGGGGTCAGCCACCCTAGGGGGTCGGCCACCCAAAGGGGGTCAGCCACCTACCTTGACGACCGACGTCCGTCACCCATGGTCGCGCGCCGTAGTCGTAGCGACCTTCGTCGCCCGCATCTGCGCTCCAACTTCCCAACTCTCGTCGTTCGAGCTCCAACTTCGCGACTTTCGTCGCTCGCGCGCCTTCTCCGTGACCTTCATCGCCCGCGTCCGCACGACAGCTCCGCGACTCCCGTCGCCCGCACACCTTCGCCATGACCTTCATCGCCGCGACCTTCGTCGCCGCGCCCATGCGCCACTCCCATGACATGTGCCCCGGCAACAAGTATTGTTCCGCGACGGTTGTTGCCGCATCCATGCACCACAATCATGTCACAGGCCTCTGGGCATCACACTTATTCACCACACCATGCGCCCCCACCATGGACGTGGAACATGCTTCGACCCACTCTCTGGGTTGCGCTCGTAGTGCTCTGGCACGAGGATCCCTCACTGCGGCATGGGCTTAGCACCATCACGGGCTTAGCGCCATCGCCGGCTCAATCAAACTGCGGGACAGGCTTCATGCCATAGCCGACTCAATCACCAGGGGCTCTGGCCCTCGCAGCAGGATGGGCTCGCAACCCTGGAGCCATCGTCGGCACAACCTTGAAGCCACTGACATCACACTTGCAGGGAGCTCCGATGCGAAGACTTCACCGCAACGGACCTTAAGCCCCAAGCGGCGACCATGGTCACTCATGTTACTCATGTTGCTGTTGATCGTTGACACCATTAGGGCAATGACCCACGGGTCACTCCGGGACGGGAACAGGTCCTTGGAGGGCATCGTGCCTAGTCCGCCTGGCAGTTGGCTACAGGGGCAACCCTCACCGCTGTCAAGTTCTCTGCGCGTCTCTTGACGCACCTCGTGGGATTCCGTAAGGGCTTGGACTGGAGGCTGGGGCAACGGGCTACTCTGACCATGCTACCGCGGCATGATCAGTCTCCTCAGACAGGCAAAGAGATGTTGCAAGGGCAGGGTAGCACGAACTTAGGGACCGACAGTCTCAACGGAGAATCAGTACTTTGGCCCCCCTGGCGACGTGTCGTTCCCAGGGGGTGACACATGTTAACTTATGACACATGCACATTTTTGCCTATAAATAGTGGACTTTGGAGCTTTTCCAGGATCTTCTTTCTCTCATTTGGACTTTTCACTTTCTCTCTCTAAAAAGACATTCTCTCTGGAATTCTAGTGAGAGAAACACACTTGGACTCTCATCTCTGGACCCTCGACACTGCATCCTTGACACGGACTGTCGGCCCTATTCGTCGTTGCCCTGCCTGCACGGCGCTGCCAGCCCTCGCGACCTGTCTGGAGAGCCTTGCCCTCAGCTCTTGCGCCGTCCTTGCTGTCTCCCGCATTGCCTACCTGAAAGCCGACTCAGACTGCATCCTTTGTGGCACCTTCACATAACCGCGAACCCCTTTCCGCATCAACAGCATGTAACATGGAGGTGAAGCTTGGGCACAATCGACGGTGGTTATAGAGCACAAAGCCTCTAAAGGCTAAGGATGGAAGCTTTCATTTTTGTGTTTGGATGACCATAAGAGAGGAAATCAAGGGAGATGGGTAAAGGTCCCAAGTGAAGCTCAAGGTGAATAATTGGAGCCCCCATAGGTGGAGGAGGAGGTGGGGGGTGGCTAGACCAATTTCTCAGAGGCGAGGAGCTTGGGCAGACCCTAAAGCTAACGGGTGCGTCGTTGACTTTTTATTCAAGAGGAAAGCGTGTCAATATCAACACAAGTGATTTTTGGATAAAATGGCACAACATGTGACTTGGAGCGTTTGATGTGGGCTGACTAAATCGGTAGCTTTAGACTTTGATTTCTGAATATTTGTTGACGTGTCTTGCAACGTGCAACCCAAAAGCGATTGAAGGGCGTAAACACAAGACAGTCTACCAACAGTTACGAGTTTCGTTAGTAGTGGCAAAATGCTTTTAGCAGTGGATAAACGTCTTTAAAACTGTGACGGCACTTCTGTAGTACAATAGAAGACCCTGATTTGTTTTTTCTTATAAAATCCAACTCTTTATCATTTCTAAGACAAAAGTTTACTATTAATGCACTTCTAGTGATAGATAAGTTATGGCAAGAGCTTTTAAAAATTCTCCGGATTGTTTCGCTAAGTATCGTGTAATCGATACTTCCAATAATTGAGTTGAACAAAATCCATAGTGTATCAATTCCCCTGAGTGATACATCTAATCTTTCAATCGAAGAAAAACTCCTGATTAGTACTACTTGCTTGACTCAAGTGCTCCCCGGTGAGAATTTTAATAGTTCAGCCAAATGAGATTACCAACTAGTAACACACTATTGGGATTTTCAACTTCCTTTGTTTAATGGTGTAGTCGCGTCGAGCAAAGGCTGTGGTTTTTTTTAATTCTTTTCTAGCGTACATGTAAGAATATTTGCGCGAAAATTATCTTTTTGGTGAAAGTTTTCAAAAAAAAAAGTTGGCGAAACAAGGCACAAAATGCAAATCACTTTCAAGGAGAAATGTATTCACTTTGAACCTAACTGCAATTACATAATTTCATGGAGTCGAAACTGCATTTTTATTAAAAAAAATTGAGCTCTCTATTTTTCATTTCTAACAAAAAAAATCTTTTTTTTTTGGCTTCCCCCCCCCCCCCCCCCCCCTTTCCCCTTTATAGGTGTAAATATAATCAAATTGGGGGTATAAAAGTTTTTTCTTGGTGAAAAGCTTCAAAACATTTTGGCTTGAGGAACCACTAAAAAACTATTTTTGTTAGTGAAAATATTTGCAGTTTGAACTTAATTGATATAAACATTCTCCGCGCAAGATAGTCTACTTGGTTTTTAAAAAACAAATTTGTGGTTAACACGTTTTGGACTAAGACATAAATGTTAGATGAACCAATGTTTAGCCAAATGATTCATAACATAGCTCTAACCGGATTTTGGGTAGGTTTGTTTATTGTATAGAAGGTTTTCTAAAAACTAATGAACTCCCTGACACCTTATTTAAGCAAAAAAAAATAAAATTATATGGTTGTATAAATTTAGTATCATGATGATTATCGTGGGTGATTGAATCGTTAAAAGAAGAAGTGCAAAATTCCTAACCTCAAAATATTTGGTTGAGACTTTGAAATCTGATTGACAAATTGTGTGAACAAAATTAATTGTAATATATAAAATTAGTTACTTATACACTACAAAGAATAAGGTTTCTGGAAATATACTACAAAGAATAAGGTTTCTGGAAAAGCCTCGATTCAGTCGCTAAAAGTTCCTCAATTCCGTCTCTAAAACTTTTAGCGACTGAATTACTGTCGCTAAAAGTTTCTTGTATAAAAGCGCGTAACTAAAAGTTTTGCGATGAAATTTGAAAATCCGTCATCTAATATTGAACTTTCAGCGACGGATTTCTTTATAATTTAGCGACGAAATTTCGGTCGCTAATTTTATTTTACATATTTTAATTTATTTTTTTTTGTGAAATTAATTTAATTGGAAACTATTTAGCGACGGAATAAATTTGTAGCGACGGGATATTTCATCGCTAAATGAGATTTTTAGCGACAGAATATTTCGTCGCTAAAATCTTTGAATTAAGTACACTTATAGTGACAGAATTAATACATCGCTAAAAGTCAATTTTTTTTAAAAAATATTTTTTAAATTTTCTAATGCCCAAACCTGTAATAAAAAATTCAATCCTCAACAACAACGCACAATACCCAAGAAACAAACAATATATAATCAACTTAAAAAATGTTTATTATAAAAAAAATAAAATGTACAAGCTGAGAACCGGATACAGCTGGTTAGGGGAAGGGAAAGGAGAAGAGGGGGGGGAAGCTAGGACCGGGCCGGGGGACAAGCTGGGACCGGGCACTAGAAGAGGCTCATCAGTCTGGATCCTGCTGATCGGGGGCCTGCTCGGCATGTCTAGCAGGGATGCCCTACTGATCCTGCTCCCTGATCATCCTCACATTACCGTAGCAATGTGCTGGATCTCCTCCTTGGCCAACGAACGCGGAGGAGCCGGTGTCTGTGGAGGGACAGGGGGAGGTGGGGACGCTCCTATCACGGCACGTGCAGTCATGCTAGGCAGGCCGCGTATACGGCCTTTCGGCTGATTGACGACCTCCGGTGTATCTAGCCATCGCTTCAACCCTCCAATACTCGCACTCGTACT
This sequence comes from Escallonia herrerae, assembly GCA_033070095.1. Classification (NCBI taxonomy): domain Eukaryota; kingdom Viridiplantae; phylum Streptophyta; class Magnoliopsida; order Escalloniales; family Escalloniaceae; genus Escallonia; species Escallonia herrerae. The sequence continues at coordinate 313,643 of JAVXUP010000204.1, forward strand.
AGTGGACGCTGATGGCTGTCCGGACTACTGCTCGGACCCCCTAACCTGTTCATACGAGGCCTGCCAGAACAATGATTTAAAGATATGTTAGGGCATTAATTAACGCAACAAACATTGAATATAAGGACAAAAAATTAACAACTTAAACAAATTGACGTACATCGATCCCCCGGACATTATATGAAACATAGTCACCCGCCCGGTGCGCCTCGTCCTTGTCCTTCTTTTGCACGTGCGTCTGATTATACTTCAGAGCTACAATCTCATCATTCTCCAGATCCAGGTGCTCGACCGCATCCATGTGTCGGATGATGTCGTGTGCCACCAACCCCCCCCCCCCCCCGTGTGCGTCGAATCTCTCTTTTGTCTTTTCTCTACCCCGCTCTTACTCTTGGCGTCCCAGCCTGGATCTGCAACCCACCGATCTATCATCTGCCCCCATACAGTCGGAGATATCCAACGTGGGGGATATCTCTTCATCTCCGTCATCGGGGCACCCTCGGGCATCATCTTATTCGCCTGGTCCTGTGCGTCGTGGAGCCATCGGCGGTAATTCCTGCCAATGTAAGCAAAGAAGGCCTGCCGTCCCAGCGCGCCTGCTGATCAGGCGAGCAAACGTGAACCCCTCATGCAAGGCATCCAATAACACAAATTAATTTGAACACTAAATTCTAATTAAACAAATACTATCACGCAAAAAAATACTTCAACGTACTAGTCACTCCTCCCATAGGGACTCCCTCATATAGGCATCCCAGTCCTTCCAGTACAGGCATGGCTCGAAGAATCGGTCCTTCACAAGAACGCCGATCTTCGTCCTCGCTTGATTCTCCAGGATCTTGCCAAAGAAGTAAATAAATAAATTAATACAATTCAAGCATAAATTAACACCCCAAAATTTTAAATATAAGTCATGATGTGATTTTTTTTACTTACTGGCCCTCCATAGTGAACGTAACTCTCTGTTTACGCTGGGGGTCAATGCGTACCCCGCGTGTCAGGCCACAACCTCGCCGAGATCTTATAAAACACAGACATTAATACAATTCAAATACACTCTAAATATAAGGCTAGTGAAAATTGACTAAACGCCGTTATCAATTATACCTGAGATAGAACCCACAGAAGAAGGAGAATCAACGTGCGTGTGGGAGGAATCAGCTAGGGCTGGGGTGATGGCTAGGGCCCTGTTTGCTGTGCGCGAGCACTCTGTGCCTCGTCATCAGTGGGCAATGACGAGGTGGGACCTACTGGGGAAGAAGCAACTCGGCATCCACCCCGGCAACGAATAGCCCGTATTCTATCCAATTGGGTCCCATCCTCCGTCAACAATCTCAATTCTCATTTCTCAAATTCTCAATGCTATAAATATTAATAAAAATCACACATTCAATCCAATTGGGTCTCATCCTCCGTCAACAATCTGAATATCTCAAATGCTCAATGCACAGTTAACAATCTAAAATCATCAATTAATAACCTAAAATCATCAATTAATAATCTCAATTCTCAAATGCACAACTAACAACCTAAAATCATCAATCAATAATCACAATTCTCAAATGCACAATTAACAACCTAAATCTATCAAACAAATAATCAATGTTCAAATGAGAAAAAATTGTTCAAAATGCACATATTCGATGCGCTTGAATTATTTAGATTTTGGTAAATGTTTATTTCACAGCATCTACCACTTCTAACAACTTTATTATACATGGGATCATTTAAAATTCACTAAAAGATATAGCCAAAATAAATTTTTAAAAGGTCAAAATTGTTTTTATAATTTTATTTTTGTGAACGCATTATTTTTGTGAATATCATATTAATAATTTTATTTTTGTGAACACATTATGTGTGCCATGGGTAAATTTTTAATAATTTTATCTATAACTTAGAATTAATATTATCTGTAACTTAGAATTAATATTATCTATATATGGATAGCTTCAAGAACCGTCGGTTGGAGCAAAGCTCAACTAGAAGCGGCTTGCAACGGCGCACTAAGAGCTGCAATGGCACGAAGTGTGAGCGGTTGAAGATAAGGATGGGAGGGGTTGAAGAGAATGATGGCTCATTTGGGTCTGTGGGTTTTGTCGACTTTCCGAAAATGGGAGGTGGCGACACTAGCCAGCTTTCAGCAACAGTAACGCACAATGATTGCTCTTTCTTTAGTGTCCATCATTTGGGGTATGCTTGTTTTGTCTCCTAATCCTTTTCATGATCGCGAAATAGGAATCTCCAAATAGGGGGATCTTATGGCTCACTTCACTCCACTGCTTGTCCCTTCTCAGTCACGAGCACGTTGTCTGGGGGCAGAGATCGAGATACTTATGTGTAAGTCTGTTTATATGCCAAATATGGTTGATAAAGCAGCACGATTCAGGCTCTTAATTTTTAAATTTAGTTTTTAATGGGTTTAATCACCTTAATATACATATGCACTGATATAACTGCTTCTTATATGTACGTCTATATATGTCAAAACATAATTTGCCATATGCAATTACTATACCAATTTGATCAGCATCAACACCATTCAGGCACTTAAATCCTTTGATTTAATTTTACTTGGATTGATACTTTAATTACCAATTTGAAGACCCAATTCTTTAGTGCATGAATGCCTTTCGCAATAAATTTATATGTCACCTTGAAGGTTATTTATACATAATTGTAATTCATAATGTTTTGGGTGCAGAGCCTCACCACCTTATGCATAATAATAGAGTTCATGACTATCTGTGACGCAAAAAGTTATTTATACCTCAATTCTATTTTTATTACACTATTATGGGGTAACGAACTTGCATTAAGTCTCAGTCTGTAAAGAGTTTTCACTTAGAATTTCATGGGTGAAACTTCAGTTAGACTTAGAGTACAAAATAAGCATTGCTCCAAAATTCATGCTCGTATGGTGGGTGGATATGATTAAACTACTCAGATGTATAGTGTTATTCATGGAGCAGGTTGATTATATCTAAGGGCTGCTATGATCTATATAAAGCATAATTTTACCGCATTAATTTTATTTAGAATCTTCCCAAAACAACATCATTTATAGTTTTGAAAGTTCTCTGAAATCAAGTTCTTCTGTAGACCTAGGTGTTCATAAGCATACTATAGAGGTAATTATGGTCTTACTTAAGCTCTATTGTTATCTACTTTTCAAGATTTATCATAAGTAATTACATAATCACGACTTCATCCCCTGCCAGCAAAAGGTATTTCCAGTTTGAGTTTAATTTTCAGTAATTTTGAAAACCAACATAAGGTATTTTCTTTGCTTGCATGTCTTCTATTCAAGAATTTCTTGATGGACTACTTGATCGTTAAATCTGTTCTTTGCTTTATTTTATTTGCAAAAACTAAATAAAGATCAAAAGAGTGCAAGAAAAAACAGTATAAATGGATATAAAAAACTGGTGCAAAAATTACCTGAAAATTAAGAGACTGCAAGAGAGATCGGGTCCTTCGATTTTGAAGATCGGCTGCAGTGGCGGCAGTGGCAGCTCAATTTTGTCGGGGGGTGGGTTGCCGGGGATGACAGAGACGGAGGGGGCGATGGAGGAAATATTGCCGGTAAGAGATAATAGAGAGAGAGAGAGAGAAACGAGAGAAATAAAAGCAAAAGGGAATCTGTGTTTTTAAGACCTTTAGCGACGGAACAAAATTGTCGATAAAAGTCCGTCGAAAAACCCCGCTTTCACCGACGGGTTTTTTACTGACGAAAGTATTCCGTCGCTTATATGTTTTTGAAAATCATCAAAATTATAAAAACCTATAAAATATTTATTGACGGTACTATTCATCGGTTAAAATTCGTCGATGAAAATCCGTATTCCGTCGTTAAACAGTTTTACTGACGGATTTTCATCGACGATATTTTCCGTAGCTGAAAGAGGTTTTAGCGACGGAATATCTTCCATCGTAAAAGTCCGTCGCTAAATCCCTCTTTTCTTGTAGTGATAGCAAAATATGTGTTAACCCTAAGGTTATTTAACCTAGGATAATATTTGATTTTGATGATAACTAACATTAATGATTATGTTATCTAACATGCATTGAGTTGATGAAGTAATATGTACAATCTCATACTCATGCAAACGAACAAATAGACGAGCAAATCGTTCAAACACACTCAATGGAACGCATCAAAGAAGAAATTCATCGATTGAATTTTATTATTCCCTTCTTTGTAACTAGCATAGTGAGATGATCGCATTGATGACTGTAACCTAGAACTTGCCCATAGTTTTTTCTTGCATCCATAAAACATTTTCATGTTTTGAAAACAAGGAAACTGCATTTTTAGGAATGCAGTCGACTCCATGTTGAGCAGAGAGGTATTACAGTCGACTGCATTCCAATGCAATCGACTGCAATACTTCCAGTAGCCTATTACACTGCAAGTTGAAAATTTTGAATTTTTAACGGCTACTTTGGCATTACAGTCGACTGCAATGGCACATTGCAGTCGACTGTATTTACCGTTTGGGGCATTTAATGTTCCACCTAATTCCAAACGATCATATTAATTCCCAACCCTATAAATACTCATCTTGAGCATAGTTTTCATTCACTAATTGCATTCAAAGCTCTTTTATCTTTCATATTCTCAAAGATCAAAAGAAATTGTTCGATCTCTCTTGGTTTTCATTATTTTCTCATTCATTTCAAGAGATCATTTATTGTGAGCTTACATTTGAGAGATATATACTTTCATAAAGTCATCATACACTCATCTCTCTTGTTCTAGAGCTTGAACTTGTACACATCTACTTCTTAAGAGTGAATCTTTGTACACAATTCTTCATCTAAAGTTTCTTGTATCAAAGCTTGAGGTTGTCAAGCTTTGGAATTGTCAAAGCTTGTTCTTGATGTGGGCATAGCATCAAAAGGTTGTAAGTGGTTCGATCTTGACCAGTAAGAAAGATCATACTAGTGGATTCTAGGGCCTTTTAAGGGACTTCCTTGAAGGGGTGGACGTAGGCTTGAGGGTATTTCAAGACGAACCATTTAAATCTTCTTGTCAAGTATCTCTAAACCCTTCTCTCTTTACATTATCGTTTTATACTTGTGTTGAGATTGGTTAATTTGCTTACTTGAGATATTGTGTTTAAGGTTTGTTGTTTGTAGCTTTTCAAGTGTTATTCATAGCTTCTCTAAGTTTGTAGTAATTACTTGTTATTTTTTAAAGTAGTCTTAAAACCCTATTCACCCCCTCTCTAGGGTTATCTTTTTGGTTTCAAGTGGTATCAGAGCCTCGGCTCTTGATATATTGGGTAACGCCAAGAGAGTTAATCGATCATGGCTTTACGTTGGAGGAATGAAGGGTAGTTCTACCACTAGGCCTCCATTGTTTAATGGGACCAATTATAGTGTGTGGAAAGTTAAGATGAAAATCTACTTAGAGTCTCAAGACTATGAGATGTGGAATATTGTTGAGAATGGCCCATTTGTTCCGATACAGGTGGTTGACATCGTTGAGGAGCCTAAATCCAAATCGGAGTGATCATGATAAGAAGATGATTTAGACACTATTGAGTTTCCGATACAGGTGGTTGTTCCGATACAGGAGCCTAAATCCAAGACACTATTGAGTTCATTAGATCGAAAAATTATCTTGTTTGTGCTTTAGACACTAATGAACTCAATAGAGTCATTATGTGTAATTCCACTAAGAGTATTTGGGATACTCTATAAGTTACGCACGAAGGAACTTCACTTCTTAGAGATTCCAAGATGAACTTATTGTTTAGAAATTATAAGTTATTCCATATGCTTCCAAATGAATTCGTTACGGATATGAATACACGTTTTAATAACATTGTAAACCCTTTGAAGCAATTGGGTAAGGAATTCACTAATGGTGATCTTGTAAGAAAGGTGATTAGATCCTTACCAAGAGCTTGGGATGCAAAAATCATCGCCATCCAAGAATCGAAGAATCTTAATATCTTTCCTCTTGATGAATTGATGTGCTCATTTATAACATACGAAATGCAACTCAAGACCTTTGATCAAGAAGATGTCAAGAAGAAGCCTACATCAATTGCTCTTAAGCTTCATCTTCAAACCTTGAGTCAAGTGATGATGAAGAAGATGTTGCAATGGTTGCAAAGAACTTCAAAAAATTCTTAAGGTTTAGAAGGAATGGTGGGAGAAGACAACAAAATGCTAGCAATGAAGAGAAGCTTTGCTACAAATGCTACAAGCCGGGATACATGAACATGAATTGTCCTATATACAAAAGGAAAAAGAAGGAAATAAGAGATGTTTGGGAAAGAGTTAAAAGAAGACAACTCTTTAAGAAAGAGAACAAAGAGAAAGAAAAAGCAATGAATGTTGAACATACTCCAATATGGAGTGACTTCGATTCTAGTGTTGAAGATGATGAGAAGAATGAACAAGCAAATGTGTGCTTCATGGCAAATGATGAGGTAAGCTCTTCTTCTGGTAGTGATAGTGATAGTGAAAGCTTCGAAGATGCTTATGATAGCCTATATGAGGAATCCAAAAAATTTTTTAAGAAAAATATTATTTTATCAAAAAAATTCCTTGAGGCTAATAAGCAAATTGAGAATGGAAAATAATGAGTTGCATGTTAAGAATGATTGCATTTTCAACCATTTATATGTAAAACATGTGAATAGTGACTTTGTTGAATTATTGATAACACTCCTAGTTCAAAACAATTCTCTTGCAAAACTTTGGCTTTAGAAAAACAAAATGAAGATTAAAAACTTGAAATTTGTTATTTGAAAAAATGTCTTCAAAAATTTATTTATGGTCAAAATAATTTGGATGTCATGCTTGGACGCCAAAGATTTGGCCTAAATAAATGTGGTCTTGGATTAGATCCCTTGGCATTGCCTCCTAAAATCTTTCAACAACAAGCTATGTTGAATATTCATTCAAAACAATCAAAGAACTATTGCACACTATTTACGCATTGTGGTTGGTACAACAAGGAAGGGCATACGACTAATTATTGTCCTTGTAGAATTGTTTATATTAGAGGTAGAAAGAAGATGTGAGTTGTGAAAGGTCAAGATTAAAAATGTAAGACTAACACCCAAGGACCCAAGAAAGTATGTGTACCAAAAGTCACTACTTGATTTGTGTTTATAGGTATGTCTCAAAGCAAAATCTAGTAACAAGAAGTGGATTCTTGATAGTGGATGCTCAAGACATATGACTGACAACATATCTCTTTTCACCTCAATTGATCTTAAGGAAGGAAGAAAAGTGATCTTTGGTGACAATGCACAAGGAAAAATCAAAGATAAAGAAACTATCGGTAAGGAACCGCATTCAATTGAGAATGTGTTATATGTTGAACGATTGAAGCATAATTTGCTAAGTATTAGTCAATTTAGTGATAAAGGTTTTAGAGTAATCTTTGAGGCTTCTCATTGCACTATACAATCTTTGAAGAATAATGAAACTATTTTGGTAGGAAGTAGAGATGACAATGTTAACTTTATACAATTAAATGATTTAGCTAACCAAGACGTTAAGTGTCTTAGTGCTATTAGTGAGACATTTTTGGCTTTGGCATCGAAGACTTGGACACATGCATATAGAGCATTTAAAAGACATTTCAAGCAAAAAACTTGTGAGGGGACTCCCGAAGATTAAGTTTGAGAAAATAAAGTATGTGATGCTTGTCAAATGGGTAAGCAAAAGAAAGTCTCTCACAAATCAAAGAAAATGGAATCTACTTCTAGACCCTTGTAATTACTTCATATGGATTTGTTTGGACCAATCCCTACTACGAGTCTTGGTGGTAAATTATATTATTTTGTTATTGTTGATGACTATTCTCGCTGTACTTGGACTTTCTTTTTGGCCACCAAAGACGAGTCTCTAGATATGTTCACTTCATTTACAAAATGTGTTCAAAATCAAAAAGGATATTTGATAACCCAGATTCGAAATGATCATGGTAGAAAATTTGAAAATTCAAAAATAGGAGCTTTGTGTGATGTTTTTGGTATATCACATAATTTTTCGGCTCTTAGAACTTCTCAACAAAATGGTGTTGCCGAAAGAAAGAATAGGTCAATGCAAGAAGCGGCAAGAACAATGCTTAACGAATATAGTTTACCTAAGTACTTTTGGGCGGAGGCGGTCAATTGTGTTTTTTTTGTTCTCAATAGAGTTATCTTGGGTAGAATTTTGTTAAAAACCCCTTCTGAGCTTTTTAATGATAAGAAACCTAAGGTGAGCTTTTTTAGAGTCTTTGGTTGCAAATGCTTTATTTTAAATACTAAGGATCACCTTAACAAATTTGATTCCAAAACATATGAGGGTATTTTTCTTGGTTACTCTAATAATAGTATGTCATATAGAGTCTATAATAAGAGTATTTCGGTTGTAGAAGAATCCATAAATGTTACTTTTGATGAGACTAATTCTTTTCTTCGGAGGACTAACATTGTCAATGTAGATGATATGGACAATGACATAAGAACTTTGGACATAAGTGATACATTACAAGACAACCCCAAAGAAATTAATCTATGGGAGCAAAATCAAGCTCTCAAGTGGGAAACGGGGAAGCAATCAATGATACTTCAAACTTGGACAACTCTTAAGCATTACCAAAAGATTAGACTTACAAAAATGATCATCCAAGCGATCAAATCTTAGGTAATCCTTCGAGTGGGGTAAGAACTCGACACTCTCTTCAACAACATGTTAATTTAGCTTTTCTTTCCCAAATTGAACCAAAGAACTTTTTTGAAGCTCTATATCATGATTCTTGGATGCTTGCTATGCAAGAAGAGCTAGTTCAATTTGAAAGAAATCAAGTTTGGACCCTTGTGCCTAAACCTCAAAACTATAGAATTATGGCACAAAATGGGTATTTAGAAACAAACTTGATGAATCTGGAATCGTGGTTAGAAACAAGGCTAGATTAGTGGCCCTTATAACCAAGAGGAAGGAATTGATTTTGATGAGACTTATGCATCGGTAGCTAGACTTGAATCGACTAAATGGTTTTATTTCGGAGGAGGTTTATGTGGCTCAACCTCCCGGTTTTGAGCATGAAAAATTTTCAAACCATGTTTTCAAGCTTAGCAAAGCTCTTTATGGTTTAAAACAAGCTCCTAGAGCTTGGTATGAAAGGTTAAGTAGTTTTCTTTTGGAAAATGATTTTTTAAGAGGAAAACTTGACACCACTCTTTTTATAAAATCTAAGGGCAAGGACTTATTATTGGTACAAATCTATGCTGATGATATTATAGTTGGTGCTACTAATGGATCCTTGTGTGAAGAGTTTGCTTCTTGTATGAGTAAAGAGTTTGAAATGAGCATGATGGGAGAACTCAACTTCTTCCTTGGATTGCAAATCAAACAAAGCAAGGATGGAATCTTTATCAACCAAGCCAAATACACCAATGAGCTACTAAAGAGATTTGACATGGAAAAATCAAATGTGTTTGACACTCCAATGAGTTCCTCATTAAATCTTGATAAAGATGAAAAGGGTAAGGATATTGATATTAAGTGCTATCGAGGTATGATCGGATCACTCCTTTACCTTACCGCAAGTAGACCCGATATAATGTTTAGTGTTTGTTTATGTGCTAGATTTCAAGCTTGCCCTAAGGAATCTCATTTGGTAGCCGTCAAGAGGATCCTTAGATATCTTAAGGGCATTCACGTTTCAGGGTTATGGTTTCCTAGGAACACGTCTTTCTTTGACCTAGTTGGTTACTCTGATGCTGACTATGCCGGTTGTAAAACCGAGCGGAAAAGCACTAGTGGAGGTTTCCAATTCTTAGGACACTCACTTGTTTCTTGGAGTTCCAAAAAGCAAAACACGGTTGCACTCTCTACTACCGAAGCCGAATATGTGGCGGTTGGTGCTTGTTGTGCACAAATTCTTTAGATGAAACAAACCCTTTTGGATTTCGGACTCAAGTATGATCACATACCTATCTTATGCGATAACTCTAGTGCCATTGACTTGAGCAAAAATTCCATCCAACATTCACGCACCAAGCATATAGAAATCAAACACCATTTTATTCGTGATCATGTGCAAAAAGGTGATATTGTTCTCGACTTCGTGGACACAAATCACCAAATAGTGGATATCTTCATTAAACCACTTGATTCGAAGAGGTTTACCGCTCTTAGAAGAGAACTTGGCATGTCTTCACCTATGTGACTAATTTGTTATACTTCTTGTGGTTCAAACATGCCAGTTGCACTTCACATGCTTGAGCATTATTTCATATACTTATCGCATGTTTTGGTTATTTTCTCTCAAAAATATTGATTTTGTTGATATTCATCCTTGGTGTTTAAACTGTTTTGCACCCATTTATATTGCAATATTCATATGCATAATCAATTTCAAGAGTGTTTGACTTTTGGCATTAGAGTCAACTGCATGTGTTGAATACAGTCGACTGCACGTGGGAATACAGTCGCCTGCGTTACGGGGAAAGGGCATAAATCTGACCCATTTCAGCAGATTTCTCATTCTCTCTCAATCTTTCGAAAACCTTTCTCTCTTCTCTCACACTAGGACTTAAATCTTTGCAGATCAGCTTGAAATTGGTAAGTAATTCTTCTCAAATCTTGTTCTAATACATGTTTTGCACACTTTCATTGTTCATTTTCACCTACATTGTCCAAAATCTGTGCAAATTCGAATTACTCACTTTCGTATTATTTCATCAGATTCATATCATATAAGCATGCTACTACATGTTTTTACTCTTAATTCATGCTTAAGATTGTTCATTCCATGATTCTACATAGTTCTATTACATGAATTCATGCAAAAATCGTTTTCCCCCACATTTCATAAACTAGGGTTTTTCGTAAGTCAAAATTTCTTCAATTATTTAAGAAATTTCATGTTTGATCACTTGATTCATGTTTAATTATGTCATTTTATCGTTTATACATAGTTATTTACATTTGATTTGTTCAAAATTCATTTTTTTCCCCAAATTGCATGAACTAGGGTTTATATTTTTCAAAACTTATTTAAAAATTCGTACTTCTTTTGTTTGTTTTAGCCTAAATTCATGTTGCATTATCTTTTTATCATACTTTCACATGATTTATTTCAACAATTTCATTGAAAACATCAATTTTTAAAAATTTCAGAAACCCTATTTTTCAATTTTTCTTTGCTTTGTCATGCGTCTTACTTATGTTATTTCTGTTCCACATTTGTTAGGCTGTTTCACGAATGGCAAGAGAGAAACATGCCCGCGCAAGTTCATCACGATCCCGAGCCGTACCAGCTCCCGAGCCCGAGCCTGCCCCAGTAGAGTTTGGCTGCAACCGCTATCGGAACCGCGAGGCTCTAGACCGTTTCTCTACACAAAACTCTTCCCCTCTAGCTCCAGGTTTACGTTTGGATACTCCATTTCTCTTCAGCGTAGGTGTACTTAGAAACCTTCAGGATTGCTATCTAGACCGCCTTACTGATAGGAACACCATTCTATATTATCCTGATGCAATCTACCCATTTTATGCAAATTTGACTTGGAGCATTTCCAGTGAGTTGTGTACACTCACATCTTATGTCTTTGGTCGGCGTATCTCACTCTCTTAATCACGACTAGCCGACCTTCTAGATGTCCCTGACACTGGTTTCTCATTTACACTAGAGATGATTCTTGTCGCCGGTAAATCATATTGGTTTGACCAACCTTTCTCCATCAAGGAGCAGCTTCGACACACACTTCACAGTTGATAGATTATGGCTGCAAGGAAGCCCACCCTTCGTGACCTACCACCTCTGTCTCGACTATTCCATCATGTCATCGCTCATAATGTCATCCCTAGAGCCGACGGTCTTTTATTTGCTTGGGTACACCGATTAACCTTTCTCGTCTTATCATGTTGAACATGATTAGGAGTGCCTCTCATCCTGGCTTAGCTATACCTTACGGCCTCCTACTCACTCGTATTTTTGTTGCCTTTGACATACCTCTTTTCTGTGAGTATTGAGATGACTCGGCACAACGTACTCGACTGCTCTACCCTTCGTAGGAAAGGACTTTTAGATGATCATAGTCTTTTCTTGCCTGAATTGGACATGAACGATGCTAGGGATGATGATGATGAGGATGATGGTGATGCTGCTGATACTCGTGGAGATGCCGGTGGGATTGATCGTGATCCACCTCCGTTGATCATTCTGAGTACACATGAGGCAAGCACTTCTTCATGTCCTTTTGCTTCTGAATATGAAGCGATCCTAGCACGCTTAAAAATGATGCAGCAGCTGATGCAGCAGCAGATGCATGCCGATTTCAGTCGGATGGATCTTGCCCACAGCCAGCTTAGTTGACGCCTTTCTCGCATGGAGGATCATTGTGGGATTCAGTGTCTCGAGGAGGACATCTTTCATCCACCACCTCCACCATCGGGTCCTTAGGCGTTAGGACATGATTTATATTTTTATTTGCTTTTGCTTTCAGGCTCTGTTATGTATTTCAAAAACTACTCATAGTAATGCTTTAGCACTTTTGATTCATGCTTATCTTGCTGCACATCTGAGTCCTTAGACTTATGATTTATGTGCTATTTTGTTACATGTGCTTAGTACATCTTTTGATGGTTATTCAAGTACTTACACTTTTCTTGTTTGGATGCCATTGTTGGCTATATTGATTATCCATGGATGGATACATATTTTGATCACTTCCACACACACCCTTGATCTTTTTAAATGATGTCAAAAGGGGGAGAAAAATATTGTTGATTCATACTTGTGTGGATTTAATATGAGCTTATATTATTTAAGATAAGGGAAGTATATATTGCTTAAGATAGGGGGAGCTTATCGTATTAATTTTTCTTTTGACTCCTTATGGTTTATAATTGAGATTGACATGCTTCATTGCGTTTATTATCTTATATATATATATATATATATATATATATATATCATATTATTTGAATTAATGTTTGCCATCATAAAAAAGGGAGAGATTGTTAACCCTAATGTTATTTAATCTAGGATTATATTTGATTTTGATGATAATTAACATTAATGATTATGTTATCTAACATGCATTGAGTTGATGAAGCAATATGTGCAATCTCATACTCATGCAAACGGACAAATAGACGAGCAAATCGTTCAAACACACTCAACGGAACGCATCAAAGAAGAAATTCGTCGATTGAATTTTATTATTCCCTTTTTTGTAACTAGCATAGAGAGATGATCGCATCGATGACTATAACCTAGAACTTGCCCATAGGTTTCCCTTCCATGCATAAGACATTTTCATGTTTTAAAAACAAGGAAATTGTATTTTCAGAAATGCAGTCAACTGCACGTTGGGCAGTGAGATATTACAGTCGACTGCATTCCAATGCAGTTGACTGCAATACTTTCAGTAGTCTATTACAGTTGACTGCAAGTTGGAAATTTTGAATTTCCAATGGCTATTTTGGGATTACAGTCGACTGCAATGGCACATTGCAGTCGACTGTATTTACCATTTAGCACATTTAATGCTCCACGTAATTCTAAACGGTCATATTAATTCCCAACCCTATAAATACTCATCTTGAGAATAGTTTTCATTCACCAATTGCATTCAAAGCTCTCTTATCTTTCACATTTTCAAAGATCAAAAGTAATTGTTCAATCTCTCTTGGTTTTCATTGTTTTCTCATTCATTTCAAGAGAGCATTTATTGTGAGCTTACATTTGAAAGATATACACTTTCATAAAGTCATCATACACTCATCCCTTTTGTTCTAGAGCTTGAACTTGTACACATCTACTTCTTAAGAGTGAATCTTTGTACACAATTCTCCATCTAAAGTTTCTTGTATCAAAGCTTGGGTTGTCAAGCTTTGGAGCTTTGGGATTGTCAAAGCTTGTTCTTGATGTGGGCATAACATCAAAGGATTGTAAGCGGTTCGATCTTGACCCGTAAGAAATATCATACTAGTGGATTCTAGGGCCTTTCAAGGGACTTCCTTGAAGAGGTGGATGTAGGCTTGAGGGTTTTTCAAGTCGAACCATTTAAATCTCCTTGTCAAGTATCCCATACCTTTCTCTTTTTACATTATCGTTTTATACTTGTGTTGAGATTGGTTAGTTTACTTACTTGTGATATTGTGTTTGATGTTTGTAGCTTTTTAAGTATTATTCATAACTTCTCTAAGTTTGTAGTAATTACTTGTTATTTTTTAAAGTAACCTTAAAACCCTATTCACCCCCCTCTAGGGTTATCTTTTTTATTTCAATATGAATTTTGAACATTATTATATCTTACTCCAGGTGTTACAATATGGTACAACATATAATTAAAACAATGGCGTCACGATAGGACATGTTACTACACATACAAATGTTACCAAGTGTCGCACCATGTTCCTAAAGATGTTACAAGTTTATTTAAAATGACATCTTTACACGTTAAAGAGTTGTTGTAGCATTGATAATATGTTATTACATTGGAGGAACTGATGTAACATTGGTAAACACGGAATTACTGTAAGGTAAGGAGTTGCTCTGGTATGAATTTAATTATTCATCGTCCCTTATTACTTTTGATAGGATCCGTTTTTGACCCGTTAAATATGATGTGTTTACTTTCTTCTCAAGTAAAATATAACTTGATAAACTTTTCAGTAAAAATTACTTAAAGTGGAATAAACGTATATCATTAACTTAAAATAGGTCGATGCACCGTACAATTACCATATAATTGTCCCAAAATTAGAGGAGGTGTTGAAATAGGAATTTATTATTATTAATGCTTCTTCTTTTTAGAATTAGATAGATAGATAGACACAAAACAATTATTTCAAAATACTTCAAATAAAGAAATACTCAGAGAAGTACGGGGAGCAGTAGGTAGAGAGGTATTTTAAGACGGAGGACTACGTACGACAAGAATTCGCCGTGTCCTGTCAGTCACGGTCTCTCGCTCTAGAAGAAGTCAATAATTGATCCTCTGTCGACTCATCAGCGCCTCTTGAATCTTCTCTCTCGCTCTCTCTTCCTCTTCTCTCCCGCATATCATTCCAGTAGAAACGGACTACTCGCTGTGGAGATCTGAGCACCATTTCATGGGCCCTCACCACCCTTGTCCATGGCCAATCCACCCTCTTCCTCCTCTTCCCACTCCCCTCGCTTCACTCCTCCAGCAATAACAACTACCAGAAGGACCAGGTTCCCCATAACCCGCTTCCACCTCCTCCTCATCTTCCTCCACTCCCTCTTCTAGATTCCTCCCCTGACCCTGTTCGGTCAGAAGGGCGACAAACCCGTCTCCTCGAAAACGACATGGCATCGGTGTTCCTGTTCCACGTGGTGGGTGATCTGACGGTGGGCAAGCCGGAGATGGCGGAGTTCTGCGAGACCGAGACTGTGGAGGCTGCGATCCGGGCTATCGGGGAGTCTACCGAGGCGGGCATACCCGTCTGGAGGAAGAGGTCGCCCAAGATGGTGATCGAGACACCTGAAATGAGGCAGCAGAGGTTTATGGGCATCCTTAATCCGTTCGATATTGTCTCTTTCTTGGCTAGAGATTGGTGCCTGGAAGATCAGGAGAGGGCCATGAGAACCCCGGTTTCGGAGGTGGTCGTGCACAATGCTTCTTTGTTAACGGAGGTCGATCCCGGTACAAGGTTGGCTCTCCTATTACATCCACTGTGTTTCGATATTTGTTTTATGAGTTATCTTTTGACAATCTCGGTATCATCTTTACTGTAATCATGCCTGATGGAGAAAACCATGACTGTTGTGTTGCTCATCTTCATTATTTGTGGTTAGGGAATTCTCCATTTTGAGGTTATAGAATGAAGATAATGACAACATTGAGCGTTTTTATGGCGTGTGACCATGTCAGCCCAGACGGATGCGACAAATCATTCTGTTTGAACTTTAAAGTGTCCGCACTTCATAGAGGGTGACAAGGTGGACTCTTTTTGTTTCCCTTTTTCTATGGTGCTTCAGGCAGGTCTGAAATGTATTACTAGCAAGATATAGGGCTACAGGAAGGAGGGAAGAATGCACTCAATGCAGCACTAGGTCCCTTCTTGGTTGTATGTGAAAGGATATAGAGTGCATTACCTTTCATCCCATTGATATGTAGACTGTAGTTATAGCAATCTATTTTTTTAGGAAGGATGGAAAAATAGAGAGATGAAAAAGTATCAAAGCCTCTAATTTTTCATCTATAAGGAAGAAGGATGTCTTTCTCTTATGTTGTTTGGTTGAGTCAGAGGGAATAGAGGAAGAAATAAGACGATGCTTATAGTCTTGTCATATTATCCTGTTAAATGCATTGAATGTAGAGATCTAAGAGGCTATTAGAGGTCAAATGAATAAATAACACTCTTTTCCGCTCACCTTTGGGGGGAAGCAATATGGTGGGCCTAGAAGGGAAGTTCATCCCTCCTGCTTTTCCTTCTTTTCCATCTTCCCTTGGACCAAACAAATTACAATTCTTCCATCCCTCCAATTCTCCGTTCACTCTTTTCCATCCTTTCAGTTTCCACTCTACCAAACGAGCTCTTAAGGTTTATTTATCCTGTTTTGGTGAATTTTTATTTATTAGTGAGCTGGTTTTTTTGGTTGTGTGATGTCTCCTATGTATGTCTGGCGCTGATGCTTTATATTGGAATTTGTAAACAACCTTGTTGCAAGTCTTGTCCATTACAAACTTAGACCCTTGTCTCTGCATCGGAATTTCGATATCTAAGGAGGGAAGCTATTCTGCTTTTTTGTCATCTGTTTTTTTTTAATTGCATTTTCTGCGCCTCTTGCAGCACTCATTTGCTCGATTGCAACATTCCCTCATGCCGCGCAATCAGCTGCATGGATTTGAAGGATATGCAGCTAAAAACAACACTAGTCTTTGCATACCATGCTCATTTGCATCTATTGTTCATGTTAAATTAGCTGCTTGGATCCTAGGGATCTGCAGCTATTTTGGTTTATTTTTTATTATTACCACCTATTATTCCTATTGTTTTCATGATTTCATCTTGATATTTTGAGATTGATAGACGACAATATATCATTCAAAGCGGAAACTAACATATAGTGATTGCCTAATCAGTAATCACGTTCTTGACAGAGAAGTTCCTTCCATTTATATTGCTTCTTTCCCTCCATGGTTTCAGGTATGAATAAATTGCCCATACAAATATGATTCTAATGGACCTGTCCTATAGTTTGCCTGCAATCGATATATATATATATATATATATATATATATATATCGGAGTCGTGCTATTTAATTAAGCTTATTACCTGTTTCTCTAGGTAAAGTGCTTGTCAGAGTTGGTTTGAACTAAGACTTAAAATACATTAGTTATGTTCCTATGTAAACATTTGATCCAGGCTGGCTTTCGTAATGTTTCTTTAAACTACAACAACCTTCTTAGTTGTTTCAATAGTCACAACCCGCACGGAGTGTTGAAGTTGTATATAGAAGTGGGAAATAGAGGAAGCGAGAAAGTCCTCTTGCAGTTGCGATCAATTCATGGTAACCTGTAGCACATTGAAACCAACTTCCGTAACAAGTAACAATATAAAAAGTGTTTCTGAGTTTCATTGTCACATTTAGCTCAATAGTGATATAGATGCTCTCATACCAGGACTTAAACTGTACACTACCTTCCTTAAAGATGGTGGGAGATACCCACTTGAGCTTAGTGTTGTTGGTGAGCGAAAGAAGTAACTTTGCAAAGAATAGGGGTTTTCCTGCTTTGGGATATTAAATTGGAGAGATGACCTCTCTCTGTGTCTCTCTCCCCCTTTGGAGGGGTGGGCTGGGGGACTGGTCACGTGTCTGCCATCTGAAGACCATGTGGCCTTTTCACAAATCGTGTAACCTTCATCTATCCTGTGGATATGGTCCTTCAGCTAAACTAATTTGTTTACTTGTTATCTAGTGTCAGAGACCTGACGAACGATAACATTGCTCATTATGCCTGGTAGTCGAAAGCAACGAAATATAGGAGAAAGATGACACTGACACCGTTAATCGGCTCAAGTCTCTTGGATCCATCCAATGAACACACTATGTGCATCGGTTCGAAGAGGGACATGATTAATATAGATGTTAATGCCAGAGGACTGAGAGGTCAAAACTTAGCTGGATGGAGGAGGAAAAATGGCCTCAGATAAAAACAGTGAAGGACCTATTTGTTCTAAAGTAGTTGGGACAAGACATGAGTTCTTTGGGTATAGATGCTGTATTCCAGATCGGGGAAGCTGTTATCTAATCTTATCCTGCCTTTCTCTTATAAACCAAAATAATGTAGTAGTCACCTCATATATAACTTATGTCACTATTTCCTGTGCGTTCGCCTTCAAATCCTCCAATGCGTTTTTGTCAATAATGCCACTTCTGTTGGTGGAAGGTCTGCTTTGAGCCAGGAAATAAAGAAATAAAAGTCTTCGGGGTGTCAGAAAACGGTCCTTCATCTAGAGCTCAAATTTGTGCTTGTTTGTGTCTGCATGTCTGAGTGAAATTTGTTGCCTTTTGGGCCAGATTAATTTGTTTTTGACCAAATTTATCCTCCAACTCTTTACACCAGACTTTTATATACATGGGCAATAATATGCTCACTTTATTTATACCTTAGTTGCAGGAAACTCCTAATATGGTGACGTTTCTCTCTCGGAAACTCGCTTTTGCGATCCCAAGTTAGGAGCTCCATGGGATCTCGTGCTAAGCTAAGATGGGAACTCGATCCCGCTAACTGGATAGAGATGCATGGAACAAGTGATAGAATACATGAAAATCAAGCTCTTTTCAACTCAATTCCTTGTTTCTCTCTTCTTTCAAGTCCTTAAAGTCTCCTTGTCTGTTGTTGCTATCTATGTAAACTATGCTAAACAAATGATAATACTCTTTACGCATTTATTTATTCAAGCCGCTCCCAACCTCAGATTCTTCTTGCCGCTCCCGCCCCCGCCCCCACCCCCGCTTTGTGCAACTAAGATTTATACACCGGAGAGGTCAATGGCCAACTATTTCTTTGGCAATTAATGCCATTATATATGCCTTTGAAAAGTTAGTCGTTCAGCTAAGTTTCTCTTGCTGACCACTGATTATTGCTCTCTTGATAGAATATCTTATCAATGACTTCTTAGAAGTAAGAAGAGAGTAGTAGAAGTAGAAAATGAAATATAACTTAAAGAAAAGATGAAATAATTAATACAACCAGCTGCTAGAATTAGTGGTATCTTCTCACCACAATTTTTAGACTCTGGGTTTTTATGTTTCCCATTCAAGACATCACTTGCATTATATAGAAAGAACCATAAAACTCAAATTTGCACTCAATGTCTTTGTACAAATTTTCCCTCTCATTGATGTAGTCCTAATTGCTTCATTCTTGTGCAAGATTGATAGATGCGCTGGAGATGATGAAGCAGGGTGTCAGGCGTCTTCTTGTTCCTAAAAGCCTGGGATGGAGAGGCATGAGCAAACGGTTCTCAATTATCTATAGTGGCAAGTGGCTCAAGAACATTGACGCTTCTAGCAATAATCTGATCAACCAAGCTGCCAACCTCAGCCGTCCCTCTTCTTCCACAGCCACCATCCGTGACAAGTTTTGTTGTCTGTCTAGAGAAGATATCATTCGGTTTCTTATTGGTTGTCTTGGGGCCTTAGCTCCACTCCCTCTCTCCTCCATCTCCTATGTTGGAGCCATCAACCCAAATTACTGCTTCATGGAGGCATCTGTCCCAGCAATCGAAGCGACCCAAAAGGTTCCCCAGGATTACCCTAGTGCAGTTGCTGTTGTGGAGCCCACCTCAGATGGTCAACATAAGATCATTGGAGATATCTCAGCTACCAAACTATGGAAATGTGATTACTTAGCTGCAGCATGGGCGTTGGCTAATCTCTCCGCAGGACAATTTGTGATGGGGGTTGAGGATAATATGTCTTCATCAAGGTCACTTCCTGATTTTTCGGCAAATGCAATGCACGGAGATAGTAAGTTAGCTAATGGTGGTGGCTCAGCAAGGGCAAGGAAGTTCAGCAGTAGGAGTATTGGATTCTTCACCAATCCTTCAAGCCCGAGTTTTGGTATTGGTAGGAACATGTATCGGGGTAGAAGTGCACCACTGACGTGTAGAGCTACAAGTTCACTGGCTGCAGTCATGGCGCAGATGTTGTCTCACCGGGCAACCCATGTGTGGGTAACTGAGGCAGATACCGATGATGTTTTGGTTGGGGTCGTAGGTTATGCAGACATCTTAGGTGCTGTGACCAGGCCACCTGCTTCAACTATTCCTGAAACTCAGACATCTTGAGATGGCTCCAGAAATTACTTTCAACATGCCGCTTATGCACGTCCTCCTGATGTATGGGATGTGCTTGAGCCCCATTATACCAAGACCCAGATATATATATGAGGGCATTGGGCTTTAGGGACTTATCTGTACTTCACAATTTTTTTTAAGTAATCTGGTTTGTAAAATCGACAAACGAAATAATGCAACACATTGTCTCCTATCATCCAGAACATTGTCCCCTATCATCCAGATAGGTTCGATGAAGTATATATCTATATGGTGAGCAATTGCACCGAGTTCCCCCTGAAGTGTATTTATGGCCACTCATTTATGTAAATGTTTTCCATCTGGCTCAGATCTCCGTTGCGACTCAAGGTCGTGGGAGTGTGAGATAAACATATACTCTGCCAGTGTATGCTATGTACATTAGCCCTTTTTAAGTCCCAGAATGGTGGGAGCTTTGTGCAGTGCCCCTTATCCCCGCAACTTTCTATTTTAGTCTAAAAAATATTGTATGGTCCGAGATGAATGGTCTTCCTTGCACTTTTCTTTCTTCGTAACGCTTCAGATGCTATTGATGAAATTGATATAACTGAGGATCTGTAAATCTAAGTAGGGTTCCTAACTCTGGCAGAAGAATATGCGAGCAGTTGCATGAAGAGAAAACTGCAGAGGTGCACGGTCGTCCCTCATTTGTTGAGCGGCTGTTGATGGCAGTGTAGTTGCAGGATTCTTCAGTCATAGTGCAGCTCTCACCTCTAGATGTTGCTCCCAAATCTCTCAGCCGCACCCACCCAGAAACCACTATAGCAGTGATGCTCCCGCTCTAGGATCTTGCACCCGCACCCGCTCTCACCCGCACAGTGTGCAACCAAGGGTGGCAGTGCATAGCTAAATGCACCGTGCGGTACTGTGTGCATATGATCCAAACTTCACTCCCAGCTGTTTTGGAATCTAGTAGTTGTTGGTGGTTCAAGTAGTTTTGCCAAAAAGGGAAATTTTTTTTATTCATCCGGCAACCTCGAATGTTTGTCCATACGTAATTCTTTTCTTAAAAATTTAATATTTTGGCACTAGTGATTTTCAGCGACAAATAAAAATATAAAAAGAAGATGTTAAAACATGAAAACAGACGTGCCGAGAACATACACACTTATTTCCGTCATCAAAGTTCTAATTATAGGGAGAAGAAACAAAGGCTTGAAAAGAACCGGAAAAACGACAAATATATTTGCTTGCATGATAACAGAGAACTTATGCTTCATGCCTACATGTCACATCTTTCTTCACAATGTAAGGAGGAATTTATAATATTGCGATATAATACGGGAGTATTTAGAAGTGTAAGATAAGAGAAGGCGGATGTGATAGAAGAGATGTTAGGTGAGACAAATAATTACTTTAAGAGATATATGGTTAAGATCATTGATCCCAGACGACATAGTATTTTCTTATAATGACTTTAGTAACACTGAAATGTATTTGCAGATATTATTGTGCATTTTGTGAAAAGCTTTAGCAACTTTTGCTGAAAACTTGGGTCACTAGAAACTAGCTAGCTGCTCTCTTTTTACTGCACCCTTGGTGTAATACTAGGGGACTTCATATTCGACTTCCAGTTAACTTGTGAAGTAAAATAAGATCAAGGATGCCTTGCTGTACTAGCTAGTATGGGAGTTGCAATGGTGGTGGTGGCCGTCCTGTTCATGATAGGTTCATGATAGGTGGTTGCACTGGTGGTGGTGGCCGTCCTGATGTGGGGGGTGTGTTGCTGTCGGTGGTGGTTGCAGTAGTGGTCGTTATTGGCGGTGAAGGTGAAAAGATATTTCTATTCGATCTCTAATCTAGGTTTGATCTAAACGTCGGATAGGATTTGTACTTTATTTACGCTTAATTCGCATAATATTTATCTTGACTTATACGACCATATCATGTTCTATACAATTAAATAATTCTACACGTCAAATGTACCCGTTTAATTCAAGGAACATGATGAGGCTTCCCTTGTAATACACACATACTTATATTGGCCAATTGCGAAACGCAGATGCCAAAAGGACATGAAAAATGCTTTCTTCAGGAGTTTCTTCTGCGAATACTGGGACATCCACTTCTTTTTGGCCTGTATGGCTTGATTATAAAACATAAAATTGCCACATTGATTTCTCACCTTATTTACACATATAAAAGCTCATGTCTCTGCCCTTGTCATGCACCATAAGTCACGTACACAAAAAGGGTCATTGATCCCATCGGCCATCTCTTGTTTCAATATTCCATGGAAATTTAAACCCTGGCATGGGAGCATCTCAGCCACTTACATTGGGAAACAGTAGATTTACTTTTCATTAGAATTAGAATAAATCATCACCTCTACACACAATAAAGAGACATTTTGCCCTTTTATGGCCTCTCAATATGACACATGTCATGCTTAGAACCATACAATTTAGAGTCCAGCAGTACCATTTAGTACCTTATCTAGCATAAGAAAAAGAGAGGTCGATGAATTTCACTTTTTACTTTATAATACTCTTTTGTTTTAAGAAAAATAATCATATTTTTTTGGATTGTTTCAAAAATTGATCACTTTTAAAATTACAAAAAAAATTATAAATATTTTTCATATTTACTCTTCTTACTATCGTACTCTTCTTTTATTTGATTTTTCTCTGCACATTTACTTCTCTACCAATTCATTTTTCTCTTTCTTGACCCACTTTCTTCTCTTCTTCTCTCTTTCGTGGTAGAATGAATTTTTTTGTTAACTTGTAAAATATGACTCATATTCTAAATAAGCGTGCAAGTTAAACACGATCAATTAGTTAGGACGGAAGGATTATTTACTTTTGTCAATGAAGATAAAATATGTGTTATGAAAGAGTACCGATTGAGGCTGCACACCCCCCGGAAGGGGTGCAACGCTAAACAGGCTGGTTAACATATATACCTCAAAGATAAACAGAGCTCTACTACAAGCCTTAAAAGAAACAACAAAAGTATGGCTTGTCCGTAAGTGGAACGACTGAACACTACATTGTATTACAGACCAACTCTCTCATATACAAGTGCTACACTCCAAACAGAAGAAGAACAACTAAGACGTTGCTCACCCAGCATAATACTCTTGAGTCTTCCCGAGGTAGTCCTCTTCGTTCCTTGGCAAATACTCAGACTCTGAACCTAAAAAAAAAAGTATCGGGGATGGGTCAGCCTAATGGCTCAGGAAGGTATCCGGTGATTTTAAGTCCAAACATGAATTAATTATATTATGCATAGTTAGTATAAATATGCAAGTCACTTGAACAGATGATACCTACGTACTTAAGAATAATTTAACATATCGAGTAACACATGCAACCATCTGCTCACACTTGCCTTCAAAGGAAACGAGAATAGCTTATCGAGCAAGATTTGAAATCTTGTAGAACATATACAAGAATGAAAAACAAGACCTAAATATTAACTTGATCTCGCCAAGTGTGACGAAACAGTACATACAAGTTCAAGACAAATATAAGTCAAGTACGAGAACATCAATATGCAAATATGCCCCTTATGCACAAGCCAACCTTCCCTGAGTGCGAGAGAATTTTCGTATCGCAACCAACTGATATAGCGGGTTCGATAGAAGAATTCTAACGTCATCACAAGCACGCCAATACTTCCTTTCGAGAAGTAGTACGCGTAGTTAGTGCATACTATCGAGACATGAACGAGAACGAGAATCTTGGCCGGATAACTTCCAACCCCTGCAAATAACACCCTCAACTCACTTTTTTCCTCCTCCTTCACGTGATATGCATAATCATGAACATATGTCAACAAAATATCATCAAGTACCTCAAAAGAGGTTTAATCCCCTATCAAGTCATATTTACCATATCATCAACAACACATGCCAAACATGTAACCTAATATCTAATGCGCAAACTAATTCGTTAATCAAGCAAGAAATAATTTGATGTTCTTCCTTAAGTAGCTTTACTCATATGTATACTTATACTATTGTGTAGATATTTGAGTGTCCATTTAAGACCTGAAATTTACCTAGTTATTCATCATTAAGCCTAACACAAAGAACTACTAGTTTAGGTTATATAATCTGCCCAGTATTTCTATTGACAGCAGGAGTAGTCAGTACTCCGAAAATCATAACAATTTAATTACAACGCCTCTATAGTAAAAATATATATTTCTGGAAACTAGGCTTGAAGTGCTACATCCCAGTATTTTATTTGGCACGAAAAGGTTATTTTAAGGTCATGTTAAGTCCTTCCAAAGACAGACTTCAGAATCTCTCTAGCAACAGTTTCACAGGACAGGTTTCAAGCCACGAAATTTAAACCATAGTAATAGTACTTGAAATAATCTAAAATTTAGTGTGTATACTCTACACATGTAGTAGAACAACATATAAAATAACCAAACCCATATCTTAAATCAAACTATACATTTCTAGGCACCAAAAGTATGTCATTTTTATGACTGTTTTGCAGGTTTTGTAACGTACCTCACTTAATATTATTATAAACTACTTTATAAGTATTTCACTACTTATAATAATTCTCAACCATGCTTTGAAAACCTAAAAGAACAAGATAACCTACCTTAAAGAATTTTAGGCCAAGCCAATTCAAGAAGATTCTCTCCTTTGTTCTTCCATTTCTTTTTCTCTTCTTCTCTTCCTCCCTTTCTCTCCTTTCTTTTTTTTCTCCTTATTTCTCTCTTTTTCTTCTCTTTGTTGTATTTTGACCGAGAGTTGGCCTTCTACCTCCACCTTCTCTTTTGTTTCTAAGTTATCCACTTAACTTCTCTTTCTATTTTTTTATTCTTTCCTTTGATTACTCACTACTAAACATTGGTGGTACACCAAAATGCTATTAATCCCACACCCCTTCACGTGACCCCTTATAGCTAACTTAGAGTATTTTGAAATTGACCCTAAGGTTTTGCATAATTACTTTTTAACCCTAAAGTTTTACATAATTACATTTTGGGCCCACGACTCAATTTTAGTATTTATTTTATGTAGAAATAATATAATGCGATCATAATATTTTAATCAAATTTAAATATGTTTAAACTTAATAAAATAATTAAAAGTTAATTAAGATCGGGGCCTCACAGAAGCTACATTAAAGCTGATATTGATTTAACTTAAAGTCTACTTTTAAGAATCTATTAACTTAATAGTATATATGTTATCGGGCATTTACAGCTTGTTCATCTATTGACTATTTGAATCTAGAAGTTAATAAGAGTTTGGAAGGGATCTGTTGCTGCTAAAAATATGCTCTGGGACTCTAGCGAAAAACAATGACTTACAAGAAAAAAAACGAGTGACCACCGGGAGGGGTTCCTGGCGGAAAACTCTCGGATGCTTAAGTCAGAGCGCAGCTACATGGTAGTGACTCTGAAAAAGTATGAAAGATTGTGTATGTGCATGTAATTGTCTACATACCAAGGGGCAGTCCCCTTTATATAGTCGTAGGTAGAAAACCAATAATAAGACTGGAGCGTGGGCCAGATGTATTAGGATCATGTTTACATCGTTGAGGATCATGTCACGATATATAAGGACTCTTTTAGAATCCTAACCAATCTTGTAGATTGACCTAGTTTAATTGGGAATGCCTGGTGTCCCCCAAATATTGGGAGTTATAATTGAGTTATATCACAAGCCCCCCCCCCCCCCCCCACTTCCTTAGCCAAAATGTTTGGCTGAGGAAGTTATATTAGGTGTTTTGAGACACGCATCAGATTTGTAAGGAATTTTCCATCCTCTTGAAAGGGTAAATAATATTTCTCTACTGGCTTAGGCCATGGAACTTTGCCTAAGTAAGGCGCCAGAACTCTAACTCTTGAGAGCTGTCTTAGAATATCGCCTAAGCAGGCTATTTGGAATCATCTTTGAGAAGACAAAACATGGGATCTTGAGATCCTTTAAAGGCTGTGCCCCATGGTAGCCTCTCTCGGGAGAGGAGAAAGCTGGGCATGCAAGTCGTTGCATGTGCTTGTACCTATTTGCATCAGCATTTAAATGTCCCCCTGAGGGGTTTCACTTGACAACATAGTTTTCACCTCTCCGATGGATGATGTTTGTTGCAAGTGTGTGTCCTTTAGCTTGAGCTGATCATATCATGCTTTCATTTTACTTTGACGCAAACTATTATCATCAGCTAAGAGCTGGCAAAGAAGCCTCGCACTTATGCTTGACTAAGTTTTGAATTGCCAAAGTATGGTGGCGTGATGAAGTCCCACAGAGTGCTTTTCCATTTCATGGGTTAGAACTATAGCTAAATCGTTCGGATAGAATTTGAGCTCTATCCTGTAACCCTTGGGGGTTTTCATTCATTGAGGGACCGCCCTTGGAGGATAGTGGAATGTAGAGTTCTGGTAAGCGCCCTTGAGGGCTAATAAAGCACAAAGCTCATGTAAATACGCTCAGAGGTTTAACAAAACTTAAAGTTCTCGTACGTGTCCTTTAGAGCGGATAGAGCACAAAGCTCATGTAATTACCCTTGAGGGTATGATGGAACTTAAGGTTCGCGTACACGCTCTTGCAGGGGATCGAATGTAAAGCTCATGTAAATAACCTTGGGGGTACGATGGAACTATGCGCCCTCGAGGGTAGATGGAATGCAAAGTTCATGTAAATACCCATGGGGGTTTGACGAAACATGAAGTTCTCGTACGCGCCCTTGGATGGAGCACAAAGCTCATGTAAATACCCTTGGGGGCTGGATGGAACTCGGAGTTCTCGTTCGCGCCCTCCGTTCGCGCCCTTGAGGACTGATAAGGAGCAAAGCTCACAAAAATTCCCTTGAGGGCTTTAGTGGAACATAAGTTCTTGTAAAGGCCCTCGAGGGCTGCAGTCGATGAAAACACATACTTCGTCATCGTGACGCCACATAAGAAGGCCACAGCATTGAGCCCATAATATGACTGTTATTATACAGCCCCCTGCTTGAGGGCGGATGGAATGCAAAGCTCATGTAAATATCCTTGGGGATTTGATCGAACTTAGAGTTCGCGTATGTGCCCTTGAGGGCGGATGGAGCCCAAAGCTCATGCAAATACCCATAGGGGTTTGATGGAACATGAATTTCTCGCACGCACCCTTGGATGGAGCACAAAGCTCATTTAAATACCCTTGGGGGCTAGATGGAACTCAAAGTTTTTGTTCTCGCCTTTGAGGACAGATGAAGTGTAAAGCTCACGAAAATGCCCTTGAGGGCTGCAATCGATGAAAACACATACTTTGTCATCGTGACGCAACACTCAGTAATATGACTGTTATTATAAAGTCCCCCTGTCTGAAAAGGTACAGGGCATTTAGCCCGTTATATTTTGATATCATAAGATATAAACCCCCCCTGCCTGAGAAGGCATGAACATAAAAGATGCCTTTTCAGCCTATATGTAAGGCATGGTCGCAAGAAGACTTGTATGTGTAATAGCTATATAGAAGACCATAATCTGCCTGCTCGGCTGGATGAGCATGTAGAGCTAGAGGATGTGGAGTCTGTCTGAGCGATATGTCGCTGACTATCAATTTTGAGGATGCAAAGTTCGTCTGAGCAGGATGTTATTGGGTCATCATTAAAGAAGTTGCCTTAGTTTACCAATATACTGAGAGGCAACAAGATCTGATTTCCTGACTGCATGAGCCTGAACTTGAAGTTGTAACAGACATATTAACGACGTTATTGGCGAAGTTCTCTGATTCACTAGATGCATTGGTAACATGTGGAGATGTGAATGTCTAAACATTGATAATCGATCACTGTATGTGTCACGACCCGAACCCACGGGTGGGCCCGTGAGTTAGGCCCCTGGTCAGCCGCAGACCCCATAGACTCTAACCAAGTGTTCTGCCAGGCTTTACTCGCTAAAACCAATATAAGTTGCAGCAAAAATTAAAAATTCTACAAAATTTAATTACATTTTCCTATTTCATTTCAATACATCACTTATGCTAAAACTCTTCATAACTCCGATTTGTCAACAACTAAAACTAAACTAACAATCTAAATCTTTAGCGACTCATTCAATTCAATCTCTGGAGCTCCGTGCCAAATTGTCCCTTTCTATACTTCTCACCATCACCTTACTTTCAACCTGAAATGATAGGTAAGGAGTGAGCTTCCACGTGCTCAGTAAGTAGGAAATGATTCAACTAGGTGGATCATAGCATGCTAGAAGATAAATCACTTTATATTATAACAAAATTAAGAAATTTAAAATCATAGAGTAAGTAATCATCGGGTAAAACGAAATAGGGCACATGGAACAAAACTAGGGCATAAAACCATTAGTACAAAAGACAAACAGTTCCCTATCCCAACATTAGTTCAAACGATATGTTGCAGTCAGCGCACAAGCCCCACTGACTAGGGCCAGAGATCCCTCCTACACTAGGGATGAATATTCTGTGGATGCTAGGGCAAACCATAAGTAACAATACTGTGCATCAATGTACAAGCCCCATTGACTAGGACCCAAAACTCAACTTTCCCCCTGATAACCCTACGGTTATTTAACCTAGGATTATATTTGATTTTGATGATAACTAACATTAAGGATTATGTTGTCTAACATACATTGAGTTGATGAAGCAATAGGTACAATCTCATACTTATGCAAACGGACTATTAGACGAGCAAATCATTCAAAGACTCTCAACGGAACGCATCAAAGAAGGAATTCGTCGATTGAATTTTACTATGCTTAATTTCCATTCTTTGTAACTAGACATAGAGAGATGATCACTTCGATGACTGTAACCTAGAACTTGCCCATATGTTTCCCTTGCATGCATAAGAGTTTTTCATTCTTTGAAAACAAGGAAACTGCATTTTCTGGAATACAGTCGACTGCATGTTGGGCAGTGAGGTATTACAGTCCAATGCAGTCCACTGCAATACTTCCAGTAGCCTATTACAATCGACTGTATTGGAATGCAGTAGACTGCAAGTTGAAAATTTGAATTTCTAACGGCTACTTTTGGGATTACAGTCGACTGCAATGGCACATTGCAGTCGACTGTATTTACCGTTTGGCCCATTTAATGCTTCAACTAATTCCAAACGGTCATATTCATTCCTACCTCTATAAATACTCATCTTGGGCATAGTTTTGATTCATCAATTGCATTTAAAGACTTCTTATCTTGCATATTCTCAAACATCAAAGCAATTGTTCAATCTCTCTTGGTTTTCATTGTTTTCTCATCCATTTCAAGAGAGCATTTATTGTGAGCTTACCTCCTCTGTCTCGACTATTCCATCATGTCATCGCTTACAACGTCATCCCTAGAGCCGACAGTCTTTCATTTGTCTCTTACTT
This sequence comes from Escallonia herrerae, assembly GCA_033070095.1. Lineage (NCBI taxonomy): Eukaryota > Viridiplantae > Streptophyta > Magnoliopsida > Escalloniales > Escalloniaceae > Escallonia > Escallonia herrerae. The sequence continues at coordinate 343,272 of JAVXUP010000204.1, forward strand.
AGATGTCCAGCTCTTGACCTTTTTTTGCTCGGGTACACCGATTAACCTCTCTTGTCTTATCATGTTGAACATGATTAGAAGCGCATATCTTCCTAGCTTAGCTATACCTTACGGCCTCCTACTCACCCGCATTTTTGCTGCCTTTGACATACGTCTTCCCTGTGAGTATATGGAGGTGACTCAACACAACGTACTTGACTGCTCTACCCTTCGTAGGAAGGGACTTTTAGATGGTCGTAGTCATTTCTTGCCTAAGCTGGACATGGATGATGCTATGGATGATGAGCATGAGGATGATGATGGTGATAGTGATGATGATGATGCTCCTGATGCTCGTGGAGATGCCGGTGACGAGATTGATCGTGATCCACCTCCGTTGATCATTTCGAGTACACATGAGGCGGGCACCTTTTCCGGTCCATCTACTTCAGGATATGAAGCGATCCTAGCACGCTTAGATATGATGTAGTAGTAGATGCATGCCAGTTTCAGTCGGATGGATCTTGCCCACAACCAGCTTAGTCGATGCCTTTCTCGTATGGAGGATCATTGTGGGATTTAGTGTCCCGAGGAGGACATCTTTCATCCACCACCTCCACCATCGGGTCCTTAGGCGTTAGGACGTGGTTTATGTTTTTCTTAGCTTATGCTTTCAGAATCTATTATGAATTTCAAAAAAACTTATCATGGATGTTACTCATAGCATTGCTTTAGCACTTTTGGTCCACGTTTATCTTACTGCACCTCTGATTCCTTAGGCTTATGATTTATGTGCTATTTTGTTACATGTGCTTGGTACATCCTTTGATGATTATTCAAGTACTTATATTTTCTTGATTTTGAATGCCCTTTGTTGGCTATATTGATTATCCATTGATGGATACATATTTTGATCACTTTCACACAACATACACCCTTGATCTTTTTCATGATGCCAAAAGGAGGAGAAGAGTATATTGTTAATATTGTTGATTCATACTTGTGTGGATTTGATGAGCATATATTACCTGAAATAGGGGAGTATGTTTTGCTTAAGATAGGGGGAGCTTATCATATTAATTCCTCTTTTGACCCCTTATGGTTTATAATTGAGATTGTCATGCTTCATTGCATTTATCATCCTATATATCTCATTTGTTTTGAATCAATGTTTGTCATCATAAAAAAGGGGGAGATTGATAACCCTACAGTTATTTAACATATGATTATATTTGATTTTGATGATAACTAACATTAAGGTTATGTTGTCTAACATGTATTGAGTTGATGAAGTAATATGTACAATCTCATACTTATGCAAACGGACTATTAGACGAGCAAATCATTCAAAGACTCTCAACGGAATGCATCAAAGAAGGAATTCGTCGATTGAATTTTACTATGCTTAATTTCCGTTCTTTGTAACTAGAGATAAAGAGATGATCGCTTCGATGACTGTAACCTAGAACTTGCCCATAGGTTTCCCTTGCATGCATAAGAGTTTTTCATTCTTTGAAAATAAGGAAACTGCATTTTCTGGAATGCAGTCGACTGCATGTTGGGCAGTGAGGTATTACAATCGATTGCATTCCAATGCAGTTGACTGCAATACTTCCAGTAGCCTATTACAGTCGACTGTATTGGAATGCAGTCGACTGCAAGTTGGAAATTTGAATTTCCAACAGCTACTTTTGGGATTACAGTCGACTGCAATGGCACATTGCAGAAGACTGTATTTACAGTTTGGTGCATTTGATGCTTCACCTAATTCCAAACGGTCATATTCATTCCCACCTCTATAAATACTCATCTTGGGCATAGTTTTGATTCATCAATTGCATTCAAAGCCTTCTTATCTTGCATATTCTCAAACATCAAAGCAATTGTTCAATCTCTCTTGGTTTTTATTGTTTTCTCATCCATTTCAAGAGAGCATTTATTGTGAGCTTACATTTGAGAGATATACACTTTCATAAGTCATCATACACTTATCTGTCTTGTTCTAGAGCTTAAAATTGTACTCATCTACTTTCTGAGAGTGAAATCCTGTACACATTTCTTCATCTAAAGTTTCTTGTATCGAAGCTTGGGGTTGTCAAGCTTTGGAGCTTTGGGATTGTCAAAGCTTGTTCTTGATGTGGGCATAGCATTAAGGGATTGTAGGAGGTTCGATCTTGACTTGTAAGAAAGATCATAGTAGTGGATTCTAGGGCCTTTCAAAGGACTTCTTCGAAGGGGTGAACGTAGGCTTGAGGGTACATCAAGCCGAACCATTTAAATCTCCTTATCAAGTATCTCTAAACACTTCTCTCCTTACATTATCGTTTTACATTTGTGTTGAGATTGACTTGTTTGTTTACTTGAGATATTGTGTTTGAGGTTTGTTGGTTAAGTGTTATTCTTATTCTTTCTAAGTTAGTTTGTTATTGCTTGTTAATTTTTAAAGTAGTCTTAAAACCCAAATCACCCCCTATAGGGTTATCTTTTTGGTTTCACCCCCGTTAGATATGGAGCACAACAATCGAATAAACAAAAACCATATTTTAGTTCATTATAAACACAACCACCCATCAGTTGATGGTCAAACCATCCTCACACCCCTTTCGCAGTTTGCAAGTTGTTCAATATTCACAATAACGTCAATTACAAAAACATCTCACTTGTACAAAACATTTCAAATCTGAGTTCCATTATAATTTTTAAGAAAGATATCTGTAAGACCCCAAAATAACTAGTAATTAAATTATTATCATGTTTAGGGAATCCTTACAAATTTAATTATTTTTGGGGTATTTTGAAATAAGTAATGAATATTTAGGGGTCTTTTAATTATTTACCAATCTTAGAGACTTTTAAGGGCTAGCCAAGTCTGTTTAGGATATATTCAGTTTTGGTTACAGAGAAATAGAAGAAGGAGAAAACTAGGGTTTTGGAGGATTGCAATCTTCTGTGCACAATTGGTTTTGAGGTTTTCAGAAGCGATCATAATTTGGTGAAGACTATTACATAGATTTGAGGTAAGGGTTACATGTATTACGTCCGCGTCTATGAAATTGATGTCCTTTCATAATATGTATTCGATTTTGATTACGTATTGTTGCTGCTGGATTGGGTCACCGTTATTCCCTCGGTCTAGGTGTTATTTAATTGCAATTACAGTGCTCTGACACCCTTGCCGTTCACTATTAATTTTTTTTATCATTCTTGGACGGGCATATCGTATGCCCTCTTATCCTTGCCGTTAACTATTATCTAGTTTAATTGGTTGAGAAGTGTACTGAATGTTGTTTGACTCCTTGATATTGTTATAATGCAATATTATGCTCTTCTTCCAAGACATTCATTGGGCGAATTTTCTTTCTCGTAACCAATATCATATCAGTATAGCTCATAGCCTGTTCACATGTCAGAATTGGATCATTGAATATTGTTACCATTCTAGCCACCATTCTGGGAGTGTAAAGCTTTTGGCTTATGGCACCACATGTCACCTCTTTAGTGATGCACACTTTTTGTTCACTTTTCGACCATATTTCGTTATTTGAAATTATGTGATCATGCGAATTCAAATTCAAGCGATTTAACTTTCGTTAAACTCGTCATGTCATCCTCTTCGATTTGAGTCTAATATCGAGTATTTTCTGAAATCATTAAACTACCCTACTTGAAATAAAAAGTTTTGATATTTTGCGATTCTTATGCGTTTGAGATATTTTGAAATCCATTGGACCCTTTTGAATTGAACTAATGTTAGAACCTTCACGTGCTTGGGTTAACGCGATGCCATGACATGATATGGCAATTGCTACCGGTATGCAATTTTGGACTTAGAACCTTCGCGTGCTTAGGTTAACGTGCTTTACCATCACGTATTGCGTGATTGCATCGTATTCGATTATTAGTTCAAACATTCGAGTGTGACACTTTGACTTTGATTTGATCTTTGATACGGGTTAATATCCCAAAATGAGAATTGTCGTGCTAGATTATTTTTCGTCTATGCACTTTGTTTCCATATGTTCTTTTTGACTTAGCTACGTATTGACTACCTACTTTGTATTCCGTGGATGTGTTTGTGTGATCTTTGCTGGGCTTTGTGCTCACCCCCTTCTCCTCCCATTTTAGGTAATTAAGCTGAGACCAAGGTAGAAGAGTTAGCTATATGCGCAAGCTTGGATTTGTTCTTAAATTTTAGACTCTCTTTAGTCACTTGAGAATAAACGTGAAGGATGATATGGTAGAGGAGTTTTTGAAATTGGAACAAGGAGAGGATGAAACTGTCAAGGACTATGAGGCCAGATTTGCCAGGTTGTCGAGGTTTGCAACACATGTTATAGATACTGAGGAGAGACGTGCAACAAGGTTTAAGCATGGACTAAAATATGGCATCCGAAAGTTCTTGACAGCTGTGACTTTAGACACATATGGCCAGGTCCTAGATAAGGCTCAAAGGGTAGAGAAAGATGTCGAGGCTGGGCGCAAGTATTACAGGGATCAGAGGCAGAAAAGAGGAAGAGAAGAGAGTAGCTCCAAGGGCAAGGATGTGGCTCGACAATCTAAGAGGAGGAACAACAACTTGGCTATCAAGGAACCTACTTAAAATACTCACAAGCCAACAATAGCTTGCAAAACTTGTGGGAAGAACCACAGTGGTGTTTGTTATTAAGAGAGTGGTGCATGCTTTAACTGCCAGAAGCAAGGACACAGGATCCGGGATTGCCCTCAGCCACTCAAGCCCCAATTTATTTAGGGTAGGGGACAGTAGAGACAATAGAACCGGTTGTCGGGAACTAATTAGGCGACAACTACTCGGGCTCGAGCTTATGCCTTGACAGAGAAGGATGCCACTGCATCTAACGATGTAATGCCAGGTACATTTTGCATATGTTCATATAGAGCCTATTGTTTAATTGACCCTGGTTCCACGTTTTCGTATGTCTCTACATCTTTTGCTCATTAGCTTGGTATTGAGTTTCAATCCCTAGGTAGTGGGATTTATGTTGGTACTCCAATTGGAGTTTCTTTTGATGCCTCCTCAGTTTATAGATCTTGTAATGTACAAGTTGGTGATAGGGATCTACCTGCAGACCTTATACCATTAAAGATACATGAATTTGATGTGATTTTGGGCATGGACTGGTTGGCTGCCTATCATGCTAGAGTTGATTGCAACTTGAAACAAGTAGTGTTTTGCATTCCCACTCTATCTGAGTTAGTATGTCAGTGTTCTAGACCTGTTGCACCTCCTTCACTATATCAGCATTAACAGCTAGAAGGCTTCTTAGGAAGGGTTGCATGGGATTCTTAGCCCATGTTTATGATACACGTTCATCTAGTGGGGATTTAAATAGTATTCCTATTGTGAAGGAATTTGCAGATATTTTCCTGAAAGATCTTCTAGGGCTTCCTCCAGATAGAGAGATAGAATTCTCTGTTGATCTTATTATAGGGGCAGCTCCTATTTCTAAGGCCCCGTATCGTATGGCTCCAGCGGAGCTAAATGAGCTTAAGGTTCAGCTTCAAGATTTGTTAGATATGGGTTTTATTAGTCTAAGTATTTCTCCTTGGGGTGCACCTGTGTTATTTGTTAAGAAGAAGGATGGGTCTATGAGAATGTGTATTGATTACAGGGAGTTAAATCGCATCACAGTGAGGAATAAGTAACCTTTACCAAGGATAGATGACTTGTTTGATCAGTTGCAGGGAGCCCAATTGTTTTCGAAGATTGATCTGAGATCTGGTTACCACCAATTAAAGATCAAGAAAGATGATATCCCCAAAATGGCTTTTAGAACGAGATATGGACATTATGAGTTTCTTGTTATGCCATTTGGTTTAACTAATGCCCTTACCGCATTTATGGATTTGATGATCAGGGTGTTTAAACAATTCCTTGATCAGTTCATGATCATTTTTATTGATGATATCCTTATTTATGCTAGAAGTCATGAAGAACATAAGCAACATTTGAGACAAGTTTTGCAGATACTAAGAGATCATAAGCTTTATGCAAAATTCAAGAAGTGTGGATTTTGGCTAGAGAAAGTTTCTTTTCTAGGTCACGTAATGACAAAGGATGGAATTTCTGTAGATCCATCGAAAATAGAGGCCGTGGTGAATTGGAGTAAACCGACTTCTGTGACGGAGGTTCGTAGCTTTCTGGGACTAGCTAGGTATTATCGTCATTTTGTTGAGGGATTCTCAAGCATTGCTAGCCCTTTGACTCAGTTGACTGAGAAAGGAGTTAAGTTTGTTTGGTCAGAGGCTTGTGAGAAAAGTTTTCAGGAATTGAAGAATCGGTTGGTTTCAGCACCAGTTCTCGCACTACCTTCTTGTTCAGGTGGATTCGTTATTTATAGTGATGCCTCTTTGAAAGGGTTAGGTTGTGTTCTTATGCAACAGGGAAAGGTTATTGCATATGCTTCACGCCAGTTTAAAAATTATGAAAGGAACTACCCTACTCATGACTTAGAGCTGGCCGAAGTTGTATTTGCACTTAAGATTTGGAGGCATTACCTTTATGGTGAGACATGTGAGATTTATACGGATCACAAGAGCCTTAAATATCTATTCACATAGAACGAGTTGAATATAAGGCAGCATCGTTGGCTCGAGTTACTGAACGATTATGATTTTAAGAATCATTATCATCCGGGTAAGGCTGATGTAGTGGCTGACGCATTAAGTACAAAGAGTTCCGGTAACTTAGCAGCTTTGATTACTCATCAGCCGCAGTTGTTAGCAGAGTTGGAGAGTTTGGAGTTAGATATCTAAATTGGTGATTCAGATGGACAGTTGGCATATTTGCAGGTCGAACCTTCTATTATTGGGAGAATCAAGTCTTCTCAGATGAGTGACCCAGACTTGGTTGGTATTGTAGAGGATGTGAAGGTTGGCAAGTGACCTGAATTTCATCTTGAGGATGATGGTACCTTAAGGATGGGATCAAGGTTATGTGTCCCAGCAATTTCAAAATTGAGGGCAGAATTATTGAAGTCAGCTCACGATTCAGGTTTTGATGTACATCCTGGTAGTACTAAGATGTATAGAGATCTTCGTGAGAACTTTTGGTGGAGTAGTATGAAGAGGGAGAGTGCAGATTTCATATCGAGGTGTATGGTTTGCCAGCGGGTTAAGGCTGAGCATCAGCGACCTGCAGGCAAGTTACAGTCACTAGAGATTCCTCAGTGGAAGTGGGAGCATGTGACCATGGACTTTGTAGTTGGCCTACCGAGGACCTCATGTAAGCATGATGAAGTTTGGGTTATTGTTGATCGTTTGACCAAATCCGCACACTTCCTTGCTATTTGTGCCAACTATACCACTGAGAGGTTGGCTAAGCTATATATTCAGGAGGTAATTAGGCTACATGGGGTGCCAATATCTATTGTATCGGACAGAGACCCACATTTCACATCTCGTTTCTGGACTAGTCTGCACAAGGCTTTAGGCACTCGTCTGGATTTCAGTACGGCTTTTCACCAAAGACAGATGGTTAGTTTGAGCGTACTATTCAGACCTTGGAGGATATGTTACGTGCTTGTTCGTTAGATCTTCAAGGTAATTGGGATGAGCATTTGCCTTTGATTGAATTTTCCTATAACAATAATTATCAGGCAAGTATCGAGATGGCTCTGTTTGAGGCTTTATATGGGCATAGATGTCGATCACCTACATGTTGGTATCAGGTTGGTGAGCAAAGCTTATTGGGACCCGAGGTTGTTCAAGATACTTCGGACAATATACAATTAATTAGAGATCGTATGCGTGCAGCGCAGAGTTGCCAGAGAAGCTACGCCGACAATCGTCATCGGGATTTAGAGTTCGAGGTTGGTGATCATGTCTTTTTGCGAGTTTCACCATGGAAGGGCTTGATGAGGTTTAGAAGAAAGGGAAAGTTGAGTCCTAGATATGTTGGACCTTATGAGGTTTTGGATAGAGTTGGACCTATTGCCTATCGTGTTGCCTTGCCGTCAGATATGTCTCGTGTGCATAATGTTTTTCACGTGTCTGTTTTGAGGAAGTACGTGCATGACCCATCCCATGTTGTGGAGTACGAGCCTTCACTTATTCGTGAGGACCTATCAGTGGAGGAGGAGCTTGTCGAGATTTTGGGCAAGCGAGATCAGATTTTGCGTACCAAGGCTATACCTTTGGTAAAAGTGCTTTGGAGAAACCGTGTTGTGGAGGAGGCGACGTGGGAACTCGAGGAGTCGATGAGAAAGAAGTATCCATTCTTGTTCGATAACTTGAGGTATGTAAATTTTGAGGACGAAAATTTTATAAGTAAGGGAGGATGTAAGACCCCAAAATAACTAGTAATTAAATTATTCTTATGCTTAGGGCATCTTTACAAATTTAATTATTTTTGGGGTATTTTGAAATAAGTAATGAATATTTAGGGGTCTTTTAATTATTTACCAATCTTAGAGACTTTTAAGGGCTAGCCAAGTCTGTTTACAATATATTCAGTTTTGGTTACAGAAAAATAGAAGAAGGAGAAAACTAGGGTTTTGGAGGATTGCAATCTTCTGTGCACAATTGGTTTTGAGGTTTTCGGAAGCGATCGCAATTTGCTGAAGACTATTACATAGATTTGAAGTAAGGGTTACAAGTATTACGTCTGCATCTATGAAATTGATGTCCTTTCATAATATGTATTCGATTTTGATTACGTATTGTTGCTGCTGGATTGGGTCACCGTTATTCCCTCGATCTAGGTGTTATTTAATTGCAATTACAGTGCTCTGACACCCTTGTCATTAACTATTATTATTTTTTTTATCATTCTTGGACGGGCATACATATGCCCTCTTATCCTTGCCTTTAACTATTATCTAGTTTAAGTGGTTGAGAAGTGTACTGAATGTTGTCTGACTCCTTGATATTGTTATAATGCAATATTATGCTCTTCTTCCAAGACATTCATTGGGCAAATTTTCTTTCTGGTAGCCAATATCATATCAGTATAGCTCATAGCCTATTCACATGTCAGAATTGGATCATTGAATATTGTTACCATTCCAGCCACCATTCTGGGCGTGTAAGGCTTTTGGCTTATGGCGCCACATGTCACCTCTTTAGTGGTGCACACTTTTTGTTTTTTCGACCATATTTTGTTATTTGAAATTTCTGTGATCATGCGAATTCGAATTCAAGCGATTTAACTTTCGTTAAACTCGTCATTTCGTCCTTTTCGATTTGAGTCTAATATCGAGTATTTTCTGAGATTGTTAAACTACCCTACTTGAAATAAAAGTTTTGATATTTTGCGATTCCTATGCGTTTGAGATATTTTGAAATCCATTAGACCCTTTTGAATTGAACTGATGTTAGAACCTTCACGTGCTTAGGTTAACGTGATGCCATGACATGAAATGACAATTGCTACCGGTATGCAATTTTGGACTTAGAACCTTCGCGTGCTTAGGTTAACGTGCTTTACCATCACGTATTTCGTGATTGCATCGTATTCGATTATTAGTTCAAATATTCGAGTGTGACACTTTGAGTTTGATTTGATCTTTGATACAGGTTAATATCCCGAAATGAGAACTGTCGTGATAGATTATTTTTGGCCTATGCACTTTGTTTCCATATGTTCTTTTTGACTCAGCTACGACTACCTACGTTGTATTCCGTGGATGTGTTTGTGTGATCTTTGCTGGGCTTTGTGCTCACCCCCCTTCTCCTCCTATTTCAGGTAATTAATCTGAGACCAAGGTAGAAGAGTCAGCTATATGTGCGAGCTTGGATTTGTTCTTAAATTTTTGACTCTCTTTAGTCACTTGAGAATAAGGATTTTGTAATAGTTTGATTAAGTAACTTTTTGAAATCTCAGTTCCTGGGAAATAATTATTGTTAAGAGGATTTCCGCTGCATTTATTAGACATTGATGGTTAATGCAAATGTTATTGCTTTGGGATATGTTTAGAGCTCTGATTATCTCTTGAGGTTATTTTCTTGGTAAATACTTTGGTATTATATTTTTGGTAAGCAGGAATATTTTGAAATAGTTTGTGTAGGTCCGTCTCCGGGTCGGGGGCATGACAATATCATTACATACTGGTTCAATTTTTAACGAGAAATAAATCACTAAAAGTTTTTCGGCAAATTAAGCAAGAGCAGCTAAACATAATTAAAAGGGGGTCAATACTGATAAACATCACTTTTTAACAGTAGATAAACCATATACGTTGTATACAAAAATACTACTTGAATCAAAGTGTCGCTTACTTGACGCTACGCATTTCCCACATCAACATCTCTAGAGTGACAATCTCGCTATTATATCTGGCTAAAAGAACGGTCAAGGCCATTCTTTTTATCTCCATGTTTCCAGTTTTACTATTACCCAAGGCATCGTCAATCACGACACAACATTCCTGTTGAACATGTCTTCAAGCAACTCAAGGCCGCAATTAACTGCCCGACCTTTACACGCTTGTCCAATATCGTGTCTAACTTATCATGTCTTTCTCGGGCATTTCATCGACACTTGCCGAGCTTTTCTCAACTAACTCGATGTCACTAACCTACCAAGCATGTCCTATTGCTAAAATATAGACAACCGCACTCCTCACTCAATATACACCCACACAGCAGTGTCCCGCATCCACCCCTGTTACACCCATCATCCAACAACCACCCCTTCAACGGCAAAAAAATAGCAATCATACCAACGAACTCCGTTTCATTGTTCATACTGCCAAAACCTAACACACCGGTTGTTAACTTCCACAACCAACCTATCACTACAGATGCAAAATTTTAATAACCCCGTAACTAGTCCACCACTATTGTTACCGTCCTACAGCCAAAATAAACTCCATAGCGCATCCCACATTATGCAACATATTGCACACTGTTACACACATAGTGCCCACCCGTTGCTCAACATACTCACACATATCCACTGCGTACACTCACCAAAATATACCAACGCACAGCATCACTGCCCCGTAGACCAATCCAGTATGCATACATTACTCAAGCACATACCACCCTGCATATTAGCACACTTTTTATACCCGCACCACATACTTACACCTATACGAACATGCACACCCCCGTACTACACGCACCCGTCCACCCACATTCCACGAAACACTATGCACACACGTTCCGTACACCGTCATACACAAACACAACACCACACGTAGTCCTCCATGCACATACCCACTTTATTACTAACACGCAACAATATTCACACAGCCGCAAACACCCCTATATAACAACTGCACATACAAACATGCACACACACCCTTTACGTGCACATATAACCCAAATACAATCAATGTAAAGTACCACTGTTAAAAATCACGACACCACCAAACCCCGCTTCACAAAGAATTTCACAAAACCAAATCTATGCCATAGTCATGGATGCCAGTGGCGACACCAATTGGACAGTCATTGTGGTTGAACTAAGGATGTCCCTTTTGACATTGGGTCATGCTTGGGTGGTAGGGGTGGTCGGTTGAGGACCCACAATGGTGGTTAGTAACTATTGGTCACCGATGGTTATGGCTTTTATGCGACGAGAGTCAAATGGTGGCCATCTCTTGATGTCGACTGGAGTTATGGTTGACCGGTGATGAGTGTTGTGCGATGATGGCAGCGATGCAATGGTTTCAGCGGTGTAGAGGTGGTCCAGATTTGTGGCGGCGATTGATGGAGGCATTTGGTGGTGCGTTTGGTGGAGACGTTGGCCAAAGTTGCTCACTAGAGATTGAATGGGTGGCAGACAATGGCGATCACAGGCGGCTTGGCAATCCCGGAGGCCTTGGACGATGGCGCTCGGTAAAGGCATGGCCGGAGCTGTTCGCCGGTGGCTGCGTGTGCGGTTGAAAGTAGCGCCGACGCTGTAAATCTATTAGGGTCGGCGCCTCTCTCTCCTTTCTTCCCTTATTATTCTTCTCTCTCCCCTTTTTTAAAATTTAAGGCAGAATGTTTTTTACCACCTTCAATCTCTCTGGTTTTTTCCAAATTTCTCTTTACCCCTCTTAAATAACTCAAAAAGATATAACGTTCATTATAGGGGTGAGCACGATTTATTGGTTCAGTTTGGAGGCTGAATACCAAACCAAACCGACCAACCTCAGTTTGAAAAAAAAAAAAAAAAACTGTGGTTGAACGGTTCGGTTTTTGCAGATTGGACGGATTGAACGGTTCTGTTTGAACGGTTTAATCAGTTTGGGCCAAACTCAATCTTGGGCAAGTTTAAGCCCAAAAATTACTAGCTTATACATACTAATAAGTTCCAAAAAATTAAATTTTTATCATAATTATTAACACTTAGTAAGATGTAGGCGAAGAATGAAAAATATGTGTTTGGGTTAAGTGATTTATGATTTATCTCATTTTATATGAGTGATTAGATAACTAGGGTTAGTAAGTAAATAACTAGGATTTTGTAAAAATATAGATATGTTTATTATTAATATTATATACGGTTGGTTCGGTTTATGCGGTTTCAAAAAAATTCAAACCGAACTGACCGAACCGAATGTACGGTTTGAAAAAAAAAAAACCAAACCGATTGATTTTTAGATCGGTTTGAAAATAGACGGATTGGTTGCGTCGATTTTCACGGTTAGATCGGCTTCAATAGTTTAAATGCTCACCCCTATTTCATTATATACTAAACCCTAATTTTATTAAAGCTTCTCAAGCATCACCGGCCAAGTTTCATTTATTTCTCTCTTGCACCCCTTTCTTACCTGCTGCTAGTGGTATTTTAATTTGTCACTGATAATACTGCACAAGCCAATCGTTGCTAGGAACTCAAAAGAACATCACTCATAAAAATTGTCACTAAAGTAATTTTAACAGGCTAGGTTCGGGGGCATTACATTATCTTCCCCCTAAAGAAATTTCGTCATCAAAATTTTGTATTCACTAGATTGCTGCTTTGAATTATGTCAGATCTCATCTCTCGTCATCAACACTTCACTTTTCAACTCACTTTAATCCACTAACAAAAATACGTCTAAGATTAATACTCTTAAATCAGAACCTTTGCCTACGATACATGCTATCTCCGTATTTCTCAACTTATACAACTAAATCGTCTAAACTGTGAAGTCTCACCAAGTGATCAAATTTTTAGAGTATCAAGTGTATTCATCAACATCAACCATAAAACCAATTTGAGACCAGGATATTACATCTTCTTCCCGTTAAAAGAAATTCGACCTCGAATTTTATTATACTTACAACCTCTAGCTAATAGATCTTGCTACGTAACTCAGATATATATAGCAACCAACACGATAGCTGAGCAGTGCCTCATCTCCGCACCAAAATTTATCCCCGATGAATATTAAATATCATATTTCCTATTCAAACAATAATGCGAAGCTCAAACTTATTAGGTCATCACTTATGCTCTAGCACTTGTAGAACTTCAAGAGATCACAAAACCTTCAAAAGTCCCAAAGTCTATACACTCTGATCCAGCTTTGGCAACTTAAAACACATTCCTCCAAACCAACCTAATCTAACTTCACCGAAATGAAAAAAGTCCACCTAGCGGTATATAACTTACGAAACCTAAGTCACAATCACCAATCGCAGCCAAAGAAAACTTCAAATATTACCTGATGCTACGGAACTTGGATTATCACTTAGAATTCTATAACCTAACCAGCAGAATCATTACTTAAATTCTAATATTCCAAAACCGTAATGCTCTGATATCATTTCTGTCACGACCCAAAACCCACAGGTGGGCGTGAGTTAGGCCTGTGACCAGCCGCAGACCCAATAAGCTCCAAGCAAGGGTTCTGTCAGGCCTTACTCGCTAAAACTAATATAAGCTGCAGCCAAAATTAAAACGTCTACAAACTTTCCCCCGCTGGATATGCGGCACATCAATCGAATAAACAAAAACCAAATTTTGGTTCATTATAAACACAACCACCGATCAGTTGATGGTCAAACCATCCTCACACCCCTTTTGATAGTTTTCAAGCTGTTCAATATTCACAATAACGTCAAATACGAAAACATCTCACTTGCACAAAATATTTCAAATCTTAGTTCCATTATAATTCTAAGAAATATATCATTACATGCTGATCTGGTTTTTAACGAGAAATAAATCACTAAAAGTTTTTTGGCAAATTAATCCAGAGCAGCTAAACGTAATTAAAATGGTCAATACTTATAAATACCACTTTTTAACAGTAGATAAACATATATGTTGTATATAAAAATACTAGTTGAACCAAAGGGTCACTTACTTGACGCATTTCCCACATCAAAATTTCTAGAGCAATAATCTTGCTGCTACATTTGGCTAAAAGAACGGTCAAGGCCATTCTTTTTATCTCTATGTTCCCAGCTTTACTATAACCCAAGGCATCATCAATCACGACACAACATCCCCGTTGAACATGTCTTTAAGAAACTCAAGGCCGCAGTTAACTGCCCGACCTTTACACGCCCATCCAATATCGTGCCCAACTTGCCATGTCTTTCTAGGGTATTTCATCGACAGTTACCAAGCTTTTCTCAACTAACTCGATGTCACTAACCTACCAAACATGCCCTATTGCTTAAATATACACAACTGCACTCCTCACTCAATATGCACCCACATAACAGTGTCCCACAGGCACCCCTATTACACCCATCATCCAATAACCACCCCTTCAACCGTAACAATATCGCAATTGTACCATTGAACTTCGTTTCATTGTTCATACCGCCAAAACCTAACACACCGGTTGTTAGCTTCTACAACCAACCAACCACTTCAGGTGCCACATTTTAATAACCCCACAACTATAGTTACTGTCCTACAGCCAAAATGAACTCCATAGCGCATCCCACATTTTGCAACATATTGCACACTATTACACACATAGTGCCCAACTATTTCTCAACATACTCACACATATCCACTGCGTTCGCTCATTGAAATATGCCATTGCACAGCATCACTGCCCCGCAATATAATCCAGTATGCATACATTACTCATGCACATACCACCCTATATATAAGCACACTTTTTATACCCACACCACCGACTCACACACATACGAACATGCATACCCCTGCACTACACGCACCCATCCACCTACATTCGACGACACACTATGCACACATCCTCTTTACACCATCATACACAAACACACCACCACGTGTAGTCCTCTGTGCACATACACACTTAATTACTAACACGAAACAATATTCACACAGTCGCACACACCCTCATATAACAACTTAAAATACAAACATGCACACACACCCACTACGCGCACATATAACTTAACTATAATCAATGTAAAGCACTACCGTTAAAAATCAAGACACAACCAAACCCCACTTCACAAACAATTTCACAAAACCAAATCTATGCCATAGTCATGGATCCCAGCGGCGACAACAATCGAACGGTCGTTATGGTTGAATTAAGGACGTCCCTTTGACGGTTGGCCGTGCTTAGGTGGCAGGGTGGTCCAGTTGAGGACCCGCGATGGTGGCTGGTAACGGTTGTCGCCGTGGTTATGGCTGTTATGTGACGGCAGTCTAACGGTGGTTGTCTCTTGATCTCGATCGGAGTTATGGTTGACTGGTGATGAGTGCCGTGCGGTGATGGCAGTGACACGATAGTTTCTGCAACGTAGAGGTGGTCCGGATCTGTATGGTGATTGATGGGGGTGTTGGGTGGTGCGTTTGATGGATACGTTGGCCAGAGTTGCTCACTGGAGATTGAATGGGTGGCCGGCGACGACAATCACATGACAGCTTGGCGATCGCGGGGGAGGCCTTGGCGATGGCACTCAGTAAAGGCACAGCTGGAGTTGCTCACCGGTGGCTGCATGTGTGGCCGGAAGCAGCGCCGATGTTGCAGACCTATTAGGGCCGGCGCCTCTCTCTCCTTTCTTCTTATATTGTTCTTCTATCTCCCCCTTTTTAAAATTTTACGCAGAAATTTTTTTAACCACCTTGAATCTCAAGTCTTTTCTAAATTTCTCTCTGCCCTTTTAAATAACTCAAAAAATATAAAATTAATTATATACTAAATCCTAATTTTATTATAGGTTTTCGAGCGTCACCGGCCAAGTTTCATTTATTTCTCTCTTGCACCCTCTTCTTATCTACAACTTGTGGTATTTTGATTTGTCATTGATAATACTGCTCAAGCCAATCGTCACTAAGAACTCAAAAGAACATCACTCGTGAAATTGTCGCTAAAGTAATATTAACCGACTAACCTAGGTTCGGGGCATTACGGTATGACTGGATATATCACAAGATAACATGTGAGATCGAGTCGGTCAAATGCTGTCGAAGAAACCCTAAGCGTGACTTTAAGTCACAGGGTGCTATGAATTTATTCCTCGCTTTATGAAGCGAATTATGCATCACTATTGATGCTCGCGGGTGCAATTTAAGCCCTTGCAACAAGAAAACATGCGTGACTGAAAAAATAGCCTTTGAAGTAATAAAGCATATGAGCTTACAAGGGTAACTATGTTTTTAACACAGAAGTAAGAGCAGCGTTTAGACACTGTGGTCCCCTTAGAGTTTTCACGGTTAGCCGACAGGGGTGTGCTGCACTACATGTCGTAGGTGAGCTTAAAAATTTATAACAATCGGTAAGACACGACATGTAATGTGTTTATGCCAATTGATATAACTAAACAATGCTACACCAATAAAATAGATCGGTCTAAGTATTATAGGAGCGCATAGAATGCAACCTTTGGAAGTCTTGCTAGTGCGTGAAATCGTAATCGCTTAATTTTTTAGGGACAAACATGCAATGAAATATCCGCCGTTGTAAAGGCTTATAGTCGCTTAATTTTTTAGCGACAAATATAGGACGAAATACATGCCACTTTTAACCATTGTGTGGCATGATTTAAATAAAAGATACTCTATCGCCTTAAACCTAAATAGGCCCTTTTGACACGTTAAAACACTACAAGAAAATAATGATTTTGCGACGGATTTTTAGCGACGGAAGGAATTCCGTCGCTAAAATGACTTTTCGTGACGGATAAACCCGTTGGTAAAATGTCCGTCGTTAAAACATTATAAGGGACAGAAAGATACCGTCGCTAAATATTCCGTCGTTAAAGATATCTTTTTGTCTACGGGATTTTAGCGATAGTGTCATTCCGTCGCTAAAAGTCCTTACATAAAATAGCTTCGTCTTTTTTTTCACTCTCCATGTTTCTCTTTATCTCTCACTCTCACCCACTCACAGGAGATATTTTTACCGGTGTTCTCCCTCTTCGAAGACCCACCTCCGCGCGACATCACCCCCCTCGACGTCGTGCCCTTTCATATCCGCGTGCCACCAACACTGTGCCACCAATTCCCTCCATTGCCTCGCCACCAAGGCCCTCCATTGTCGCCGCGCCACCAACACTGCCGCCCCCACACCACCTCTCTGTATGTCCATTTGCCCTAATTTGCTTTAATGCATGTTTAACTGCCATTTGCCCTAATTTTCTTCAGTTCTGATTTATGTCCATTTGCCCTAATTGGAACTTGCCTTAATTTGTTTCTGGAATTATGATATGTTTCTTATAATTTTAATTATTTTTAATTGTTGATGGAATTGATTTTGTAACTGATGGAATTAGTTTGTTTAATTGTTGATGGAATTGATGCGAATTGATGTATATTACTAGAAAGTACAAAAAATTGAGATTGTTGACGGAGGATGGGACCCAATTGAATTCCGATATCGGATATGTGATTTAGTTGAATGGTGGGTTGAAATTAGGCTAATATAATTAGGTTAACACGATAATAATTTAGTTGAAACATGTCATTTAAAACCCCCACTGCCGTGAGGTAGTGTGTTCGAAAGGCAATCTGCTGAAGAAAATGTAGGTGTGTGCTTTAGTGTGTGCTCTATGTGGGTGCGTTAGAGTGTTAGAGTGAGCTGTGTTTGCCGGTTATTGTGTGCGCTACGTGAGTGCATGAGTGTTGTGCTGTGTGCACGCGTTAGTGTATGCGGTGTAGGTGAGTCGCGTGTATTTGTGTGAGTGTAGGGAGCTGTCAAGGCATCTATGTGTGTGTGAGTTATGTGTTCGGTAGTGTGTGTACAATGAATGGTACATTGGTGTGACGTGTTTGTATTGTATTGAGTGTGTAAGTGGGATTGAATGTGGTTGCTTATGGTGTCTATAAGAGGAGAGGGATTGCTAAAGTAATTAGAGGGTGGTAGTGAATAACTGTGCGCATACGTGTGTATATAAATTAGCGTAGTGAAAGGCGAGTACTCTCTCTGTCTCTGTCTCTGTCTCTCTCTTCATAAATGTGATTAGGGAACCCATTTGTATTCTCTGACAGATTGTAAAAATTAAAAATAAAAGAGAACGTGGCAATACTTTAAGGTTTTCAAAAGAGTAAACATTAGATTTGTTTGAATGCATATGAGGATCGTCGGTATTGTTTTTATGATGCTCTATTTCATTAGAACACCAAAATAAGATCATACACTTTTTAATGCATGATATACAATGCTTGAGCTATTGTTTAAATCCTTAAGCTTTCAGAACATATGGTATCTTCTCATGGTATTATCAGATATCTGATTTTCACAAGGTTTTGAATTCGATTCTTCCCGTCTAAATATTTGCAACCCCCCTCCCCCCTCTTCCCTCCCCAATAGCACAATTTGCAGTCTGATTATTTGTGCACTTGGCGGTTGTGCACCTTAATTTTAGGTTGTTAATTTTGCATTGAACATTTGAGATATTGAGATTGTTGACGGAGGATGGGACCCAATTGAATTGCATTTGCAATTTTTATTGGATTTGAGAATTAGGAATTGAGATTGTTGACGGAGGATGAGACCTAATTGGATTGAGGTACGTGTTAGGTAGCACGGACACGGACACTGCGTCCGATTGACGCAGACGCCAAAATGCAATATTTTGGCGACATACTTATGGACACCCTTAGTTCGGTGTCCGACACCTCTTCAATGGGTACATGGTGTTCGGCAATTAAAAAATAAATCAATGTCTTCGGGCACCGCTGAGAGGTATCGGACATGTGTCCGGAGGTGTCCGACACGTGTCCGGATGTGTCGATGAGGTGTCGAGGTGTCGAGGTGTCGGTAGGTCATGGACACTGCGTTCGATCGACACCGATATCGAAATGTCACATTTTGGCTTTATATTTGTGGACACCTCTTTAAGAGTGTCTAACACCTCAAAGGGGTGACGGACACGGTATCCGGCGTTTAAAAAATAAATCAATATCTTCGAACGTGTCTAGAGGTGTCGGACACGTGTCGGTAGGCGTTGGACACGTGTTCAGAGGCGTCGGACACGTGTCCAGAGGTGTCGGACACATGTCGGTAGGCGTCGAACACGTGTCTAACGGCCTAGTTAGTTTAAATTAACCCTAAGAACCCAATGAAAATCAAATTAGTTATAATTACCCCAAGTTAGCCCTAATTAACACTAATCAGCCCTAACATAACTCAATTAAGCCTAATTAGCCCAAATTAGGACCAATCAACACTACTCGACACAATTATACCCTAATTATGACTAAATAACCCTAATTAGTCCTAATCAACCCTGATTAGCTATAATTAGCCCAAGGTACTCCTCATTAACACTAATTAGCCCTAACATATCTTAATAAATCCTAATTAGATTAATTAAACCCATAACGCTAAACCCTAAACCTTGACAATCGTAATTAACCCTGACAATCGTAATTAACCCTAATAACCCAGTTAGCCCTAATTAGCCCTTGGTCATTCCATAATTACTCCATATTGCCCAGAGATGGTTTGAGTGCAGCAAATCTTTGAACTTTGGTGGTTTTTTTTTTCTTCGTTTAGGTCCAGTGATTGGATTTGCACTAGGGTTAGGTTTCATTCAGTGATTGGTTTGAGATTTTTGGGGTTGTTATTTGTAATATGTGAGTGACGTTCAACAGTATAGATGGCTATTTGGGTGGTGAAATGATGATGTGCGTAGTTGAGATTTTTGTGGTAGTCATTTTAGCTACAACTCACTGTGGATTTGTTTTTTTAGCATCACTTTAACATAATTTGATAGATTTAATTCAGCTATGAAATTGATTCTCATCGATTGAATAATCCTCGATTGGTTTTTCATGTTAAAGTAGGTTAAATGGCTTCTGCTTCAGTGAACATGGACGTTTCATTCAGCAGGCACTTCTTCAAGGTCATAATGCCTGGTTTTCATACAGAACTTGTATGCCATCCCGCTTTCTCTGTATTTTCGTGTGCATTAAAAGTTTTATCTTTGGTTAAAAACTTACTTGTCTTACTGTATTATGAATATGTTAGGCCATACAGGGTATGTTAGGCCATACCGGTAGCATTTTGCAGATTGCTTCCTACATTGAGATTTGAAGCAACTTTAACCAGCCGCAAGGGGTCATGGCCTGTTAAATTGAAGAAGAAGCTTGGCCAAGAGGAACTTTGCTTCGAATAGGGTTGGAACGAATTCGTGCAGCAACATGACCTCCATCTAGGAGACTTTGTAATCTTTAAACACATGGGGCAAATACGTTTTCAAGTGCTGATGTTTGATCAAAGCACTTGTGAAAAACATTTCCCCCAATGTTGAACTCTGAGCCGTAATTAGATAATACTTTTAATTAATCGCATCGGATATGTACATTTTGAACAATTTTGTGTTATTTGAACATTGACTATTTGTTTGATAATTTTAGGCTGTTAATTGTGCATTTGATAATTGTGGTTATTGATCGATGATTTGTTAACTGGTGATTTTAGATTATTAATCGTGTATTTGAGATATTGAAATTGTTGACGGAGGATGGGATCCAATTAGTTTGAATTTTTTATTACAGGTTTGGGCATTAAAAAATTAATTTTTTTTTAAAAATGACTTTTAGCGACGGATTAATTCCGTCGCTAAAAATTTTATTCGTCGCTATTCTGTAAAAAAGAAAATCAATTAAAGTACGTAAAATAGAATTAGTGACGGATATTTTGTCGCTATTTTAGAAATAAATCCGTCGCCAAACGTTCTATATTAGATGACAGATTTTATAATTTCTTCGCAAATCTTTTAGTAACGGCCTTTTATACGAGGAACTTTCAGCGACGGTGATTCTGTCGCTAAAAAGTTTAGCGACGGATTTTCCCGTCGCTAAAAGACTTATTCCTTGTAGTGAAAGCTTAATGCTCCGAAACATGCGTGGCCTAAGTGGAATAACTAAAACCTTTTGGGTCTTAAGTATAAATGCGCATTTTTCATAGGCAAAAAGCTATTTTTTTAAAGAATATGACATATGTCGAATAAATAAGACTTCGTGAGTCTAAGTATTTTTTTAATGGGGTGGAATGCAAAATTCTAAAGGGTTTTACCTGATTTGGACAAGGGCTACCCCTTCTTTTCTCTGACAGAAAAACAGCGCTTGGCATGTCGGTGGTGCCACGGTGGGGGACACTGCGATGCGCAGGTAGGTCATGGGGCGCTGTCACCTGGCCGTGGTGGAGTTATTGTAAAGGAAGATGCGAGGGTGGGCCGAGGTGGCGGCTATCTGCACAGAGCTTCTCATTCTCGCTACGATGGTTTCTGTGGAGCGACAGTGGTCCTGATAGTTGCGTGGTGGTGCAAATTCGAAGGGGATAACGGTGGCAACGGATAGGCCAAGGCAATGGTGCGGTGCCGGTGTTTTCCCATAGGGCCTGCCGTGATATTGGACAGCAAGTTGGCCGCCGTTAGTTACGACTAATCGAATCTAGAATGAGGCCGCAATGGTGCGACGTCGGTGCTTTCTGTGGGGAAAATCGAGAGCTGGACGACGGTCGATGGTGATGCAGATCTAAAGGGAAGCCACAATGACGCAACAGTTGTGCATTGCTGGAGGGCCTGCCAAGGTGGCGGCGCTGTGAACGGCGTTGGCAGCTCTATTACTAGGGTTTTAACCCATAGAGCAACAGGGGCACTGTTACCTCTTCCTTCTCTCTATTTTTTTTGCTTGGTTGTTGTAGATGCTCTGGTAGCTTCACGGTGGTGGTCGGTTGTTTGTGGTGCCCGCGACTCCGTTGGCGATGGTTGTGCAACTCTGGTGGATGAATCTGTGTTGATTTTTTTGGGGTTGTCTTTGTTGCCTCAACAGCTTCACGGTGGTGGCCATGAGTCCGTTGGTGCTGTCTTGTAATTTTGGTTGCGGTGACTGTTTCTTGGTGGCCGATTGTGACGCCGTTGACTCTAGTGGCTTTGCCATATGTGTAGGCGCTGCTGATTGTGGTGCCATTATTGTTTGGGGTTTTGACCATGGGGCGAAGTGGTACTGTTGTGGTTACGATAGCCCCGCAGTGGCTCTGTTGCCGTGAAGGTTGCTTCTGGTGGCCTGCGAATGGATAGGCCTGTATTTTTCTTCCTGCATTTTTTTCAACTGTTTGACAGTGGTAGAACCGTTTGATGACGACGGGGTTGTCGGTGGCTAGACAACCTGCGGTAGCTTGTGATACAACTATTGAGGTTTCTTGAGATCAATCAGTTTGGCTAGTGGGTCTCACTGATGGCGCCAATCTGTTGCTACTAAAACTATGCTCTGAGACCCTAAGCAAAAACGATGACTTGCAAGACAAAAAACGAGTGACCGTCGGGTGGCTTCCCTGTAGAGAACTTTTTGATGCTTAAGTTAAAGGGCAGTTACAGGATAGTAGAGAACTCTCCGATGCCTAAGAGTGCCCAGTTACAGGATAGTAGAGAACTCTATGAAAAAGCATGTGTCTGTGCGTGTAAAGAAGACTGTTAGTAGGACTGAGTTGTGGGCCAGATGTGTTAGGATTGCGTTAGGATTCTTGAGAATCATGTCAAGATCTATGAGGACTGTTTTAGAATTCTAATCAATCTCGTAGATTGACCCAGATTAACTCGGAATGTCAGGTGTCCCCCAATTATTAGAAGTTTATATTTGAGTTATATCAGGATCAAATATCGCAAACATGATGCCTTTAAAAGCGAATATAAACAAAGTTCAATGGGCCAATATAAGAATAACATGTTTTATATTGTTGCAACATCAAGCAAAAGGTCCAAGCAATAAAATTTGGCAAATTCCAAAGTCAAGTGATATTTAATTAGAACGAAAATAATAGTTTAATTAAGTAAACTTTTGAGGGGAATAACTTGGTAAAAGAAGGTAAAATAATAAAACAACACTTGAGGAAAGGAAACAGGGTCATGGGGATTCAAAACTTACAAAAAGTAATCGCAATAAATCAAGTAATAACATCAGCAAACCTGTTAATGAAAGGAGATAAAATTTAGAGATTGTTGATAAGATGTTTAAATCGCTCACTTCAAATTACTCTCAAACCTATGTCCATTCCTTTTCCTTAAGTTGTTTCGCGTGCTTATCCAATTTTATTTCGCTAAATGCCCATTGTAGTCAATGTGTGGTATCTCGTCCATCTTGTACTGACTTTTAAAAGCCCTGAGGATGACCAAGCTTTGCTTCTTGTCCATGATAAATTGTATATAGAACTTCCCTACTCCATTCCCTAGGCCTCTAAATTTTTTTTTATCTAGTAAGACCAAACTATTATATGTATTCGACTAACCAGCTTCTTCACAGTATGCATTCCTGTAGACACATCCCAATTTGAAGTTTGACGCCAGACATTCATGGTTTGCCCATCAGTTGATGTCATGGAGGGGTAGGTATGAGCTAGTTCCTCTAGGGTTATGAATTTGTTAGCTATGGTAAAAATTATTTTTACTATGACCAATAAAGTATGGATGTGTGGATAATAGAGAGACACCATGAAAAGGTACTTATAAGGATACACGTTCATTAGAAAATTGGGCATAACTGCTAGGCAGTTATTGAGGACGCTATCAGTTGTCAAGTCAATATGACAAGGTCAGACGGTTCAATATAATTAAGCGGGAAATAAAATGTTTGTACTAAATTATATGAAAGGAAGACAACTATCAATGAAAGCGGGGCAATTGATAGTCACAGTTGACAAGTAATTTCCAACAAAGGAAGACTGCATGGAAAAAGACAGTTGACAATAGAAAAAGGGTGATCCATAGCAGCGGTTGACATGCAGTTTTCAGTAGAGAATTGGAACGAATTGTTATGAGCAATCGAAAGACAGTTACGAATAAGCAAGTATAAAAGGAAGAGAAGGGCAACAAGAAAAGGGTAGTCAAATTCAAATATCAAACCTGACTTGAAGAAATCAAGTCTGGATGCTATCAGTTCTTCTTTTGTTTATCTTGGTCAAAACATTTACATGATTTGTCTTATATCGACAAGAAATCCTGTCCTCTAACACTTCCTGTGCTTTATAAAAGTTTGCTTTGTTTTTGTGGGTGTAATTTTCTTAAATTTGTTAAGTATTCAGGTTTTAGTAAAGAAGGGGAGTCTTCATGCCAGAATACTTGGAACTCCATGGTGGAGATAGTATCTTAGAGAGCAAACCTATCCCCACAGGCGAATTCTTGTGCTGGAGCACTCAGAGCGTGCCAAGGTAGTGTCCCGAAAGAGTCACCTACCTGACGAGTCGAGGTAGCATCCTAGAGGATCTGTCTACTTGACAGAAGGAGAGTCTTTATGCTAGAGCACTTGAAGCTCCCTAGTAAAGATAGTGTCTTAGAGAGCAAGCTTTTCCCCTTAGGTGAGTCCTTATACTGGAGCACTTAGAGCGTACCAAGGTAGTATCGCAGAGGAGTCGCCTACCCGATGAGCTGTGATAGCATTCCGGACAAGCCATCTACCTGGCAGAAAGGGAGTCTTCATGACGAAGCACTTAGAGCTCCCTAGTGGAGATAGTATCTTAGAGAGCGAGCCTATCCCTAGGGGTGAGTCCTTATGCCTGTAACAACCTCGAAAAATTGGAGCTCCGTTGCCCTGAACTCCCGGGTCGTTAACCTACCAGATCACACCAAATCTGTCAGACCTGTTCACCAACACATATACCAAATCATCTAAGTCAGCATCAACTCAGATTTCTCAAAACACTGAATCACAACTGCTTATCTTAAACTATTACAATTTAGGTTCTTTGCAAATTCAAAATTTTTTAAGATCAAATAACAGTACCGACCCATGCAAGGGTCTTACTATACCGTGGTGATGA
Source organism: Escallonia herrerae (assembly GCA_033070095.1). Classification (NCBI taxonomy): domain Eukaryota; kingdom Viridiplantae; phylum Streptophyta; class Magnoliopsida; order Escalloniales; family Escalloniaceae; genus Escallonia; species Escallonia herrerae. Next base: position 368,345 of record JAVXUP010000204.1, read on the forward strand.
GCTCATCAAAATCTCACTCAGTCTTTAACCCATTCCCGAACAATCTACTACTGTTCATTACCTGCAGAAGGGAGTCAAACAAAAGGTGAGCTCTTGATAGCTCAGTAAGGTCGTACAAGGACTAACAACAACATTACAAAGCGATTCCATGAATGCAACAGACGAAACTTTCCAGAATACATTAGATGGTAAAAAACTCAATGATTTCCAAAAAGATAAAAAAACTCATCAGAAATAGATACAAAAATGAACCAAAACAAACACGACGGATTTCAAAACAATCAATAATAGATCATTTCTAAAGTCATCATTTCCAAAATACAATGAAGATTTTCCAAAGGATTTCAACAGAAGCATAAATCATTTCAGATAATACTTTTCAGATATTTCTGTAACAGTCACGGCAGTATACAGAGCAGAAAAATCAAAAATCAACATTGATCATGGGCAGTCGTCATGCCATTCCGGCAAAGCACAGAAGTGTACACATGCATGATCTACTAAAATACTAGTCCACTTGGGTACTAGCCTGCTTTTCCTGCAGGATTTAGACCAGCCTTATTACATCCTCCCACAGAACAGAAACCCAGGTCAACACAGAAAAATCAACAATATCAATGAGCTTTGGCATAAGCTCAATCACCAAAATCAATTTGGATTCCAATAACAATAATCATACTGACATAAGTCAGCAATCGGAATTTTCAAAAGAAATTAGAATTTGCAGAAGAAAATCACAGATAAACAACAAAACAATTATGAATAATTATCGAATTTAAGCCCAACAATCTGGAAGAACTAATACAGACAATTTCTAAATTTGCTCAGCAAGCAATAACAGGCGAGCATCATAAGATTTCCAAACCATCGATTCAGGTTCAATATTAGGGTTTTCTGGGCAATAATATGCTGATATCAATACATAATTCAAAGTTCAACATTAGTCGTAAATAATTCAAATGAGTACTTACAAGTACAAGTTATCAAATAAGGGTTCGGACATAAGTCCTTACCCAGGGTTCAGATAGAATCCCTTACATGGATCCGTAGCTGGCTTATCCTAACCTGAACTCTTTAGCTTTATCCTAAACAAAATGATCAAATCATCAGAACATAGTTTATAGTACAATATTATAACTTATTACGGACTCACACATGCTCAAAAAATGAACCTCCCTCACCGCGTATGTAAAATTAGCAAAATGTTCCTGAGGTGTAAAATTATCAAAAAGCCCCTCTCGGACTTAAATCACCCAAATGGCCTTCACGTAAGTAGAATCACCCAAATAAAATTATTGTATATCGATTTACGCTAAAGTATCTTTCTTAGGTCAAATTACCAAAATACCCCTTTGGTGTGGCAAACTACCAAAATACCCCCGTTACACTTAAATCATCAAAGTAATCTTTATATAAACCAAATCACTAAAATATCCTCACTTTATATAAGTTTACTGAAAAAATACCGTTTATAAGTAAAATCACCAAAATACCCCTATCAAGGTAGTAAATTACCAAAATACCCCTAGGGATTTCCAGCACCGAAAAATCCCAAAATAGCTTAAAATGATTTTTTAAACATCCTGATATTATTTTTGGTCTAAAAGGTATTTTAAATAATTTCCATACGAAAATTCCGAATCGGTATCCGGACCGCGCTAACAGGCTAGTTTTGGAAAAAATACCTATCGGCCTCATAATGATACAAAATTTTATACAGTGAATCATACCAGTAAAATAGGGTTTCCATAAAGGTTTCAGATAAAAATAACAAGGTTTACACTACTAAATAATTTGATAAATGTCTTTAATTGATACCCCAATTTAGCATCCTTCACGGATCCCAAAATTTTCCAAAAAATTCTAGAGCATAGATCTCGTAAAAATATTGTGGGTTACAGTTTTTCACTTTATCAAATTTTGACCCTAGTTATTTATAAAAGTTCGTAGAAGACTGCCTAAATTATCCTCATACTTTTAGCGACAATCTACAGTCCAACCTTAATTAGCACTGCTGAACGTTACTGTTCATCATCCCTGTTTGACAGCCAATTTTTCAGTTAAACGCACACATAAACCCCACTTCAGTGACAACCCTACACTATTCCCCACCTAAACACACAATAAAACACCTACCCTCACACTCACACACCTAAAATACACACATATACACCTACATATGCTTAGAACACACACATTCGCACAAGAACCCACACACAGTAAACACACACTACCCACACCCAGTTCACGCACACCTACACACACACACACACTAGTTCACGCATCAATGAATCACAATCAATCCCCACCAAAAGTTTCCACTCACTAATCCCTAATTACAATAAAATTTTGGAAAGAAACTTACCCAAAAGAGTGGCTGAATTTTCTTTCCTTTTTCTGCTGACCCACTCCCCTTCCTTCTCCTTTCTTCCTTCTCCTCTTGCTTCCTCTTTCTTTCCTCTCTTTCCTTCTTTTCCTTTCCTTCTTCTCTTTTCTTCCCTTTCTCCCACACCCGAGACCCCCTGTTTTCTCTTCTCTATTTCTTTCTTTCTATGTTTTTTTCTCTGTTTTGGTCTGCTTTCTCTTCTCCTCTTTTTATTTTTTCCCCTTTTCTCTCTTCCTTTCTTTGCCGAAGTCCTCATCCAAATCAAATCCCGAAGTCATTATCCAAATCCAATAATTAATAGTTTATCTAGCTTAGTCATGCAAGCTGGTAGGTGGTGGCACGCCCTAAGAACATGGTTTCTAAATAGATTTTATAAAATTATAAAAAGACACCCAAACTTTACTTAATTACAAAACAAACCCCATATTCTGTATAATAACAATCATGTCCCAAAATTATTCTAATCATTCTCAATTTAATTAAACATCACTGAAAATATACACTAGCATTCATTTTATTTTTTTTTCACTAAAACCATAGCTTACAGTTATGCCCCCAAAGTTTTTTTTCTTCCAAAATTACGAAAATGCCCCCAAATTTCAAAAATTATATTTTTGTCTCAAAATCTTTTTAAGCTCCTATGCACTACCAATACCCGAGCATTATTTAAATTTATCGCCCGTTTCAGAGCCCTGATGGTTATTTTAATCGGCTCCCATAGTTTGGGGTATTACAATGCCGGAGCATTCGAAGCGCACCAAAGTAGTGTCTCAGATGAGTTGCTTACCTGACAGATAGAGTTTGCATCCTAGAGGAGCCATCTACCTAGCAGAAGGGGAGTCTTTATGCCGGAGCACTTAGAGCTCCCTGGCGGAGATAATGTCTTAGAGAGTGAGCCTATTATCGCGGGTGAGTCCTTGTGCTGGAGTACTCGAAGTGCGCCAAGGCAGTGTCCCAGAAGAGTCGCCTACCTAATGGGTTGAGGTAATATCCCGGAGTAGCCGTCTACCTGGCGAAAAGGGAGTCTTCATGTCGAAGCACTTCAAGCTTCCTGACAGAGAGTGTCTTAGAGAGCGAGCTTCTCCCTTCAGGTAAGTCCTTGTGACGAAGCACTCGGGTAGTGCCAAGGTAGTGTCGTAGAGGAGTCGCCTACTCGACAGGCCATCTACTTAGAAGAATGGGAGTTTTCATGCCGGAGCACTTCGACTCCCTAATGGAGATAGTGTCTAGGAGGAGTTGCCTATTTCTGTAGGATGCTACACATTTCAAGGAGTGGGTCAAAGCATGTTCCACGACCAAGCCAAGTGCACATGGTATGGTGAAAAAATGGACCAACGAAGATGGCATGGTAGTGTGACAGGATGCCAAGGGGCACGACTGTATAAGCAGCATGACATATGGGCACGGTGGGCGTCATGCCAAGGGCACATGATGCGAAGATGGCGCTCGAGCACGACGATGGATCTCAGGGAGTCGGCGCACAAACACGGGTGACTGGCATTGCTGAGACGGAGGTCATGGAGCATGAAACTCCCAAGGAGAGGAGAGAAACAATGATGATGCAAGTGAGACCCCAAAAAGCGGGAGCCTTCAAGGGGTGAGGGAATGAGTTCCCAAGGGCAAAAGTGAGGAGTTCCCAATAGGTGAAGTAAAGAAGCCCCCAAAGGTGAGGAGAGGAGTCCTCAATGGGTGAAGCAAGAAGGTAGGCCAACCCCCTTGAGGTCAAGGAGGCTGACTCCGAACACTAAGTGATTTTATCAAAAAGAGAGTGGCATGCACATGACTTGAGCCCGCGTGTTGGTTTGAATGGCTTGGATGGGTCGAACATTGACCGTTGAAAAGTTGACGTGTCATGGGGGCGGGACCCAAGAGCTGTCCGTAAGTGCATAATAGGATGGTATAACAACATATATCTACATCTAATTTAGATTATCTTTTCTCATATTATATAGCTAATATTATTCTGTAATTTCTATGGTACTTGCATTTGTGTTTGTGTAACTTTAAATATATGAATTTTAAACTTCTTATCACAGAGTCATGAAAAGGATACAATAGTCAAAATTAAGTCATAAAAAGTTATACGTTAGTTACATATACTTTAAAATTTACTATGGTACTTTTATTTGTGAGTTTGTAAGTTTATATCAATTATAACGCTATTTTTTTCTTCAAAAACTAAGAAGACATTTTGTTTTTAAATATATGGATTTTTTTAAAATAAATTATTATTGAGTTGTTATAAGGATAAAATAGTCAAAATTAAATTTTAAAAAGTTAGTATTGATTAATTATACTTTGAGAATGCTTTAAATTAGATTTAATTTACATAAAACTTTCTAATATAGCCTTTTTTATCCCTACAAAATTAACGAAAGAAAAGTTATCTATCCCATCCAAAATATATTTAGAAACCTTTATAGACACTATAATGTTTAGTGCAGTATATAACTTGGATCATTTTTGACTATCAAATCGCTATTTACAATTCTTGTCAAACAAGTTGATTATTAAAGTTAAGGCACAATTTTTTTTTTTTTTGGGTCTAAGGCCATCCAAATAAACAGCCTATTTTGTTTACCAAAGTAATTTATATTGATAATTTTGCATTGGTTATGGTAGTTGTGTTTTGAAATAATATAAATTTAAATCTATCTCCTGCTATTTATTTTATTTTTTATCAATGGGTTTTCAATTTCATATTGAATATTATTTTTAGAAGGGTTAAAATTTAATCTTCATAGGTTAGTACATTTGTCTGGTAGAGTTTTTAAAAATGTTTAGAATTAGTTTTCATATTATATATTAATTCTAATTACAAAAATTACTCAATTCAGAAATAAGAATCACATCCAAAAGAATATATAAGACCTTTAGCAAAACTTTTATGTTTGGCATATCATTTTTATAAATTTTGCTTTAAGTTAAAAATATAATGAAATGATATACCGCATAAAGAATCTATTGTAGAGCTTCGTTTCGTTTGTTGGATTACCCTTTGGATTGTGAGTGGTTGTGTCCATAGTATGTAAAGAACTACAAAAAGCATTTTCGCAATAATTTCCTTCTAAGGACGCTTATTGTTAACACGTGGCTTAAAAGACCGGTCGAGTTCTTCAAATGCTTCAAACAAAATAGTCTTAAGATAGTGCCTCTAATATTTGATTTTTATGCTCACTAGATGGATAATTTTGTGCTGCTATCTCAGCTGTAGGAAGATAGTTAGAGTCTTTTGCATACTGACTGGGCTCGATAGTCATAGTTATGGGCTTTATGGTCGTTAAATATTTTTATGCCCAATTTTTAACGGTACTTTTTAATGTCACTAAATGAAGAAAATTCAAACCATTTAGCAATTATGAATCGTCTCTATACGAGAGTTTGTAAATTACTTTCCTACAACCCGAGTCTCGACCAATATTTTACCTCCCCAAATATCCTTAAATTTAGGACATCAATTAAATTTCATGGACAAAGGTGCTTTGTTGGTGTCCAAAGTTCAAGGCATAAAGAGAAGGCCCTGAAACTAGAGGTGTTTGATAAACACGCTAAAACAGTGGCATTATTAAACATCATAATTCAAAGTTCCAAATCACGTACACTAAAACATGGCATCTAATTTATGGCATTTAAGAAGCGTCTGAAAATAAGAGGAACTTAAAAGTACCCCAAAATTGTAAGACTTCAATAGAAGAGGAAGAAAGGCAAAGCGCCCCTAAATGTGTCAGGAACAGTATTAGGGCATTTTTGAAGTTTCACTTTTGGTCATAGACGCTTATAGTTGGAGAATCACTCGTACCGTTTGGTGCCCTCGTTCAATTTTGTGCAAGCATGGTTTTGAGAATCAAGCTGCTCCGCTTCCATAAATGCACTTAATACTCCTAGGCAAGTCCCTCAGAGTACCTTCCTAGGGTTAAACAAACATGGTACCTTTAAGATTTTAGTCCGAACCAGATACTAGACATTGTATTCGAGGCTTAAAATAGTTCTCGTATTTGTTAATGAGAATGTTTGTTCGAAATTGTTTTTGGTAGAATGCATCAACAAATTGCGATTTATACACCCAATCACACCGGATAAGTATGTTGGCATTAATTAAAAAGAGTGTCAACAAGGGAAGGTAGTAAGAAAAATAGCAAGAGCTTCGTTACAATCGTAAACGAGATTAGAAAGTAATTGAGGAGGTTTTCTTGCTTCAACCTGTCCTTTGATCTGTAGCCGTCCATGCTAGAATTACACTCTACTTAGGGTGTTAGACAGTAACGTTACCGAAAACTGTGCATAGGGTACGCACTTAGATTACTAAATAAAAAAATAATTCCTAAGCCTAACCATCATGATAACGTATTGAACCCAATAACAGGTAACTTGAACGAGCGTATGTCGAAAGGCATGAGTAAATTGCCTGCAATTTCATGGATAGTCAATTCATACACTCACTTTTGACCTGTAGAAAAACTAAGGGTATACTTCCAAAAATTCGTGCCAAATTAATTTGATGTTAGATATAACACGTGTTAGCTCTAGGGTTGGAAAACCTACGCTTACACCTTGTTCTGATGATAAATATTCATTGATTATGTTCTAATGTGTGCTTTGAATAAATTCTTAGTAGGTATATACATACACACTCATGAAGACACATTTGAGAATTTGGATAGATGGATTCAAGCCAAAGAAGCATAAAGTTATAATGGACATGCTATAGAAGCTTTATCAAGTCCAATATCAAAGAGCAAGAAAAAATGTAAAAGGCTAAGTTAGTATCGATTATGATTGATCTTTATTATTATGTAACTAGTCTTGATTTGATGATTGGATTGATGACTATGACCTAAAAAGACCTTAGGACACCTTATGCATTGCATGTGAGTTCATAATCATTTAAATAAGTGTTGTTCTTGAAAATGAGTGAACTTTGGAGCTCACTCAAATTTTCTCAAAAACTATTTTGGTGCTAATATTTAATATCTTGATAAAAACTTTTCATTACCTTTTCAACCTCTATCCAATTTTTCTAGAGAATGTTATGCCCAAAATGGGAAAGCAAGTTCTGTGAGGCAGCCAATAGGCAGTAGGTTAATACAGCCGACTGCATTGGTCAAAATTCAGCTCCAGTGGCTATTTTCGAGGACAAGACTGCAACGGCTAGTTTAGAGGGAACCCAGTCGACTTCATTAGGAATACAGTCGACTACAATTGCAGTTTTGCTCACGTTTTTGCCTCTAACGGCTATATTTCATATCTTCTCTATTTAAATGATTTGGGTCTTCATCATACACCATAAAAATCACATTCTAAGCCTCAATTAATTAGAGAAACATCAAAGCTCATAAATTAAACTTTTCTCTCTTCATCTTCATGATTTTACATCATTAAAGAGAGCATATTTGTGAGCAATTCTTTGATTGAGAGTGAACATACTTCAAGTCATCAAGACTGCAACGGTAAGAGAAAAATGAACTAATTGAAACTCACTATAAATATAGCACACACCACCTCTTCCGGTTCCCTCTCTCTCTCTCTCCCTCTCTCCCTCTCTCTCTCTCTGATCCTTTCCTGTTTCTCTAGCTAATGTGTTCTTGGCTAATCACTGTAAGTTCATTCTTCAGTACTTCCTTAAACCAGCTTCCGTTTGAGTTGCTTAGTTCATATACTTCGGCAGTTGTGCCGACAGTATGTTATGCATTCTCATAATTTAATGTCTAAGCTAACCAAGTGCTATTTACAATCTTTGCTCGTCAATATAGTGTGACCAGTGCGTATAGTGTGAGTGTGCGCAGGCGTCTGTGGTTGAGTGCCGATTTTGATGAAATGTTGATTCATTTGCTATCTTGGCATTGATTATTAAGTGGGTTGTGTTGAACATGATGAGGTGCAGCATGTGACCACTGTAGATTAGTTTTGAAAGTGAAGGGAACTTTTGGGAGCTCAAGATGAAGAGAATTACAGTGTTCATGGTTTGGATTTTGGTTATGTATTGTTGTCCTGCCATGGCGGAAGCAGAGCTCGCGTACAAAAATCCTAACCGGCCATTAAACGTTAGAATCAGGGACTTAATGAGAAGGATGACTTTAGAGGAAAAGATAGGCCAAATGGTGCAGATTGACCGAGCTGTGGCATCCACTGAGGTCATGAAGAAGTATTTAATCGGTAAACAAAGCATATTCAAGATTCTCCCTGATGCTTTTCTTGTGCGTGAGTGTGTGCGCGCTGATATGAACTTTGTTTTTTGGGCAGGGAGTGTTTTGAGTGGCGGAGGAAGTGCTCCGGCCAAAAAGGCTTCCGTGGAGACTTGGGTCAACATGGTGAACGATTTCCAGAAGGGCGCATTATCCACCCGTCTTGGTATACCGATGATTTATGGGATTGATGCCGTTCATGGTCACAACACTGTGTACGGTGCAACAATTTTTCCTCACAACATTGGGCTAGGTGCTACCAGGCAAGTATATGCATCTACGGCGATAAGTGACCCAGATTTGTAATGAATATCATCACCTGATTCCACATTTGTAACGATGACTATTCGACTAATACATTTGATTATGCTTTGCACCAACCAAAAGAGGGATTGCACTCTGGAAGGACATAATCCTAGTGTCTGATGCCTAATGAAACTCTTCTGCATTCAATAGAGACCCTGCACTGGTCAAGAGGATTGGAGCTGCAACTGCATTGGAAGTCAGAGCCACGGGCATTCCTTATGCTTTTGCTCCTTGTATCGCGGTAACCAATTTAAACTTAACAAATATATCTTTCTGAATTCCTAAAATTATAGTTGAGTTTAACATTCTTTTATCTTGTATCGTGATTTTCATGAACAGGTCTGTAGAGATCCGAGGTGGGGTCGCTGCCATGAAAGCTACAGCGAAGATCCTAAGATTGTTCGAGCAATGACTGAGCTCATACCTGGATTGCAGGGAGACGTCCCACCTAATGTTCGTAAAGGTGTTCCCTATCTTGGTGGACAGTAAGACTTCTATACTTATAGTCTCTAGTTTGAATTTCAGTTCATTTCTTCATGATTTTTCTTGTTAACAACAACAATATTTAGTCGGTGGGGATTGCGAATTCCGTGCAACATGGTGTAATCCAAAGACTCTTGCTCCACGTGTCCCGGATTCTATCACAAAACGTGTAAATGAAACTGTGGCTCTGCGTCAAGAAAGAAACTTTCACTTTGCATTATCATATCAGTAAATGCAGTGCAGTACTGAATTTAATTTGCCAACCAAACCAGTTTCTCGAGGATTTAGACACTGTTGGGTTGGTCCACCAAGCATGACTTGAAGTATTTATGTATCAAAATCAGGTAGAACCCTACGCCCCTTTGGCCTCGTCAGTCTTCATGACTTGAAGTATTTATGTATCAAACCAGTTTCTCGAGGATTTAGTTTCGAGGACAAGACTGCAACGGTTAGTTTAGAGAGAACCCAGTCGACTATAATGACAGTTTTGCTCACGTTTTGCCTCTAACGACTATATTTCATATCTTCTCTATATAAATGATTTGATGCTTCATCATACTCCATAAAAATCACATTCTAAGCCTCCATTAATTAGAGAAATATCAACGCTCGTAGATTAAACTTTTCCCTCTTCATCTTCATAATTTTACATCATTAAAGAGAGCATATTTGTGAGCAATTCTTTGATTGAGAGTAAGTATACTTCAAGTCATCAATTCTCTCATCTCTCTCTATTGTACTAGAGTTTCATTTGTACTAATTTCCTTTCAAGAGAGTTTCTTTGTACACACTTGATCTTTGTAAAAGAATTGTGATCAAGGCTTGGGTTTGTCAAGTCCTGAGTGAGCTTTGTGGATTCAAGGCTTATGCTTGGCGTGGGTATATCACCAAGTGTTCTAAGGATTTTGATCTTGACCCGGAAGAAAATTTGTCGCTAGTGGATTCTAGTACTCTTGCAAGGGACTTCCTTGAAGAGATGGATGTAGGCTTGACAGTAGTTCAAGTCGAACCATTTAAATCTCCTTGTCAAGTATCTCTAACTCAATCTCTTTACTTATTGCTCTATAATTGCTTGAGATTGTATAGTTAGCATCTTCTTTATAAAAATATTTCTTGGCTTGATTAAGTTTCATGATTGTATTTTATTTAAGCTCCTCATTAATTTTCAAAAATCCTATTCACCCCCCTCAAGGGTTGTTTTATTGGTTTCAACTTGTACTTTAACGGATTAAAATAGAATTCCTATATTTGTGTCGCACTTTTGTTGAACTCGTGGTCTAGAGGTATAAAAGAATAAAGAAATGGGGGCAACTTTACATTAAATCAAACAAATTTACTACACAAAAGTATCAACACCTAACAAGACACTTATATTAGGAGAATACCGATAACTTTTTATTTCTCGGTGAGACCCAATTTGATCAATATGGGACGCTTCTAGATAAAAGAACGATAAGCGTCGAAACACTTTTTTTTTTCTTTTACTAATATGCAAATGCTGAAGGCTACTCAGAACTAACATAATCCTAAAAATATTGTCAAGAAAAAAGGGGCTAATATAACTCCAAGAGCCAACATAAGGATTCTGCATATGCAAGACTGGAAGAAGAAAGGCACCGTGATGGAACCTATGAAATCGACAATGGAACCAAACAAATGTGATCCAAGAAATAACCGTTAGCACCATTAAATCCAAAGGCGGAAAGGTAAAAGGTAAGTGAACCTAAAAAATATAGGTGATACAGATTTTGGAGTGAGAGGAGATAGATGTTGAGATGACTACAAATACAACCATTGGAGTTGCGTTGAGTACAATAGAATATGGTGCAAAATGTAGTATAAAAGGCATTAGGATGCTTATTTAGTGTCGTTCTTTGCATGCTTTTTTGTTTGTGTGCTCCTAGTTTAAGTGCGATTTGGTAAAGGTGTTGCAAGTTTTTTGGTGTTTTAACAAATATTACATTTTAGTAACTTTTTCTTGTATAACGTCCCTCGTTTATGTGCATTTGTCATAGCGTTATATATAAGTGTCATTCATAAAATACATGAAGCTCTTTTGAAATCTCATAAATCAGTGACTGACAATTATTTCAGCATTTAAATCGAGTCCCTAATACTGACCCTTCAAACCATAAACTACTATCAGCCCCTCTTGTTTTTTCTCTCCTTTCTCCTCTCTCTCCTCTCCTCTACTGGACATCACCATCTACCACCATATCCAACACTAGAATATGCACCTTCTACCAGCACCATAACATCACCGTCCATCATCATTGACATCACCCATCTACTGCATGAAGTACCTTCTCATCTTCCTTCCCTCTCCCTAACCTGTAAGTGAAGGTAGATGCTGCTCATGCAGTGGCAGGTGGAGGTGGACAGTGAAAAGGACTTCATCTTCATCCTTGTTGGCGGCAAGGGCACCAAAGTTGGCGAACTCTAAACGAGAGAGTATTTGAAGGCAGCAGATGGCATGTGCCCCCTGTGCACCGTACTGCCTCCACCTCTGGTGCTAGACTACACTGTCATAGGTCTTGTAAAGTACACACAGGTCCTCTATCTTACCATGCTTTGGTGGTTTCCCTCAGCAAGAAAAAAATAAAATAAAATGCCCCCGAAAACAAAAGAAAAAGAGAGGTAAAAAAACTCGCCTATTGTATAAATAAACAGATAAAAAGTTAGAAGTACAAATAAGTAAAGGTTTGTCAAGACCTAATTCGATCTTAAGGAGAGCTCCAGAAGTGGTATAAGTATGGCATGACCCTGACCAGTTATGACCATTAGACTAGACGAGTTGATGCAGTTGAAGGAAGAACTAACAAAATTAAACAAGGAGCATTCTGTTCTATCTTTGACGATCCTCAATAGTCGGTCAAAACCGTTTGTTCCACGGCAACCTTTTCTCTGTAGGTAGAGTTGTCAAACGGGCCGGGCGGCCCGCGGCCCGGCCCGACCCAGCCCGAAAAAAGCCCGGGCTGGCCCGGAGGAATTGGGCTTAGGGCCTGGGCTTGGACCAGGCCGAAAAAATCTGGGGAAAAGCCTGGGTCAGGCCCGGCCCGGTTCCGGCCCCACCTATTTGAATTTTTTGTTTCTCCCCCTTTTCCTCCAACGGATATATTCCCCCAAAATTCCACTTTTACCCCCCCCCCCAACAGCAATATAACGGCTAGTTTGGGAGGTATTTTAGTCTAACTTAATTTTTTCAACTCCTTTAAAGGTTTTTACACTCTTACCCTCCCCAACAACTATAAACGGATAGTTTTTAGGGGTATTTTGGTCTTTTGTGAAGTTTCTAAAATCTATAAATTCACACCATTTCTCTCTAATTTTTCACACCAATCTTCTTACTCTCTCTTATCTAAACATTCTATATTTCTACAAGCTTTGCTACTATTTCCCTCTCCAATTACTACTCTTGCTAATTACTACTAGTATTTACTAATTAGTACTCTTGTTTATTAATTACTACTCTTACTAAATTCTAATTACTAAATACTACTCTTATTAATTTGTTACTCTCTAATTCTTTTGTCTAGTAATTAGTAATTAGTGAATTTTTATTTATTAATTACTATTACCAAATGCTTTTTAATTACTAACTCTCTCCAATTGGATTAGAATTATCCTCAGTGATTAATATTTGTTACTCGTTCATTCTTTTAATTGTTATTTCTTATTACTACTCTTATACTTGTGTATTTAGTTACTCTTACGAATTTTGATTTCCAATCTAGTAAAAAAGTTTAGCATGAAATATGGCTGGATTATTGAAGAAACTGAGACGTGGATCATCATCACGAAAAACATCATCATAATCACAAGCACAAGCGCCAGCGCCACGGCCATCACAAACACCAATCCAAGCACCAACACAACCATTCGTTCCTGGACGAATGAGTACAGGCTGTATGATAGATACCCAAGCCAATTGGGAGTTCAATCAAAACATTCCAGATTTTGAATACACGCCTGATGAAGACCCCCCGCATTATAGTCAAGGACGCAGCTCGGTTGGCGAAGCTACTACTCCGTGGCATAATCTCAACCCTATGCCTGGTCATGATGAAGAAGGGCCGAGCAATGCCTCCGGTAATGAGCCAGAAGTCCAAAAGGGGAAAAAAAAGAAAGCCGAGTGTTGGAATCATTTCGATGTAGTTACGGTGGACGGCATCCGAAAAGCTCGATGTAAGTACTGCGCTAAATTATTTTCGTCTGGTAGTGGTAATGGACATCTTAACAGGCATTACCCTCAGTGTGCACCTCGACAAGGCCACGTCGAACCTACCCAAACGCAGTTATCTTTTGACGGTAAGTTATTTGTTTATAATCAGCGAGAGCAAAGAGACGGTCTCGCTGAATTTGTTATTCACGATGAACAAGCCTTTTCTTTTGCCGATAATCCTAAGCACTCTAGATATATGAACACATACGTTCAACCTTTGTACAAAAAGGTTCATAGAAACACAACTAGATCCGATGCACTCCGACAGTACAATGCTGCTAAAGCACGCCTTATCGATTATTTCGATAAATTTGACGGTAAAGTTAGTCTTACTTCTGATATTTGGCAATCTCCATTTACTTTTGTTAGTTATTCTTGTGTGACCGCTCATTGGATTGATGCAGATTGGGTTATGCACAAGAGAATCATCGCTTTCGAGCTCTTTCCTTTTCCGCATGATGGAATGAACATTGCTACTCTTATATTAAAAGCATGTACCACATTTAAATTAAAGGATAAGATTATGAGTATTAGTTTTGATAATGCTTCTAACAATACAGCTGCTGTTGATGCTTTAAAGGAGAGCCTCAAACCTGTACTTTCTGGTGAATTATTTCATGTTCGTTGTGTTTGTCATATAATTAATTTAATTGTTCAAGATGGTTTAGCTGCTGCAGGAGATATTCTTGTCAAAATGAGGGGTATGACAGCGTATGTTAATAGCTCGAGTCCGAGAACACAACAATTTAAAACGTTGTGTGTTGAATATAATATGCCTCGCAGGAGAGCAGTTACAGATGTGGTCCACAGGTGGAACTCTACATACCATATGCTTTTACACATTCTGGCATACCGAGAAGTCTATACGCATTTTCTACTAACCCAGTTCCCAGCCGGCTTGCCAACTCAAGAGGAATGGCAGATGGCCACATACCTAGCTGAATTTTTGGAGGTATTTTACACGTCTACCAATTTATTGTCTGGTACGTACTATCCCACCTCTCCTCTCGCTGTAATAGAAATTCTCAAGATGGCTACAATGTTAACAAAATGGAGATATATAGGACCCTTTAGGAAATAGTAAAAGTGATGGATAAAAAGTTTAATAAATATTGGAGTAGACTGCCTGTTATTTTTGCTGTGGCTACTTGTTTAGATCCTAGGTTAAAGTTGCATGGCGTGAACGCCTCGATACAAGAGATATCGAAATTAATGTGCTACACAGCAGAGGAGACAACCGCACTCACAGCAAAAGTGAGCAAGAGGTTTGAGGAATTGTTCAACCTCTATCGTAATTCTGCTGACGTGCGCGGGCGAGCTACATCATCCACTGTTGAGAGGTATTATGCGCCATACCTTAAGGGCTTTGAACATCTAGTAGCAAGACAACTACCAGGTGAAGGTACTTCTAATTCGGCAGGTTCGTCTACTTTTTCCTCTTTTAATGAGATTGGTGTATATGCAAATACTGATCATTATTCTGATTTATCAATGCAAGAACAGGTTAATTTTAATTTGTTAAATTTTTGGAAACAAAATCAAAACATGTATAAAACTTTATCCCAAATTGCACGGGATGTACTGCCAGTGCAAGCCTCCACGGTTGCTTCAGAGTCGGCATTTTCAGCCAGCGGGAGGGTTTTGGATGACAGGAGGAGTCGTCTTAACCCCGAGTCGCTCGAGCTATGTGTATGTTGGAAGGATTATCTTGATGCGAAATACCGCGAGCAAGATAAACCGATTGATGATAGGAAGAGCAGTGACTCGGATATTGAAGTACTTCCGGATGATTAGGTAATTTCTTTTTATTTTCCTTCTCTTAAGTTTTAAGAATAAATTTTTTCACAAAATATACTTTTTTTCCATATATATAAAATAAATTTTTACAAGCAAGATATATATTTTTTCGTATATATAAAAAAAATAGGTAACTTCGCCTGTTTGTTTACAAGCAGCCGGTCCCAAGCCCAGATAAAAGGAGGAGGGCCTATGAACATATTTATTTTTCTATACTTATTACTAAAGATCGTCTCGAGAATTAACATGTATCAATCCCGGGTTTTCGGCCAATTAGTTTGAAGTAAAATATCAAATAGAAGAAACAGTCTCTCTTAAATAGTAATAATTGTTATGTGTTCAGATTTTATTAATAAAGATCACCAAGAAGAGTAAGAAAAGATTTAACATATAGCAAAAAATAAAATGAGAGACAAATAAATATATCTATACATACATACATATATATGAATATTACATATAATGAAATAAAATGATAAAAATTAGATTTGTCAAAATTTGAAAATTGGACATGCCTAAAGATGAAATTTAAAATTGAATAATAAGAAAATTTTAAAAAAAATTAAAAAAAAGGGCCCGGGTTGGCCCAAGCCCGGCCCTAGAAATTGGGCCTAGGGCCAGGGCCTGGACCGGGCCTAGAATTTATCCTCAGCCGGCCCGGCCCGGCCCGGATTGCAGCCTCCTTGGCCCGGCCCCGGCCCGGTTTCTCTTCAAGCCCGATGGACCCTGGCCGGGCGGCCCAAGCCCGGCCCGTTTGACATCTCTATCTACAGGAGAGGTTGAGATCGTCCTTTACTATCTACTTCCTTTTATCGTTAGATCGAATGCACAGCTGGACATGCCTAAGATTCTAGACCCTTTTTCTACTCTAATTTATACTTTTGCGTGAAGGAATTAACGTGGAGGGTGCCAGACCCTAACTCATGGCCTCCACCAATTTCTTGCAACTTTTTTTTTATGTATTCTTTATTTTTGTACCACTGATTTTAACTTTTTTACATCAGGAATTTTATTCTCGTCTCCAAAACGTTTTGCCTTTTTTTGTTTTTGTTGAAATTCAAGATAGCTCAGAACTTGTGTACTACGTAATAATGCTTAGAGGGTGTTTGGGGTTGATTTTGGGATGGTCAAACCTAATTTAATTTAGATTAAATCAGGTGTGTGAATGTTTGACAAATGAGATTTAATCTGGCTAAAAAAGCTAAAAACTGATTAAATCCATAATCCTCGAAAGTAAGGATTATGAAATAATCACTCTTTCATAATCAGATTTGACTTTTTAATTTACCATCATATCCCCATGTTTTTCACAAAAGAGACATTTCATACCCTTTTAACTAATCATTGGGTGTAACTTTTAAGATAGACTTTATTTATAATTTGGGAAAGTTATCGTACTATAAGCATTAATGCGAGATTGTTAGTATTTTTAATTCATCATAAGAAGTAACAACTTTTGTAGATGGCTGAAAATAGCTTCTTCAATAATTTTTTTTCGTATATTGTAGTTATTTTCAATTGAAACTTATGTTATCATTACTTCACTAAATGGATATTAGAAACTTTATTTATGTACTGTCCTTTATGGCCATTTTGTAATATCAAAACTGATTTAATCACTTTCTATTCAAATACTTTTTGTAACTTTAAACTAGTTTACAGCTAATTTTGCCAAATAGCAAACAGATTCTGCTTAAACTAGATTAAATCTGATTTTGAAAACTGATTCAGATTTAAGTTAAAATATACTTTTCATAATTAATCTCAAACGGCCTCTTAAATGGATTATGAATCTTGGACGTGCATATATATATAACCTTGGTTATGATGTCCAGTAAAAAGAAAAAAAAACTGAATTTGGCTATCTAACTGTTAATGGCATCTGAGAATTTTTTTAGGAATGGCTTTCTATTGCTAGTAATATGAACTTTAGCTCTATGTGTAAAAGTAAAGTTTGTAGAATTCCAGTTTCAAGTTCAACGCTTATCGCAACCGTTGTAGCTGACTGCTTATTCATAAAATAAAAAGTAAGATTGAGGTGACATCTTAAATGACTAAAGTATGACAGACCTTAACAGCTCAATACGAATCAAATGCCAAAAAATCAACCGTTGAAGTGCACAGACTAGGGAATTCAATTCTACATCACACACACACACACACACACACACACACACACACACACACACACACACACACATATATTTATATATATATATATATATATATATGTGTGTGTGTGTGTGTGTGTGTGAGCTGATCCATTGCTCGCGCTGGCCAACATGATCTGGCCATCCACGAGCGATCTGTGGACGGTCTAGATCTATTTTTTTTTTGTTTGCATTTTTTAAGTCCGTCTTCTACATTATATAGCGGACTATGTTTTAACAAAAATACCCTCCAGTGAGTAGACAGTGCTTTTTTCCTCTTTCTCTTTCATTTCTCTCATTATTTTTCTGACATGTTTCTCTCTCTCTCTCTCTCTCTCTCTCTTTCTCATCAATGCTCGTGTCTCTTTCTCTCATGAATATTCTCACTCCTTTCTCTTTCTCTCATCACTTTTTATTTTCTCCCTCATCCTCCCCCTCTTTCTCTCTCTCTCCTTTCATTTTGATGGCTTCCTGGGGCTAAGAGCTTGCAAACTTCTTGAAACAGAATTGATGCTCGTAAAGATCGTTGCTTGATAATTTTTTTCTGATCATAGAAAGATAATTTTGGACCTTTTACCTTAACAAGCTTCTCGTCAAAAACAGTCATGCACTTCCAGTTTTTTGCACACATATCCACATCAAAACTTGACAGTCTCAGCTTTTTCCCTTTTTCTGACGAGTAAAAGCCGCCACTCCAGATTTAGGAATATCTTATTCTATCACACCCATTTCAATCTGTTCTGGCATTCTACAAAGGAAGGACTATAGGATGCTTGGCCTCTTTCATAGAGAACGGATTTATATGAACACAAACATGCACTGCAACATCACTGAATATATATACTGCATCCATGGACTGAAGATGAAATTGAATTGCATGACAAATCCATCCAAAGCATGCCCCCCAATTTTTCATGAAGAGAGACATCAAACCACCATATGTCACTTCACATAACATGAACCCGGCACAAAGAATTCAAAATCCGGAAAGAGAGAGATCAATAAGTAGTATTGACTGCCTGCACCATTTGCATAAAGATTCTAAAGAAGAGTGGACTATTGTGTAACATTGAACGCGGATGCTAGATATAATACCCATGTTGCTAAAAAAATAATAAATTAAAAAAAGAAAAGAAAAAAAAAGGTGGTCTGATTTCGTGGCTGCCCAAGACAGCCACAAACAAAAGGGGAATGACACCTCTCATTTCCAAGAGGTGGAGTGTATGCATGGAGAGATAAGTGGAGTGTGAGGTGGCATGGAAAAATGCTTACCTGGATTGCTGTTGGAGGGAGAATAACAGAAGATGAAGAAGGGATCACGAGATGACTTCAACTAAGAAGTCATAGAGAAAATAGAGGGGAAGAAGACCCAAGAAACAAAGATTGATTTGGAGATAATTGAGGAAGATAAGGACTGCCAAAGTTAGGAAAAAACCAACTTGCAGTGTGCGAAACTGTGCGACGTGGCTGATTGAGAGGAAATTTGAGGACAATCCAGAAATAATATCACAAAAGTCCAAACAGGGAAGTTGTAGAAGGGGAAACAAGAAATAGATTCCAACAAACAGAAGGTAATTACGCCAAGAAACAAAGAAGTTACAGGTCTCCAAAGTGAGGTAAAAATTAGCTATACTTGGTGTTCTTGGTGTTTTGGTATGTGTTCTTGAAGGAGATTAGGGCTGAAATGATTATGTTATGTTATGATTCCATGTTAAATGAAATTATGGAGTTAGATAAGTGGAAATCAAGTGAGATCAAATCGGTTTAAATGGAATTTGAAGTGGAATTAAATAGGTAATGAGATGAGTAAGCATAAAATGCATGTATAAGTGAAGAAGGGGAATTATTTCTAGGCATGCAAATCTGAAGAATGCAACTTAAAGTGTGGAAAGTGATGAAAAAGTGTAAATTTGATCCAAAAGTGATGAGTAGTGACTGTAAATGTCGCTAAAAGTCTTAGTCTCTAATTGGTTTTAAGATATAATTTGGCCAAACACAAAAGCAAAACTCATATTCTTTTCAAAAGATCTACATACTGTAAAATATTTGGATATTTATGAGTTTTCGAACAATGTTAAATATATTTATATTTAAAATAAGATTTTGAATTTTTAAAAATATCAAATAAATGTATTTTAATCTAAAAATTTAACAAAAACTTTATACAGCTGAGAGACTTTGGTGTCTAAAATTTCATGACATTTGGAGGCTAGTTAGTATTTTGAAAAAAAATTAGTTCCCTAACGCTTGGTTTGGTTACCCGGGTGGGGTTTCCGAACAAAAATTTCACCCAATGACTTTTTAGTAAAAAAAATCAGTTTATATTGTTTTAAAAGGATATTTTGAGCCAATTGGGAGTGTTTATTGGTGTAGAAATCATCAGGGGGTGTTTCGGTAATTTTACCTATGGTCAGGAGCGTTTCTGTAATTTTTCACACCCAGTGACGAATCTTGCAGAAACGCATGATTAAGCAGTAAGGATTATAAAATAGTGGAAAATTTGAGTTTAGATGCGTACAAGATGGGCGGTAGTGCGAGTAATGCACCTTATGGGTTATGGCGAATTCAGTTAATGGATTAGCCATAATAAGTGGGAGACAGATGAGCAGTAAAGAAGGGGGGAGGTAAGGTAAGCATGTTTTTGTATTTTAGGATGGTCTAACAAGAAGAATTTTATTTGATAGGAGGTTCCATTGCTGAGAAAATTAGGAAGCGAGGAGTTCATTGGCTATAAAGCCAACATGTAAGGATAGTGCGGTTCCGATATGATATCTGTTGTTTTACTTGGCATACCATGTTGATCATGCTCGTGTTGAACTCCTATATTTATGTTGGAATATCGGTTGAGTTTACAAACTGGTACTTTTTGTTGACTTGTGCTGTTGAGGACTTAAGGTAGAATGAATTTCCTTAGTCTGCCCGACAATGAGCCTGAAAGCGTTGTTGAGGACTTACGATCGAAGATACTCTCTAAGTTCGCTCCTTGATGAAAACCGTTCCCTAATCTGGACAAGACTGAGATAAACACCCCGTATGAAAGGGCATCATTAAGTGGAGGGCCAATGAAGGGAAGTAACTAGCGGTCAATGAAAAAGTGAGTAATTGACAAAAAGAGGATGAAGCGTGCTAGAGTCTATCGTGTCGTGTCGAGTCAAGCATGCATCTCAATTCATTTTATTTGATGTTGCTGAATTTATTATCTTGTTATTCTCATTATGTTTATGCTTTAGTGTCTCTTTTGCATTGCACTTGCATAGTCCATAAGTCTATCCAAGTGGAAATGATGATGTTCTGTTGAGCTTGAGCCACTCAGTCTGAACAAAGGTGATGCAGCAAGAGGATTGTAAATGTTTGTTCTTGGCATTCTTAAATCCTTTGCTTTCATTGAAAATTCATGGTCGATTCTCCCTTAAATTCGAGAGGATTGTACGTTATACTCCTTGTACTATCCTTACAGGGCGATTTGCTCTCATTCCTTATCTGATATGTTTTTCAGGTACTAGGTTTGAATAAGGTGAGACCTCAGGGAAATGTAAAGAAAAATTATGCTGAGGTCCTGTGAGGAAATATGTACATCGCCACGCAGATGTAAATTTGGGTGTACATATTAAGTTGTGTTATATTATGCGGTTTCCGTTGCGACACGATGTGTACTATTAAGGAAATTTTTTGTAAGGACGTGTTGTAATGTTTTCTTCATGATATTAAGGTTGTAGTTGTTGTGTTATGTTTAAAGTTGTAACGTTGACAGGATTGACATCTCAGCTCCAGTGATGTCATTTGGGCTGGGGGGTCACAGGTGGTATTAGAGCTTAGGTATTACGATCTTGTAGACTGTTAGAGTGCTTAGAACGACGTGTAAGTTTTGATACGAGATTAGGAAGAAGAATAGAAGAATGTAACGGGGTGATCGTGGTGTGTAAGTCGAACCAATTATGGTATAACTGAGTTATAAGAATTGTTATTCTGTCGTCGTTGCAGGAAATGGCAGGTGCACCAGCGAATATAGGGGGTGGATTGAAGATGATATGATGGGTGTGTGGAACCCCGAAGTGGGCAGTGAGGAAGACCCGGAAGAAATTAAGGAGGACTTGGTGGATTCCGAGGAGGAGCCCGTGGTCATGAATTTTCAGGGCCTCGAGATAGAGGAAATAGAGGACAATCAACCTTTTCGAGCTGACGTAGAGGTGAAGGAGGAAAGACCGAGTGAGCTGTCAAGAAGGAAGGTCATGAATTTTTGGAAACACAAGTATATAAGGGTCTCCAGCGAGAGGGATGAACTGTTATATCAGCTAGAATCCCTAAAAGTTAAAACAGACAGTGAGATAAAAGGACTGGAGATAGAGCGTCTTAAGGAAAATAAGAAGGCAAATAGGTTGGTTGAGGATACAATTGTAATATCCTGAACTTCGGGAGCTGTTAAAACTAGTTATCCGTGACCCGAAAAATAAATAGGCGCTAATTTTGAGCAATACTTGGGTATTAGAAGCTTGTGGAAGCTTTAAGAATTTTGGGGCAAAATGTAAATTTTGAAATTTTGGGGGTATTTTGTAATTTTGGAAAACTCTCGGGGCATTTGTGTAATTTTATAAAAATAATTTAGAAACCATATTTTTAGAATTTTGACACCTCCTCCTTGGTTAATGAATAAGCTAGAGAAACTATTAAATATTGGATTTGGATAATGATTTCGGGTAAAGAAAGGAAGAAAGAAAAGGAAGAAAAAAAAGTGAGAGAAATTTCGGGTAAAGGAAAATAAGAAGCGAAAGAAGAAACATAAACAAAGAAGAACAAGAAAACAGAGCAAAGGAAGAGGGAACAAGAGCTCGGGCATGAATTAACCAGAGAAATCGGAGGAAAGAAGAGAGCTTGGGAAGAATCCCGAGGTTAACTTCCTTATTTTTGTGTAGTGTAAAGTCTTGTTCTAAATTCATTGGGAGTTGCCATGTCTGTGTGAACTCGCGTCGTTATACGTGAGTTTGAGCTACGTAAGAAGGGGGTGGGACTTCGGGTATTGATTGCAGGGGAATTGGTGTTTATAGGTGGTTTTGGTGGGTTGTAGGTGATGGAAGTGGGAGAGAAACTATGTGTGGTGAAGGTGAATTAGTAGGTGCTGAATCCAAACAGTGTTTGTTTTTGTCGCTAAAAAGGGGCATTATTCAAGCAATTTTTCACAAATTTTCATAAATATCTAGAGCCAAAATTAGACAAAATTTAAAACAGTAACCCCTAATAATTTTATGAGAACTATGCTCTGGAAATGTTTGGGAATTTTTGGGATTTGCGAAGGGTGCTAAATTGAGGTACCGATTAAACAATTTATTGAATTATTTAGCATAGAAAACCAAGTTATTTTAATCTGAATATTTTATGGAAACTCTATTTTTCAGATATGATTCAGTATCTAAAATTTCGGGCCATTCTAAAGCCGATAGGTATTTTTCGCGAAACTAACCTTTTAGCGCTCGGTCCGGACACCAGTTCGGGATTTTCGGGTGAAAAATTTTTAAAATACATTTTAGGCCAGAAATAACATCAAGATGTTTAAAATAGTGTTCTAAGATTTTTTCGAGATTTTTTCGATGTCGAAAACCCCTAGGGGTGTTTTGGTAATTTATCACCCCGAAGGGGTATTTTGGTAATTTTACCTATAAGAGGTATTTTGAAGTAAATTTACATACAACAAGATTATTTTAGTGACTTTGCTTATGGAAAAGTCATTTTGAGGATTAACGTGTAACGGGGGTGTTTTGGTAATTTGCCACCCCGAAGGGGTATTTTGGTAATTTGACCTAAGAAATGTATTTTTGTATAAATTTACATGTAAAAAGTTTATTTCAGCAATTCTACTTATGGGAAGACCATTTTGGTAATTTAAGTCTGAGAGGAGCATTTTGGTAATTTTACACTCTAGGGGCGTTTTGGTAATTTTACATATTCGGTGATGGGAGCTTCATTTTGGGAGCATGTGTGAGTTCGTATTAAGTTATAATTATGTTCTGTAGGCTGTATTCTAATGGTTCGATTATTCTATTTAGGTTAAAGCTAAAGACTTCCAGTTAGGATAATGTAGTTGCAGATCCAAGTAAAGGATTCTATCTGAACCTTGGATAAGGACTTCCATCCAAATCCTTATTTTGATAACTCGTACTTGTAAGTACTCTTTTGAATTACTTATGACTAATGTCGAATTCTAAAGTATCCATTAATATCAGCATGTTATTGCCCAGAAAATCCCAATATTGAACCTGAATCGATTGTTTGAAAATCTTATGATGCTCACATGTATTGCATGCTGAGTAATTTGATAGTTTTTTGTATCCATTCTTCCGGATTGTTTCGCTTAAAATCGATAATTATTCGCAATCGTCTTTGTTGTTTATCTGTGATTTTCTTCTGAAAATTCTGGTTTCTTCTGAAAATTCTGAATGCTGACTTATGCCAGTATGATTATTGTTATTGGGATCCGTATTGATTTCGGTGATTGAGCTTATGTTAAAGCTCACTGATATTGTTAATTTTTCTGTGTTGACCTGGGTTATCTGTTCTGTTCTGAGACGGGCGTTATAAGGCTGGTCTGAATCCTGCATGAAATGCAGGCTAGTACCTGAGTGGAGTAGTAATTATTCTGGTACATCATGCATGTGTACACTTCTGTGCTTTGCCGGAATGGCATTGCAATCACCCAGGATCAACGTTGATTTTTTATTTTCTCTGCTCTGTATATTTCCGTGACTATTACGGAAATGTCTGAAAAGTATTATCTGAAATGATATGTGCTTCTGTTGAAATTCTTTGGGGAAACCTTCAGTGTATTTTGGAAAGAACTGTCTCAGATGATCTGTGTACGTTTTGAAATCTTTTGAAAAACCATCATTGTATCTTGGAATTGACGACTTTAAAAAGGATCTTTTGTTGATTGTTTTGAAACCCGTTGTGATTGTATTTGGCAATTTTGTTATCTTATTATGATGAATTTTGATATAGTTTGGAAATCATTGAGTTGGGACCGTTTATATTTTCTGGAAATCTCCGTCAGTTGGATTCTTGGAATTGTCTTGTAACTCTTTTGTTGGTCCTTAAGCGACCTTTCTGAGCTCTCAAAAGCTCACCTTCCGTTTGATTCCCTTCTGCAGGTGACGATAAGCGGTAGCAGATTCAGGAATGGAGAGTCTGTGTGAGCTTCCGGTGAGCTGTCACTTCCGTGTAATGAGACCCCTACGTGGGTTGGTACTGTTACCTTCGTTCATAAAGACTTGAGTTTGTAAAGAACTTAGGCTTTAATAAATTTAAGTTTAAGCAGTCTTGTATGCCTGCATTGGAGAAATTAAGATGGTGTCGGATTAGATGTTTTAGAATATGTGTTAGTGAACAGGTTTGACAGGTTTGATGTGATCTGGTAGGTTAACGACCCAGGAGTTCGGGGGCGGCGGAGCTCCGAATCTTCGGGGGCGTTACAGTTGGTATCAGAGCAGTTCGGTCTTGTGGTATTAGAGGTATAGGCATATGAATCTGTAGGCAGGGAACCACTTGGTGTAGGTAACATGATTCTGTGGAATGGTATTCTGGTTAACGAGAGTGGGGTAGGATGATGGTAATGTTAAGAAGTCTGCCTTTGACTAGTTATTGTTTGTTCTTTATACCCGTGTTGGTATAACACTGATAGCTATAAATTGTATCAGTATGGTCAGCCTCGGAGCACTGGCAATGGATATAGTACGGAGGGCCTAGTGGTCCCCGATAGATGAGATTCCAATAAACTTGCATAAGATGAGCAGGGATTTTCTCGGTATCGAAAAGGCTTGACCAAACAATTCTGAGATTGGGAAATGTACTGTATGGAGGTTTTTATGACTGACTGTAAAGGGACACCTCGACCTAATAGAAAGGAACAGCAGAATCTTAGAACTGATGGTTACGATTCTAAACACTATGAACTTGATTCTGACTTTGATGACATAGAATTCGGTTCAACCACAACCATAATCTCAAATAAGAGTATCTTGATGATCTTAATGAATGAAATGATTAGCTAGAGGGGTTGCTGGACCCTATAAGGACAGTGAACTGAATTACTTTGAGCAACTGTAAGTGATGTGATGAAAGATTGAATTTGTTGTAGATAAACTTAGAGGGGAGACTGATCAATCGTTGAAAATGGTAGCGAAAAGTCTGACTCATCAGCAATTGATTGATGTCACTGGGGACAATTTAGAGAATTATTTCTGACCAGTATTTGTTTGAGATTTTATAAACAGATGTTAAAGGCATTTGTTTAATGTGACGCAAACTAATCATGAGTCGATAGAAGAATTTGAAATGAGGATTTATCGTCTCATTACAATAGCAGTAAGAATGTTATTGACGAAGGCAGGTAGCTGCCAGAAGTCTGAGTAGGGGCTTAGGCCTGGACTGAGAGATGCGGTGATTCCAGCTCGATTGACAGGGGGATAGAAAAGAGATAAATAAGAATTTTTCCCAAACGGATTGTAAGAGCTGACAGTCGTCAGCAAAAGTGTTTATAGCCGGCACAGTATCGTGCCCAAGGTTAAAGGTTAGGGCAGAATCAGGGAATCACACCCACTTCGGTTCGGTGATATTGTGATTTGGACAGAGTTCTGAAATTCGATTGAGGTGTGATACAAAATTTAGGGGAGCACAGGATATAAATACTCGATCAGTTCAGGGTACTAGAATTGAAACATCATAGAGTTCCGAAGTTTGACCTAAATAGAGTACTGGTTATGGTGACGGGTCAATTTTTTGTCCACCCCATGTGGTTGTGCAAATAGAAATCAGATGGGTGAGTTATGCAATAAAGTGATCGGATGATATGTTAGGCATGACTGTACAGAGCAGTAAGTTTGAACTTGTATGTTTGTGAGAAATAATCAGTTGGGTACTTATCGCTAGTGTAATAGCGGGTTGTGTTCCTTGACAGGAAGAAGACAAGGTCAGTAGGGGCTGAGGCCCAGAATATCAGTTAATGTTTATTTAATATCTGCTCAGGATGTAGTGACATCCGGTGACGTGGTGCCAAGTACATCACATGTTAACTTATTAGATGCGTGTCTACGATTTAAGTTTAGAACATCATATTTCCTTACATCTGTCACTTTGGCATAGAGATTGAGGAATGGACCTCACTCCATTTGCTGTTCAGGATTTTGATATCATACTAGGTATGAATTGGTGATTTGCTAATCACGTATCTGTGTATTATCAAGGGAAACCCTAGTAGTTTCTGGGAAGTTTATAAGGTATGAGCAATAGTTAAGCTGATGATTTGATTGATGAGTAAGAGTAGAGCTTTGGAAAGATGACTGGCGTTAAGACTAAAGGTTTGGTTTAGGGGCTCAAGAAGGGATTTGAAATTCTGCTCTGTCATCTGAATCATTCTAATGCATATTGAATTCAAGGACGACTTTATTGAATGTCAGCTTACGCTGAGACGTCAGAAAAGATGTCATTCATGTCAAGTCGTCTTATTCCTTTTCTGAATATTTATATGTTCCTTTTGAATCTATTTGGACTTGATGAGATAGTATCTGACCCACTGGGCATGGGGAAGCTACGAATCTTATTAAGGACCAATAACTCCTTCTGATTCTGATTGCTCTGAGTCGTTGGGTTGACTTTGCTTTCGTCAGACCGATATCATTGTTTCTGTGTCCGTCGTTTCTTCTGGAATGTCATAAAATTTTGTTGTGAACTCCGAGAGCCAATATGCATAATTTCTGTTAAAGATTTTTGTATTTTGATTGCCTGATCGCGATTATATACTATCAATATTTGCATAGTTTCCCTTACCTGGATATGAGGTTAGTTAGATTCCTAAACCTCAGATAATCTGTGAGCGAGAATAGACTCTGGGAATACTGATTAGATTTGGATAAGTTATTCGATGATTTGGTATAAGATGGAAATTTGTATGAACCTGAGATAACAAAGTGCTGGTTATTTGCTTTTGGAACCGGAAGATTTCAATAGTTTAACTGAAACAGATGATTGAAAGATAAGGTTATGAGGTTTTCGTAAATAATATAACTGTGAATCAGAAATGATGTGATAATTTAGAGCTTTAAACTTAGTCGAAGTGCAAGACAAGTGAGTGCAAAATTATGTTTCGCATTGGGTTAAGAGAACACATTTCTCTATAATGACTCCGATAACAGTTTGGACCTATTTGATTTAAGGCACCAGAGTGTGCAACGAACTCATAGTACCTATAGTTTCTGTCATTATGTGACGTGTACGCAGAATCGTAAGTATGTAATACGTAACTATGTTAAGATAACATGTCTCTCGATGATGAACTTGGCAGTAATTTGGACTCATTGTTTTGAGGTATTATAGTGTGCAGTGAAAGCCTAGTGGCTACAGTTTTGCTGTCTGTTGTGAGGGGTAAGTACTTATTTGAATTGATTATCCTACCCAGGTTAGCCTTAGTAAACCGCAGGTCATGTCTGACCATCATTTTGTATTTTAATATTCCCTGATCGTAAAGTTGAGCTTATAATCATAGGTGAATTGTGCAAATGATGGGATCTCTGGTGTAGTAGTAACATAAGAGATAAGAAATCTGTCGTATTAGAGCTTGACTTAATCTGTTTGATATGAGAAAATTTGGAGCGGTGGAGGTTCTACTCAGTGAGTTCTGTATCCGTTAAATCATCGTCCATGAAATTCTGGACTAGTTAGAGTAAAGTGATTATCTGACAGGATTTCAGTTTAAGGTTATGATTTGGATTTAAACAGTTGCATCTGGGTATTCATGGAACAAGAATCTAGGTGCGAAAGTCAAAGGTAGTGTAGCTACCAAGAGATAGTTATCAGAGTGGCACAACGGAGGCATAGTGACTGGACAACATAAGTGATAGAAAAATTTGCGAGGAAATTTCGAGGATGAAATTTTTATAAGGGGGAAGAATGTAATATCCCGAACTTCAGGAGCTGTTTAAATTAGTTATTCGTGACCCGAAAAATAAACGGGCGCTAATTTTGAACAATACTCGGGTATTAGAAGCTTGTGGAAGCTTAGAAGAATTTTGGGGCAAAAATATAATTTTTGAAATTTTGGGGGTATTTTTGTAATTTTGGAAAAATCTCGGGGCATTTGTGTAATTTTATAAAAATAATTTAGAAACCATATTTTTAGAATTTTGACACCTCCTCCTTGGTTAATGACTAAGCTAGAGAAACTATTAAATATTGGATTTGGATAATGATTTCGGGTAAAGAAAGGAAGAAAGAAAAGGGAGAAAAAATAGTGAGAGAAATTTCGGGTAAAGGAAAATAAGAAGCGAAAGAAGAAACATAAACAAAGAAGAACAAGAAAACAGAGCAGAGGAAGAGGGAACAAGAGCTCGGGCATGAATTAACCAGAGAAATCGGAGGAAAGAAGAGAGCTTGGGAAGAATCCCGAGGTTAACTTCCTTATTTTTGTGTAGTGTAAAGTCTTGTTCTAAATTCA
This sequence comes from Escallonia herrerae, assembly GCA_033070095.1. NCBI lineage: Eukaryota > Viridiplantae > Streptophyta > Magnoliopsida > Escalloniales > Escalloniaceae > Escallonia > Escallonia herrerae. The sequence goes on from JAVXUP010000204.1 coordinate 397,344, forward strand.
TTGGGAGTTGCCATGTCGGTGTGAACTCGGCGTCGTTATGCGTGAGTTTGAGCTGCGTAAGAAGGGGTGGGACTTCGGGTATTGATTACAAGGGGAATTGGTGCTTATAGGTGGTTTTGGTGGGTTGTAGGTGATGGAAGTGGGAGGATAACTGTGTGTGGTGAAGGTGAATTAGTAGGTGCTGAATCCAAACAGTGTTTGTTTTTGTCGCTAAAAGGGGGCATTATTCAAGCAATTTTTGATGAATTTTCATAAATAGCTAGAGCCAAAATTAGACAAATTTAAAACAGTAACTCCTGATAATTTTATGAGAACTATACTCTAGAAATGTTTGGGAATTTTCAGGATCTGCGAAGGGCGCTAAATTGGGGTACCGATTAAAGAACTTTATTGAATTATTTAGCATAGCAAACCAAGTTATTTTAATCTGAATATTTTTTTGAAACTCTATTTTTCATATATGATTCAGTATCTAAAATTTTGGGCCATTCTGAGGCCGATAAGTATTTTCGGGAAACTGGCCTTTTAGCGCTCGGTCCGGACACCGGTTCGGGATTTTTGGGCAAAAAATTTCTAAATTACTTTTTAGGCCAGAAATAATATTAGGATGTTTAAAATAGCATTTTAAGATATTTTCGAGATTTTTCCGATGTCGAAAACCCCTAGGGGTGTTTTGGTAATTTACCACCCCGAAGGGGTATTTTGGTAATTTTACCTATAAGAGGTATTTTGAAGTAAATTTATATACAGTAAGATTATGTTAGTGACTTTGCTTATGGAAAAGTCATTTTGAGGATTAAAGTGTAACGGGGGTGTTTTGGTAATTTGTCACTTCGAAGGGGTATTTTGATAATTTGACCTAAGAAATGTATTTTTGCATAAATTTATATATAAAAAGTTTATTTCAGCGATTCTACTTATGGGAAGACCATTTTGGTAATTTAAGTCCGAGAGGGACATTTTGGTAATTTAAGTCCGAGAGGGGTATTTTGGTAATTTTACACCCTAGGGGCGTTTCAGTAATTTTACATACCCGGTGGGGGAGGTTCATTTTGGGAGCATGTGTGAGTTTGTATTAAGTTATAATTCTATTATGTAGGTTGTATTCTAATGGTTTGATTATTCCATTTAGGTTAAAGCTAAAGACTTCCGGTTAGGATAATGTAGCTGCGGATCCAGGTAAGGGATTCTATCTGAACCTTGGATAAGGACTTCCGTCCAAACCGTTATTTTGATAACTCGTACTTGTAAGTACTCTTTTGAATTACTTATGACTAATGTCGAACTCTAAAGTATGCATTAATATCAGCATGTTATTGCCCAGAAAATCCCAATATTGAACTTGAATCGATTGTTTGGAAATCTTATGATGCTCGCATGTATTGCATGCTAAGTAATTTGATAGTTTTCTGTATCCGTTCTTCCGGATTGTTGTGCTTAAAATCGATAATTATTCACAATCGTCTTTGTTGTTTATCTGTGATTTTCTTCTGAAAATTCTGATTTCTTCTGAAAATTCTGAATGCTGACTTATGCCAGTATGATTATTGTTATTGGGATCCGTATTGATTTCAGTGATTGAGCTTATGTTAAAGCTCACTGATATTGTTAATTTTTCTGTGTTGACCTGGGTTATCTGTTCTGTTCTGAGACGGGCGTTATAAGGCTGGTCTGAATCCTGCATGAAATGCAGGCTAGTACCTGAGTGGACTAGTAATTATTCTGGTACATCATGCATGTGTACACTTCTGTGCTTTGCCGGAATGGCATTGCAATCACCCAGGATCAACGTTGATTTTTTATTTTCTCTGCTCTGTATATTTCCGTGACTATTACGGAAATGTTTGAAAAGTATTATCTGAAATGATATGTGCTTCTGTTGAAATTCTTTGGGGAAACCTTCAGTGTATTTTGGAAAGAACTGTCTCAGATGATCTGTGTACGTTTTGAAATCTTTTGAAAAACCATCATTGTATCTTGGAATTGACGACTTTAAAAAGGATCTTTTGTTGATTGTTTTGAAACTCGTTGTGATTGTATTTGGCAATTTTGGTATCTTATTATGATGAATTTTGATATAGTTTGGAAATCATTGAGTTAGGACCGTTTATATTTTCTGGAAATCTCCGTCAGTTGGATTCTTGGAATCGTCTTGTAACTCTTTTGTTGGTCCTTAAGCGACCTTTCTGAGCTCTCAAAAGCTCACCCTCCGTTCGATTCCCTTCTGCAGGTGACGATAAGCGGTAGCAGATTCAGGAATGGGTTAGAGTCTGTGTGAGCTTCCGGTGAGCTGTCACTTCCGTGTAATGAGACCCCTACGTGGGTCGGTACTGTTACCTTCGTTCATAAAGACTTGAGTTTGTAAAGAACTTAGGCTTTAATAATTTAAGTTTAAGCAGTCTTGTGAGCCTGCATTGGAGAAATTAAGATGGTGTCGGATTAAATGTTTTGGAATATGTGTTAGTGAACAGGTTTTACAGGTTTGATGTGATCTGGTAAGTTAACGACCCGGGAGTTCGGGGCGGCGGAGCTCCGAATCTTCGGGGGCGTTACAACAATGGATGCTAGCTCGCGGGTTGTCCAAAAGATGAAGGAAGTAGTTTGTGAATGCGCTTCAGGCAGAGCCTTGTCTGGTAACAAGCGGAAGATATTACTAGATGAAGATTACTGGAGTGCGCAGCTATTTAAAGAACGATATGGGTTTGCTTGAGTCAAATGTTGTATGTCTAGGCGTATAATCTATCGTTGTATGATAATCGTAGCATGAGACTTATGTTGTACTAATGTCGTTATTTTATGAAGTTGCGTTTGTTGTATGTGAATGTAAGACTTGTTATACCATTTTCAGCATGACACATAATTTACAAAATCGAGAGATTCCAATACCAAGTGAACAAGAGAGAGATCCTTCGCAAGAGGCACCCCAAACTGAAGCATCTTTAGCTCACACCGAAGGCGCCAGCGTGGGAAACAACAATGATAATATGGCAGCAATTAGTATAGAAGACTTAGGAAGAGAACTGGTGGGACTTATGCGGGAAGTTGTGGCAACACCTACAGCACAACCAGTTGTTGTTAATGCGACAAATCCAGTAACGGGAAGGCGGGAATGTAAGTTTCGAGATTTTCAGGATGCTTGACCCAGCGAATTCCCCGGAGGAAGCGATCCAATAAAGGCGGTTACTTGGTTAAAGGAAATGGAGAATAATTTGAAATAACGAGTTGCGGAAAACACCAAAAGGTCGCATTTGCTACGCATATGTTACGAGGGGCGGCGATTTATTGGTGGGAGTGCAAAAGCAAGTAGAAGAAAGGAGGAAAGCAAATCAGGCTTATATCAAGTGGAACCGATTTAAGCGGATGTACAAGGAAAAGTATTTTCCTTTGACTGTACAAAATAGGTTGGAAACAGATTTCTTTGGATTTAAAACAAAAGGACAAGACTATGGAGGAGTACATCCAGGAATTTGACGAACTAGCATGTTTCGCTCCTTACCAGGTAAATACGGAGGATCGTAAGGCTAGACGCTTTGAAGAGGGTTTGAGACAACCCTTGAGGAGAATAGTGAAAAGCTTTCAACTTCGAATGTTTGCTGAGTTCGTAGAGAAGGATTGTTGCTAGAGGCAGAAAGTCGGGAGGCATGGGAAGAAAGAAGAGAACAAGGTAGGAAGCGGAATAGAGGACAAGACAAAGGTAGAGATAGCTTAAGAAAATTTAGAAAAAAACATAGAAGAAGGAAAATCTGGACAAGGTCCAAGACAAATGAGTGGGACTCGAGAATGTCGCTGGTGTGGGACGAGGCATTAGGGCACCAACTACGTAAAAGCAACATAAGCTTGTTTTAAGTATGGCAAGCAGGGCCACAGGGCGAATGACTGTAGTTTGAATCAACGGGTTTGTTACGAGTGCCAACAACTAGGATAGAATGCTAAGGGGTGCCCTCAGCGGAAGACACTAACCATAAAAGGAAGGCCGAGAGCGGTAGGTCATGCAAATGCGATAGAATTAAAGGAGGCTATGAAGTCCGAAGATGTGGTGACAAATACTTTCCCTGTCTGCTCTCGTAAAGCCCTTATATTGTTTGATTCCGGTGCTACTCATTCCTCTGTTTCATTAGTATTTGCGAAAAAGTTAACGATGCCCTGTCAATCACTTGAGGCCATACTTGCAGTGAACATACCTAGTGGCAACTCCTTTCTAGCCACTAAAATATATAAGGAATGCCCAATTCAAATAGTTGATCAGATCTTTCATGCTAACCTTTTACCCTTAGATTTGGGAGACTTCGACGTAATCCTCGGAATGGACTGGTTAGCTGCTCATCATGCTAACATAGATTGTCGTCGTAAGTTGATTAAGCTATCGATGCTAACAGACCTGAAGTTGTCATACAAGGGGATAGGGTGGTAAAGCCCTCTTACCTAATATCAGCTCTACGAGCTCGTCGTTGTCTTCGTAGCGGGTGCCGAGGTTATCTGGCACATGTATACAATATTCGTGTTAGTGAACTACAATTGGAGTAGATACCTGTAGTCAACGAATTTTTAGATGTTTTTCCCAAAGATCTTCAAGGGCTACCACCGGACCGAGAAGTGGAGTTCAGTATTGATTTAGTTCCCGGAACTGGCCCCATATCCAAGGCACCTTATAGACTGGCACCTTCCGAGATGAGTGAGTTGAAGGTACAACTGGAAGAACTATTGAAGTTAGGATTTATTCATCCCAGTGTTTCACCATGGGGGCCCCAATATTATTCGTAAGGAAGAAGGATGGATCTATGAGGCTATGTATTGATTACAGAGAACTGAATAATGTGACGATCAGGAATAAGTTTCCCTTGCCACGAATAGATGACCTTTTTGATCAGTTGCAAGGCGCGAAATATTTCTCTAAGATTGACTTTCGATCAGGATATCATCAATTGAAGGTGAAGGAAAGCGACATTGCTAAGATAGCCTTTAGGACCAGATATGTGCACTATGAATTTTGGTGATGCCTTTTGGGTTGACTAATGCCCCGGCAGCCTTTATGAATTTGATGAATCGGGTATTTTGAGGATATCTCGATCATTGTGTTATCATTTTCATCGATGACATTCTGATACATTCGAAGAGTAAAGAAGAACACGTTCAACACATGAGACAAGTTTTACAAATATTAAGAGACCACATGTTATATGCCAAATTCAAGAAGTGTGAGTTTTGGCTTGAAAAGGTACAGTTCTTGGGCCACATCGTGACAGGGGAAAGGATATCGGAAGATCCCGCGAAAGTCGAAGCGGTGTCAAACTGGGAGCGCCCAACATCTGTTTATGATGTTCGTAGTTTTCTAGGACTAGCGGGGTATTATCAAAGGTTTATTAAAGACTTTTCTAAGATTGCCTACCCGCTGACCAACCTGACCCGAAAGAATGTGAAGTTTAACTGGATAGAGAAGTGCGAGCGTAGTTTCCAAGAACTGAAGGAAAAGTTAGTGACTGCCCCAGTACTCACCTTACCATCTGGGTCTGATGGGTTTGTGATATATAGTGATGCGTCCCGAGAGGGATTAGGGTGTGTTCTTATGCAAAAGGGGAAAGTGATCGCTTATGCGTCACGGCAGCTGGAAACCCATGAGAGGAATTATCCAACGCATGATCTAGAGCTAGCAGCAGTGGTATTTGCCTTGAAATTTTGGAGACATTACTTATATGGTGCAACTTGTGAGATTTATACGGATCACAAAAGTTTAAAATATATTTTCACGCAGAAGGAACTTAACATGCGGCAGAGAAGGTGGTTAGAGCTTCTTAAAGATTATGATTGCTCTATACTGTACCACCCCGGGAAGGCGAATGTGGTAGTTGATGCCTTGAGTAGAAAGAAAGCCGAGAATTTAGCTTCCATGATTACCCAACAGAAGGCGATTGTAAACGACCTAACAAACTTGAAATTGATGTGCAAGTGAGAGGAGAAGGGAGCAGTAGCCTATTCTAGATGGAAATTAGACCTACACTACTGGATTGAATTAAAGAAGCCCAAAGTCAAGAAAAGAAGTTACTCAAGATTCAAAAGGGGTTCGAAAAGAACGACAAGGAGGATTTTAGTTGTGATTGGGAAGGAATTTATAGATATGAAGATCGGGTGTATGTTCCACCTAAGGATGAATTAAGAAGGGAAATTTTGACAGACGCACATAATTCTAAGTACTCAATCCATCCAGGAGAAACGAAGATGTAAAGTTTCTGGTGGCCGAACATGAAAAAGGAAATATCAAAGTTCGTATCAAAATGCATGACCTGTCAGCAGGTAAAAATTAATCATAGAAAGATGGCTGGACAACTGCAGCCATCACCTATTCCGAAATGGAAGTGGGACCATATTACCATGGACTTCGTAACTGGATTACCCCAGACATCTAGTAGAAATACATCTATTTGGGTGATAGTAGATCGATTAACCAAGACGGCTCGATTTATTCCTGTAAAAGAAGGGGATACGGCGGAACGACTAGCCCGAATCTATATCAAAGAGATAGTTAGTCGATACGGTGTGCCCGTTACCATCATATCTGATTGGGATACAAAATTTACCTCTAGATTTTGGAAAAGTTTTCAGGAGGAGTTGGGGACCAGACTGAGCATGAGTACGGCGTTTCATCCACAAACGGATGGCCAATCTGAACGAACGATCCAGATTTTGGAAGATATGTTATGGGCTTGTGCCGTAGACTTTGGAGGAAATTGGGATGAACAATTACCGTTAATTGAGTTTTCGTATAACAACAGTTATCAGACAAGTATTAGTATGGCCATGTACGAAGCATTGTATGGTCGAAGGTGTCGTACACCGATTTGCTAGGATGTGGTCGGAGAGAGGCGGTTATCTCGTACTGAGTTAGTTAAAGAAACGGAGGATAAAGTTAAAATTATACAAGATAGGCTTCGTACTGTGCAACATAGGCAGAAAAGCTACGCTGATAAAAATGGAGAACGCTGGAATTCGAGGTAGGTGACGTCGTATTTCTGAAGGTGTCGCCGTGGAAAGGAATTATGCGGTTTGGAAGAAAATGAAAATTAAGCCCTAGATTTTTTGGACCATTTAGGATCTTGTCAAGGATTGAAGCGGTAGCATATAAACTCGAACTACCCCCGGAATTAGGACACATACACAATGTGTTCCATGTATCTATACTGAGGAAGAATGTTCTAGATCCGGCACACGTGATAATGCTAGAATCAATAGAGATTCGTGACAACCTATCCTACCAAGAAATACCTGTAGAAGTGGTTGATAGAAAAGAGCAAGTGCTCCGCTCTAAAGTAGTACTACTGGTCAAGGTGATCTAGAAGAACCATGCAGTAAAAGAGGCCACTTGGGAGCCTGAAGCTCTGATGGGCAAAACTATCCTCACTTATTTGCAGATTGAGATGCGTTAATTTCAATTTCGTGGGCGAAACTTTTTTTAGGGGGGAAGGATGTAATAACCCTGTTGTTAAAAAAATAATAATAAATAAATAAAATTAAAAATATAAATATAAAAAAGAAGAGAAAATAAAAAAAGGTGGTCTGATTTCGTGGCTGCCCAAGACAGTCACAAACAAAAGGGGAATGATACTTCTCATTTCCAAGAGGTGGAGTGTATGCATGGAGAGATAAGTGGAGTGTGAGGTGGCATGGGGAAATACTTACCCTGGACAGCAGTTGGAGGGAGAATAACGGAAATTGAAGAAGGGATCACGGGATGACTTCAACTGAGAAGTCATAGAGAAAATAGGGAGGAAGAAGACCCAAGAAACAAAAATTGATTTGGAGATAAATTGAGGAAGATAGGGATTGCCAAAGTTAGGAAAAAACCAACCTGTAGTGTGCGAAGATGTGCGACATGGCTGATTGAGAGGAAATTTGAGGAAACTCCAGCAATAATATCATGAAAGTCCATGCAGAGAAGTTGTAGAACGCAAAACAAGGAAGAGATTCCAACAAAAATAAGGTTATTACGCCAAGAAACGAAGAAGTTACAGGTCTCCAAAGTTAGGTAAAAATTAGCTATACTTGTGTGTGTTCTTGGTGTTTTGGTATGTGTTCTTGAAGAAAATTAGGGCTGAATTGATTATGTTATGTTATGATTTCCTGTTAAATTAAATTATGGAGTTAGATAGGAGGAAATGAAGTGAGATCAAATTGATTTAAATGGAATTTGAAGTGGAATTAAATAGGTAATGAGATGAGTAAGCATAAAATGCATGTATAAGTGAAGAAGGGAAATTATTTCTAGGTATGCGAGTCTAAAGAATATGACTTGAAGTGTGGAAAGTAATGAAAAAGTGTAAATTTGATCCAAAAGTGATGAGTAGTGACTGTAAATGTCGTTAAAAGTCTTAGCTTCTAATTGATTTCAAACTTTATTTTTAAAACATGGTTTTTAGATATAATTTGGCCGAACACAAAAGAGAAACTCATATTCTTTTCAAAAGATCTGCATACTGTTAAACATAATTATATTTAAAATAAGATTTTTTTGGATATTTCTGAGTTTTCGAACAATGTTAAATATATTTATATTTAAAATAAGATTTTGATTTTTTAAAAATATCAAATAAATGTATTTTAATCTAAAAATTTTACAAAAACTTTATGCAGCTGAGGAACTTTAGTGTCTAAAATTTCATGATATTTGAAGGTTGATTCGTATTTTGAAAAAAATTAGTTCCCTAACGCTTGGTTTGGTTACCCGGTGGGGTTTCGGAACAAAAATTTCACCCAATGACTTTTTAGTACAAAACTCAGTTTACATTATTTTAAAAGGGTATTTTGAGCCAATTGGGAGTATTTATTGGTGTAGAAATTGTCAGGGGGTGTTTCGGTAATTTTTCACACCCGGTGACGAATCTTGTAGAAACTCATGGTTAAGCAGTAAGGATTATAAAGAGAGGGAAAATTCAGTTTAAATGCGCACAAGATGGTCGGTAGTGCGGGTAATGCACCTTATGAGTTATGGCGAATCCGGTTAATGGATTAGCCATAATAAGTGGGAGACAGATGAGCAGTAAGGGAAGGGGGAGGTAAGGTAAGCATGTTTTTGTATTTTAGGGCGGTCTAACGAGAAGAATTTTATTTGATAGGTGATTCCATCGCTGAGAAAATTAGGAAGCGAGGAGTTCATCGGCTATAAAGCCAAGAGGTAAGGATGGTGCGGTTCCGATATGATATCTGTTGTTTTGCTTGGCATACCATGTTGATCATGCTCATGTTGGACTCCTATATTTTTGTTGAAATGTCGGTTGAGTTTATGAACCGGTACTTCTTGATGACTTGTGCTGTTGAGGACTTAAGGTAAAATTGAATTCCCTTAGTCCGCCCGACAATGAGCCTGAAAGCGTTGTTGAGGACTTACGATCGAAGATACTCTCTAAGTCCGCTTCTTGATGAAAACCGTTCCCTAATCTAGACAAGACTGAGATGAACACCTCGTATGAAGGGGCATCATTAACTGGAGGGCCAGTGAAGGGAAGTAACTGGCGGTCAGTGAAAAAGTGAGTAAGTGACAAAAAGAGGATGAAGCGCGCTAGAGTCTGTCGTGTCGAGTCAAGTCAAGTATGCATCTCAATTGATTTTATTTGATGTTGCTGAATTTATTATCTCGTTATTCTCATGATGTTTATCCTTTAGTGTCTCTTTTGCATTGCACTTGCATAGTCCATGAGTCTGTCCAAGTGGAAATGATGATGTTCTGTTGAGCTTGAGCCACTCAGTCTGAACAAAGGTGATGCAGCAAGAGGATTGTAAACGTTTGTTTTTGGCATTCTTAAATCCTTTGCCTTCGTTAAAAATTCATGATCGATTCTCCCTTAAATTCGAAAGGATTGTACGTTATACTCCTCGTACTATCCTTACTGGGCGATTTGCACTCATTCCTTATCTGATGTGTTTTTCAGGTACTAGGTTTGAACAAGGTGAGACCTCGGGAAAAATTATGCTGAGGTCCTGTGAGGAAATATGTACATCACCACGCAGATGTAAATTTGGGTGTACATATTAAGTTGTGTTATATTATGCGGTTTCCACTGCGACACAATGTGTACTATTAAGAAAAAATTTTGTAAGGACGTGTTGTAATGTTTTCTTCATGATCTTAAAGTTGTAACTGCTCTGTGTTATGTTTAAAGTTGTAAAGTTGACAGGATTGACATCTCAGCTCCGGTGACGTCACTTGGGCTGAGGGTGTCACACTACTGAAAGCTCCTTTAGTCAAGAGAGCTCCATCTTATCCTTTGTAAGAATGCGCTTGAAAATGAAAACGAAGCAACTCATAGACCAAAGACTACTGAGGTGAAGGATGGCACAAGAGTATAATCTAGGCATGTCCTCTATATATATATATATATACACTAGTAAGGACCACGTGCTTTGCACGTTATATAATAATTTAAAATTAAAACATTATTAATCTTAATGAAAAACACAATTGAAATTAATTATTATGACTATTATAATTAAATTATAACAATAAATCATTTGTTAAGTATTAATCAAAGACTCAAAATATGAAAAGTTAATTGTACAAAGGATGGTCTTACTTTCAAACCCAAATTTAGTCTATTACTCTCTCTGTCCCAAAAAATCTTATATATTTCTTTTTTGAGTTGTTCAAAAAAATTAATCAGTTTCCAAGTTAAGAAAAATTCCTTAAGTGTTTTAACATGTTTACCTTTTGTACATTTTTTGTTATTCTACTTCTTTCTTCACATTTGATCCTCGACCAATTCACTTCTCTACTCAACCACTCTCTTCCCCGTACCCCCACCTCTCTCTCTCTCTCTCTCTCTCTCTCTCTCTCTCTCTCGGAATAGAATGAAAAACTCATATAATAAGACTTATATCCTAAATAAGCATGTATTCAAATATGATCAATTAATTTGGGATGAAGGGAGTACAATTTTCATATATCTATTATTTTAGGATTAAAATACATAGCAAGTCTTTTTTAAAAATTTTCTATCTTAAGTTCCAACGTTTGAGTACAATTTATCTAAAACTACACTTAATCTTAATTACTTTCTTTTTTCTAGTTTTCAATTAAAAAATTTATAGTGTACTCTAAATTTCTCTTGATAGTATACTATAGAGCTCCCTTTTATTTTTATTTAGCATGACCTTGTTCAATTTAGTAGTAAATAAGGACTTCTATTTTTAACATATACTTATATGATAATATCAAACCTACTCATCTAAAAAGTCTATATACAAGTGTGTATGTGTCTATCTTTTTTAAATTTGTAATGCGAAATAAACAGGTGAAGTAGATATCAGAAAATGGTAATGAACTACGTACTTTCAATAATGTTTACAAACTTACGTCTTTCATTCTTATTTATATATACGCATTACAGGTTTAATATAAATACAAATTCAACAAAAGTTCATCAAGAATAATTTCAAATCATTCATCAAATAAAGACATGTATCATCAACATTAGAAGGCAAAAAAATATTACCTATGCCTTAAGGTTTTGAGAGTTAAGAAAATTATAGGCTTAATAGCAACCATGACCTTGAGGTTATGGTGAAATTACATGTGTGCCCATTAGCTGAAACAATAACACTTATGCTCCTCGACCGAATGAAAATACTGAAAGATAAAAAGACCAGAATGCCCATCACCTAAGACTGTAATTCTTCAAATGTCATTCCTCGTCCCTTCATCTCACCATACAGCCCTACCATCATCACCCATTTACACTTCTTCAACTTCAACACACATAAACACACACACACACGCTCCCACATACCCCCTCCCCCCAACCGGCCACAATCACTTCTCACCACAGTCGCATCCCACCATCATTGTGTCTTCAGCTTTCTTACCTTTCTTCAGCCTTTTTATTCCAATAAATTATCACAACTTTCTTACTCTATTCATTTGTAGCAAATCATCATGACTTAGCAAACCAAATGAACAAAAATGAAAATTTGAATTTGGGGTTCAAAATCTACAAGAAGATGGATAAGATTCTTGTTTGCGTCAAAATACTAACCAACACCGCGGCAGCTGCCGCTATTAACCACCACCAGAGCAGCCTTTCACCACCACTAATAAGCCTACCACTACATCCAATCAGCCCATCACCTGTCCAATTCACCCATAGCCATCAGATGATCCACCACCGCTTCAAATCGACCCTCTACAAACCACAACCACAATCACCATCAATCAGCCATCCACTACCCACCACACCTCTAGTTAACACGCCTACAAACACACACACTCAACTAATGTTATAGACATGAATGATTGGCAGCTTTGAGATTTTCATATTTGTGCTACTGCCGAGGACGTTTAGGGTGGTGGAGCCAGCTGGATTGGGGGTGGGGAGGGGGATAACGTGGAGACTGACATTCGTCGTACCGGGATGAAGTGGGAGGGGCTGAGCTAGTTTGTCAACTTTTAGGCTGAGTGGTTGCTGAGGAAAGTGCGGCGGTGAGGTGGGGGAGAATTTGGGTTGAAGCTCTGATTTGTAAAAATTAGGATTTTGTAAATTTTTATATTGTATATACCTTGTAGATTAAAATGAGGCAGTTTTGACATTTAAAAAATACATATTGATGACATAATTAAAAAATGATTTTTTTAACGGATCAATATGGATTTATCTTTTAAAACATAGTGTAATTGATTGTAATTTCACCCAAATCGATCTTAAATACATGAGTTCTTTTGATGTTGAAAATTTTTAAGGTTATGTTATAATAGGGTTTTCTTTAAAGGTGAACATAATCATAGCATCATATTTATAAGAATGGGCTAGGTCCACTCTCACATTTTTGTCACTTAAAAATGCATTAGTAAACTTTTAACCTCTTTAACAGCAAATTGTTTATATTTAACCCAAAAAAAATTGTAGTTTAGTCTCACATTCTTAAAAGTGAAAAATACACTTATGTTTTGCAAACCTTTTATTTCTAAAAAGGGTATTTTTAATGAAAAATATTTAACCATTTTAATCCCTTGAGATTATTTTATACGCTAGGGCTAGATCCTTACCCGTTTTGGTTATATTCATAATCTTTTTAGTGTCAAAATGTTTAAAGTTAACCAAAACAGTAGAATTAGCCTCACCTTTTTAAAAAGTCAAAATATCTAGAAAACTTTTAAACTTGAAAAACATAGTTCAAGATTTTTTTTTAATTATTTAACCCCTTGCGTATCAAAACTTGAGAGTTTTCAAGCTCAAAAAAAATTATTAATCAATTGAGCCGAAATAAATTAGAATATTTATCAATTGGATTTCATCTAATCATATCACTTATAAGAGTGAAATCTACGAAGACATCAACTCTATGAATAATATATAATATATAAAATATATGATATCTCGAGATACAGTAGATCATAGAAAGATAATAACCATATGAAGGGTATGTTGTCATGAACACAAGGGTATTCCAATAACTTTAATACGAATATAAGATTATGTAATTGCCAAGAACTCAAGCTATAATTAGAAGCAAAGTTCTATGATCTAGCAATTCGTATGCATTTAAAATTTCTAAAATTTCAGTTTACGATAGCTTTCTTACACTAATATGTGTCCTCAATTGAAATCTAAAATTAAACTGCAGTTATATGATAGTTTCAAAGTACGAATATGTGTGTATTGAAATATATATACATGCTAAATTATTGAAATTTTTGTAGCATACATATCAATACACAATTGTGTTTTACAAAATCAAAAAGGAATAGGTTTCTAACAAAATATTCAACTTAGTGTAGGTATATTATGTTTATTATTAAAGGCTATAAAAAATTATTCCTTACAAGTTGTTTTCATTAATCGAAATTGATGGAGAAGATGCGGTAACTCTAAGGTATTTAGCTTTAATGTGAATGTAGGTGGTAGATTTTGATAGAAATTTTTTGGTAGTCAAAGAACATGCATGAGGTTTAGGGTGATTTAATATGTTTTCATATATTTTTTTTACTAAAAGATAAAATAGCATTAACTCTAACTAAAGCATAGGTTTCTATAAAGGTATTCTAAGTAAAGATACTTGATATCCTAAGAGAATGAAAATAGACCCTTATTTTTTTTAACAACACTTTAATTCAAAATGAGTATTTGATAGGAAAAAAAAGATTTCAATTAAAAAATACCCTTAATCAACACAAATTTTGTATGAAAACTTCAGTTTAAAAAAGGCATATTAAGGAGGAAAAAAAAAGGATTGGCTATTTAACTCCAATCAGGATTGCGTATGTATTTAGAAAATCGTAAAAAATTTCAATTTTACGACAACTTCCGTATATCAATATCTTTATATTCAAAATCTAGAATTAAACTTCAAGTTTACGATAGTTTCAAAGTACAAATATGTTTGTATTAAAATTTATGTAGCATACGCATCAACACACAAATATGAAATAAAAAATTAAAAAGGATTGAGTTTCTGAAATAATATTTAATTTAATTTAGGTATATTATATTTCTTGAAGAAATTTATAGAATACTTTGTTCTCTGTAAGTTATTTTCTTTAATCAAATATGATGGAGAACATGTAATAACTGTAATATAATTTAGTTTTAATGTAAATGAAGCAGTTATGGTTTGACAGGAATTTTTTCAATAATTAGAGAGCATGCAAGATTTCAAGGGTGATTTTTATAAAATTTTCATAAGGTATCAATAAAGGTATTTTCGCGAAAGAGGCTTGTTACCATACGAGAAGTTAAAAACAATCTTATTTTTTAGTCATACTCTAATTAAAATTAGATATTTAATGAAAATAAGTCTAATTAAAAGTCAAAACAATCCTTAACTCTAATCAAAACATATATCCTAATAAGAGTATTTTAAGGAAAGAGATTTTATATCCTATGAGAAGTCAATAATACCCTCATTTTTAAATAACAGTCTAACTTAAAAAAGGTATATAATAAAAAAATGTTATAGGTCAAAAACACCTTACTCACCCTTAACCTTTTTTTGAAAATATTAATTAGAAAAAGGTATTTTAAGAAAAGAAAATATTAGACATTTAAGCCCATACGTGCTTTTATATATGTATATATATATATATATATATATATATATATACATATACAAAAGCATATATGGACTTAAATGGCTAATATTTTCTTTCATTAAATTACCCTTTTCTAATTCATATTTACATAAAAGATTAAGGGTGAGTAAGGGTGTTTTTGACTTATAACATTTCTTTCCCATTAAATACCCTTTCTAAATTAGAGTTTTATTTAAAGATGAGGGTGTTTTGGACTTCTCATAAGATATCAAACATCTTTCCTTAAAATACCATTATTAGAATATATGTTTTTGTTAGAGTTAATGATTGTTTTGACTTTTGATTAAAAGCTTTTATTTGCATTAAATAATTATTTTTAATAAGTGTTTTAAAAAATAAGGGTGTTTTTTTTACTTTTCATATAATACCATGTCTCTTTCGTTAAATTATCTTTATTGGAATATATCCTTTTATCATAGTAAAGAGATGTTTTGACTTAAACTACAATAGAGTTATTACATCTTATCTGTCATATTCGATTAAAGAAAACAACTTGTAGAGAACATACTACCTAAACCTACTACATCTTCTCCAGCAATTTCGATTAATGAAAACAACTTGTATAGAACAATGTTTTCTATAGCCTTCAAAATATAAACAATAATCTACTTAAACTAGATTGAATATTTTATCAAAAACCTAATCCCTTGTATTTGTAATTAAAATTTGTATGTTGATATGTATGCCATAAATTTTAATTATTGTGCATGTACATATATTTCAATGCAAAAAATTTTGTATATTGAAACTATCATAAAACTGAAGTTTGATTCTAAATTTCAATTACAGACATATTGGTGTAAGAAAACTATAGTAAATTGGAGTTTCTTTAGAAAATTTTAAATGCATAAGAATTGATTTTATCTTACAATTTTGTTCCTAATTATAATCTGAGTTCGTGGCAAGTACATAATCCTATATTTGGATTAGAGTTATTGAAGTACCCTTATTTCATGACAACATATTCTTCTTATGGTTATTATCTTTCTATGATGCATTGTATCCTGAGGTATCATATATTTACATGATAACATGTTCCATATGGCTATTGTCTTCATATATTTCACTCTTATAAAGTGATTGGATTAGATGAACCCCAATTAATGAAGACTTCAAAATTTTTTTCTGCTCAAATGATTAATAACTTTTTTTTAACTTGAAAACTCTCAAGTTTTATATGCAAGGGGTTAAATAACTAAATATTTTTTAAAAAATATTCTTTTTTAAGTTAAAAAGTTCTCTAAATGTTTTGAATTTTTAAAAGGTGAGACTAGATTACTACTATTTTGGCTAACTTTAAATATTTTGATGCTAAAGAGGTCCATTAATGCATCTTTTAGTGATAAAAGACTATTAATATAACCAAAACGGGTAACAATCTCGTCCCAGCGTACAAAATAATCTCAAGCGGTTACAATGGCTACAGATTTTTTTAATTAAAAATACCTTTTTAGATATAAAAGGTTTACTAAACTTAATTGTACTTTTACTTTTAAGAAGGAAGCCTAAACTACAATATTTTTTATTAATCATAAACAATTTGCTACTAAAGAGGTTAAAAGTTCACTAAGACATCTTTAAGTGACAAAAATGTGGGAGTGAATCTAACCCAATCGTATAAATATGATAGTAAGTCTCTGTTCACTTTAAAGAAAATCTTATCAAAACATAACGTTAAAACTTATCAACATCAAAATCGATAAAATAAGCTCCTTAATTGTCGCTGCTTCTTAGATAACCGTTCCTAAGTCCAGGTATTATCATATTTTTTTTTATAAATTAAGGTGTACAAGTTATTGCCTCTATTAACTTTGGCATATAACTACAAATTGAAATTTATTGACAAATGATAAAGTCAGAATATCTATAAGTTTGACTATATGGATTCTTATAATTTTGGGACTCATGTCCTCGAGGTTAGGGTAAATTACAGTCAATGATATTAAATTTTAAAAGGTAAAGCCATATTAATCCTTTAAAAAATATTTTTTTTTCTTATGTCGATACTACTTTTTAAATGTTGATACTCCCTTCATTTTGTATCTACTAGGCATATGCAATATAAAATTTTAGAAATCCTAAATTTTAAGATTAGGGTTTTAACCCAAATTCTCAGCCCATCCCATCACTGCACCTTCCTAGGCAAGCACTCGGCGTGAAAGTTGGCAAACTGGCTCAGCCTCACTAACCACATCATCCCAGCACCGGCGAACCTCAATGGTGGAAGGTTGCTCTGGTGGTAGTTAATGGTGCAGCTGCCAAGGTGTTACGTAATAGTTTGATGCAAAAAAGAAATTTTATACATCTTCTTTTGAATTTTAAACCCCAAATTCAATTTTTCATTTCTGTTCATTTGGTTTGTTGAATTGTGATGATTTGTTGCAAGTTAGTAGGATGAGAAAGTCCTAACGGTTGATAGGGGTGAGAAGGCTGAAGAAAAGTAAAAAAGTTAAATAACATAATGATGGTGGGATGTAATTATGGCTGTGGTTGTGGCTGGTTAGGGGGGGAGGAGGGGGAAGGGGCGTGTGTGTGTGGGTATGTATGCATATCGTCTATGTGTGTGAATGGGTGCACGCGTGTGTGGGATGCATGTATATGTTGTCTTTGTGTGAGTTGGAGCTCAAAAATCTAAATGGATAAGGTGGTGGTAGTGGTGGTGGGGCTATATGGGTGAGATGAAAGGATGAGGAATGACATTTGAAGAATTAGATTCCTAAGTGAGGGATATTTTGATCTTTACATCCTTTCAGTATTTTTATTCGGTCAAAGAACATAAGTGTTACTTGTTCTAACTAATGGGCATACTTGTAATTTTACATTAACCTTAAGGTCATGGATGTAATTAACCCAATAATTTTCTTAACTCTCAAAACCTTATGCCATAGGTAATATTTTTTTATTTTATTTTGATGATACAAATCTCTATTTAATGAATGATCTGGGTTATAAATTATTCTTGATGAACTTTTATTCAATTCATATCTATATTAAAACTGTAATGCGTATATATAAATATAGGGTGAAAAACATAGGTTTGTAAATATTATTGAAGTTACTTAATTCCTTACCACTATCTGATATCAACTTCGCACATACATTTTGTAGTATGAATTTCAAAAGGACACACAGACACATGTGTATATATACTTTTTAGATGAATAAGTAAAGTCTGTATTAAAAATAAAAATCTTAAGGCAAATATATGCTAAATTACATTTACAACTAAATTAATAGTCTTTTTTTTTTACTACTACGATGAACAAGGTCAAGAGAAACTTAGTCTAATTTATAGATTTTTTAATTGAAAAGTAGAAAAAAGAAAGTATAATTAAAATTAAGCATCGTTTTAGACAAATTGTACAACGTTGGAACTTAAAGATAGAAAAAGTTGAAAAGACTTGCTTTGTACTTTAATCCTAAAATAAGAGATACGTGAAACTTATACTCTCTTCGTCCCAAATTATTTGATCATATTTGACACACGTTTGTTTAAGATATAAGTCTTATTTTATGAATTTCTCATTCTATTCCAAGAGAGAGAGAGACAGGACGAAATCGATTCAGTAGAGAAAAATGGGTTGATGAATGACTAAATGTCGAGAGAGAAGTAGAATAAAAAAATGTCTACAATGGGTAAACATGTAAAAACAGTTACAAAATCTTTTTTAATTTGAAAAAATGATCAATTTTTTTAGGACGGTCAAAAAACAATTGGACTGAGGGAGTTATAGAATAGATCATTATTGAAAGAAAATAAACTGCAGGGGATTTTTGACCCCCAATAATCATCGCTACAAGAAATGGTCATAACTGTGTAGAAAGAAACATAATAGGTAATGAATGATACTGAAAATCATAAGTGATGATATTTTGAACTTTAGTAGTGATGCTTGTAAGAAAAAGTGTCAATACTCTAATATAAACAATTGATATTAATTAACTATCTCTAAAAATTTTATTCACTTTTATCGTTGTACAATCAAACTTGTAGTGTTTCGTGAGAATTAGATATTTGTGAGAGATGTTTGAGACTAATTGCAATGCCAGTGTACCTTAGATAACATGATATAATATGGAACAGTCAGAATTCTGTTTAGCGGCAACTTGATGTGATAAAAAAATAAGTGTAATAAATAGTAAAAAATATTGGAGATAATTGACATGAAAAATTCGAGTTTGAAAGTAAGATCATGTTTTGGGTACGTAATGAATTTTCATATTTTGAGTATTTGATTGATAGTTAACAACTGATCTGTTATTATCGTTTAATTATAGTAGTCGTATTGATTAATTTTAATTATTTTTTAACCAAGATTTAGAATATTCTTATTTCAAATCACTATATATCGTGCAAAGCACGTGGTCCTTACTAGTATGTATGTATATATATATATATATATATACCACACATTTTATTTCTCGATGTGTAAATGTAGGTTTAGACTAAATTTATGACCTAATGTTCATTAAACGCATTACAAAAGAAATAATTAGAGAAGGGTAACGTTGTCATTGGAATTACTGACGGAATGTAAAATAAAAAATGATTACAAAATTAGTAATTAATAAAGGTATTTATAAAATGGTGGGATTGTTATTAGAGTGATCAACGAATAGCAAAAACGAAATAAAATAATTTACAAGATTCATACTTTTATGGGTAGTATAGATTTAAGTTGAAACAGTTGATGTTGTACTGATTGAATCATGTGTATTCTCAATCTCAAAACAGATGCTTGCATATAAAAGCTCTAGTAAAAAGACATCCATGCAAACATCTTTGGAAGTTTGAATTCCTTTTCAACATGTTGAATGATCCCAAATCTGCTATGTTTTCTTGGTAGGCGTAGGAAGCCTTTGGAGAGGTTGAGGCCACCTTTGGCTACTGAGCTCTTGTTGTCGAGTGACAGAGATCGAATCCTTGAAGGTTGTTTGACAAGTTTTTTTTGTCGTTTGTCGCGAGGTGAGATGTCAACAATGACAATGTGTTGGTGAGATGTCAACCATGACAATGTGTTTATGCCTGATGTTATTTCCAGAAATCAACAACACTTATCAGGGTAGTACAATTCTTCTCAAGTACACCATCTGGTTTGCATAATTTCTTACAGTTCGTGACCGGATATTTGGTTGAAATTTAACAAGTAGTCTTCTTCTATTCATTTTGTTCACTATAAATGAATTTGTAAAGCTGATGCTCCTTTTCAGGTTACGATCTATATAGGGAAACAAATAACAACTGTGAATAGAGAGATATTGTGCAGGCTTCAAAGCAGGCTTTTTAATTTATATTTTTTAGCCATAGAAACATATTACAAAAAATTGGACAACTCTAATATATACACTCGAATTAAATGCAATGTTAAACTTGTTTCGTGAGAATTATATATTTGTGTAAGATGTTTGAATAACAAGAGATAATATGAAATAGTCAATATTCTCTTTAGCAGTGACTTAATGTGAGAAAAGAAATAAGTATGATAAATAGTGACAAATATTTGTGATAACTGACATTAACAATTCAAGTTTGAAACTAAGACCATGTTTTGAGCCATGAACTTTTCATACTCAAATATTTGATTAGCAATTAACAACTGATTTACTTACTATGGTTTAACTATAATTATCGTATTAATTAATTTTAATTGTATTTTTATTAAAGTTTATAACATTTTTATCATCAATCACTGTATAACGTATAAAACATGTGATTCTAAAATATCCATTAAACAAAATTTGGTAAAGTACCTTTCAACACCCTTTAATTGACTGGAAATTTGATGTGCCTGTTATATGTCAGTGAATCACGTAATCGAATGGTAGTCTGTTTGAAAGTATATATACAGTTCTCTCGTTATGACCTATCACAGGTCACCTTTGATAATTAAGTTTTGTTAGGTGTCACAAGATGTGCTCACTTTTACCATTTATAAAGGCTAGTTCGATATCAAAGCAATTTAAGCTTTTCCTAAAGCAATTCTTATTTTGAAGTGTTTATGCCACATGCTTTTGAAACTGTACATTTTTTACCTTGACATTAAGGTTAACCTTTATAAGTTGCTATCTGAAACACCTGAACAAGTGCATTAATGTACTCACTTTTACCTGAGCGGGCCTGGCGGCATTGGAGGATGGACAACCAAACTTGGTCAAGAAGCGCGTAGATTTGATATCCCATGAGCTGGGGGGCACGATAATAATACTATAACAACCTAGAGTACTGAATATCTGTTCATGATAAGTCACTACTTAATTTTAATTTCTATTTTCTGTTACCATAAATAAAACAACAAGCAATTTTGCCCTATGAATACCTTTTTAGGCCTTTTTGTTTTCATATCGGATTCAAGCAATATAAAGAGTGCCATAAATTAAAAGTGATTGCAACACTTTCTTGCTTGATTTCATCATAAAACAAACAAAACCTTATTGTTCACAATCTAAGTATTTTCAAATTAAGAACCAACTTTTTTTTGAAGTAATACTCCCTTTGTTGCCACTTTTAGCGGTTTCATCCATTGATGACCTAAAATAATACATAAAACTTACCATTTATTGATGAAATTCTTCAATTTTATGAAGTAGTAATAGAGAATCCTGTTTTAAAAACTAGGATTGATAATAAGCTACAAATTGATGTACTTCAAACGATCTAATAATCTAACATAAGGAGTGATTTTGTCAGTTCTAGATTTAGACATCAATTTTGGACAAAAATATCTCTCTATAACCGCCAAGTTGTTGACATGCTATTGACCTGATAAAAGTGTTGTAGAAGTAACATTGTTTCCATTGTAGAAGCAACAACAGTTTCTAGTACAGAAAGCTCTATCATTGGAGCCTCTAATCATGCATATGCATGATACAAAGATCTAAACATGGAAGAGTGGGAAAGTTTGGTATAAAAGTTGCTCTTTTCCCCACGACCACTACAAGTAATTTGTCACTTCGATGCAACAATTCTTGTTATCACCTATTGAGGAAGGCACTTGGCCAGCCTTTCCCGTCAATGATGCCCCAAAGAGAGCTTTACTTCCAAAAGCCTTAACAACCTTTGATTGTGGTTCAATAATGACCAAAATACTTAATCAGAACGAACATAGATGCTTTGTTTTGTTATTTCTGATACTTCTTTTGCATGTAACGGCACTCAACTTTTATTGCACTAGGCATCACGGCAATCATAGGTTACTGGACACGTATCCTTCTCCTTTTTGGGTTTTTTTTTTCTTGTAAGAACTTATTTCTTGTCGCTAAAAGTGATTTATTGTTGTTCTCGTCGTTCATTGTTATTGTTTCGTTCCAGCTTTTTAGCAAAATATCAATTGCGCTTTAGTAGCTAACCTCTTTTTCAATGTGGAATGGTTGAAAGAAAAGTTGAATGTACCAAAGTTGAAAGTACGATGAGACTCAGAACTATGTAAAAAAGAGATATACTACGCGGCTATCCTTTTTATGAAAGATCGAAGCAAGTTCTTATTGATGTTAGTGACGTTCTTGTCTCTAATAGTGTGGTTGTCTAATTAGTTATCGCACTTTGTAGCCATCTTTAACGTAAGATCTTCCTTGAGCTATGATGCTGATTAATGAAGTTGGCCACAGCTCCAAATATGCAGATGTAAGTTATTAAGACATCTATTCTCTACACGGTACAATGGCATTTGTACTCTAAATCATTCCCATCATGGTGTGCAGAAACCCAGGTTTTGTGTCAAGTAGCAGCATCATTGAATTGATTCCATGAAACAAAGAAGAACAGCATATATGTAGCGTTCTATCAAAACTGTCATCGGGAATATCTTTATAAGTGGAGTGAAATGTTCAGATAAAAGCAAGTAAGGTGAAGAAACCCTAATTTACATTATTTGAGTATAGAATTTATTCTATGCACTCATCCATTGGCGTATATTAACTTCACTGGAAAACGACATGGGGAGGAAATTTTTTCAGTGATAGTCATTTATAGAACTATTCACGAATAACACGTTGAACAAAAGCTAAACAAAAAGCCTTGGAAAAGAGATTTTTGTGCCACTGGTTCAGGAGAGAGCATTCAGTTACACCCATGTGTTATCATCCATCATTTGGTCTTCTATCACACTAGTATACTTCACGTCGTATCAAACTTTTTGAAGTAATACTCCCTCCATTTCTATAACTGATATTTGAGTTCGTCTGAACGAGTATTTCTACTTCCCTTTTCTTTTTTTGTGGACTCTCGAAAGTCACTTGTGCATATTAGGGATAACTCGTAACCCTTCCGCTCTCTTTACCCCAAATTCTTGGTATAGTTAGAAATTGACCCAATGTCTAGTCGTACAAGTTAAGAGACTTTATTAACTAAACTAACTGACACCTATTGGAGAGAGGGAGAGAATATTTCACTCACGAGCTTTGTACCGCCTAAAACTCTGATTCATACTGTTTTATTTGTGTAGAAAATGATATGATTGTCATTTAGAAGTGACGAGGGGACATGGCTTAAAAAAGTGAAGTAAGAGTTTACTTTTCCTATTCATTGTGGAATTGCAACACTTATGTTGTCATGACTAAGCCACCTACTTGTCCTTGCCATTTACTTTGGAGTGAACAAATTCATTATCGTTTCAATGGCATGCTTTTGCCTCCTAAATTTGAGCTTGGACAACACAACAAGGAGTAGGGGAGTAAGTCTCCTAGTTTAACGATCCCAGTTCCCATGATAAGCTGCAATTGGATCCCAAATTGTTAAGTGGAGTACAACACTAAACGCCTTCACCAATTGCTTCTATAATAAATTTGCTTATGTGGGACACTATATTCTCCATAAATTTTTTACGGTCTTTGTTGATTTGCAGCGATCAGCCAATTTCTGAACCCCACAAGACAGTGAAGTTTCATACTTCCATTGGCGTGGAACCCCACTCCAGAGATGAATGGGTGAGAATAATGAACCGATGAAGAACCAAAAATCAGGAAACCCTCTATTTGCAATAGTGGGTGGAATAAACCGCTGGACCTCATTCCTTATTCCAAGCAGTATTTGTTTAACTCATAACGACTATTGCTGACAACAAAATCTCAGAAAACCTTTGGTGATCGAAAGCAAAACAGCCCTTTCAGTCATCCACCATTTCCCCATCTCACGTTTCAAGAATCCACGCCATGGAATCATATACACCCACCATGCATGTAATTCCAATAGCAAAATTACTTTTATGCTTTGTGCATATAAATAATCCCCTCCTCGTTCCATTCATCAACATGTATTCTACTTTCAATAGTGTCTAAACACCAAAAAATAGTTGTACACCCCCCACCGCCTTGCTTTAGGTTTCCAAGGGTTTGATCTAGTATTTTTTGCCGGATAGTAGCAAAAATGATAGGGTGGGAGGATGTTTATAAGGTGGTGGTGGCCATGGCACCCTTGTACATGGCACTGGTGTTAGGCTATGGATCAGTGAAGTGGTGGCGATTATTTACGCCTGACCAGTGCGACGCGATAAACCGTCTCGTCTGCTTTTTCACCCTCCCTCTCTTCACCTTTGAGTTCGCGGCCCATATTGATCCTTTCACGATGAACTTTCGCTTCATTGGTGCTGATGCCATTTCCAAAGTCATTATTGTGCTTGTGCTTGCCCTTTGGGCAAGGTGCAGTAGCAAGGGGAGCTATTGTTGGTCTATAACTGGATTCTCACTGTCCACCTTAACAAACTCTCTCGTTGTAGGAGTGCCCCTAGCGAAAGCCATGTACGGGCACATGGCCGTGGACCTTGTTGTGCAGTCGTCAGTCATACAGGCCATAATATGGCTGACGCTCCTATTGTTCGTGTTAGAATGCAGACGATCGAACACGGACTACACGTCGAGTACGCATCCTGTTTCGGCTGAACCAGGGAAAGATTTAGAGGGAAACGCTAACGCCGTGGCTAGAGCTGGCCCGTCCTTCTGGTCCTTGATGAAGATCGTGTGGCTAAAACTTGCCATGAATCCTAACTCATACGCTTGTATCGTTGGCATCACTTGGGCATTTCTATCAAATAGGTACGACTTTTAACGGAATCCGGCTATGCATGCATGCAAATACATACTGTATTATCATGTGCTCCCTCCACTGCAAAATTAATGAGTCCTCTCCTTTCAGCTGTTCATTACAAAATAAAACTACCAAATTATATGTTGCTCCTTGTGTAACCTATACTTACTATCATATGTTTGGCTTTCAACAAGAGACTCCAATCATTTGGTAGAAATCAGGTTGCGGTAAATACTAATACGAGGGTCTGCATTTTGTGAACTCTTTTAGGTGGCATTTTGGAATGCCGAGCATTATGGAAGGATCAGTACTAATCATGTCTAGAGCTGGGACGGGCACTGCCATGTTTAGTATGGGTAAGACTTATCATTCATTTTCTTGCCTGTGCTTCCGTGTTTGTGGTTTCTTCAAAAGAATTAGGCACAAGTTTGATGGGTCTGTAAATGCAGGGATGTTCATGGCGATGCAAGAGAAGATAATCGCTTGCGGTACGAGTTTGACCGTGTTCGGGATGGTTTTGAGGTTTATTGCAGGACCAGCAGCCATGGCAATAGGCTCAATCGCCGTTGGTTTGCATGGAGATGTCTTGCGTGTTGCTATCATCCAGGTGATGACTCCTTTGTAGCCTTTGCATGGATGAAATAACTGCTGGTGCTGGCATTTGGTCATAGCACTAAAGAATCTTTATTAGGTGCACAAAGAAAGAAAAAGACACTGAGATCATTAGCACAGAAATGTTGCAACTACAGAGCCACGAAGCATGCACATTCCACACCAAAGACAGTATAGTGCTAGATTAAAGGTCTTAGGTGTGCACTGCACAAGCTAACAAAACACTTATAATTACTATACGATTTTGTTGAAGTATAACAAACCTTGATTAATTTTACGTTATAGATTAGAGATTTGCAAGTACAAAGCTACTTTTCAATAGTTGAGTAAATTTAAAATTGTCAGTGCTACTAATATTTGTCTGCACTAAAATTGAGGAACTAAACTTTTAAGCATTTCAAGGTATGGCATGTTCAGGTATAAGAAGCCTTAGTCTAGTTTGTTCGTCTTCCTTCATGATTTTTTATTCCAACAATGCAAATTATTCGAAAACACAAATAAGGGCAAACAAATCGTGACTTAAACTTGAATCCGACAACGTAGGTTGAATGAGCTGTGTACCCCACCGGACAAGTCAGGATCAAACTTCATAAATAGACACTAAGGGATTGCATGCCTATAAGACCTTTAGTTTAGCACGCTTACACAATCCCATTTACTTTTTTGGGTATTAATAGAGAGTACTCCCTCAGAGATTTCTTAAAAAACAAGGTATTAAAAGTGCACAAAATCTAAATTTTAGCGTCGAAATCCATTACATTTGACTTGGACTTCAATTAAGTAGCAACCTACCATTGCTCTAACATCATGTAATGAGTATACTACTTTTCTCAAACTTGTATCTCAGTGTGGTTTATAATCTAAACTCCCGAGTTTCAGTATTTTTAAATGTTTGGACACACTTTCTGTGTATTTGCGACCTTGGATTCCACTGCTTCCGATGCCAAAAATCTGAGTAGATCTCCAAACATAAACCAAAAGAAAATTGTTTGACCTATTACTGTTTAGGATGGATGAAACAAGTGGAACATAGTGTGTATTAGTTTTATAATTGCTAATGCTAGACAACAAGCGCAGGTGTTGCTGTGTTTAGTAACTGGATTTGTTTAATGCTATTGTTGCAGGCGGCATTACCACAGTCCATCACCTCTTTCATCTTCGCCAAAGAATATGGGCTGCATGCAGACGTACTTAGCACTGCGTAAGTTGTCCACAATCTAGTACAGGGAGGGAATTTGGGTCCCCTCTCTCTCTGCTTTTCAACCTCATTAAAGCTTTAAAGGTCACTTGGTGTGCCAAAACTCTTTATGGCAACTCATCGTTTTAGTGTTAAGAACCCTTTTTTTTTAATATGGTTCGCAACACATTTTAGATGTCACTACTTATATCTTCAAGTATTACTTTTTCAATGTGAGATTTATATCTCAACACGTTCCTCACATGCTACCAGATTTCTATGTTAGTGTTAAATGATTTTTCTTATATTTAAAGATCCTTGAGGCCAGATGGATCTGCTGCTTCGGTGATTGATACCAAATGAAGCATTCAATTGAAACCAAATTGACAACGAAGGGAGAGTCACAAACAGTACATGTTGAAGTATTAATTGTTATTTTTTGAAGTAGAATTTATATCTCAACAATTGAAATGTTAAAAGCAGTCTGCTATGCCCCGGTCCATGTAAAAATTGTATCATTTACTCTTTTAGCAACCATTATTCCATTATGCAAAAATCAAAAGGGGACGAGAGTCGGACTGGAATCTCACTTCTCACTACTTTGTTGTCTAATTTTCAGGGTCATCTTCGGTATGCTGGTGTCCCTTCCGGTGTTGGTTGCTTATTACGCAATTCTGGAATTTTTGCACTAGTCCCTCCATTATTAAGGTTCTCGAGCTAGGGAGGAGGGGCAGTCCGCATCGCCATTAACATAGCTAATTAAAGTGAACTTGTACATTTTTCAAATGTTATCAAGACCTTAGTATTCCTGGAAAAAAATTTTACCTAAGCTTGAGGAATCTTTGCTATTTCCAATGTCATTTTCTACATTTTAATGCCCAACCAATCCTTTTGCTCATTTTAATTGACATCATCTCGACCTAAAGTCTTTTGCAAGGCAAAGTTTCACTTTGTGTCGCTCTCGATTTATGAGAGAGATAGAAATGAAGAATAAGCCACCAATTCAGTGGCGAAATATCATGGCCAATGCTCAATGGTGATGCCCGCACACTTTTGTTCCTAAGAACCAATAGATAGGCAGTTGCCGAGCAAGGTAAGACAAGATCAATGCGGCCTTTGTTACTTATCGATCAAGCAGAGACGATCAATACTTTCGCAGAAGCGTCAAGCACAAAAGTTTGAGAACTCATAGGGTTGATATAGACGTCGCTTTCTATTGTGATTGTTAAGACTAGAGAGCCTAATATTAGGTTTGCAGCTCAATAGCTGTTCTAGATGTGTTATAGGAGTTTTTGATATCATACCATAGGGAAATACAAAATGCAAAACGTGTGGTGAATCGCATTACCTTATATAAGTCTTTTCATGTAACGATTTTTGGTCCCAATGCACCTAGTTGGGGAGGAGGGGAAAGGGCGGGGGTTGAGTAAATAGGTGGCCAATGAGATCATGGGCAGGTTACTGTTCAAAGCTACCATAGTTTGGATTGCATTTTAACAATTTGGTGAAAGAATAAACTTGATGATTTATTTTTATTTATGTTAATAGAGTGGTGCATTAGTGACGCAGTTAGTAGTCAGGTAATAGGGGTGTGTTAATAATGGGTCTATCGTACATATGTTACAAGTGCATTACTAGTGACTAATGAACGTTAATGGTGGTCTAGTTATTTTGTGGATATTTAGGTGAGTGATGTTGTTAGAAGTCTAGGAGTTACATTAAAAGTGCGTTTGGCGAACAGGTTAAGTGACCGGATAGGATATCTTTTATCCAATGCATCTATATCTGGCGTTGGGACATGCTACTTACAACCGGATATCCAAGGGATGGGTTGAATCCTCCTCCATGGGATAATCCTATCCACCCCATCCCCCCTCTCGGGGGGTGAGGGCTGAAATTCATCCTCCTTAGTTCTCCTCTTCTCTGCAGCCAAGGAGCTGCCTCTACCATTGTCGCCAAGGAGCTGCCTCCACTGCTGCCCATTAGACCTCTACAGCCCGCCACTGCGGTAGCCGAGGAGTTGCCCCTGTCAGTGCCTAGCAGACCACCATAGCCCACCACCACCGTTACAAAATCCGTTAATTAATCATGGACTGTGATTAATGGATTAGTCCACCCATCGATGCAATCTCAATGCCGCAAAATCCATAGCTCATCAAACAAAGGAGATAATATATAGAGAAATATATGAGGATTAATTTATCCATGCCGATCACAGCCCATGAGGATTAACGGATCCATTAGCCAAGATAGAATATTATAAAATGGAGGAAATAATAAATAGAATCATAGGATTAATGGATGCCAACCACAGTCCAACATTAATGATTAATCCACCCCATTAGATGTCGAGAAATCCCATTATGGGTTGTTGGTAGCTGTGGGTTGCAATGGGTGGTGTTGTGGTGGTTGTGGGTTGCGATGTCATGGTTGATGTGGTGATTTGGTTGAATAGTAAAGCTATACGGCTTGTAATCCAATGTATGCTGAAACAGATCACACGATTAAATCTGTATCCTTCTCTTTTTCTGCTCGACTAGAAAAGAAATATTCCCTTATCATATCTTATTCTATTCTCTTTGCATATCACATCCAGCGCACCAAATACAGCCTAGTAGAACTATATAAAGCCATGTACTTTAGCTATCTAGGATGGTGTAGAAAAGTGTATGGTGCAAGTAAGTGCTATTATTTGAAGTCTTCAAGATCTCTCAATGTCCTCCTTATATATGTGAGTGTTAGAGTTAGAGTTAGAGTTAGAATTGAAGCTCTAGATATGAGATTTCGTTCTCTAGAAATAGTCAAAAAAAGGACTCGATAAGAATATTTCTAGTGGAACATCTTTCACAAAGTACTTACTTTTTTTTAATATTCTGAAATTTTGACCACTTTCTCATATTTTATCATATTATTTATATTAATTTCGGCTCTCCCCTCCCGACTCATTCTTCAACAGGCACGCGACCATCGAACGTACTCCCCTCTGGATCCAGGAAGGGAGTTTTCGAACAAAAGAAAAGCAAAGAAAGGGGGTCTTGCTTTATTTTTATTTATATTGGATCGATCCCTCCGTCACCCCAGAATGAAAGGGGTGATCTCGTAGTTCTTGGTCTGTGAAGATACGTTGTTAGGTGCTCCATTTGATTTTCCCATTGAGGCCGAATGATTCACTGATAGAAAAAAAAAATGAAAAGCCCAACTTTCGATTCACTCGTGGGATCCGGGCGGTCTTTCACTTCTGAATCCCAAACAATTCGATTCGGGATCAGTACACAAAGATTTAAGGTCATTTATTCAAATTGCTCTCCATTTCTAAGTTCATGGAGTTAGAGTTAGAGTGACCCTTTATCTCTAATAAAATGGTAGCAGAATCATAATAGCCCTAGTGAATGTTGTGCTATTAATAATTAGTGTCATTACAGTATTGAAAAATTATCCAAAATAGATATTTGGTGTGAGAAATTGATGTTCTCAAATTACATAAGAATGAAGAGAGTCATTTTATTGTATCTAAAAGTATGTGATTTGTGAAAAGTGGTCAGCAAAGAACCACATTGTAACTTTGTCAAAAGGAGTTCGACAAAAAAAGGAAAAGAAGGCATTCGGAGTGATGCAGAAAGCCATCCATATAAAGATATAAATGCACATCAGAAATTTAAGATCTCCATGTGAGGTCATTGCTTCTAACTGAAAAGGTAACTTCTTACTTAAGGAGTATTAGAGACAAAGCTGGAAAGAAGATGAGTTCACAAACAAAAATAGGGAACATCTCAAGGAAGAAGGTCCAATGGATGATGAAAAACAAGTTTCACGCTTCCGACGCTGAGGAACTAGAGGAGACAAAGGATGAAGAATAGTTCAGGACTTTTAAAGCCAATAATTAAAAAAAGTTGATAAATGGAAAAAAGCAATCTAAAAATGTGGAGAAGATTGTGAATGAACCAATTGATAAAATTGCTCAAGAAATATAAGAGAGCGAGAATACACAAGATGATAACAATGCTTAATATGAAGAAATGGATGCTGAGACCATTGCCATTAAGATAAAAGTCCGTCGTGGTTAGGAGGTGAACACCTTAGGATAATTTTTAATTCTTATGAAAAGAATGAGTTTGAATCATTTTTATTATATGAAAGGCCACACTTTGAAAAGTTAATGTGAACCTTTGCTTTAAAATGTTACCTGAAGAATAAGATATTTTGGCAAATTGCGCCAATGAACATTATCATGGCAAGATTGTTAAACTTGTCAACGAAAGTAGTATTCTCCAATGCTTGGAGAATTTGCAGAGTGACACGAGTTGACCGAATAAGGAGATGTTCTTTGATCTGGATGAACTTCAAGAAATTCCCCATGAGAATGTTCAAGGTCTAATACCCAAACAAGCATTCAAAGAAAGTTGACAAGTTCAACCTAAAAATGACACGCATCAGCTACACATCATAAGAGATGGCCAAAAAATATTGTTGATCTTGATGGGATTGAAAATGAAAACCACATTTGTTACTTACCAAGTCGCTCGACGATGAAGAATATCTGGACTCAAAAATCAAGCTCAAAAGGGGCTGTTAAAAGAAAAAACTTGATAATGTATTTTGCTTATGCTTTTAGACACGTGTATTAGTGACATTTTAGTGATAATTAGTCATGTACTAGTGGTTTGTTGATAATGTGTTAGTGGTGCATTACAACTGTGTTTCTGAACTTAAGTAGTTATCTAGTTATTGTGTGGATAACGAGGTGAGTGATGTTGTTATTATAAGTCTATGAGTTACATTACGAGGACCATATAAAGCCATGTACTCTGGTGATGTACGATGGTGTAAAAAGGGGCATGGTATGAGTACAAAATTAGAGAGATAAATTTGTAAGTGTTACTATGTGTTCCATTCAAGATCTCTCACTGTCCTCCTCATATTTGTGAGTGTTTAATATTCAATGTAAACTTCCTTTTTCGCCGTTCTTTAGGAACCTCTCTAAAGCTGAAAACACTACACTTTAACAAATAAAGATAAGCCCACATAATCTTACTGATTCAAAAAGATGAAGTTACATGAACTAAGAAAATCAGGACTACATGCCTGTTTATCTTACTGATGTAGAGGAAAAATACCATCTACATGATAAGGCCACGTGTCATCGTCCGTGGAGATGTCAATGGGCCAACCCAGCCCAAGCCCAGGGGGCCTCCAACAAAACCTGGCCGGGGCCGGGCTAGATGAAATGAAACCAGGCCGGGCCAGGCCGAGCCTAAAAACTGGTATATTTGGGCCTAGTCCAAGCCCTGGCCCTAGGTCCATATTTAGGGCCGGGCTTAGGCTGGGCCCGGGCCCAAAAGACCAGTATTTAGGAGTCTTCAGCTCCTCATACTGCTTTTTCTTTCTTAACATCTCATTATTTTTCAGGTTACAACTTTTGTTCTCATGGCTTCTCTTTTTCCTTTTCCCTATCCTTTCCACTTCTTTCTTACTTCTCCATAGCTTTCGTCCCATTCCCCTGCCAAACCAGTTTTCTGTGTGTGTCTTTGCTAGCTAGTTTTGAGTTTTTCTGGAAATTAGATTTGTTTGGGCAGAACCCACTTCAAGATTTAGGTGTAGAGTCTACAAGGAGGTTGTCTTGGCTCTTTTTGTAGTTTAAACAATAGAATTTGAGTTTGGGCTGATGGAAAACTTCTCTCGACTTGGAAAAGAAGATGGTCAGATGGAACTACCGCCAGGATTCCGATTCCACCCTTCTGATGAGGAGCTGATTACTCATTATTTGTCCAAGAAAGTTCTCGATAACGGATTCTCTGCTAGAGCTATTGGAGAGGTGGATATGAACAAAGTTGAGCCTTGGGACTTGCCATGTAAGTTTTTTTTAACCAAAAATGATCTTTTTTTCCTCATTCTCGTCTAGTTTTCCTTTGTTTATTGATCCATGTCCTTTTTCTTTGTTTCGGTTGTTGAATGCAGGAAGGCGAAAATGGGGGAGAAAGTGTGGTACTTCTTCTGTGTGAGAGACAAAAAGTACCCAACTAGTTTGAGGACAAACAGAGCTACTGTTGTTGGCTATTGGAAGGCAACAGGAAAAGATAAAGAAATCTTCCGAGCAAAATCTCTGGTTGGGATGAAGAAGACCCTTGTTTTCTACAACGGGAGAAATCCAATTGGGTCATCCATGAATATAGGTTAGAGGGTAAATTATCCCTCAACCTTCCCAAATCAGCTAATGTATTTGGCTTCATTCCCCTATTTTCCCCCTGTTTCCTTCTATTTCAGTAGGATTTGTTGTCTACAAGACTATAATGATAAAATAAAAAATAAAAAATAAAAAGACCACCTTGGCCTGGTCAATTTTAGGCCGGCCTTTTTTTAGGCTTTTTAGGGCCGAGTTTGGCCCGGGCTATTTTTTCTGAAGCCTTGGCCTGGTCCAAGCCCAAGTCCAAGGCCCTAAAATTTTGGGCATTATTGTTCATACTAGGGTCGGGCTAGCCCGGGCTTCTTTCGGGCCTGTTAGGGCTGGTCCGCGACCCGCCCAACCCGTTTGATATCTGTAATCATCCAGGCATATCGAAACTGTCACACCACTAATGTGGAAATGGGGAAAGATGAATTACCCATCATTACGGGAGTAATTCCCCACTTAATGGTATTAACAAATCACTAATAAGGAGTAACCTCCCATGATGACAAGTAACCTCCCATTAATCTGGAGATCCCATAATTAAATGGAAATAACTCCCCACCAAGCAGAAAACCCTATAAAAGGAACAAAGGAAAAATATGTTAGTAAGAAAAAGGAGCCAAGTTTACACTTTATTAATCTCAAGCTTATTCTGAATTAAGCATCAGAGATTTCTCCCAGGAAATCCTTCCGGCGAGTCACCGGTGTTGGTTTTGTTGTGCAGGTCTATTCACGAAGTGCGTCCAGAATCCCACTCCACCAACCCCGCACCAACCCCGCAAGGTAGGGCACCTCCACCAAATTTGCCCTTGTCGCCCATTCGTGATCAACTTCGTGGAAGAGCCTCATCTCCGTCTCCCAATCGCGGCAAAAAGGTCACAAGTATGCCAACAACCACTACCACAGTACGAAACACCACAGTTGCAGTACCCACAATTCATGCGGTGATATCGGCAGTCGTCACGACAGCATCAGCACCCGTAACAGTAGTGCCGTCAGCCGTGACAATCACTCATCTCGCCGTAAACACTGTCCTCCCTCCACTTCAAATTGTCAACATCTCCGCACCTACCATAACTTGTACGATCCACACTGTTCCACCAGTCATGAACAACCAAGCCGACTTAATGGTCGTTCTTTAGGCTATGCAACAGTCCATCGAACGGTTACAAGCAGCTGTAGATAATCCACATCTGCAATCAGAACCTTTCTAACCTCCAAATGAGCGATATGTAACTGATGCGCAGAGGCAGCCAGTTAAACACCGATTAAATTTCCTTGAAGAACCAGGAACCTCACAGACTCCGAAGTGGACAAATCAGCATGTGCTATAAGTCGAAGATGGACAATCCAAGGATGAACGACGCAACCCGAGGTCCAAGAGACAAGAGGAAAGCTCTTATGAAGCTCATTCTACCAAGAGGGATTCTTATTATAACCCTGGTGAACATCGTGTCAAACGATATACCAGCTCCCCGATCATCATTGGACGACTGTTCACAGAAGAGGTTGATCACTTTCCTACACTAGCAAACTTCAAGATGCCTCTTTGTGAATCATATGATGGCACAGGAGATCCAATGGAGCACTTAGCTAGTTTCACTTTTGGTATGAATCTACACTTGGTCCCTGACCAATTATGTGCCAAGCATTCCCAGTAATACTGAAAGGAGCCGCACACGTGATTCCTTAGGAACCGTCTCCTCTTGCCTTCTTTGACTTCTTCCTCTCCTACCTCCCTGGCGCTCATTTGTCTAGACAAATTGTTTGAGGTGCCCTTTCGCAATAAGATTCTCGATCTCCCGCTAAAGAACTTTACATTCTTCAGTCATATGACCATGATCCTTATGAAAATGGCAGTAAAGCTAGTCTCTCTTCTATCGGCGGGCATTCTCATCTGCTTGGGCCACTTTAGGATGTTTTGGCCTTTGATCTGGTTGAGAATATGCTCCCGAGATGTTGTAAGAAGGGTGAAGTGTCTAGAAAGAGTCATCTATGAGCGTTTAGACTCTTCAGGTATCTTCCCCTTCGGGAGTTCACGTCTCTTTTGTCCGGGAGTGCCCTCATCCTGGGTGGTCATCGAATCCTCTTCAGCCCAAAGATACTTCTCTACTCGGTCAAGTAGATTGGTCATATTTTCTGGGGGTCTTTTATTCAGTGAGAAATGCAATGGTTTCCCAATCGCACACCTCTTGACATTGCCACAAAAGTTACACCCGAATCTAGATTGTCAATGAGGAGTTTTTCAGTATTGAAACGGGCGTAGTAGGATTTCAAGGACTCCTTGAGTCCTTGTACAATACGAAAAAGGGCTGAAGAATTTTTCCTTTGTATTCGACTTGTTAAGAAATTACTGCAGAAGGCTTCTGCCAACTGAGCCCAACAGGAGATAGAGTGGGGTGCAAGGTGTTAGGAACCAGCTAAGCGCCCAATGGCCTCCACCACTATAAGCTTTGATGATACAGATCTTGAGGAAGTCATTACACCACATGATAATGCTCTGGTTATCTCCCTCCAAATAGATGTGTACGTCATCAAACGCATCTTGGTGGGGACAGGAAGCTCAGCGAACATTTTCTTTGAAGAAGCATTCTCTCAAATGAAGATATCAAGAGATTGGATCCGATCGGTCTCCTCACCATTGTCCGGCTTCACAGGAGCGTCCGCACTAGTGGAGGGAGTAATTCCGCTCACCGTAGTTACTGGGACATACCCGCTTCAAGCTACACAATCAATCGACTTCCTGGTAGTCAAAATCAAGTCAGCCTATAATATAATATTAGGACGAGCGGGCCTAAACAAATTACAAGCTATGCCCTCGATGTTTTACCTGTGTATGAAATTCCCAACTCCTAACTGAATAGGAGTCGTGAAGGGAGATCAAGCTGTAGAGCGCAAGTGTTACATGGCTTCGTGTAGAGTAGAGGAGGCGTTTGCCATTGAAGACCAGTGAGGAGAGCACGCTTTCAGGTGAGCCAAGCTGGTGGAAGAACTTGTCACCATAATGCTAGGAGTAGATAAGAATCGCCAGTTAAAGATAGGTTCCACGTTGGAACCAGCTCTTCGTGATCGACTGATATCATTCCTTCACTTTAATACGAACGTCTTTGCATGGAGCACGGCACATATGCCAGGAATAGATCCATCCATAATGACCCATTGTCTCTCGGTTGATCCGAGCTGTAAACCAGTGAAGCAAAAAAAATGATCCTTCGCGCCGGAAAGGCAAGCGATCATCAAGAAAGAGGTCGACAAGTTCTTAGAAGCAGGGTTCATTACTGAAATTGACTATCTGGAGTGGGTGGCTAATGTAGTCATGGTTCCAAAGGCTGGGACAAGCAAGTGGAGAATGTGCATCGACTACACTGATTTGAACAAAGCTTGCCCCAAAGACAGCTATCCTCTGCCTCGTATCGACACACTAATAGATATAATCTCGGGGCACGAGTTACTTAGCTTCATGGATGCCTTTTCCGGCTATAATAAAATTTGCATGCACGACAACGATGTAGAAAAAATGGCCTTCATTACCAATGAAGGTCTCTTTTGCTACAAAGTCATGCCTTTTGGCTTAAACAGTTGCCACATATCAACGGCTTGTCTATAAGATCTTTAAGCCTTTGCTAGGTAAAACCATGGAAGTTTATGTTGACGACATGCTCATCAAAAGCCTTCATGCAGCATATCACATTGCAGATCTTGAAGAATACTTCAACCTCTTGCGCAAGTATAAGATGTGGCTCAATCCAGCCAAATGTGTATTTGGGGTCTCATCAGGCAAGTTCTTAGGCTTCATGGTCGCGTATAGAGGTATAAAGGCCAATCCTAAAAAGATCAAGGCTATACGAGATATGACGGATCCAAAGAAAGTGAAAGAAGTGCAAATACTAACTGGACGGATAGTGGCACTTAACAGATTCCTCTTCAAGTCTGCTGAAAGATGTTTGCCTTTCTTCAAAGCTTTGAAAAATATAGAAGTCTTTGAGTGGACTGCCAAGTGCCAAGCTTCCTTTGAGGCCTTGAAAAATTATCTGAAAACACCCCCGCTCCTGTCCAAACCTCTTGTTGGAGAAGAGCTCTTCTTGTATTTGGCCATAGCAGAGTCGGCTGTAAGTGCAGTGCTTGTCCGCAAACAAGATGGTAAGCAACTCCCTATTTACTATGTGAGCAAAGTACTACAAGGTGCTGAGTTGCGTTATCCATATACAGAAAAACTTGTATTTGCACTTTTGGTCGCAGCTCGAAAACTTCAAGCTTACTTTCAATCTCACTCCATAACGGTGCTCGCGGACAAACCACTACGGCGAATACTCCATAAGCTCGACATCTCGGGACGACTAGTCCCGTGGTCCATTGAACTCGGGGAGTTCGACATCCGATATAAGTCGTGCCCTTCTATGAAAGGTCAGGACCTAGCTGACTTCATTGTTGAGTGTACTTTGCCCATTGAAGATGAGGAACAGCTGCCCCCCAGTAGGAGAAGCCTTTCACCTGGACCCTCCATGTGGATGGCTCTTCCAATTCAAATGGAAGTGGAGCTGGTCTGATCCTTCACGACCCTGGAAACCTCGTAGTGGAATATGCCTTACGCTTCGATTTCCCTGCTTCAAGCAATGAAGCTGAATATGAGGCTCTTATTGCTAGGATGCACCTTGCAAAGGCTATGCGAGCAGAAGTGCTGCATGCCCATAGTGATTCACAGTTAGTCGTCAAGCAGCTTTCTGGAGAATATGAAGCTAGAGGTGCGAAGATGGCTGAATACCTCCAAAAAGTCAAAAGGCTCGCAGAGACTTTTGTGTATTTCCACATCACTCAAATCAGCCAAAGGGACAATGCATCAACTGACGTACTTTTATGCTTAGCGTCCCTCGACCCGTCTGGGCTTAGTCAGACAGTTCATCTGGAACTCCTTCACGAACCAAGAATTAATCGTCATGAAGTCATGCAGACAGAGCATGAGCCATCATGGATGGACCCAATTAAATCTTACCTTGCGGGTGGAATCCTACCAGCTGATCGGACACAAGCTCGAGGGATCATTTCACGCACAGCCCGATACACGATTGTAGATGATGTGCTGTATAAACGATCATTTACATTCCCCTACCTTCGTTGCCTTACCCTTACGGAAGCCGTTTATGCTCTGCGCGAGGTACACGAAGGAATATACGGTCAACACTTGGGTGGGAAAGCCCTAGCACACAAAATCCTTCATCAAGGATATTATTGGCCGACAATGCAGCGAGACGCACTGGAGCATACAAAAAATGCGATGCTTGTCAACAGTTCTCGCCTGTGCCGAAGCTTGCCCCTACAGCATTGACTACTTTGAACAGTCATATTCCTTTCTCCATGCGGGGCATGGGTATATTGGGACCTTTTCCCCTAGCTTCAGCCCAACAAAAAATTGTAATAATTGCTATTGATTATTTCACTACGTGGGTCGAAGCCGAAGCCCTATCCTCCATCACATAACAGAAATGTGAGGACTTCTTCTGGCGCTCGGTAGTCTGCTGTTTTGGAATCCCTCGTGTACTCGTCACTGACAATGGAAGGCAATTCGACAACCGCAGCCTTCACACATTTTGCGCTAATTTATCAATTAACCAACGCTTCACTTCCGTGGCTCACCTACAAACAAACGGCCAGACAGAGGTAATCAATCGTAGCCTCCTCTAAGGCATAAAGAATAAGCTCGATGGTGCGAAAGGACTTTGGGTTGACGAACTCCATAAGATTCTTTGGGCTTACCGAACACTAATAAGGAACCCAACAGGTGAAACCCCATTCAACTTGGCCTTTGGCACGGAGCCATTAATCCCAGTTGAGATTGGCCTACCCTCTCTTCGCCTCTGCACCTATGACCCTGACAAGAACGACGAAGCGTTACGTTGCAATCTTGACCGCTTAGACAAACAAAGGGATCGAGCACAAATTCGATTAGCCGCATATCAGCAACGTGTCTCCAGATATCACAATCGACGCATCCGCCCTCGTGCTTTCCGCATTGGAGACCTCATCTTACACCGAGTAGAAGCCTCAACCCCTCGTGATGCCACAGGCAAGTTTTCACCGAACTGGGAAGGCCCTTATCGTGTGACCAAGTATGGTGGTCTTGGATCGTATCACTTGGAAAATTTGGGTGGAAAAGGCATCCCACGAACGTGGAATGCTACCAAGTTACTACGATACTACGCATAAGCAAGATCAAAGGGGGTCCACACCTACCTTGTCTCTACACTTGTTTTTTTATCCTGCTCATGCTTAGACGGCCCACTTTGTTACGATCTTTACGGCTTTGCACAACCTTAATTTTTCTTTTTCATTTATTCTCTTCGGCTTTATATTGCCATTAGTGTACCTATCTTCTCCTATGAATGCAAAAGACTGAAGAATTTGGCAGAAGCAGATGCAAAATAGGCCTTGAATATATTAGAAATTGAGTAAAATTACACATCGGCTACATCAAGGCAACAAAAGAAAAGTCTCCTAAAGTTAGTCTAGAACAAAGGAAACAAGACTATTCATTCTGATCAGTCGCATCCTCAGGCATTCCCGTCCCCCGAATATGAGTCTCGGCCAATGATTGATGCCTCAAAACCGTCCTGGGATGCATTTAGCGATGGGCCAACAGAAGGGCTAGCTAATGCATGTGAGCTTGCACATTTCCTCTGCTCGGTCTCTTCTGCCCGAGGAACATCATCCGCAGCGATCTCACGGGCAAACTTGTGCTCGTAAATGCTCAAGTCAAACTCAGGATGATCTTTTCGAATATCTCCTTTGCATTTGTTATAGCCATGCACAAGAGCTCTTTTTGAATCACGGAAGCGTTGAACCATAAAAGTCTTGGATTTCTTGAACATCTGCATGACCTGAAGTGCCACTGTCGACTTTCGACCTCTAATTGATCGATCCGAGCAGATAACCCTGTATTCTTTGTAGTCAATCCTGCATTGGCCAGTTCCAATCGTTCCACCTTCTTGCTCAAATCATCAACGTTCTTCTCTCCCTCCCTGCTATAGTTGTTCTCTATCATAACCTTCTTTTTCTCCTCGTCCAAGACTTTATCTGCAGCAATCAGCTTCTCCGCGCCAATCTACACCTGCGTCATAGCCTACATAACAAAAGTAGTGTCACACTGAAACTTTTGATATAGAAATGGAAGAGAAGAAAACAAACCTGTGACATAAGCTGGACCATGCCATTTACCATATCGGCAACGCCATAAGCAGACAATGTCTTGCAATCCATAGGTATGATCGCATGACGAGACCAGTCCCATATTGTACGAGGAGACTTAAAAACTGACTCCTCAACAGATATACCCAGGCTGGACGGTGGGGAGCATCAACCCAAACAGAGGACGACGTAGCTCTACTCCCACCTCGGCTCGACATTTTTCTCTTCCTTGGAGCCTCTTTAGACTTGTCTACCGTAGACAAGCCAAAAATAAACTCTTCTGCTTGCGGTTGAGCCTCCTTTGGTTGAGGTCCGGAAACCAGTGTGTCAAAATCCAAGTCTTGCATTTCCTCCTCTTTAACACCATGAATGGAAGCCAATTCATTGGGAATAATGTCTCCCAACACACCTTGGGAATTAAACAGTAGAGGATGCCCTTGCGCTCGAGATGACATATTTTCTGCATACAAAACAAAAGTAAGATACCATAAGAGATTAAATGCACAGAATCTGGTAAGAACATTTACCAGGATCATTCTCGCCCTCTTCTTCTTCCTCCTCCTCGTCAAAATTTTGAGGTTCAGGGGGGGAAATGATGCCGCACTCACGAAGTTGAGTGTTACTCATAAGGTATCTGGACTCTAATGACTCAGCTCCCTTGAGCTTCTCAATATGCTCGAGGTCAATCTTCGACAAATCTTTTTCCTTTAATTTATTACATGCTCTGGTGTCACACTCGGGAAGCCACTCATTGCAAACTTCCCTCCGTTGAGACTTAGGCAATTTAACAAACAAAAACCTCTCCTTCCAGTTATGGTTGGATGATGGTGGATGGGGAAATAAGTTGGCTTTGGCTTTTAGGCGCCGACTTAAGAAATACCAACCCACTTGTTTTGTGATTGTACAAATGGTAAAAAACCATTTGAATACCCTAACTCTAGGCCTCAAACCAATTTTATGGCATTGATATATGAAAAAGCTCATAAACCGCCATGCATGAGGGGAAAATTGGTCGGGCGCAAGGCCATAGGTATTCAAGACCTTAATAAAAAAAAGGATGAAGAGGAACCTTAAAGCCATTGATCAACATATCCTAGTAAATGCCAATTTCATCGATGGTGGCCATGTTGGCTAATTCATCTTCTTCGGGAAGCCTAAGTTTTACGACGGAAGGAATCTCACAGCGCTCCTGAAGAAGTTTTAAGTCATAACTGTTGAGTTTGCTCCTCAGTGTATGCACGTCAAAAGGTTTAGGAGATTGGGTACTCTCCCTTAAAACCTCTTTGGCAAGGACTCCCCTCAGCTCCTGGAAGGGAACCAAAGGAATCCCAGTCTCCAAAAATAGGGGGTCAAAAGTAGGTTCTATCCTGACACCTTGAGCGTCGGTGTTAGGCTCAAAAACACATTCTTCATCTTCATCAGACATAATTTCATATCAAAAGCAAAAGATTTCAAAAAGATTTGAAGCTTACTTGAAGAAAATGAAGATCTTCCAAAATTTTCAAAAGCCCCAAAAATCGCCTCTCTCAACACCACTTAAGAAATGAAAAGTATGGTAAAGGAAAAGAACTTTTCGCCCCTTATATAAAAGTAACAGACTTATCCAACGAAAAATATTCCATGACCGTTAGAATACCTTGGATGCATGGCATGTTCCAATGAAATTACTGGGGGCAAAAATTACCCGTTTACCCCATGACAATAACTAGAACGTGGCCGAGTAGACGAACTACTTTGGTTCGAGCCTCTGCCGAATAGATGAACACCTAATGTGACTCTACTCGGCCAAGCCAAGTAGACGAGCACCTAATGGTGCCTCCACCTGGCCAAGCCAAGTAGACAAGCACCCAATGGTGCCTCCATCCGGCCAAGCCAAGTAGACGAGCACCTAATGGTGCCTCTACTCGGCCAAGCCGAAGAGGAGAACACCTATCTTTCCTCTACTCGGCCAGGTCGAGTAGACGAGCACCTAATGTGCCTCTACTCGGCCAAGCCAAGTAGACGAGCACCTAATGGTGCCTCCACTCGGCCAAACCGAGTAGGTGAACACCTATTTTGCCTATAGTGCCTCTACTCGGCCAAGCCGAGTAGACGAGCACCTAATAGTGCCTCCACTCGACCAAGCCGAGCAAGTGAACACCTATCTTGCCTCTACTCTGCCAAGCCTAGTAGACAAGCACCTAATTCGCCTCTACTCTGCCAAGACGAGTAAACGATCACCTAATGGTGCCTCAACTCAGCCAAGCCAAAGAGGAGAACACTTATCTTACCTCTACTCAGCCAAGCCGTGTAGACAAGCACCTAATGCGCCTCTACTCGGCCAAGACAAGTAGACGAGCAGCTAATGGTGCCTCCACTCGGCCAAGCCAGGCAGGTGAACACCTATGGCGCCTATAGTGCTTCTACTCGACCAAACTGAGTAGGTGAACACCTACGATGCCTCTACTCGGCCAGGCCGAGCAGACGACCACATAATGGTTCTTTTTCTTGACCAAGCCAAGTAGGTAGGCCCCTCATTATACTACTACATGATCAGCATGAGTAGAAAATTTGATAAAATCTACCACATACAATTCCATATTTCTTTCGAAGAACATGGAATGGGGGTAGATGATGTAGAGGAAAAATACCATCTACATGATAAGGCCACGTGTCATCGTCTGGGCATATCAAAACTATCACACCACTAATGTGGAAATGGGGAAAGATGAATTACCCATCATTACGGGAGTAATTCCCCACTTAATCGTATTAACAAATCACTAATAAGGCGTAACCTCCCATAATGACGAGTAACCTCCCATTAATCTGGTGATCCCATAATTAAATGGAAATAACTCCCCACCGAGCAGAAAACCCTATAAAAGGAACAAAGGAAAAATATGTCAGGTAAGAAAAAGGAGCCAATTTTACACTTTATTAATCTCAAGCTTATTCTGAATTAAGCATCGGAGATTTCTTGCCGAAAATCCTTCCAGTGAGTCACCGGTGTTGGTTTTGCTGTGTAGGTTTATTCACGAAGTACGTCCAGAATTCTCTCCACAACACTTACCAAATCTCACAGTTAATTACAAGGTATAACTTAAGGTAGAAATAAAACTAAGTCTAAAAATGTTGGTCAATTGAGTTGTGATTTCTTCCTTCTTCATTTTTCTTCCTTTAACCCCTGAGAACTTAACTGCCCAAAGTCGTCGACTGGCACGTCCTCAATCGAGAACTGCCAACAACTGCCACCACTTCTTTTGTTATCGACTTGCATGTTCATCCATCAATAATCATTATTAACTGCTTTAAACTGTTGTTGGGTCATGTTGCTAAAATTTTGGTCATAACTTTGTCCTTAACCAATCAACAGTAATCGTTGAAATAAGCACTTTGTGTATTAACCTCTTAACTTACCCACTTTTTAATTGTTATTGGTTAGTGGTAAAATAAAAAAATTTAGTGCTAACATTACCCCTTTTGACTCGTTCCAGACAATAGGTCGTACGAGTCAATAAATGTCTTGCCTGAACTTTTAGGATTTGAATGCTTTTTTAACGGTCATCATTGCAACAAGATCTCGTTATACAGCTCATTATTGTGCATATGTAGTTGTAGAAAGACTCCATAGGACCCCAAATAATTTATAACTAACTATTTCATATTTTAGACTATTTTCATAGTTTTAGTAACCTTTTTGAGATACTTCTAAACAGACAGAAAGAATCTGCGCATCTCTCTATATGTTGTTGCTTTTGCCCAGATTTCATAATGGAGTAACATATCTTTAGGGCTCTTTTGGTTATTTACCAAACTTAGAGATTTAAGGGCTAGTCAATTTGAGTTTTGAGTTATAAAGAATAGAAGAAGAAGGAACCTATGGTTTTGAGGATTGCGATATCTACCATAATTAATAAGTAATTCTAGACTCACTTTGATTAGAAGGAGGATAAGAATCAAACTAGAAATGTGATTTGAATATTATAATATAAGTAGGTCGATTTTGATTATTTAGGCTTTTTAAGACTTATGCAAATTTGTGAATCTCGTTGTGGGAATTGAGGTAAGGATTACATAGACTACAACCACCTTTATCGAATTTGATTCCCATCCCGTAATGTTAATTTTTTTGAATTTTGTCTCTAACAAGTTAATTTAGTCGCCTCTGATCGTGTTCTCTTTTTCACTTTGACCTTCAATATCTTTATTGCACCTCGCTTGCGTGTTGGTCCTTGTATCCGACAACTATCTATTAAAACAAATGCACACAAGTCACTCTTGTTTTGCCGAGTTTTACGGTGCTTCTTCCTTCTCATTGTTAATGGTGGTTTATTCTAACTAGCCTGGTAACCCGAGCGAAGCTCGATTATTTATATACAATATAGTATTTCATAAGATTCTAAAAAGTGTATTATGCATACCACATACCATAAGACAAAAGGACATTAACATTATAAAAAAATCTGATTTGGCTATAAAGAATAACTTTAATACCTAATTTAATCACGACTAACTTAAGTAAAATATTTTTAAAAAATTGAATTCACTTTTGTTGCTCCTAATTTTCGATTATTAGATAGTTTGTTTGATTAGATTCATGCA
Organism: Escallonia herrerae; assembly: GCA_033070095.1. Classification (NCBI taxonomy): domain Eukaryota; kingdom Viridiplantae; phylum Streptophyta; class Magnoliopsida; order Escalloniales; family Escalloniaceae; genus Escallonia; species Escallonia herrerae. The sequence continues at coordinate 442,147 of JAVXUP010000204.1, forward strand.
GTTATTATGTGATCTTGTATATGCATGTGTCTTTACCTGTAATCTTTTTATTTTGTAAGCTGAAAGAAAATATATAGATAGTGAAGCAGTGGAGTCGCTAGATATTTGCTTTCTTTAAGCTTTTGTTTGGGTCAATTGTTCTAGGCTCCCCTAAGGTTTTTTGCGGTAGCACTTCTCACTCCAAAATTCATTTTAACTATTGTGCACCACAAACTTACATAAGTATGGTAGGAAATGCCCCGGGACCGCATTCCAGCCAATGAACTCGTCAGAGTGGTAATTTAACTCAACTTTTGGGAGATTTTTTTTTTTGGCAAATCACCCCTCTTTCTCTCTCTTTCATCCATCTTCTTCTTCATCTTCCACTTTCCATCTTTACCAATACCACCACCACCAATATGCAGCCCACTCCCACCACCCACAGCCTCCACCAATCACCAAACCCGCCACCACCTCATTTATCAACTGTTGTCGCCACCTCGTTTCTAAGGACCGCCCTACCTTAGCCACCATTAAAGAAAATCACACCACAACCATCAATTTATATCCTATCATAGGCAGACCTCATGCATGACAGTGCCCGAGGGGGGGGGGGCATGGGCAACCCCTAAATTTTGAAAATCTCTTTTACCTTAGCCACCATTAATGTCTCAGTATTTCTTTTTGTAGTGCTTTAAATTTTTTTTCCACTGGCCACCATAATCTTTATCTTTCTTTGCTATGTCTTCATGTTTGCAACTTCTAAATTATAAATCTTCACATTACAAACAAAAACGAATAGATCAAGGTTAAATTATCTTTTTTTCAGTTTAAATTCTTATAGTATATTAACTTATAAATACACTTTTGTCCTATTCTATTTAATTATCACATTAGTAGTACGTATTCAATTACGTGTAAGAGTTAAGCTTCTTTCATCCAAGATTAGTAATTTATTGTTGACTAACATTGCCATGTTATATAAATCACTATGAATAGTAAAATTATAAATTAAATAAATCATATTTTATATGAACTTGAACATTTCGAAGTTTTATATGCTAGCCGTCAATTTTTTTTTAATCACCTTTTGGTCCCCTCCGATTAGACTTCCTGGATCCGCCTTTATATCCTATCCCACCACAACAATCAATTTCTATCTTACACAAAGCCTGGATCACAATAGGGATCACAATCAACCCTAGATTCCCTTTTTTTATCTGATATTTCAAAAATAACCTCAAGAGTTCAGCCATGTCAAAAATTTTGCCTGAAATTTGGTTGGAATATGGTCAGAGGATGATCGTGCCACACTTAAGTAAGTTTGTGGTGCGAGATAGTTAAAATAAACTTTGGAGTGTAGCACGCTACCGCGAGCAAATTTAGAGGCACCCAGTGCAACCCTTTTTGTTTTAAATAGTCAGGTAAGTATTTCAAAATAAATATTGGCTTAGAATTTAGAATAGTAAAATAGTCCTGCTGTTGCCATATAGGGCTAAATAGCAAGTACAATTATAGTTATAATTAATAAATAGTGGTGCTAACGCATACCTCTTTTGAATTGTAAATGTTATATATGATTTAATTCTTTAATTTCATAAAGTTTTTAAGGTGTTACATATGTTCCAAGGTTATTACAACAGTTAAGTATAAATAATAAAAGGCAATAAAGTTGTATTTTAAATTTAACAGAACTTACGTATACACATTATCACTTTCAAGATATATTATTACCTTTTGCAAAAATAAATTTAACAGAAAGATCACGTAATATTCACTATTTCGAATATGATGTATGCGTTTCTTTAATTCTTGTAGAGTAAGATTCTTCTAATAAGGACATTTAATTGATAAAGATGACATGTCCTTGTTCTAGAGTGTTGAAATTATTTTTCACATTATCTGCAACTGCTATCTGTTGCCAACTTCTAGTCTTTTACTTGCTATATACATTTACTGATACTTTCTCATGAACTAAACTTGTTTTGTCATAACATAATAAAACCTTTACATACCAAAAATGTGTCTGGTTATATATTCTAACTATAAGGAGCATATTAGGCTAATATTATAATACGGTCGTTAAACAACCGCTTGCTATTGAATTCGCACAATGAGAAATTTAGTTTTAAGGACGCAATAGTGAAATTTAAGTTCTAATAAATTAGTATATTTAGAGTTTGAGAATAATTTTTAGATTATATAAGTTTTCCTAATATAGCTCTCATATAGTTAAAAATAGGGATCACGACCAAAATAAACTTATGTAAGCTTAGAAATAGGGATCATGACCAAAATAATATATGCATACATTTAGATACACTAGCATGTTTAGTATATAAATTTATAACCTTTTTAATTTTCTAGGTTAGAAGAAGATAGTACAACTCTTGTATACAGAAAATTATGGTCATTAAATATTTTTATTTTATTTAGGAATGCCAAAAGATGATGCTAAGAATAATCGTTAAAAGAGTTAGCAAAAATATTACTAACTATAGCTTTTGATTGTTAATTATCGTTACCGAGAGATTACAGTTATCTTCCGACAACTAAAGTAGTAGTAAAAAAATTATCATTCACGCTTAATTCGATATATATATATATATATATATATATATATATATATATATATATATATATATATATATATATGTTATAGGTAAAAGTTAAGAGTGTTTAGAATAAGCCATATTATAAGAGGTTTACATATATAAAGATAAGGATCCATCCAAGATAATATTAGAAACTTTTAGTGATATTTTCATGTTTAATGTGATGATGAGCCGCACAAAGAAGCCATCGCTGAATTTTATTTCGTTTCTCGCTTGCTTATTATATACTTTATAGATGAACTTATTTGTAGTCAAAATTAATCTCTAATGCTTATAATTAGTCTAAGATTTTTAATTATTCTTATTATTCATGTAAAGTTAGCTAAATAGATAAATCAGAGTCTTTTTGTTGATCGTTAGGACCTTATAAAAAAAGGAATTTTGGATTATATTTGTTTATACATAGGTATATTGCATGCATCATTCTTTTTTTTTCTCAATTTCATATATGACATATTTCTAAATCTTATTGAAGAGATATAATGGTCGTGAGGCCATTCTTAAAAAAAGATGGACTCGTTTGTTAAAGTTGTAACATCATAACAACTAACGCTAATAAAATTAATGAATTCAATTCATTTATAGCTTCAATTCATTATCTAATTAGGTATTTTTATGTTCGTATTAGGAAGTGACTAAGAACGTATAACTTAAAACTGAGTCATAGTAAGGCAGTATATTGGTTCGATAGGGTTTTAGATTATTTGAAGTTAGTTTTCAAATCATGTAATCCTTACTAATATAGCCCTCATCGAGTATGCAAAATTAAGTCAAATTTTAAAGTATGAAACCCATCAAACAAAATATAGAGTACCTTTAGATATTAATATTATAGGAATATTGCTTTTAATTCTTTGTAAGTATTAGATTTATTAATGTGATTTATAATTGTTCTTCCTATTTAATCATTTAAAATTATATAGGCTTTTTTTTGTCATGTGAACCAATTAAAATATATTGCATAAAAATTTTTTTACCAAAAGAATTGCAATAAGCTATATGTTATATACATAGCATCTTGTACTGATTATTGTAGATCATAATATCATAAATTGTTACACAATTTTTTTTAAATCTTACGTCATTAATTATTGTAAAATATATATTGTTGTTACACAATTTGTTTTTTTGTTAAATCTTACATGCCATTTATGATTTTTGGAACTATTAATTCTCATTAGTTCAACCAACAATAATTGTTTAGAGATTAATCGACTTGTAGACAAAATTAAGGTCTAATAACTATAACCAATTTATGATTTTTTAATCATTCTTATTTATCATATAATAAATTTAATAAAAAAAAGTTAGAGTCTTCTTGTTGGTCGTTAGGCCCTATAGTTAGACTTGTCTATCATATTATTTTGTAGAATTATATAGCTACATTATCTTTATCATTTTTTTCTAAATTTCCTACGTGATTTCTTTTTTAAAATATTTATATAAGAGAGTATAGTCAAATTGTAGGCCTTTAGGTCATGCCTAAAAAGAACTCGCATGCTACTCATTAATCAAAGTTATACATTATGCAAGTATTTTTTTTTATAATGGCTATGAGTAAAAACTAATAAATGCAATTTATTTTTAACAAGCATTTTTTTTCATCTCAATCTCCTATGTTATTTTCTTCCACCATTCATAGAGTTGTCAAAAGGATCGGGTGGCCCACGGGTTGGCCCAACCCGGCACGTTTCTGGCTCACCCCCCTCGATGAACAGTAACGGCCCTATGTATTAGGGCTTTGGGCCTGGGCTTGGACCAGGCCAAGAAATCCAAGAAAAAAGCCCGGGCCAAGCCCGGGTTTGGCCCGGCCCGAACCGAAGCCGGGAATTGGCCCAGGTTTGGCCCGGTTTGCAGCCCGATTCTGGCCCGGTTCTACCATTTTCAACTTCTGATTTCCCCCCTTTCCTCCCAACGGTTTTATTCCCCTTTTTTTTCCCCTAAATTCCACTTTTACCCCCCCACCCCAACAGTAAAATAACAGCTAGTTTGGAGGGTATTTTGGTCTAACTTAATTTTTTCAACTCTTTTAAGGGTTTTTACACTCTTACCCTTCCCAACAACTACAAATGGATCGTTTTTAGAGGTATTTTGGTCTTTTGTGAAGTTTCAAAAATCTATAAATTCACATCATTTCTCTCTAATTTTTCACATCAATCTTTTTACTCTCTCTTATATAAACATTCTACATTTCTACAAGCTTTGCTACTATTTTCCTCTCCAATTACTACTCTTGTTAATTACTACTCTTATTTACTAATTAGTACTCTTCCTAATTATTACTCTTGTGTGCTAATTTCTACTCTGGCTAAATTCTAATTACTAACCATTCCTCTTATTAATTTGTTACTCTCTAATTCTTTTGTCTAGTAACTAGTAATTAGTGAATTTATATTTATCAATTACTATTACTAAATTCTTTTTAATTACTAACTCTCTCCAATTTCAAATTACTCTCAGTGATTCATTTGTTACTCTTTAATTCTTTTAATTGTTATTTCTAATTACTAATTACTGCTCTTATACTTTGTATTTAGTTACTCTTACTAATTTTATTTTCCATTTTAGTAAAAAGTTTAGCATCAAATATGGCTGGATTACTGAAGAAACTGAAGCGTGGATCATCATCACGAAAAACATCATCATCATCACAAGCACCACCACCAGCATAAGCGCCAGCACCACGACCATCACAAACACCAATCCAAGCACCACCACAACCATTCGTTCCTGGACGAATGAGTACAGGCTGTATGATAGATACCCAAGCCAATTGGAAGTTCAATCAAAACATTCCAGATCTTGAATACACGCCTGATCAAGACCCCCCGCATTATAGTCAAGGACGCAGCTCGGTTGGCGAAGCTACTACTCTGTGGCATAATCTTAACCCTATGCCTGGTCATGATGAAGAAGGGCCGAGCAATGCCTCCGGTAATGAGCCAGAAGTCCAAAAGGGGAAAAAAAAGAAAGCCGAGTGTTGGAATCATTTTGATGAAGTTATGGTGGACGGCATCCGAAAAGCTCGATGTAAGTACTGTGCTAAATTATTTTCGTCTGGTAGTGGTAATGGACATCTTAACAGGCATTACCCTCAGTGTGCACCTCGACAAGGCCACGTCGAACCTACCCAAACGCAGTTATCTTTTGACGGTAAGTTATTTGTTTATAATCAGCGAGAGCAAAGAGACGGTCTCGCTGAATTTGTTATTCACGATGAACAAGCCTTTTCTTTTGCCGATAATGCTAAGCACTCTAGATATATGAACACATACGTTCAACCTTTGTACAAAAAGGTTCATAGAAACACAACTAGATCCGATGCACTCCGACAGTATAATGCTGCTAAAGCACGCTTGATCGATTATTTCGATAATTTTGACGGTAAAGTTAGTCTTACTTCTGATATTTGGCAATCTTCGTTTACTTTTGTTAGTTATACTTGTGTGACGGCCCATTGGATTGATGCAGATTGGATTATGCACAAGAGAATCATCGCTTTCGAGCTCTTTCCTTTTCCGCATGATGGAATGAACATTGCTACTATTATATTAAAAGCATGTACCACGTTTAAATTAAAGGATAAGATTATGAGTATTAGTTTTGATAATGCTTCTAACAATACAACTGCTGTTGATGCTTTAGAGGAGAGCCTCAAACCTGTACTTTCTGGTAAATTATTTCATGTTCGTTGTGTTTGTCATATAATTAATTTAATTGTTCAAGATGGTTTAGCTGCTGCAGGAGATATTCTTGTCAAAATGAGGGGTATGACAGCGTATGTTAATAGTTCGAGTTCGAGAACACAACAATTTAAAACGTTGTGTGTTGAATATAATATGCCTCGCAGGAGAGCAGTTACAGATGTGGTCCACAGGTGGAACTCTACATACCATATGCTTTTACACATTCTGGCATACAGAGAAGTCTATACGCATTTTCTACTAACCTTGTTCCCAGCCGGCTTGCCAACTCAAGAGGAATGGCAGATGGCCACATACCTAGCTGAATTTTTAGAGGTATTTTACACGTCTACCAATTTATTGTCTGGTACGTACTATCCCACCTCTCCTCTCGCTGTAATAGAAATTCTCAAGATGGCTACAATGTTAACAAAATGGAGATATATAGGACCCTTTAAGGAAATAGTAAAAGTGATGGATAAAAAGTTTAATAAATATTGGAGTGAACTGCCTGTTATTTTTGCTGTGGCTACTTGTTTAGATCCTAGGTTAAAGTTGCATGGCGTGAACGTCTCGATACAAGAGATATCGAGATTAATGTGCTACCCAGTAGAGGACACAACCGCACTCACAGCGAAAGTGAGCAAGACATTTGAGGAACTGTTCAACCTCTATCGTAATTCTGCTGACGTGCGCGGACGAGCTTCATCATCGACTGTTGAGAGGTATTATGCGCCATACCTTAAGGGCTTTGAACATCTAGTAGCAAGACAACTACCAGGTGAAGGTACTTCTAATTCGGCAGGTTCGTCTACTTTTTCCTCTTTTAATGAGATTGGTGTATATTCAAATACTGATCATTATTCTGATTTATCAATGCAAGAACAGGTTAATTTTAATTTGTTAAATTTTTTAAAACAAAATCAAAACATGTATAAAACTTTAGCCCAAATTGCACAGGATGTACTGTCAGTGCAAGCCTCCACGGTTGCTTCAGAGTCGGCATTTTCAGCGAGCGGGAGGGTTTTGGATGACAGGAGGAGTCGTCTTAACCCCGAGTCGCTCGAGCTATGTGTATGTTGGAAGGATTATCTTGATGCGAAATACCGCGAGCAAGATAAACCGATTGATGATAGGAAGAGCAGTGACTCGGATGTTGAAGTACTTCTGGATGATTAGGTAATTTCTTTTTATTTTCCTTCTCTTAAGTTTTAAGAATAAAATTTTTCACAAAAATATAGTTTTTTCATATATATAAGTTTTTACAAGCAAGATATATATTTTTCGGAATATATAAAAAAATAGGTAACTTCGCTTGTTTGTAGCCAGTCCCAAGCCCGGATAAAAGGAGGAGGGCCTATGAACATATTTATCTTCAATTTAACTCTATATGGACGTTAATAATTTACATACATTCATAAATTCTAACCTCACTTACTTCTTATTTTCTGACAAACACAATATATTAATATCATAGGTTCTTTAATACTCACTCATAACCATGATACGAGAGTCATATACATAGAATAATTTTATTTTGTATATGAGACAAAGTAGAGAAAAAAACTGTTAGTCAAAATCTATACTTATTACTTAAAATCGTCTCGGAAATTAACATGTATCAATCTCAACCAATTAATTTGAAGTAAAATATCAAATAGTAGAAATAGTCTCTTTCAAATAGTAATAATTGTTATGTGTTAAGATTTTATTAATAAAGCTCACCAAGAAGAGTATAAAAAGGTTTAACATATAATAAAAAATAAAATGAGAGACAAATAAATATGTATATACATACATACATATATATATGTATATGACTTATAATGAAATAAAAGGATAAAGATTAGGTTCGTTAAATTATGAATATTGGACATGCCTAAAGTATATGAAAAAAGAAATTTAAAATTGAGAGATGTAAATGAGAAAGAGAGAGAGCAATTTTCTTACATAATAACAAGAATCTTAATCATAGTACTACATTATAATTTGCTTAAATAATAACAAGAAATTACCGTAATTAAAGCCTTTACTTTGAATAACAAGAAAATACAAATATATATATAGGGCCCGGCCCAAGCCCGGCCCTAGATATTGGGCCTAGGGCCAGGGCTTGGACTAGGCCCAGATTTTCCCTCCATCTGGCCCGGCCCCGACCCGTTTTGTTGGAGGCCCATTGGGCTTGGGCTGGGCCGGCCCAAGCCCAGCCCATTTGACACCTCATTCATCACGTGGGAGTGTTGTCTACTTGACTTGCCACGTGTCACAAATTTGTTGCTCCTTATATTTAATATCGTTTTTAGCATTCCTTACGACGAGCCTTTTCTAGTCTAGCTCATTATAACTTGGATTCAATTGTTTCTATTTTCATTGAACTTGTCTTTTTGTCCTTTTCGATTTAACTCTAATAATGCGGTTTGAAATGTAAAATTTTGATACTTTTGTGACTTACTAGCTTTTGATATAATTGCATGTTCACCAATCCAATTGAATTGAACTAATACTTGAAACCTTCACATGCTTAAATTAACGTAATGTCATGACATGATATTGTAATTGTTACCGACATGCGAACTTTGAAATTTGAACCTTCACTTGCTTAAATTAACATGCTCTACTGTCACGTATTACGTGATCGTATCGTATCTGATTATTTGTTCAATAATTTGAATACGATCCTTTGGTTTTAATTTGATTTTTTATTGGTTAATATCCCAAAATAAGATGATTTGGCGTGTTAAGATAATTTATCGTCTTTGCAATTTTGACTTCCATGTGTTACATTTTGACTCAGTTATATGTTATTGAATACATGCGTTGTACTTTGTGTATGTATGTTATCTTTGTGCTCCCCCCTCCCCCCACACCCACACCCACACCCACTTTTTCTTTCCTCCCATTTTCAGGTAATTATGCTGAAACAACAATAAGTGAGTTAGTAATATGCATGAGCTTGGAATTGTTAACTAATTTGAGACTTTATCTTAATGACTTGAAAATAAGAACTTGATAATAATTTGATTAAGTAACTTTTGAGAACCACATTCTTGTGAAGTAATTATTTTTTATCAGATTTTCGCTGCAATTACTAGACACTGGTTATTGAGATATATATATACATATGTACATATGTATATATACATATGTACATATGTATATATACATATGTATGCATACATATGTACATATGTATATGTATGCATACATACATATGTGTGTGTGTGTGTATATATATATATGTACGTACATATACATGTATATATACATATGTATATATACATATGTACATATATATATGTACGTACATATATATGTATGTATATATATGGCTAAAGATAGAAGGTGTAGACCAAGCTGTCTGGAGCGTTGTGAGCGGAGGACAATTGGCCCATCAGATATATCTTATTTCGCGTAGTGGACTTTATTGGGGTTTTAGGGTTCCACCCCCGCCCGAATTTTTTGAGTGTCCTTACATGAGTAGGATTAAGTTTTCCTTTAATTGGATATAACTCTAAATTCGATGTGTTTTATTGTATAATGTCACGGCTGACAATTGAGAGATACACGTAAAATAGCGTTGTAAATTTGACTTGTGCAAAGTGAATTTAAGTTTTCTCTGAATTCGTGTATTCTTGCGTTTCGTTATTGTGTTCTACACATATGAATCAAGAGAGATTTTGTAAACACTGATGATGAATGTGAGTGCTTTAGTTTTTGAATATGTTTAAACCTCTGATTACTTCTTTTGAAATTATGATTTTGTAAAATATTTTGGAATTATATTTCTTGTAAGAATGAAATTGTTTGAAATAGTATGTAAATGTGTGCCTCGGGGTCGGGGCTGACAGACTCCCTCTCAATTAGTAATCACTCTCTTTCTCAAAGTCAAATTCTTTTACTCTCTTAACCCACAGCACTCGCAACACAACTCTTTTCTTTGTAAAGCTCAATGGAAATAAAGAAACCGTCACCTCCAAAAGAAAAGACGACGAAGGATATAGAGTCCCAACGTCTCTTCATCCTAGATGGAGCGTCACTCAACCGGAAACCCACACACACTCAGCTGGAAACTCACGCAGCCTCTTTAGACTCGGGAGTTTTCACAACACAAGAAATTAAAATGAGTCTTTACCAATAGCATTTTCAGCCGGTAAAGACATAAAATCAGTCGGTAAAGACATTTACCAACATATGTGATTAATAATCCTGTTGCTATATGTTTACCCCCAAAATAATGGACTTTTAATTGACGAAATGTACCATTTTACTAACAAAATAATAATTTGTTGGTAAAGGTATTTTTTTCTAATTACTATAAACTTTTACCTTTTTTAATTTTCAAAAAGGAAAAGAAAGACAATTAGGGACTGAATTCCGTCACTAAAAGTCCATAGAAAAAAAAGCATTTGTTTTTATTTATATTTATTGATATTGATAGAAGGCCATTGGTAAAAATCAACCTGTAAAAGTCAAAAAGGCCTGTTCTGTTCTTATCTTTCAGAATTCCCAACGTTGTTTTTTGTAATTCGATCCACACCACAATTTTCAACCAATCACTCTGCATTTAACTTAAATCGTCTTGTGATGAACACAAATACCACACAGCTCCTAAATACTAATACATAGAATGCAAGTTATCCACTGACTCACCATCAATGTTTCCTGAGTGGACAAATATAAACAACTACAAAGTCATCAACAGGGACCGGGAGAGAAGGGGACTAAAAAAATTGGTGAAAAACGAGGAAAATACACGTGCAAGTCTGTACATTTAGTCATCGTCTGAGGAAAATAATACACGTGCAAGCTCTGTACATTTAGTCATCGTCTAAAGTGGCATCCTACTCCTCGTTTTCCCTTTCTTTATCATCCACTTTATTGATGGGAGTCACCTTGAGGTTCGGTTGGGAAGCATATAATCCCTACATTAAAAGAACATACATGACACTATCGTCAATAATTGTACATCTAAATTCAATCAATTATATATTGACTTGCAATTGGTGTTTGATGTGTCTCAAATAAATGTGAACATACCGGTACTTGATGCTCAGACATCCATTTTTCCACAGCTTTTTCAAAGTGAGCACTCATAACACGATCAAACTCTTCCTACAGGTTTTGTCTCTATGAATGCGCAGTAGAGACAAACTTGCTTTTTAGTACATAACTGTACTAAAAAGCAATAAGTACATCCAAAATTTGAAGGCAAACTTTAATAAAGGAACCTTACACGAACATTCTTTAGAATCTCTGAAACAAACTCTCCTGCACGATGTGCTTGATCTTTATCCTTTCTCGTCTTGTGGGTCTTTTGGTATGGGAGAGCAATCACCTCATCCTGATCCAAATCACCGCATCCTGATCCAAATGCGGGCGTGCAGCCATAGTTTCATCTGGATAATCATGACTTGAATCCACTCTAGCTCCAAATTCAATGGCTGTATTGGATGGCAATAATGCAGTTTCTCCATGTAGAGTCCACCTTGTATAACCATTCATGAAACCATGCCGGAAAAGATGGCACTTTATCACCATTCTTTTTCTCCAATGCAACAACACACACAATCTACATGGACACCTTATCTTTCCAGTGTCAACAAATGTGGGATGGGCATATGCAAACAAAAGAAATTCATCAACTTGATCTTCGAAATCATCATCAGATCTCCTTTTCATCCCACTTTGATCGACCGACATGATCGCTAGTATTACTAACACCTTAAATTAAAAACACAGTCATCAATCATAATATGTAAATGAATCCATGCATGTGAAATGTCTGTCTATATATGTTCCTCAGTTCTCTAATAGATAGTATTCCTATCCCTTTTAGAATGGCACGTGTTTGTAAAACAGTTAATAATTCATGTTTTGTCCTATGTCTAAAAATATTTCGGTAACGCCTCTCCCGTATTTCTCCAAGTACATGATATCAATTAGGTGTTCTAATATCCAATCTTGTTCTTCAAGCAAAAAATGGATGATTGCAAACGCTTATATTTTTGGAAAGGTTGATATGTATTACCAAGTCTAAATGTATGCATACATAAAAATCCTTAATTACCGTTCAAAGGTACTCGTTACAGAGAAATGGGCTTTGGATGTCCAGTTTGGACAATTTGGAAAGGCAAAAGGTTTATAGAACAATGTCGCAATTCACGCTTATGTGTTTTAAGTCTTCAAATTTTGGCAATATTATTTTAAATATAAGGAAAACTACAATCCTAGTCGTCCTTAATTTATCCTACACTGATAAATTATGAAGAACGCTTGAGTTAAGTAAGAATGGACAACATTTTAATTCTTTTAAAAAACTATGAAGAATATGTAGGTGTAGGTGTAGGTGTAGAGTGTCAATATTATTGTCCTAAACATTGTATAGTGTCAATATTTTGATATAAATATTCAAGTCATCAATGTTTACGTCATTTGTATCACCTTCATCAACAAGGATCACCAAAATCATACATGGTCACCAAGACTTCCAGATCTGTTCCATCCATGTGTACATACACCAAAAATTTGATGATCTAGGGATATTCTAGAGGTGGTAGTCTTGGTGTTTGGGGATGGTAATAATTGATGGGCTTTTTGGTGGCAGCTATGGTGGCACGGGGTGGGGGGTGTTTGGAATTTAGAATGCATGGGTGCTGTGTTTTTATTATAGTATGTTCATTAGGGGTGCTCACCGGATAATAATAAAACCGAACGGAACCAATTGGAAAATTTATCAATTACACTTTTAAAATGTCTGAAAACTGAATTACAGGATTTTAACCCAACACTAATTATTGATCAGTTATTCGATTTTTGTGGTAAAATCAATTTTTTTTTTGGAAATTTAAGTTGAAGTACAAAGGTACTTCAAATTTAAGTCTATTCATCGTATATAAACTTCAAAACTTAAATACCCAAAGGGTAAACCATTTTCAAAGGACATACCAAAATGATGAGCACTAAGTAGAACGAAGTCAAAGAAAACGGTAAATAGCTTAAGTTTGTTGCTTCTCCATTTCATCATATTTCTCATTTCAATCTTCAATTCTTCAATTTTTGTCGGCATACATTTCTTCCCTTTCACCATTTCAACACTTAATGATTCATTTCCTCGGGTTGTAAGGAACAAAACAGATGTTTATGGAGATTGCTAAGCATAATATACCTAAACAACTGTAAACAGTTTTATGAAGATTGGTAGTTGTCATGGAGTTAAACAAATTGCAAGTAGGTTTATGATTTCAAGAAAACAGGAAGTACCTTTAAGTAAACAGAAATCTTTGTCGTTGATGTCCCCTTTCAGCTTCCTGCTACACAGCCTTCATCTCAGCTCCCCTTCTGCTCGCTCATTCGCTTGGTAGGTACATTTTTCTGGACAATCGATGAGAGGGGGGGGCAAGAGATAGAGGAGGGAGAGAGGTGCAGAGAAAGGAGAGATGTCGAGAGGGGGGGTCGAATTAGGGATTTGGGAAAATGGCAGGGTTATAATTCTTCCTTCAATAGTTGGTTATGACACTGTTTATATATACACACACACACATACTAGCTAAAACTCCGTACTGTGCACGGGAGATTTTCCTCGTATCATTTGTTTTCTATTTTCAAAGTAACAATTTGATAGAGTTGTCATCTTTTGGCATAAAATGATTAAAAAAAACTAAAGGATCTCATTATTATCTAGTTTCTCCCAAATCCAGCCACCACCTATGTCCCAAATCCTAATATTTGCCTTCAAATTTTCGTCTCTATAATATTGAAGAGAGTCTTAGGAATCTTCTTTAGCATCGTCGTGAGGCAATTTAGCTAATTATACGATTGTTAACGCAAGGGGAGAGCAAGTATGTTAAAGCCACGAATATGTGTTAGACCCTTTTTGTGACGATGTTTGCAGTTTTAGCTAATGGTGTCAGAGATGGTTGTTCTTCCAACTTGCATTGGAGCCCATATGTATATTTGCCATGTATTTGTTAATACATTTGTTTATGCACTTTCGAGGCCACGTGTTGCACATAAAGAGTGAATGTTAAGGCAAGACATTCTCTAATAGGGTAGCTTATTAGAGCAACCGGTGATTAATGGCACAAGCTTAAAGTTATTATTATAGTCACATTAAACGCATGGAACGTGGAACAGAACTTCAGTTCCTCCAATTTGTTTCATCTCATGGCTTGTGAAAAATGGAGTCTAGAGTGACCATAATTTTCTAACTTTCGGTAAATAAATTATGAAATTAGTATTTAATGGGACAAAATTTAAATGGATTTTTCCCCTTTAATATGACCTTCTAACCAAACTCGTACAACAACACTTGCTCTTAGAGAAACCCTAGACGTCATATTTTTGGGGGGAGTGCCTCTGCCATCTTTAGAGGCCCTCACACCTCTATGTCTATATTTTACTCTCCATTGCCCTCACTCTTTGTGCGCGCATTGTTTTAATAGTTTAAATCTGTTTTTTCTCAACGTTGCTCAACTTATATCTAACTTGTGCTAGCCAATTTTACCTTTATTTTGCTTATATGTTTGTTCCGCCGCCTCTCTTTGGCTTCAGATTGAATCTCGTCGGAATCTGATGGTTAACAGAGTGAAGGAGGTTCTATGCAGGTGGTAGGATTTTAACCGAATCTATGTGTTAATTATGTTGTTTGGTGGAGCGTTCTCCTCTCTTTGCAAGAGTTTTAGATTTGCCACCATTCAATTTTCTTTCTTTGCTCACTCCATTGGTAGCTAGGGAGAGTAGACTTTGTTTGGCAAAGATGATCTATGCTTTGATTTTGTTTTTAGGTTCCTAGTTGTTTGAGACATCTCATAATAGTTTTGTTGGTTGTTTGACTTTTTTTAACTCAATCCTAATAGGCTCCAGGACAAAAAACCGTACGAATTTTACGACCAATTGTCACCCATGTCTAAAAATTTTTAACATTATCAAGTTATTGAGCTACTAAATAAAAAAGTAAGTAGTCAAAACAGTCTAAGAACTTTGGAAAACTTTTAGCTCCCTCCTTTCTGTCGAGAAAAGTTTGTTCTTAATTAGTGGGATTCCTATCAATTTAGCAACAATTTTTTACTAACTACTGCAATTTTTAGAGCACCAGAAAAAAAAATTAGATATGCATTTACACGTTTAAAACTGGTTTTAGTCACTATAGATGCACTAAGATAAAATCTCTGGAGTCAGCTAATTTGCAAGATTTATTGCAGTGCAGTCAATATCATTTTATATCAATTTAGGAAATATGATGTCTGCATTCCACTTTTTTCATTTGATTTTTATTTATAGCAGCACATTACTGCGAGGTTTAGCCCACTATCAGGCTAGCCACAAAAATGCTTGACAATATAGCTACACACTCATGAACACAATCTTCAGGATGATTGAGAATTCTTCAAAAAAAGGTCTGCTTAGCCCACTAAACAAAGTCGTACTCACGGCGTGTCAATTTAACATTTTTTTTTAATAAATAAAGCACAATATATTAAATCATTTTAGAAGATGTTGCATGAATCTTGGTAGATTATGGGCATACTCGGCCTAAGAATAACGATTATAACATTATCATTGCAAAAAAGCTTGGTCTCCCGCGAATCGATACTCAATGTTGAAATTAGCCACGCCACTAAATTTTCAAAAGAAGAGACCTGGTAATGAACAGTAATAAGCATTACAATTATATGAAAGACATAAAGTGTTTGTGCCTATGGTCTACTTTCATATCTCTCTTATCCTATCAAATATAATCCATCAAATGCAAAATTCTGAAAGGCATATGGCAGCTACTTCTTATGGTATTATTTTGATATTACTAGCATTAAAGATGCCTACCGAAGGAAACTACAGTCTCTAGGAAAACAAAATAAGCACAAAATTAGGCTAAGCTCTGTATGCCAGCCTGGAAGAATGCATAAAATTGTATTGTACACTTTGACTTTAATGATGCGTTATGTGAACGGTATTCTTAAAGCAAGTATAATAACTCAAAGAAGGAAGATAAAAGCTTTTTAAAATAGATAAAGGCGATGTTTAGAGTTATCAAGGGGGTAGACATATTACAAATGAAAAAGAAGACCAATATCAAGCGTTTTAAATTGGATAAATCATTACTAATACAGATTGATAGCAAAATGATCACAGATGTTTTCAATGAGATATAAGTTAACAAAGAGTAGTAATCAATATTATCACAATAGCTTCTTCCGGCATGAAGCACCAGCTCGGTCAATTTAAAGCAATCCAATATATACAAAAGCGGACTGCAAATTAAAAATTAAAGGAAGATTGTACATCACTATGCCCAATCTACGTTGGTCGCTTCTCATTGTCGCCACCACTGTTGGAGCCTCCGGCTGGCTCAAGACCAAAGTCTTCACACAACCAACTGTCCAACAGAAAAAAAAAAGAGGGAACTAAATTAATTGAGATATATTTTTTTTTTTGGTCTTTTAAATGATAAAAAGAAAAAGAAAGAAATTAAAAAAACACATCTTCAAGAACTGTCAGCCAGCCCAAAACTAAAACTCATGCAGAGTTTGCTGCTCATTGCAACTTGAGAGTATTAATCCTTGCTCAGCCAGAAATGTCAATGGCCTTGACATCAGGATCTTCACCTCCTCCCCGGAACAATGACAGTCAGCACACCAAACCACCCCAGTTACCCACCTCAAGCAGCACCCAATTAACTAACCTCTACTGCTTTGATTTGGTCCGAACTATGAACCACCCAACCACCATTAGATACCTTTGGCCACCATAACACAACCATCAAGCACCTTTGATACTTATTTTTTGAAGCGTTGCTCATTTCAAAAAATTGTTCGAGAGTTGCATTGTCCATAGATTATATAGCTATCTCTTTCAAGATATAGACTGCACAAAAAGAATTTCAGAAAATGTAGCAACTGGAAGTTAAAGGAGCTTAATTCTGTCTTTGCTTACAAAAAGCTTTCACGTATGGTTATCACTAAGTTGTCAATACACACACTAAGGGTAACAATGACCATCACATATGCAAAATTATCACTAAGTTGTCAATACTTGAGTAAGGCATAAAAGTAGTTGGCCACTGAAATGATCGAACTGCATGAAGCACCAAAAGATCATCAAATGAACCATGCCAAATTTACCCAGTTTATTGAGTATGAGTCAAACCCAAAGATCTGATACTCATCTCAAACAATGAAGCACGAAAGATCCTTAGGTGAATCATGCCAGATTGCTCCATCTTAATTGCATTTATTGAATATATGAGTAAAACACAAAAGTAAGAAAGTGAAATATAATTAAAAAAAGGGGTAACTATGAAGTGATTAAAGAGAAGCTAAAATCAGACAACATGAGATGTAAATGTGATGAGTAATTGAGAATATTGCTCACATGCTATAGATTTTGGTTGGAGTCACACTTTCGAAAATTTGTATCATTGCCAAAATCAAATTGGCATTGTGTTTTTGACCTAAATATACCCAGATTAGTAAGTTTTCCATAAAATCAACAAAATATTGGATACGCATCAAATGAACCATGCCAAATTTACTCAGTTTATTGAGTATGAGTCAAATCCAAAGATCTAATACTCATCTCAAACAATGAAGCACGAAAAGATCCTAAGGTGAATCATGCCAGATTTGCTCTATCTTAATTGCATTTATTGAATATATGAGTAAAACACAAAAGTAAGAAAGTGAAATATAATTAAAAAAGGGTAACTATGAAGTGATAAAAGAGAAGCTAAAATCAGACAACAAGAGATGTTAATTTGATGAGTAAGTTAGAATATTGCTCACCTGCTATAGATTTTGGCTGGAGTCACACTTTCGAAAATCTGTATTATTGCCAGAATCAAATTGACACTATGTTATTGACCTAAATATACCCAGATTAGTAAGTAGAGAAAAATCAACAAAATATTGGATACGCTAAAAATTGCTCCAACCTTAACTCTGTTGGCCGCGGTTTGTGCTGTGTGGCAGAGCCCCTTTGCCTCAACGATACCTTGCTCTCTTCTCCGACCCCGATCTTTGCCTCCCTCCTCTCATCCCCTCCCTCTACCTCTCCCAATTCAGAATTGAAATCATTGAGCTGATCAAATACAAAGGTGGACATTCTTCCTGGCTTGCCGGCGCGCGACTTGGTCTAGGCGGCACAGAGGAAGAGGAGAACGACCTTGAAGGCGGGGAGGAAGTGGGAAGAGGAAGTCGGTGTTTGATCGTGCACCGTCTGTAAATGGAGGAAAAGGTAGAGATGTCAAAGGGCCGGGCTTGGGCCGGCCCAGCCCAAGCCCGTCGGGCCTGCTGTGGGGCCGGGCCGGGGCCGGGCTGGGCCTGCCGAAGGCAAACCTAGGCCCAGTCCAGGCCCAGGCCCTAGGCCCAATAGCTAGGGCCGGGCCCGGGCCCTTTTTTTTTTCTTCTTGTTATTCAATTTTAAATTTCATCTCTAGGCAATATTCACAATTTAACGAACCTAATCTTTATCCTTTTATTTCATTATAAGTAATATACATATATATGTATGTATGTATATACATATTTATTTGTTAGCCATTATATTTTTTATTATATGTTAAACATTTTCATACTCTTCTTGATGAGCTTTATTAATAAAATCTTAACACATAACAATTTATATAGAAAAATAATAAATGTATTCATAGGCCCTCCTCCTTTTATCCGGGCTTGGGACCGGCTGCTTGTAAACAAACAGGCGAAGTTACCTATTTTTTTATATATACGAAAAAATATATATCTTGCTTGTAAAAATTTATTTTATATATATGGAATAAAAAGTATATTTTGTGAAAAATTTATTCTTAAAATTCTAACAATCAAAATAATAATGCATGTCTATCCAAAATATCAGCAATCAAAGATCAAGAAATCTGCAACGTCAACCAAAAGGATCAAAAGAGGAAAATAAAAACAAATTACCTAATCATCCAGAAGTACTTCAATATCCGAGTCACTGCTCTTCCTATCATCAATCGGTTTATCTTGCTCGCGGTATTTCGCATCAAGATAATCCTTCCAACATACACATAGCTCGAGCGACTCGGGGTTAAGACGACTCCTCCTGTCATCCAAAACCCTCCCGCTGGCTGAAAATGCCGACTCTGAAGCAACCGTGGAGGCTTGCACTGGCAGTACATCCCGTGCAATTTGGGATAAAGTTTTATACATGTTTTGATTTTGTTTCCAAAAATTTAACAAATTAAAATTAACCTGTTCTTGCCTTGATAAATCAGAATAATGATCAGTATTTGCATATACACCAATCTCATTAAAAGAGGAAAAAGTATACGAACCTGCCGAATTAGAAGTACCTTCACCTGGTAGTTGTCTTGCTACTAGATGTTCAAAGCCCTGAAGGTATGGCGCATAATACCTCTCAACAGTGGATGATGATGTAGCTCGCCCGCGCACGTCAGCAGAATTACGATAGACGTTGAACAAGTCCTCAAACCTCTTGCTCACTTTTGCTGTGAATGCGGTTGTCTCCTCTGCTGTGTAGCACATTAATTTCGATATCTCTTGTATCGAGGCGTTCACGCCATGCAACTTTAACCTAGGATCTAAACAAGTAGCCACAGTAAAAATAGCAGGCAGCTTACTCCAATATTTATTAAATTTTGATCCATCACTTTTACTATTTCCTTAAAGGGTCCTATATATCTCCATTTTGTTAACATTGTAGCCATCTTCAGAATTTCTATTACAGCGAGAGGAGAGGTGGGATAGTACGTACCAGACAATAAATTGGTAGACGTGTAGAATACCTCCAAAAATTCAGCTAGGTATGTGGCCATCTGCCATTCCTCTTGAGTTGGCAAGCCGGCTGGGAACTGGGTTAGTAGAAAATGCGTATAGACTTCTTGGTATGCCAGAATGTGTAAAAGCATGTGGTATGTAGAGTTCCACCTGTGGACCACATCTGTAACTGCTCTCCTGCGAGGCATATTATATTGAACACACAACGTTTTAAATTGTTGTGTTCTCGGACTCGAGCTATTAACATACGCTGTCATACCCCTCATTTTGAGAAGAATATCTCCTGCAGCAGCTAAACCATCTTGAACAATTAAATTAATAATGTGACAAACACAGCGAACATGAAATAATTCACCGTTAAGTACAGGTTGAAGCGTCTCCTTTAAAGCTGCAACAGCAACTTTATTATTAGAAGCATTATCAAAACTAACACTCATAATCTTATCCTTAATTTTAAATGTGGTGCATGCTTTTAATATAAGAATAGCAATGTTCATTCCATCGTGCGGATAAGGGAAGTGCTCGAAAGCGATGATTCTCTTGTGCATAACCCAATCTGCATCAATCCAATGAGCGGTCACACAAGAATAACTAACAAAAGTATAAGGAGATTGCCAAATATCAGAAGTAAGACTAACTTTACCTTCAAATTTATCGAAATAATCGATAAGGCGTGCTTTAGCAGCATTGTACTGTCGGAGTGCATCGGATCTAGTTGTGTTTCTATGAACCTTTTTGTACAAAGGTTGAACGTATGTGTTCATATATCTAGAGTGCTTAGGATTATCGGCAAAAGAAAAGGCTTGTTCATCATGAATAACAAATTCAGCGAGACCGTCTCTTTGCTCTCGCTGATTATAAACAAATAACTTACCGTCAAAAGATAACTGCGTTTGGGTAGGTTCGACGTGGCCTTGTCGAGGTGCACACAGAGGGTAATGCCTGTTAAGATGTCCATTACCACTACCAGACGAAAATAATTTAGCGCAGTACTTACATCGAGCTTTTCGGATGCCGTCCACCGTAACTACATCGAAATGATTCCAACACTCGGCTTTCTTTTTTTCCCCTTTTGGACTTCTGGCTCATTACCGGAGGCATTGCTCGGCCCTTCTTCATCATGACCAGGCATAGGGTTGAGATTATGCCACGGAGTAGTAGCTTCGCCAACCGAGCTGCGTCCTTGACTATAATGCGGGGGGTCTTCATCAGGCGTGTATTCAAAATCTGGAATGTTTTGATTGAACTCCCAATTGGCTTGGGTATCTATCATACAGCCTGTACTCATTCGTCCAGGAACGAATGGTTGTGTTGGTGCTTGGATTGGTGTTTGTGATGGCCGTGGCGCTGGCGCTTGTGCTGGTGGTGGTGCTTGCGATGATGATGATGTTTTTCGTGATGACGATGCACGCCTCATTTTCTTCAATAATCCAGCCATATTTCACGCTAAACTTTGTAAGAGTAACTAAATACACAAGTATAAGAGTAGTAATAAGAAATAACAATTAAAAGAATGAACGAGTAACAAATATTAGAGAGTTAGTAATTAAAAAGAATTTAGCAAGACTAGTAATTAATAAACAAGAGTACTAATTAGTAAATACTAGTAGTAATTAGCAAGAGTAGTAATTAAAAAGAATTTAGCAAGACTAGTAATTAATAAACAAGAGTACTAATTAGTAAATACTAGTAGTAATTAGCAAGAGTAGTAATTGGAGAGGAAAATAGTAGCAAAGCTTGTAGAAATATAGAATGTTTAGGTAAGAGAGAGTAAGAAGATTGGTGTGAAAAATTAGAGAGAAATGGTGTGAATTTATAGATTTTAGAAACTTCACAAAAGACCAAAATACCCCTACAAACTATCCGTTTATAGTTGTTGGGGAGGGTAAGAGTGTAAAGGAGTTGAAAAATATAGGTTAGACTAAAATACCCCCCAAACTAGCCGTTATATTGCTGTTGGGGGGGTAAAAGTGGAATTTTGGAAAAGGGGTGGAAGAAAGGGAGGGAAAAACAAAAAAATTCAAACAAGTGGGGCCAAAACCGGGCCAGACCCGAGCCGCAGACCGGGCCAGCCCCGGGCCAGACCCGGGCCGCAGACCGGGCCAGACCCGGGCCAGACCCGGGCCGACTTCGGGCCGGGCCAAACCCGTTTCTGGGCCGGGCCGGGCTGGGCTTTTTCACAGCAATTGACGGCCTGGTCCAGGCCCAGGCCCCAAGCCCGCTGTGCTGGGGCCGCTACTGTTCATCGCCGGGGCCGGGCCAGCCCGGGCCAGAACCGGGCCGGGTCGGGCCAGCCCGCGGGCCGCCCGGCCCGTTTGACAACTCTAGGAAAAGGGACACAAAGATAAGAAAACTGTAACTTAACGTGGGGATAGATAGAGAGTTTTTAGGAGTAATGGGGCACATGAAATTTTGAAGATGAGGTGAAAACCCAATAACAACTTGACACATTAATTTTTTTATTTAACAAAATTAAAAAATTCTAAAAAATAGGATTCACAGTTTGCTATTCATTAAAGCTATCAATCGAATCCTATTATAATATAGATTAACATATATAAGGCTATTACACATATTCTTGAGGTTAAGGTATAATTACAGTTAAGGACATTAAGTTTTAAAATGTAACATATCGTGAGCAAACACTTTTAAAATGTATCAGTTATGTCCATCCGTCAGAGTTCGGTCCAGAAAGTATACTTTCTTTTATAATGTCATCAATACGTATTTTTAAAATGACGATACTATCGCTTGAACTGTATATACCGAATATTTTTAAATATTTAAATTAAGATCTCAAGCCTTAATTTAAAGATTAAGGTTTTAAAACCTAAAATCGATTTGTTCTCTATCTCTACAGTCTATTTCATCAAAATTTCTCAATATGCATCAAAACCCTTAGGGTCTCAATCTGCAAATTAGGGTTTTAAAACCCTGCTTTGCAAAATAGGATTACGTTGAAACCCTAATTCTCAATCTGCAAATTAAACTTCTATTTTTCTCACTGGAATCCTCCCCACGCGCCGACAGCCTTCTCTATCGCCCCATGCCGGCAGCTTTATCCTTCCTCTCCCCTCCTATCTCTCGATCCTCCTCCCTCCACCACCACAACCCCACCACCCGCCTCCTCCTACGCACTCACTCCCTCCGCCCCCACACCCATTTTTCCATCCACGTCTACCCCCACCTTGACCCAAGACGACCTCAAAAAACTCGCCGATGTCGAGTACGTCAAGTCCGGTATAGTCCTCAGCACCGGCTCCACCACCGCCTTCGTAGTCGCCAAGCTCAGTGCCCTCTTGAAATCCAGCGAGCTAACAAACATCGTCGGAGTACCCACCTCGAAACGGACCCAAGAGCAAGCCGCCTCACTCAACATTCCCCTGTCCGTACTAGTCGACCACTCGAAGGTTAACCTTGCAATCGACGGCGCTGATTAGGTGGACCCAGATTTGAATCTGGTCAAGGGCCGCGGGGCAGCGGTGGGGAGGGAGTTTGAGAGACGGAAATAGGGTTTGAGGGGGGGGGGGGAGTAATATTCTTTTATGTTATACCCAATAATTCGATTTTTTGTGTTTAATTTGAATTACATTTCCCAACCCAAACCAAAAATAAAAAAATAAAAAAATGAGCAGAGACTTGAAAAACGAATACATATATAGATTCATTTGTTTCGGTTATTGAGAATATTTTTAAGTTGACCTGAGTAATGAACATCTATTTTTTCAGATTATATAAATCTGGTAAGACATCATTTTTCTTATTTTTGTATTCTCTTCGAAATGATATGAGAAGTTACATTCCGATCCCTTCGAAAATGATGAAAGAGATCACAAAACGTTTGGTGAAAGATGAATCGGACCAAATCAAAAGGACGAGGACGATTCATAAATGAAACTAAAAGGAGCACGATTAGTTTTACAATTAATTCAATTGAGATATTGGACTTGATTATGAAAATATACAAGAAGAACAAAGTATTTAAACACTAGTGCCAAAAAAAAAATGAAGGATTAAAATCGCTATATAACCCCATGTACATTCATCGGGGTGATAATGGGGAAAGATCAAGGTGTAAAACGTAATTAGTAGGAATTTCTCGTCCAAAACAACATGAGGTATCCATCTCTTTTATTTGCACAATCTATCTACACCCTAAACGTCACTCGTGACAAAAATTGAACTCAATAATACATCTCCACATGACAATTAACTTAAATTCAGTTAAAAGGGCATTTACGCTGAAGCTGAATATAGCTGAGGGAAGGTTAGCTCACCAAACCAAGTTTATTTTGACAAATTAGCTTGTCAGAAAGTTCTCTGTACTACGAGTAATGAAAAATATTCTGCTATAAATGTAAATTATAGAATCCTACATTCACAATAGATAACCATCAACCGAATATACTTAATGACAACTTAAAAAATATATATATTTAACAACAAATTTTGACAATGTTGTATCGAGTTGGCAAAATTTTAATTATGTTTCACCGCGCAAATCGAGCAGACTCAAAAAGTTTTCTAAAAGCAAAAACCCCCGAGAGAGAGAGGAGGCATTTGGGGGTCCAAGGTGGACTTAAAAGGGTCCAAATAAAAGGAGCGTCGATTTATTTAATAAGATCCGGAGAGCCAAGGCTAAAGCATGAACAGAGAGAGGACCAGAGGCGCTTAGGCTTCAAAGTCCAAAAGTCGTTAGAAGATCTTCGTTCAGATTCACTTGGCCCTCATTTCATGGAGAGAAACCGAAACGCACCCATTACTTCCACCGTTCGCCAATCACTTCGGCTCGGTTTCAAACTCTCTCTCTCTCTCTCTCTCTGCCTTTATATCCACCCAACTTTGACCCGGACCTCCCCCCCCTCTCTCTCTCTCTCTTAAATTTGCAGGTTGGCGAAGAATTTATGTTGCCACCGGACTGTTTTCATTGGTTTTTATGGGTTTTCTGCTGTAAGGCATTAGTTTGATGATTGGACATGCTTTTGCTTGTGTATAAGATGTCTGGGGGAGACGGGGTGCATGTGAGTCTTCTCTTCGTATAATCTTCTGGGGTCGATGCTTTTTGGATTTCCATGGAAGATGAAGTCATCAAACTTTGTAAGCCCCTCCCCTCCTCTCTCTCTCTCTCTCTATATATATATATATATATATATATAAGACATATGAATAGGTACATGTAAGTCATGATATTGCATGTTTGTATTCGTTATCGTATGTAGACATAATTCACCTCGTAAGAAGCAATAATTTATCTGTGGCGGTTGGAAATAATGAACATTTGGTCATAAAAAGCCTTAATTAGTTCCTGCCATCTGGGGTTTATCTATGAAACTGTTGTTAGGCCTTTTGGTCGATGTCGATGATGTGCAGCCACCAGCGTGGTGCCACCTTGACCACCTACGTCAGTACACCCAAAAGGCGCTTGTTTAGGCCCTCCGTGGTGTGGTGGCCAGGGTGCCCCAAACCAGGTTTGATTCGCGCCATTGCGTGTCTTGTGCTGTGGATTATATCGAGGGTAACTGGAGGCTGAGAGAAGGGGCTCTGAAGCACATGGCTTCTGCATGCAAGTGTGCATTGGTCTTCTTAGAGGGACGAGGGGAAGCTGCAGAGCAGCGAGTGTGGTTAGTATGGTAGTGCATTCAGTCTGGCTGTCCTTTAGCGCACTACTCGCTCTCAAAGGTACATTTAGCTTTGCCCCAAATTAACACTGCTCTATTCTAGGAACAATTCAATTGGAATCGCATAAGGAACGTACCTACTAATGGTAATACTTCTCTGGTATGGCCCAAGCAAAGCATAATTGCCTATTGAGCGGGATACCTGTTGAAGTTTTCCCACCTTAGTTCTCTAAATGTCATTCATTGCCCAATACACTGCAACACCGCTTCAGGAGCTTTCTTGACCTTCTCGAACGTACGGTTATTTCGCTCCATCCAAAGCATCTACTCATTGATTGTAAGAGCCAATTAGACTACTGAGCTCAGAAACTCCAGCCAGGTCAGGAAGATGCAAGAACATGCATCAGATCCCTCGCTCCCAAAATGGATTGATTTTTTTTATTTCCATTGGAGATTAGGAATAGATGGACTTTCTATAGGACCCATTTTACTAACGGGATTCATCACTACTTTAGCGGCTCGGCCAATCACTCGAGATTCTCGATTATTCCATTTCTTGCTCCCACCGGAACAGAGGTGAGAGCCTTGGGCCGCTTAGAGTGGCAGTTTACATTACTGCCGCGGTTAACATCGGAACCATAGATGGTGGAGGGGGGTCCTCCCAAGGCCGGATTGAAGTGATCCACAGCTCGAAGGGAATATGCATCCTCCAAATCTAGTAGATCCGGCATCTTCAAGCCACAATCCCACCTTTTCGGACCCGCATCAGAGATTTCTAACCAAACCCGCTGGAATAGCGATCCGGAGACAACGACGGATATGAGAGTAGCGAAAGGGTTGAGGTAACTTTGGGGCTGAAGGAGTTCCGATTTGAAGTGATTGTGGAGATCGGAGGGGAGAGAAAGATGTTGGTGGGTGTTGAGAATCGGCGGGGTGGGGTGCTGAAGGATAGGGAGGAAGAGATGCAAAGGACATGAAGGAAAAGGATCACAAGGGGGGCCTCCCCTTCCTACCTCACAGTCATGGAAGCTGAAGGAGGAAGGGGCAGCTGAGCAATCTTCGGGTGAGGGATGTACAGAGAGTTTTTTTAGGGCCGGCTGTGCCTTAAGCTATATTTGTTCCATCTCCCAAAATGTGGTTATTTCGGTTGTGGTGGTAGGGGGCTGATTACACAATTAAGCTAGCTCCTCTACAAATTATCTCTTTTTCTTGGTCTTTTGGTCATTGGTAGATAGTGGCTTGTTTTGTTAATATGCCTGGTAGCAGAAACGTTTACCTTTTGGTGCGGGTTATTTAAACAACTTAAATTTGTTGGGTCTCACAATGCATCTTCTTCACAGGTATCACTACTGAAATATCCGAAAAGTAGATCATGTTTCTGCGGCCTTTTTCCTACAGTGTGTTTTTTCTGTCTACTGTTCTTCATAGGGACTGCATTTGTAGCGGATGATCATAAGGAGGTATTACAATGCAAGTCCACATCTTTTTTAATTCTAAAAGGTTTCTATTATTCTTCTGCACTTTTAAAATTTGGTCAACTATAATTGCTTGCTTGGATCAATCTCTAATGACAATAACCTTCTTTATTGGGCCTCGTATTATAAATCTGAAAAAAAAAAGAGAAAAATAAGTGTCAGTTGTGTTGCATATGTAAATGACATTGGGCCCTAATATACAGCATTCTTCAAGATGGGGATACGGGAGGAGGAGGCAAGATTCAAAATCTAATGCATGCAAGGTTTGCTTTTACTCCTTGTGGCCTTGCTAAGATTGGCTGTTGTTTAAGAGTTCTATGTGATATAACTTCTGCACTTGAATTTTGTTTCTAATGTTGCATTTTTATTACCTCCAAGCCCAACATTGCGAATGCTTGTCGCTGATACCTCTCCTGCGCCAATTAGCAATCTCAAATTAGGCTTAGATTATAGGTTAGTTGATCTTAAAATGACTTTAATGTTAAAATGCATGGCCAAGAGGCTCTCACCCTACAGGGCTGGGCCCGCTTAGATGTATGCTCCTTACTTGCATTTTTTTTAGTGTTGTTTAGGTGTTTCGAAACGCAATATATACGTCATGCTGAAGCAACCTTATCATTGAGCCAAAGTTGGCCTCTTGGATCTGATTTTATTGCCAACTCTAGTTCTACGACGCTTACTTATTTCAGCTTGTTCTTCTTTTCTTTTTATGTTTTAGAACCAGTGTAAACCTCCTGGAACTGCTTCATTGCCTCGAGGTATTCTCTCCAAGACTTCCAACTTGGAAAGGCGGCCATTATGGGGCTCCCCAAAGGTATTGTCTGATAAATCAGACGTGGATATTAGTTGAGTTCTTACTACACGATTTGTGTTAGGGTAACCCTAGCCCTAATGGTACTCCCAAAATGGTTAATGGCACTCCTAGCACAGCTAATTGATGAGCATGATTTGTATTATATTTACAATCATGTGAATCGGCGCAGGAGTGCCTTCAGTCGTTTTGTGAGTGCCAATAGGGCTACTCTGTCTGATATATTTGTTGTTTGGGATTATGATATTGATATCCTGAAATATGATAAACGTTACCCATTATTCAATTTTAGCACTAGTTAATGAGACATTGTGTGCGTCAATATGCTCGTAGATTGTAGAACTTCAAAGTTATTGAAGCATTACTTCCTTCTTCCTTATGAGAGATGGAAAAGAAAGCTAATTATTTGAGATCTGCTTATTTAAACAAAACTTGGATAACGTTGATTTGATAGACTTGCATCCTTTACTTTTAGCTGTTCACCAAATCCACGACGGTGGGTTATGATTTAGAAACTTGTGTGTAGCCTATACTTTTAAACTTAGAAATTGATAGCATTTCCTTTTTATACTATGTTGTTCCAGTACTGCCTTAATAAAACAGTTATGATCTAGTAGAATATAGGATCAGATGCCTTCCTCGTACTTGGCTATGGCCATTATGTTTAACTTGTGTTTCTCCACTATTTCATGTGTTCTGGAAAAAATAATCTTAATTTTTGAGTGGTGTTATAGTTAACCATGCGCTATGGTTTTACCACTCCAAGTAAATGGTGAAACTTGGCCTAAATAACTTCCATTGATGAATAGTGTGTTGGGCTTCCTTGTAGCTATATATTGTTGACTCCATGCCGCTGTTGAGTGGAGGTTCTGGTCTGGCTATTCTTTCCTCTGCAGTTCTGTGCATTTCTGTCCTGTTTTGATTTGTATACGGGTTTACCGCAAATTGGGCACTTCTTTTAATACTTCAGAAATTAATTCTTGTTTAGTTAATAAAGGTATTGTAGATTAAGCGTAACTTTGAATAGCAGATAGTCCATCAAGTGCATCTCATACTTCTGAGCTATTAAAGCAGAGGTATTCTTACGCAGAAAATGATTGCTACATCTCCATTCCACTTGAGTGGTTATTTTACATGTCAATATTACTGCCTGCTGATAGCTTGTCTGACGCCAAGGCTTATGATTCTGGTTTTCTTTGTTTTTGGTGAACAATATTTTTGTTAACTTTTGTTCGATTGTTACAGAAGAATGTGGATACTTCAAAAAATTTACTTTCTCTGGCTGTTGGAATAAAGCAGAAAGAAATGGTAGATAAAATGGTTAAAAAGGTAAATGTTTATACTTCTGCCGTCCTCTACTTCTTGCTGAAACCCGTTGTAACCTCTGTTGCTATCTTACATTGCAGTTTCTTTCCTGTGGCTTTGTTGTGATGCTTTTCCATTATGACGATATTGTTGATGAGTGGAAGCAATTCGAATGGAGTAACAGTGTGATTCATGTATCTGCAGTCAATCAAACCAAATGGTAGGTTCAGACACTGAACATATCATCTTAAGCAGAAAAGCTACATATGTATTGGATACTTCAACTTTTTGTGTGTGTGTGTGTTCATATATAGTTTCTATCTCAATTCAGATTCAAATTCTGTGTCATCTCAAATGACTAGGTGGTTTGCCAAACGATTCTTACACCCGGACATAGTTGCGGAGTACAGTTACATTTTTATATGGGATGAAGACCTTGGTGTTGAAAATTTCAATCCTGATAGGTAAGCAAACAAAGCTTTTATGTCCTGTGATGAACAAGGAGCAACAAAACAATAACAATGATATATGAAGCTACAAAATGTTACTATGGCTTATCAGATTTGCATCTTTGGGTCTGTAGTGGCCGCATAAGCATTTGTTGGAGTGGTGGCATTGTTATCAAGTATAATTAGCTGATAGTATGTCAAAGGCCAATCATGAAAATCCGCCTTGATTGGTGGCTCTTGAAGTCTCCTCGTGCAATAAGATAGAAGATGGCATGCAACAGAAATTATGCAAATGGAAATTTTGTGATAGGACTATTTTCCATTTCAGAGAAAATGGTCATCAGGCTAAAGCAGCAATGAAGTCTTCCATAGTCAACTAGGTTAACTTAATAGAGAATTTTGTTCTGGTAAGATTTGTCGAAGCAGATTTTACTCACCTTTCTCTAGAATTCACTTACAGGTACTCTAAGCATATCTAATCTATGGTTTGAAATATACAGCTTTTTTCAAGACACCAGCATTGAGATCTTTTTGGGTTGTTGGGCAATAGTTGCTGATAGGCTATGTTACATGGACTCTTCAAAAATCGTGAAGTACTTGTGCCTGGCACCTGACACTTGGACATGGCCCATGGGTATGGGATATGTGTCCATCACATCTCAAAGGCTATGCCACTAAGAACACTATCTTATAGTGTTTCTTTTAGTTTGTTCTTTCTTTGAGATAATACAATTTTTAAAGACGATATGCGCCACATAAAGCACAATGTTTACCAAGGAACAACTACAAGATAACAAGAGATGGGAATACTTTGCCGGTCCCTATGTCTTAAATTTTAAGAATTAGACCCCACTTGGACATGTCCGAGTCGAATACTCGTCCTGATTCCATGTGACATAGGTGATACATAACACGGACAAATAGTATACTGAAGGGTTGACCATATATGTCCCAAATACCTTCCCAAATGAACAATAAATTCAGTAGAGTTGCAAATAACCTCTCTACAAAAAAATTGCTAAAGAGGACCCCTTGTATTCTTAGCTGATGTTCTCTTACTGTCAAAAAGGAGAAGAAACCAAAAATTTTAAACTGGCACCAGTGTCCAGAAACTCTTGTGGTCTCTCCTTTCTTGTTCAATCTCTCTGTCGCTTTTGTTGAAAGAGGGTATAACACCCAAGCCCTTAGATGCATAGGTTTACATGCATACATATATACAATTAGATGCGTGAATATAGGCTTTTGTCAACTACCAGACGACCACTGAATTATGCCACTGACTCACAAAGCTCTAGTAGTAGAGAATAATCATTAATACACGGATGCACAACTTCTTGCAGTTAGCAGTTTGCCAAATCTTGGATGATATCAGGGAATTTTGATAAAGGTCACGAATACAAGGACCAAGCTCTCGTGGATTTACTGCCAATAGTTGCTCATGTTCAAGCTGTTTGAATATTCAGAAGCATTATAGTTTGCAATCTCACGATGACTGTAATGATCATCTGACAGTGCAGCGTGTTTAGTGGTTGATGACTGTAATCGATGTTGAGTGTGTGGGCTTGGGTCAAATGATGAGCCGATTGTATCTTGTCTGTGTGTAGGATAATGGCATGAAATGGATTTTAATGGCACCTGTAATGGAGGCAGTTGAGTAAGGTGGATTCCCATAAGTGAGTGATTTCTTGAGGTGGTTTCAACAGTGTTCAACTTGGTAGTAGGTGGTCATTGGTTTCATAGTGATAGCACATACACAGAGACCACCGGGGGACATCCAGGCTGGGGGGGCAGGTGGGCGACAGGGAGGGAGGGGCGCGCGCGCGCGCACACACACATATATTTATAATACTTTGCTGTTTATCCGTTTTTCCATTATCTGCTAAGTGTTTACTTTTATATGTCTGCATATTTTTTATGTCATTTATCATTGCAGGGCTAGTTAATTCTATCTGATCTTTGTATGGGCATTGCTTTAGCCAATGGGTTATGTTGTGATTATTTGATATTGAGTTGTGATGAATTATCTGAATATGGTGTGCAACATTGGCAGTTCTATATTACGTGCCACTTTTATCTGTTTCACAACCTTATAATGTCGTGCCTCTTAATCACATCTTTCCGGTCGAGGGAGCACTGGCACTTGATCTGATTGGACAGCATAAATATGAGTGATATTCGTAGCCCGACCTTTACTATTTATCTTACTTCGCATGATACATATACTGTACCTTTTCCTTGTCTCAATGAAATTGCTATCATGAAAATAACCACAAGCTAGTGTTAGTAAAACAATGAATTAAAAGGAAACGTGTGCCACCTCTTTATTATTTTAGTTGCATCCATGAATTTCTCAATGAATTTGAATTAGTCAACTCCAGAAAACTGTGCAGAGACCTGCATAGATACTACTCTTTAGGTTATGTTATGCAAAGATACATAACTTTTGACGTTCATGGCATGACAGTTGCTATAATATGCTAACCCATATTGTTCAACTTATTTTACGCCCAGATACTTATCTATAGTTAAAGATGAAGGGCTTGAGATTTCACAGCCTGCACTTGATTCTAGGAAGTCAGAGGTGCATCATCAGATTACAGCACGTGGAAGGAGATCAAATGTCCATAGGTTATTTTGCAATGTTGTAACCTGGCTGTCTGTTACTTTTGGCGCGCAAGTTGTGATTGCTTTTGGCCGGCCCATTTTGGTTGCAGGAGAACGTACAAGCCTGGAGATAGTGGAAGTGGATGTGACAAGAACAGTAAAACTCCTCCATGCACCGGGTAGGACAATGGTGTGCATTATTGTCTTAGATGAATATAGAGTTTATTTTAGTTCCTGAAAAAGGTTGATGCCTTTATCTATGGACAGTTAGCTAACATCCTTTTATAGTTTGTTACCAAGAATTTATCAAGGAGAGTAAAGAAAACAAACTGCGATGCAGGTGGATAGAAGTGATGGCTCCTGTTTTCTCAAAAGCTGCCTGGCATTGTGTATGGTATATGATTCAGGTTTGTCACTTCCTTTTTAGAGTGGATGGATTTGATACCAGTGAGGATGTTTACTGTAACAAGTAACTATGATGAGTAGTAGCTATATCGGAGATGTTTTGGAATTGGTTGGAGGTGTGGGAGTCAGGGTGTTAGTGCCTGCATTTGGTCCATGGATAACAGGTAAATAGTACCTTTTCTTGGTACTAATAACTTTTACCTTGAGTTGAATGGTACATCCTGCCAGTCTCAGAGTAAGGTGTAGCGTTCAATCACCTGTTGGGAATATGGGGTGTGGTTGTCAATTGCTCTAATGCTGAATTATATCAGATAACACATCAATTCAAGTCAATCGTCATATAGCGGGCATTCTGATTAACATATTTACTCGTTTCTCTCTTATTTGTTTTGCAGAACGATTTGATCCATGCGTGGGGCCTAGATATGCAGCTTGGCTATTGTGCGCAGGCAATTTCTCATTCAGCAATTACTCTCTCTCTCTCTCTCACACACACACACACAGCTTCTTTTGTACTAGCTAGCCACTTCTTGGTGCATTTTTTGATGCAGTTTTGCATTCTTTTGATAGGGAGATCGAACTAAAAACATTGGGGTTGTGGATGCTGAATATATTGTTCATCACGGTCTTCCTACGCTAGGCGAGCCTGAAAACAAGGTCAGCATTTATTGTGTATGCTAACTAATCAGTATTTCTGCAAATTAAGGTCATGCTATTAGGCTATGTTACACAGACCCTTCACTTTGGGGTGAAGGGGCGGTGTCCAGACGACGTGGACAGGGACACCGGTATGGGATCCGTGCCAGACTCGTCATTTGCTGGACGGATACTCCACATTGACAATTCAGGTGGAAGAAGATGAAAGAAGAAGAAGTGGCTGCAGATCTTGATCCGTAAGGGCAGAAGAAGAAGAGGAGAGAGGAGAGAGGAGAGAGATTTACAGGTAGAAGAAGAGGAGGGGAGAGAGGGAGAGGGGGAGAGAGAGAGGGGTAAGGAGGGAGGGAGGGAGGGGGAGAGAGAGAGAGAGTTCCGGATAGAAGAAGAAGAGAAGGAGAGAGGCTGTACCTTTTATCACGTGGGAGGTGGGAGGCTATTTGACAGATCTAATTGATGATGACTGCTTTTTTTCCCCCTGTTCTTTTGGGGAAGATATCATTCTCAACCCCAAGTTTCATACAAATATTAAATACAACCCAAATTAATTAAAAAAAGCTCTGTATGACCCATATAACATTCATATCATTACGCATATACCCTTAACGTTCAAACTCAACCCTATAAGTTCAGATGCGTCCCCGGTCCGTGTCCGATTACGGATCCGTGTCTTCGTGTCCTGATATTTCAGAAATTTAAGAGTCTGGCACTTGGACACTTGTCCCAGCCGGAAACGGACACCGAGTCCATGTATATAGCTATTAGGTAACCCCCTCCACGGCCTTCCCCCTCCTCCCAAATAGAAGAAACCCAAGATGTGCACAAGGCTCCTGCCATTGCGGGGTTTGGAGGATGAAAAATATAATGGAGGAATGAGCTCATCAATTTGAACAGAGACTGTTTGCATTGGTTCTTACTTACCTATGATAGCACAAGGCTCCGACCTGTTCTTACTTAAGACGGTAGGCTTTTATATAACTCCTGAGGTGCTATCATGCTCAATGGGAGGGGCAAAGTTGCAATGATGTATATCATGAAAATTCCATCAAAAATAGTAATGCAAACGCAGCGGGAAGGAAAGGAGACGTGCTGTTTATAAGGGCTAGTATTCTATAGTTGTAGAAAGAATGAATAGGGAAACAACCTAGGTATCACCCCTGGGATTCTTGAGTATCACAGTCAAGAAGATGCATCACACATCTTATACGCAAACCGATTTCTTCTTACTTTCAATGCCTCGATCAAACCCAATACA
Source organism: Escallonia herrerae (assembly GCA_033070095.1). Taxonomy (NCBI): domain Eukaryota; kingdom Viridiplantae; phylum Streptophyta; class Magnoliopsida; order Escalloniales; family Escalloniaceae; genus Escallonia; species Escallonia herrerae. Next base: position 476,757 of record JAVXUP010000204.1, read on the forward strand.
TCAGTTTATGTAGATAGCTACCGCAGACAATAAGCGATTAACATGCTGAATAAAGGGGTTTGTCTGCATCAATTAAGCCAGATGGAATCCTATAATTTTAGGACTTAAAGATGTGCAAAATCAATAATGCAGATACTCGACAGCTAATTGTTTATAAAAATAAACATCAACAAATCAGCAGGAAATCAGTCCAATATCTCCGAGAAAGGTTCCATTCCAGCTTGGGCATGCCATATGTGAACTTGAACCTTTTTATCAGGCATTTGGATCATCCAAATGCTGCCTACCAAATTCCCGCCCAATTTGCATTTCTTGGGCTTGCACTTTTGGTCCTTATTATGATGCCTTCTCAACTTATTGTCCTGTTAATGAACCATTCAGTTAAAGTACAATAAAAAAGCTCCTTCAATATTGCCTGCCTTGAAGTTAATTGATTGGTTTCTTTGTACTCAACTGACAGTCAATGGGAGTTTTTAAATTTTGAATTATATGACACTACACTCTATTGTCTCTCAACCTAGTATTCTGTATTGTAAGTTCTAAAATCATACAACCCTTTCCTCTTCGACTGGCATATTAGAGTTGCTTCTAGAGTATCAACTTTCTCCATATTATAGAGTTTGTCAGGAATGACAAAATCAACTTTTGGAACAATCAAAATAGGAGATACTTGCTTGAAGGATTTTATCTCCCTTATTTTGATAGCACTTTCTTTTTAATTGTTTACCACAGCTAAAGTTGGTTGCATGCTTGGCTCCCCATTGTTCTTAAATCATAAATGATGGTAGACAACTGTGTGGTTGGCCTTGGAGAAGATCTATTGCTGTTCGGGTATAATTGTCACTATACAAATCTTTGAGCACCCATTAGTGCAGTTCGACAAACCATACTTTCTTTCTCTCGAGGCATATTAATTGTAGGACCAAAAGCTAACTTATCGATATTTTAGTCACTTGCTCGTATGTGAGACTTCATTTTGGGCATTGGAGATATCTTTGTGACCGATGTAGGAGGGTTTTGGTTTACTTTCTTGACGAGGTGCTGCCTTTGAATTACAACTGGTTAATGTTAGAACTTCTAGTTGCTCTTTCCTCGGATGAAAATCCAACTTTTTTCGTCATTGGATGTCCTAAGTACTCCTCCACATTTAGTGCAAGTCTGAAGGCATGCGCTACGCTGGAGTATAGTGGTTGTCCAAGCACTTCTCTCCTTATACCAACATTTAAACCAGCCATGAATCAAGAGTCATCCACAACTTGACTTTGAGCATTCAGTTGGCTAAATTTTTGCAAGTACTGTGCCACAGTTCAGGATATCTTTGTATGTACTTTGCCACCGGCATTCTAACCCTTATTTAAATTTCAAGTTCTTCACACAATTTATCATGATTACTCATGGGTATATGCTTCTCTTAAAGCTTTGATCTCATCCCTTTCCATGTGCTTCTTTGCGGATGGCCCAATCTTCTTAAATCCGCTTCAACATCGAACCACCAAATTTCTTCCTTTCCAACAAGTGTCGTTCTAGCAAAACTTGCTCTCCAATTATCTGATTACTTGACTTCAGAATATTTCTCAATAGAAGCGAACTTGAGAAGTCAAAAGGATCATCACTTCTTGTGAAATACGGGATCTCGAACCCCATATTCTTGAGATTAAAACTTCGCACCAGGGAAGATCACTCGCTCTGATTACAAATTGGAGGGAACTTTGGTTCTGTTTTAAGGCAGCATCCAACCAAATGCCTGATCAAAAGGCCCGAGTTCTCGTGTGGCATTTCCAAGATGGAATGGGACCTTTTTGAAAGATTTTGGACTGACCTCCTGCTGATTTTTTTTTTTTTGGTAAAACAGGCGTATTATTAATAAACCAAAAGGAAACTAGACATTGTTGTTCCATCCTTCTTCCAAATAAGACAAAAGATTGGAAGAAGGGAGAACAAGGCCAAGATGATTACAAAATGAAGCATTGGCAGCTAAATTGTGAGCTACAATGTTAGAGCTCCTAGAAATAAAAGTACAATCCCAACAGATAAATTTCTTAAGCAATCTCTTCGCATCTTCAACGATGTTGTATACACCCCAGTGAGGAGGAATCGAAGCCACAAGCATCTTGATAATATTCTGCGCATCCCCTTCAAAGATCACAAAAAGTTCATGTTGTTCATAAGCCATTTGAATGGCCATAAGGGCAGCAGAAGCTTCAGCTAGCTCAGGATTCCCAGAAGGTACTTTGGAAGTCTTCCCAAACATAAATTTTCCATCCGAATTGTGGCACACCATAGCTGTATAAGCTATACTTCCCCTCACAGCAGCATCAAAATTTATCTTGACCCATCCACGAGGAGGAGGAGACCAGCAGGGGGTCAGATTTCCACGAGGAGGAGGAGACCTCCTGCTGATTTTGTTTGATCTCATTGCTGTTTCTACTGTTAGAAATAAATATTTTCTGCAGCATTAATTTTGCACGTGTTGAAATCCCAAAATTGTAGGGATTCTACCAGCTTAATTGATATGATTTATTTCAGCTTTTTAATTGCTTACTGTCTGCTGTAGATTTCTATATAAACCAATGTATTGACTTTGGCGGATGCATTACAAGTAATAAGATTGTTCATTAGATGTGTGATGCATCTTCTTGGGTGTCATATTCAAGAACCCTAGCTGTGATGCCTAGGTTATATAGCCTTAGGTGTGATGACTAGGTTGTTTTCCTATGAATTCTTTGTCACCAACCATGCCACTATAACCCTTATAAACCGCATATCTCTTTTCCTTCCTGCTGCGTCCTGCATTGAATATTCAAAGAAGGATGCAAGAATGAGGCCTTGGCTAGGTTATTTAGCCAGGTTGCCAGAGGACAGGAGAACGAAGGCCACTTTGGATGGGGTAATCAGTTGATGTCTAACAATTGCTAGAAAGGAAACTCCGCGCTATTGTTGCTACATGTTCAAATCTGAGGCTTAATAGGGACATTGTCAGGACCCCGAATATGCAAGAATGAGCATACGGCGGATCCCAGAAGAGGCTACTTGAAGCAAGTTGCTGGTGGCTGCTTGAGGTGCTTAAGCTAGCATGCTAATACCCTTGCATAGGATCTCAAGATGCTAGCCCTTTTAAGTGGATGTGGTTTGGGTTTGTTATGTCATGGATTTTACTCTGTAAGACTGATCCAAGAAGAGGGCTCAAATTGAAAGTTTGTCATGCACATTAATATGATACACCAGGAATTTGCTTGTTGGTTTTGACCTTCCTTCGCAAACAATCTGATATATTGATATGAAATTAGGAGAAAAAGAACCTAATTTTCTCTGTTTGAAGGTAGGACACATGACAGCTTTACCGACTGCCATTTTCCATGGAGGTCTAGATGTTCACACCTACCCAACCTCTAGATGTTCACACCTACCCAACCTGTGTTAGGGCCATTTGTGGGCCACCTGTCGTGTATTTGCGGAGCCGAAACTTATGTCATGCCTTAAGAGGGGTTCCAATCAGGCCTGAGTTAACAAAGGGGATCCAATCAGAATTTGTAAATTTTTGCCTCACGCTAGAGTACCTGATTTAATCATGTTCGACGATACTGGTGTCATTGCCATCAGAATTTTTAAATTTTTTGCCACGTGCTGGAGCACCTGATTTGATAATGTTCGACCCTACTGTCATTGCCAAACATGCTCTTATCGTTTCCATAGGTGCTCATGCCATAACTTTACTTAACCATTACTTGGATGCTCATGAGCATGAGTAAGTAGGCTTGTTTTTTTGGCCCTAGATAAGCCTCGTCAAGAAAAGCTTGAATTCTGATGACAAGTTGAAGTACATTGACATAGTTGACCAAATATAACTCGTAGAATCGAGGTACACATGTTTTGTGGTAAAGTGGGGAACAGAGTTACCTTAGTTTAGAATGATAACCTGTATGACGCAAACAGATGGACATTACAGCGTTTTCAGTCAAATTGAATAACGTTCATGTTTGTGTATATACAAGGGTTTTAAGTTAGGTGGTTTACCCTAACACTCCTCGTGCATGATGGCTTATGAGGACGGCGGTTCTTTGGCTCGTCCACCTCGTCCAGAAGACAGAAAACAAGAAAATTAAGTCCAGAACTTAGTAGCAGGAAACTCCTAATATGGTGACGTTTCTCTCTCGGAAACTCGCTTTTGCGATCCCAAGTTAGGAGTTTCATGGAATCTCGTCTCAAGCTAATATGGGAACTCGATCCTGTCATCCGGACAAAGATGCATAGAACAAGTGAGAGAGTACCTGAAAATCAAGCCCTATTCAACTCAATTCCATGTTTTTCTCTTCCTTCAAGTCCTTAAAGCCTCCTTGTCTGTTGTTGCTAGCTACCCTTCTCGAGAGAATAGAGCTTGTCAATCAGATCAGTGCTCTCTCTCTCTCATAAACTATACTAAACAAATGGTAATACTTTACGCATTTATTTATTCAAGCCGTTCCCAATCTTAGATTCTTTTAGGTGCTTACGCTCCCCCGCCCCCACCCCAGTCCCCGCTTTGCGCAACTAAGGTCCAGAATCTAACGGCATGTTTGAAACCCTTGTGGTTTTAAGTTTCATTTACTTTTGAAAGCTGGAAAGAAACGTGTTTGGTTTTTTACTTTGAAAGAGAGTTACTCTTAGACATACTTTTTAAATCTTCAAAAAAGGTACTTCAAGTTTTTAATTTAGTTGTTAGAATCATTACCAAGGCGCAATGTGTTATTTTTCGCGCCTTCCTCCATTACCACCGTAGCTATTATCCCACAAATTGGCCGCCACCTATCCACTACGATCAAGTGTAGTTGCGTGCCGTTGAGGACTATAAAACAAAGGAGGCATACATGCATGGAAAAATACTCTGTTAAAGCATGCTTGTACTTGCCAAGTTATATGACTGTTTACAGTGCTTCTACAAGCCATTGTTTAGCAAGAATTTATTAATTGGGTTGGCAGTTTCACTAGAATAGGATGAATGTGTTCAATGTCAACATGTTCCAACATGGAAAAGTCTCTACTCTTGGAGCTAGCTGCTTGATGTTATTATGCTTAATCGAATGGAATCCACATTTCAGACCCATGGCACCACCTCTTTGTGGACCTTTCTCTTTCAAGAATGTGCCTGTATAGAGATATGCTTACTGTACATTTAAATGAGGTGTATGAGATACATATATCAAGATTTTTTTTTTGTTGTTGTTAAATTTAACACTTCTATGTAGGCTGTAGTTTGTAACCTCATTTGTTTTTGTTCATGCAGACAAAATTGGCATTGGATGGCAATAATGGTGAAGTGGAAAACTTACCGATATTAGAAAAACACGTACCTTCTTAAGCCTATAGCGCTCCTCACCACATTGTATATCTAATGTAAACACTGAGTATTTTACCATCTCTACATTGCAGGCATCGTCTACATCTCGTGCAGTCAACTACAGAGTTGAAGTAAGTTTGTGGCAACTTTACTAGTTGTAACTAGTGACTTGGTCAACTGTCTTAAATGATGGTCACCAAATACCAAATGCTTTCAGTTTTTATTGGTTCAGTAGCACTCGTAATAGGAGAGTAATGTTCAATAATAAACAATTTACCATCTCCTTATAGGTGACAAGGAATAGGAGTAAAGAGTTGGCAGATTTTTTAGTTGGTATGCTAGTGACAATAAGAGTAGACTCACTAGAACAGGGAAACTGAGTGTGCTAAATGCTATTGTGTTGTCATTTAGTACTTTTTGAATGACCGCAGGTGCATGAAACTGGTATTATTTGTTAAGCTAGACATATGTTCATACCGTGATGGAAAATAGCTCCATACAGCACCTAATTCATTCATACTTGAATAAGGATTACTGCCTACAGTCTGCCACCATGGTCACAGAAAGTGCAGTAGAGTTGATATCGTTTAGGCAAGAATAAAGTTGAGCAAGATATGAGAAAATTCAGAATGCTAGCAGAAGATCTCAACCGATTTTATTGTCACTTGTATTCTTAATGAGGTCTGGATTTCTGTTTGTTAGGTGAGAAGGCAGTCGTACAACGAATACAAAGAATTCAAGAGGCGATGGATGAAAGCTGCTCAGGAGGACGAATGTTGGATTGATCCATATCCAGAGCCAGTGAAATGGCTTTCTTAATGATGTTAGACATGTAGATATAAGTTATAGACCCGTTATTGAGGTGGAAGCCACCGAAGTTCGTTACAGAAATTTTCAGATTTTCCGTACATCTTACAGTTCAAGTTGTAAAGGTATCAGTTTTCTTGGGAAAATAAATCTGCAGCAGTTAGTAGATAGCGAATACATCTTGAATATAATTTATGTTTCTTTAGTTGCTCAACTTGGTTGCACGTTCTCCACTCCATGTATAAGCATTTGGTTATCCAAGAAATCGGATGTGAAATCACATATCAAAGCGTAAGTATATGCGAATTGAGATTTGAGCTTTACTTTTAGCCATTTGACCTCTAGTTTCGTTGCTCAAGGTCTCTCAAATGTCGCTATATCATATCTTTAGCGACACTTAGTGGAGCTCAGTACTAAAACTGGAGCTTAAATATCACTTCCCTATTTATAGGTTTTTGTTTTTTGGTATTTAACGTTGGTTTCAGTTTATCTGCTCACAGAGAGAGACGGAGAGAGGGAGGTCATTAAAGGCTAGGAATTCCCAGAGAATGCTTGCTGAACCTCCGGTTGAATTTTGATGCTCAAGTTTATCTAGTGACTCGTGGTGTTGACCTCCTAAACTATGACTCGTGTTGAGTAAGGTTTATGACTCGTGTCGATTAACAAACATTGAAATAGCGAACCCTTAAAACCCTTATCCTCGCTCAGTTGCTCAAAACCTCCACCACCCCAACTCCACAAACCATCGACCACACCCCGGCTCCGGGTTGTTTCCCTGATCACCACAAATAAAACCACCCCAATAAGGGATTAGAAGCAACGGTAACATTTTGGTGACAGTTAGCATTTGACTCACAACTTAGGTGAAGGGGATCGAAATGATTCTGAGGCTTTTACTAGTGAGTTTCCTGTATGTACAGGACACAAGCTTCTGTATGTGTAGTAATAAGGGAAATTGTTAAGATACCCCCCTTGGGGTATAATACCACTTTAATCCCTGAAACTATGCTCGCTCTTTTGAAACGATCCTTCGACTCCTATGTTTGCAGAATTAGTCATCCGACGTTGTTCTATCTCTAATTAAACTGGTCCCTCCTATGTTTTCCATCCAAAAAGGCTACTCCTGACCTATGTTTGCCGAATTAGTCATTGGACGTTGCTCTATCTCTAATTAAACTGCTCCCTCCTATATTTCCCGTCCAAAAAGGCCATGTGCATGTCACGCAGTTAGAATCACACTCTCAGGGGCATTTACGTCCGACTATCAAAACTAACCCATTTCAGAGGGAGATTGAGCACGTGAGATTCACGTGGCCATATTTGGGCTGAATAAGAGCTGTGTAAGAGTTTTACACACGGGGAGAGTGGGCAAAGGATATGACGCAGGAAATTAAGTAGAATGATTAAGACAAATTTGTACCGTTTTATGGCAAAAATCTTAATTTTTTACTATATTATATTATTAAAGACAAAAGCCTAAAACTGACCGATCTTTGCAAATCTCGAAGCTCTAAAATGTATACTAAGAAAATGCAAATGAAAATTGTTGTGCAAATGAGTTCTGCTAGTCATTTACTTATATATGCTATTAGGAATACATTCTTTCTTTTTTTTTTCTTTATGAAAAGAGTTAAGAACCTTACCGTTTATATAAAGACGGTTACATCGTACTGAAATTGGACAGGTTCATCAACACTCGGATAACATCCACATCCGATAGGAACTACACTAAAGGTAAGAAACATCAATTCTCAAGATGCCTATCATCTCTCTGTTATCTCAGAAAAGAAAGCAGTCATATGTTAGCATGCCACATTTTGTTGAGAGATGGAGCAAGCATCAAAATCATTAGTTTACTGGTCTCTCTATCGACCTGTATTATACCTTTGAGAGGTTCTTCTATACACATTTCTCTTACTGAAAATCTAAAAAGAATTTAAATTTTAACGACGATTACTTGTCACACGATCTTCTTTATAATATTCCACGAAATATGATAATATGTTAAACAAGACCGAAATGAAAACTACCCAAGTGTTTGGCTGATCTAGCAGGATAGATCTTCCCCACTATTGCAGGACCTAGAGAGTGGACACTAAGATTTCTCCAAAAATTTCAATTTCACCAAGCTCTCATACACACGGGCGCGCTCGTGCGCGCGCACAGAGAGAGAGAGAGAGAGAGATTGGTACTCTAGTGTCATCCAAAAAATGTGGTTAGCCTAGTATTTAATTACAGTACCATGACTAATCCGTCGCTCTGTAAATCTGGTCACAATAAAGGTAAGGAGGGGCATCCTAAAGGCTTTCATCTTCTAGCTGCAATAGGATTTGACATCGTAAGGTTATCTCATAACCTTATCCCGAACCTATTAATAACGGTAAACACCACTAAATAACTATAATTGCACTCTAGTTCATGATATATTATGTGGGCCATCATTTCTAGTTATCTGCAAAAAACTTCTTCACAAAATATTAATAGATGTCTCAAAACTAATTTACTCTAGTTTTGAAACGTTTATATCTAATCCTTAAGTACCAAATTCATAATCTTGATCATCTATTGAGTTATTGAACTAAACTTTTAATAATATACCTTACAAAAAAGAATTGCCAGTTTCATGATCAACAATAGATTAACTTTAAGGGAATATCATATTCTCAAATGATAATATAGAACTTCATTGACAATAGATAATTTTCTCACCATTCATAATACACATTAATTACCCAATAGATGATGTAACGATAATCGTAAAACAATGGCACCGCTTGAATATCAAAGTATTGTGTATTATGAATTTGAGTTCATGACTACATCAAAATTGCAAATTTTGACATACTAGTATTGTCGTTAAAGACATTTCGTCAAACAATAACATGAGACATTGAACATGTTGAATGCACTGAACGAAATGTTCTAGTACTTAACTGGAATATTTTCACTTGTATGGTCAAAATAAAGCTGTGAACATATTAGATAATTCGCACCGAATAGTACAACCTATTAGATGATTTTTGTAGAAGCATAGAAGGCCGTGAACATAATCATGTTATTATACGTATCAAATAGTTTATGTTTTTTTTGTGTTTAAGTATCTTTATTCACATAGATCAAATTAGATTTACTAGAGAGACAAGCGAGATAACATAGATGACCACTTAATGAAGCGTGCAGTATTATTAAATCAAGAAATAACATCAATCAGATATCAAGGTTTTAGGACAAATCCCAACAATTTCTTGATTCAGTGAGAAAATATAATCAAGGCTGGGACTAGTTAAAACTTCAGGCATCTTAGGGGTTTCAAGACTTGGCTGTAATGCACCCAGTGTAACTTGGTGAATTTTGGACGAATTTATGACCGACGTTGCAAGCGATGAAAGATAGAAAACCCAGCTGGGCCAGAGAGAAGAAAAGGAGGAGAAGTTTTCTCTGATTTCATTTCTATCCCTCTGCTGCACAGTGACTCAGCCCTTATACACGGTGTGTAACCGTTTACAAGATTCTCGGATTTGGCTTAACAGAAATGGGAATGGAAACAAAATGGAAAGAAAGAGATATAAGTGATGAATGGCTAACTACTCTAACTAACTGAGTGATTAATGGCTCTTAAGACAGAGATATAGCCCTTAACCACTTAATTATGTAAAGCATCATTAAGTGAAGGTAAACAAATCCTCCTTGGAAACTGCAAGTGGGTGTGGTACACGCGCCAAGTCTTCAGACTGATGATCTTCTTTCACGCGCCATCACTCGCAGCTGTGTCTTCATTTTCCTTTAATTGCCTTCAGCCAATTCTTGGTCCATTGCTCCTGCTGTGCCTTTATTCTTCAGCTTAATCCTCACCTTGAGATTATGCTTTGTCAGGTTCCTGACATCCCCTTCCCCTTCAAGACTTTGCTCCTCTCTGCTAATGAAACTTGGGAATTTCCTTTTAACAACTTCCCAGTCTTCCCAGGTGGCTTCCTCTTCTGTCATGTTAGACCAACCAACCAAAATCTGAGCAACATAGGAATTTCCTCTCTTAACCATCCTCCTATCTAGTATGCCAACTGGTTCCAAGAGAACTTGTCCTTCATGGCTGGTGGGAGGCAGGCTATTAGTAACAACAGCATGTTGGCCTAGAGTTTTCTTTAAAAGGGATACATGAAAAACAGGGTGAATGAGAGAATGTGGGGGTAACTCCAACCTGTACGCAACTGCTCCTATCTTAGCTAAGATTTCGTAGGGTCCAAAGTATTTTGGGGCTAGCTTAAGGTGTCTCCTCAGTGCTAGACTATTCTGTTTATAAGGCTGCAGCTTGAGATAAACAAGATCCCCCACTTCGAATTTCCTTTCTGTCCTGTTTTTATCTGCATAGTGCTTCATTCTTGCTTGAGCTACTACCAGATTTTCCTTGAGAAGCTGTAACACTTTTTGTCTCTCAGCCATGTAACTATCAACAGGTGCTAGGTTGGTGGATTCCACTGCTCCCAAGTGGAGTACCTTGGGAGTGTAACCATAGGTAGCTTCGAAGGGTGTCATGTTTATGGAGCTGTGATGGCTGGTGTTGTACCAGTATTCAGCCAGTGTCAGCCACTTACTCCATGTCTTTGGCTTATCCCCACAGAAACATCTAAGGTAGGTCTCCAAGCATTGGTTCACCCTTTCAGTCTGGCCATCACTTTGAGGGTGGTATGAGGTGCTCATGTGGAGTTGAGTTCCCAGCAAGTGAAATAACTTGGACCAAAAGCTGCTTAAGAAGACACTGCCTCTATCACTCACTATGCTATTAGGCAAACCATGTAACTTGAAAATGTGATCAAAGTAGTCTTGTGCCACTTCTTGAGCAGTGTGAGGGTGGGATAATGCAATAAAGTGAGCCTATTTGCTCATCCTGTCTACAACAACCATAATAACCTCCTTATGTTCAGACCTTGGCAACCCTTCAATAAAATCCATGGAAATACATGTCCAAGGCTGGTTTGGAATGTCTAGAGGCTGCAAAAGGCCAGGGTATGGTAGGTGTTCATGCTTGTTCCTTTGACAAGTATCACAATGCTTGACCCACTGTTTGACTTGGGACTTCAAATTTGGCCAGTAGAATAGTTGGAACACCCTTTTGTAGGTGGCCTTTCCTCCAGAATGCCCTCCCAATGCTGATGTATGTAGGATGTCTAGCACTTGTTCTCTGAGGTTCCCAGTGGTACCAATACAAATTCTTCCTCTGTACCTTAAAATTCCTTGAGTGTAAGTGTATTCAGAGGTTGCATAAGGGTCAGCAGTGAGCTGTTGCAGCTGCTGTGCTATGAATGCATCATTCTCATAGCTATTTTGGATTTCAACTAGCCAAAGGGGGGTCACTCTTGATATGGCATTGCATTGTCCTTCCTCATCTTCTTCATTGGGAGCCCTGGACAGTGCATCAGCTGCTCCATTGTCTTTTCCTGCCCTGTAATGAATATCAAAGCTAAAACCAAGCAGCTTAGATAGGCATTTTTGCTGTAATAAGGATGTTACTCTCTGACCAAGAAGATACTTAAGACTGCAATGATCAGTCTTAACAGTGAAGTGTTGAAAACTGAGATATGTGTGCCAGTGCATTATGGCCTGCACTAAGGCCATCAATTCCTTCTCATAGGTGGACATGGCTTGAGCCTTGACTCCAAAAGCCTTGCTGAAAAATGCCAAAGGTCTTCCTTCTTGGGCTAGTATAGCCCCCATACCCTTGTCACTAGCATCCACTTCAACCACAAAGGGAAAGTTGAAGTTTGGTAAGGCAAGTACTTGGGTGCTAGTCATAGCTACCTTGAGTTCTTCAAATGCTGTAGCAGCCTCTTGAGTCCACTTGAAATTGTTCTTCTGCAAAAGCCTAGTCAGGGGTTTGCTCACAACTCCATAATGAGGAATGAATTTCCTATAATACCCTGTTAGGCCTAGGAATCCCCGGAGATGTTTAATGGTTTTTGGGAAGGGCCAGTTAACCATGGCTGAGATTTTACTGGGATCTGCTGCCACCCCTTCCTGTGATATGATGTGCCCTAGATACTCCACACTTGGGACTGCAAAAGAGCATTTGGTTCGCTTCAAGTACAGCTGATTTTGTCTTAAAATCTCAAGTACCATCTGAAGGTGTTGAAGGTGGTCTCTATAGGTTTTGCTATATATGAGTATATCATCAAAAAACACCAGTACAAACTTTCTTAAGAAGGGCCTAAATAGGTCATTCATGATGCACTGAAAAGTGGCAGGAGCATTAGTCAAGCCAAATGGCATGACTTTAAATTCATAGTGTCCTAAATGGGTTGAAAAAGCTATCTTATGAACATCCTCAGGGCATACCCTTACTTGGTGGTACCCGCTCCTTAGGTCCAGTTTAGTGAACACCTGAGCTCCACCAAGCTCATCTAACAAATCATCAACCACAGGAATTGGAAATTTATTCTTGACTGTCAATTTATTCAAGGCCCTGTAGTCTACACACATGCGCCATGTCCCATCTTTTTTCTTCACTAGTAAGACTGGGCTACCAAATGGGGAAGTACTAGGCTGAATGATTCCAGCATCTAGCATCTCATGTACAATCTTCTCTATCTCAGTCTTCTGTGCATAAGGCACCCTGTAGGGTCTTATGCTGATTGGTTGGGTGTTTGGTATAAGAGGAATGTGGTGGTCTTGGGGCCTAGAAGGTGGAAGCCCCGTAGGTTCAGCAAACACTTCCTCAAATGTGTGTAGTAGGGCAACAAGTTGTGGTTCAGTGGGATTATTAGTTGGTAGAGCTGTGATGGTGAAAACTTGGCCACAAAGTGACCCAGGATTGTTAGCAAGGTATTTATACATAGATTGTGCAGATATGAGTTTGAGTTCAGTACCTTCATCACCACCTTGTAAGATAACCTGCTTACCTTCCTTAAGCAAAACCATGGTCATCTTCTTGAAATCAAACTGCACTTGCCCCAGCTCTTTTAGCCATTGAAGACCCAACACACAGTCACATCCCCCTAATGGTAGTAACTTGACACTGGTTTCAAAACAATGACCCTGCATTGTCCAGCTAAAATTTTCACAGACTGAGTCACTTGTGACTCTATTTCCATCAGCAATCATCACAGACATGGGGGGTGTTGGAAACACTACACAGCCCAATTTCTTAGCAGTAGTTGGGTCTACAAAGTTGTGTGTGGAGCCAGTATCCACTAAGATTGAGAAAACATGGTTGCCCTTCTTGCCCCACAGCTTAAATGTGCTCTGTGTTGAGTTCCCAGTCATTGCATTCACAGTAATTTCAATCTTCTCGTGCTCTACTAGTGGGGTGTTGTCCTGTGGATTAGGTTCCTCATCATACTTGGGGGGAGGTTCTTCTACTTCTTCTTCCTCATCAACAACAAGCATTGATATCTGCTTGCTTTTACACACATGTGAGGGGCTGAAAGTGTCATCACACCAATAGCACAACCCCCTTTTTCTTCTGTCATCAAAATAAGTTCTGGGAATTTTTTGGTAAGGTGGGTGGCTGGGGGTAGGTAATATGGCCTTGGTTACAGGGTGTGGGAGGGGAGTATAGGAAGATGTTGGGGGAGCTGGTTTTGGTTTATAAGAACTAAGGGGTTGGGGTGGTCTCTGTGGAGTGAAATGTACCAGTGGGTTGGATAGGTTGGGTTTGGGGGAAGTCCTTGGCATATGCCAGCAGTTAGTGAGACTGGCCTCTTGCTTCCTGGCAAGGTATATTGCTCGAGATAATTCATACACTTCAAATTTGTCAACCTCTAGTCTAATCTCATCCTTTAGCCCACTAATGAAACTATGTGTGAAGTAGCTGTCATCAAATTTACAACCCTCATTCACCATAATAGACCTCAGGGCTTCAAATTCATTATAATACTGTTCCACAGTCCCAACTTGCCTTAATTTGTGGAACTCTCCAATCACACTTTCTTTGAATAGTTTTGCAAACCTTGCTGTAAGTTCTCTTACAAAAACAGGCCATAACACCTTGCCTCTAGCCTTAATATAAGCCCCAAACCAATATTCAGCTTGTGCTTCAAAATGAACTGAAGCAAAATTCACTTTCATGTACTCATCCATTGGGTTGAATTCAAAATACCTTTCTGCTTTTCTAATCCACCCATAGCAATCTCCACCACTAAATTTAGGGAATTCAATTTTAGGTAACTTAGGAGAGAAATTACCATTTGTTTGCTGGAAGTACTCCTTGTGCGAGTCTTCAAAACCCTTGCCCTGTCTTGACTGTTTGGAAGTTGATCCTTCTTCCTCACCCTTTCTCCAACCTTCCATCCCCATACCTCTTCCCTCGATCAATTGATGCATCATAGATTGTAATTCAGCTAAAGAATGTCTTACTTCTGGAATTTCCCCTCTCACTTGATCGATTGAATTCTTGAGGTTAGGCAAATCTGAGATGGACTCCTTCATTTCAGCCAATTGATCATCAATAGCTCCGAAATGATCTGCGAACTGTGCCTCCATAAGGCTCACGTCTTCATCGAGCTGCTGCTTATTTAGCTGTCTGGTATTGTAACCCATGAATATATGATATATGATGGTGTATAGGAATCGAAACACTAGGCTCTGGATACCAAATGTAATGCATCCAGTGTAACTTGGTGAATTTTGGACGGATTTATGACCACGTTGCAAGCGATGAAAGATAGAAAACCCAGCTGGGCCAGAGAGAAGAAAAGGAGGAGAAGTTTTCTCTGATTTCATTTCTATCCCTCTGCTGCACAGTGACTCAGCCCTTATACACGGTGTGTAACCGTTTACAAGATTCTCGGATTTGGCTTAATAGAAATGGGAATGGAAACAAAATGGAAAGAAAGAGATATAAGTGATGAATGGCTAACTACTCTAACTAACTGAGTGACTAATGGCTCTTAAGACAGAGATATAGCCCTTAACCACTTAATTATGTAAAGCATCATTAAGTGAAGGTAAACAAATCCTCCTTGGAAACTGCAAGTGGGTGTGGTACACGCGCCAAGTCTTCAGACTGATGATCTTCTTTCACGCGCCATCACTCGCAGCTGTGTCTTCATTTTCCTTTAATTGCCTTCAGCCAATTCTTGGTCCATTGCTCCTGCTGTGCCTTTATTCTTCAGCTTAATCCTCACCTTGAGATTATGCTTTGTCAGGTTCCTGACATTGGCTCAATCAATGTGGGCTTAGAATCAAGCATTCGGTGGGCAGAACTTGCAAGCTATTGTCATGTACTTGAACTTAGCCGGTAGAGATTCTTGCAAGTAAATTATAGTGATTTTCAAGAAATTTCTTTAAAGAAATGGCTGATTCCAAAAGAGATGGCTGATCAATCAGTGTTTCTCAAAATGCAGCCTTGACATAGGGGTTCCACTTCTTTGTGTTTCTTTCTTCCGCATGGCTCGTATCTCTATACACTAACTTTTGGATCTTTTTGTACATGCTATAAATCAAGAATGTCCTCTTTTTTTTTTTTTTTTCCGTCTCCATCGAGGTAATCCACTTTTCTAGCAGAAGATGAAACACTTTCTCGCGTAACATTCTTGACAAATGAACGGAGCTCAAGGGTGTATGTTCACATATTTCACTTGAATCCTGGCCTTAAGTTTTTGGGTAATCGGATCCCATTCTATTAATCTTATTTTTATCAATCATCCACGTGCGTTAAAATTTCAGACGAAATGGGCTTTACAAAAAGGTAAATCAAGTATCATTATGACAGTCTCTTCTACTGAGCAAACTCAACACACAAACGGACCTTTTCCACCGAGTCAACTCAGTGACCTGATTCAAGCTCTAGCTAACCACCACCACCACCACCACCAGGCGCGTAGTTAGTGAGCAATTCGGAACTGACCCAAATCATGAAACTCCCGCATTCGGATTGAAGCCTAATTCATCTGTCACTAGGGTAGACTACCGATACTTCTCAAAATGTTTATCGACGAATGTTACCCTACTTTGCATTATTGTATGTTATACAAATCACGTGTATACGATAATTGTACGTGAGTATCATCAACCATTTAGGCAGATATCTTACGAGTTTGCAAGCATAAGAAAAACCGCGCATGGGGAGACCATCCAAGATTTTCTGGGAATAGCCTGGATAGAGCAGGATCCAAGTGCAATAACAGATATAAGATCATAACATCATTATTGATTGCAGGCAATGGTAGCTGGGGTTGGCTTAATTGCCCCCTTCCCAACTTCCACCTACATTAACAGTTGGATTGGCTACAACTACACCCATGCTGATAACAACCCACCTCATATCCTCTCCACACCAGTCATATAACTTTCATCACATCTACTTAAGCCCACCCCAACCCACCTCTCTCTCTCTCTCTCTCTCTCTCTCTCTCACACACACACACACACAGAGACACACACAGACACAGAGACACACACACTCTTTTGTGAAAGGATGGACTAGACCAAATGAACGGAGCTTGCCCCCACCATGTTCCCATGACTTTCATGCTCACTTTGCCAAGTGATGACCTGTTGGCTATTGGTACTCTTAATTGGCTAATGGCACTGTTGGAACCTAGTGACAACCTATTCGGCGCTCTTACAGGTAATGGCATTCTTGGTGTAGTCATGATTGTAGATGAGCCTGCCATTAGCAATCCCACAAGTGACAGTGGGGCCCACCTTTCACTTGAAACTACTGCAAAGGAAAGCAGCCACACCAAAAATGATAACAATAACTTACTGACATTTGTTGTGAATTGCAACCCTAATTATGTCCATGAGCAACAAATAACGCTAAATGTATTCTAACGATAAAAATTTGTCGCTATGCATGGAACAACAGCGACACAGCTCTTCTTTTGTCAACTTGTATTACTAAAACTGTAAACTAAACCTGTAAGAGCAGAGAATTCAACCCTTTTTACTAGGCCAATAAAAAAATTGATTAGCTCCCCAACATAAAACAATCATATCTCAATTGCAGTTGGTAACACAATCAATTCAACAACATCACAACTAAGCAACATTATAAAATTCCAAAGGGAGAAAACTATCATGATATCATTATAACATAATAATCATTTGGCCCACTAAGCTTCACTGAGAAAGACAAGCTTGTTCCTTTCACACACTCAGAATCTAGGTGCTAAAACTGGTATTGCTCCTTCCAGGCAAGTTTTTGCTACTCCCCAAAAAAAAACCTACATCATCTCTGCCCTAAAGTGACAAGAGCCACAAATCCAACAGAAGTAGTAAGTACTTACCTGGAAATAGCCATTCATAAAATAACTATAAACAAATAGAAGAAGGAAGAACAGATATTCCTCCCATTTCACACTCCCCAAATAGAATCAAATACCCCCAAAAATTGAAGCAAATCAAATCAGAGATGGCATCCGAAGCAATTACATGTCTTGGGGGTAAAAGAGCAGAACCCAAAGGGCCTGTTTGGTATGTTGCAGTTGATAGCATAGCAACAAGGGGATGGCAAGCAGTAGCCTTTGGCTCCACCACAGCAGGTGCACAGTGCACAAATCTGGAAGCTCCCCAGCCGCCTCCTGCTCTCGTTCAGCATCACCACCGTCTCCGCCTTCCCCGGCTCTATTAGCGGCACCATTTCCGCCGCCGCCGCCGTGCCGTTCGACCCGAATGCCTTCAGACAAACAAACAGAACAGCTAAACATTTAATTCCATGGCAAACCCACAAAAAAATTATTCGAAATGGGTGGATCTGGAATAAGCAAGTGGGTGCAGTGAGAGTAAAACTTACATGGGCAAATCTTACTTCGCTGAGACCAAAGAGCAAGAGCAGGAAAAGAGAGAAGAGAAACCCACTAGCAGTGACAGACATTTTTATGCTTCCTGAGATGGGAATCTGTGCTTTATGCTTGCAAAAGATTAGAACAGAATCTTGTAAAGGGTAAGCTGCGAGTGTAAGCTTGAGATGGGCTTTTTGATGTTTCTATCTGTAGAGGGCCTTGATTTGACGTATATATCTGATCTGATAAATAATGGAGACTAAACGGTAGGGATTGTGGGTTTAATGGTATTGAACTGTCAAGAAGGTTGGCAATTTTAAAAAAGAGGTTGGCATTTCCTTCTTTGAGAGAGGAAATGGAGGAGGAGGAGAAGGAGGTGAATTGAGTTCCACTTAGAGGAGTAGCAAGGGCAAAGTGCCCTTTCCAAGTGAGTGTGTACCGATGATGTGAGGCACACTATTGGGCATGAGCATTCACTCCTCTTCTGTACTTTTAGTGGCTTCGTGAGGGTTTTTAATTATTTTTCTCTTTTTCTTCTCTCAATAAGGATATTGTTACAGGGGCCGAACTCTTGAAGCGGGGTATGATAATTGATTCAACCAGTTTGGTTAACCAACTTATAATTTTAGGTCAAAATATGATGCATTTCAGCCAACTAGATAATATCTCAATCCTATTAATCTTATCAGTCGGTAGCCTCAATTGGAAATCAAATTCTAGTTTGCCAATCAAAAGATGTGTAAGAGATCAGTGTATAGAGAGACAAACTACTTTGTGAAGAAGACTCAGTTAGGCAAACATGCTCTCTCACTAGGCAATGTCAAAGGGTTTTTTTTTTTTTGAAGAAAACACCAGTTAACCAAACTGGTTCAATCAATTATCATCGCATTTTATTCCGGCTTATTCTTAGTCCTAGTTCCTAGTAAGCATCATGAGTAAAGACGAGTGTAGTCTAAGCGAGAAATCCAAAGAATCCTAATGAGTAAATCTTTCAATGAGGCTGTATGGTGAGAGTTGGCGAAGAAGTTCCCTTTAATTTTATCAATGGAGATGTAGAGGTGTCAATGGGCCAGGCTTGGGTCAGCCCTGCCCGGGCCCAGCCGGCCAAAAGAGGGTCAGGGCCAAACCGGGTCCGGCCCAATGTGAGGATATCCTGGCCTAGTCCAAGCCCAAGCCCCTAACTTTAGGGCCGGGCTTGGGCCAGGCCTAAATAAATTTCTTAAAATTTTTTTTTAATTTTTTATGTTATGAAAATAATTAAATTTAAGATAAATTTGTTTATAGGCCCTTTCTCCTTTTATCTGAGCTTAAGATCAGTTGATATATATATATATATATATATATATATATATATATATATATATATATATATATATAGAATTAATTTGAAATAAGCTTTGAAATAAGCTTATTACAAAAGAAAGTGAATTAAATTTCAAATTCAGTTCTGAATTTCAAATTCAAATCCTAAAAGAATTGGTTTCAAACAGACTGTAACTTATGCGGTTTAGAACAAAAAAAAAAAGATCCAACTAATGATTTAAATAGGGATAGAGGCTTTATTTTTTAATCAATTTTACAGGAATAACGAGGGTTATATTCGTCAGCCAAATGTAACCTAAAAACTAATATTAACCTAATCATTTTAAAATTTAACCTAATCAGAATACTGACGTAGTAGAACTTAATTTGATTTTTGTATCCTTAAAATCACTTTCTAATATGGACATAAAATTTAGATATCAAAAAAAAAAAAATTATATTTAGAAGAAAAAAATGATGTTACAATTGAAATACAAACAGCTCATGAGGACTTAGCACAAAAAATGATCTAACGAGTGATTTAAATTTAGATAGTCCTTAATATTTAAATTTAGTTAGCTTCGAATGATAATGAGGATTATATTCGTAAGCCTTATGTAATTGCTTCAAGTCATTATAAACTCATTCTGGAAGATAAATCAATTTATTATGACTTATTTTTTTAATATTATTTTCTTAAAACCACTCCTCAATGGAAATATCAAGTTAAAAAAATTAAAAATTAGTGCCGGGCCTAGGCCAGGCTAAAATTCGGGCCAGATCTAGGCCCAATCCGAGCCTGTTCAGGGCCGGGCCAAACTCGAGCTTTTTTAGGGTCGGGCAGGGCTTTTTCCTCCAATTTTTAGGCCTGGCCCTTGGCCCTATGGACCAGGGCCGCACTGTTCATCCTTTAGGGCCGAGGCCACGGGCCATTTTAGGGCCGGGTTAGGCCTGCCCACGGGCCGTCCGACCCTTTTGACACCTCTACGGAGAAGTATAACTCAATTCATTGAGGTTAGGGAGTTATATCACCAGTGTCCATCAAATATGTCATTTGACTGCATTGTATATAAATTGAGGTAATGAATTTTACAAAATGACTTGTTTATCCCTTTGTTTGCTTTGAATTTGCCTTTCACATGCCATGTATTTGCTCTCTCTACTTCTTTCTATCTAACAGGATCAACCCCCCCCCCCCCCCCCCCCCACCACAGATGTCGCCATTGTTCAAGACCCGTTGTCGTCATCTTAATTAAGAACCATAGTGAAACTCGACACGAGTGTGTGTCTGTGTGTGGGCGCGCGTGTACACCGATTTGAATAAGAGGGTGTGTGCATGTGCAGATCTGTGCTGCCATGGCCGACACTTTGACGAAGTTACAAAGAGCAAAAAAGAGTGCAATTTACGAGCGCTGGTGGGGGAAGGAGGATGTGCAGCAGCGGCAACAACCATTCCACTGGATTATGCAGGGGTGGAGGGATGTGTAACAGTATGGATGGATTAGGTAACCCAATCCATCCATACTGTTACACATCCCTCCACCCCTGCATAATCCAAACCATAACCCAATTTGGGTTATGGTTTGGCTTTATGTGCAGATCCGCACATCTGGATGGTGGTCTAAGTTATTGTGCAGATCAACTAATGTCCATATGCTGAGCTACCAAAATTCAAGATATGCACTTATAAGGATTCCAACAAAATTAGCATGATAAGTTAAGTACAAATGGAGGAAGGGAGGCGCAGCAGCGAGGATTGGTAAGTTTTTCAGAGACAAAAGAGACATGCCAAGGAGTCGTGGGTAAAGTACAGAGGGTTGGTTGTATTGACATTCTTGAAGGCAAATTACTCTAGGCTTACTATAATAACACTAAGTGCTCATTAACTATTTTTATAACACTAAGCTAGACCTACATATTTTAAGTTCATAAAGTTAATATAATCGACTGAAAGACGATGATGATACCCCCATGAACAAATAAATTTTACCCAATCTGATGTCATTTTCCTCTCCAAACACCATCCGACCCCCCAACTCGCACACACAGATCACATTACACAGACCCGTGACCTGCACATTGCGGTATTATGAGAAACTGTGGTATTATGAGAAACTCTTATTTTGTAACCATTCTGCTTGCAAACTGTGGTATTATGAGAAACTCTTATTCTGTTGTCGCACTGAACCTACAATCTCTACTCCATAATCAAGCTTTAAGACTTGACACGGCTCACATGGCACAACCATCAATACTTCACTCTATAGCCTTTGTGGCCACTTATATATTCTCATGATCCGAACTCCTTTCTCATGGCCTTTGTGGTCTAAGGAGCGTCATTCCAAAAATGTCAAGAACTCTAGAATCTCACATTGTTACCTGGACTCTCTGATGCTCTCCCTGGCTCTAAAACAGTCATTATATCCACTTTCTTATCAAATCTACTGCTCTACTTGCAGTCATATCCTCCAATTTCTTATCGAATCGATCTAGGCGGAAAGGGGACCGCAGTATTCGTTCACCTGGTGCAGAACTGCCTATTATATCATGTGCTAGGGAGGAAAATTATTATTATATATGCACCGCGTACAACGTTCAAGTTTCGGCATTAGCGGGGGGCACTAGGACTAAAGGAGGGGAGATTGCAACACCATGCATGTCACACATTGCCAATTCCAACATGATGGCAATGTCTTCGCCATGCATCATCTCGTTTCTATAGCATCTAATTTAAGTATATCTCAATCCTAGATTTAGATGCCGCTTTGCTTCTGCAGTTTTATGTGTCCTGGTGTTGACCTGAATCCAGTTGGCTGAGAATATATTACATGGAGAGACACATTTCTTGCCTACAAAAGAACCAAAGAAATAGGACTGCGCGCACATTTCTTGCAGGACTTCTGAATTGAAACAGTTAGCATAACGGGATGCCATGCCAATGAATCAGTAGCTGGAATGAGCACGAACGGGGGAGAGAGCAGAAACTCAGAAGATCAAAAGGGAGCTCATTTAAATTCGAAGTTGATTTCTTATTAACGTACGACGATGAGTACTCCAAATTCACAAGTTCCGAGGGGATTAGAAGTTGTTGGGGTTGCAATCATCCTTTGCACATCTCTCCTGGCAGCTTCGCATTTTCATGTTGTCTGTCATCCATGGTGATACGCTTGTTGTTAGTACTTACATCTGCTTTCAAAATTGGAGATACAAATAAGAAACGTAAAATTTGAAACATACGAGTCTACCATTTATACGCTTTTTTGACCGGTCACTACATTATTAACAATCAATGAAGCATGAGCATATGTGGAACGTGGATTTAGACGTTTCTACTATAGAAAACTTGAATAAAAATGCTACTGTTGCTGCTAAAAATATGCTCCGCGTATATTGCGGAACCCGAGCCTGGACCGATGACCTGCAAGACAGAAAACGAGTGACCGTCGGGTGGGGTTCCTGGCGGAGAACTCTCCGATGCTTAAGTCAGAGCGCAGCTACAAGATAGTAACTCTGGAAAAGCATGAATTGTGTAGTTGTTCCATACCTGGAGGGGTAGACCCCTTTATATAGTTGTAGGAGAAGACTCCTAGTAGGACTGGGCCGTGGGCCAGATGTGTTAGGATCGCATTAACATCCTCGAGGATCACGTCACAATCCCTAATAAGATAATAATTGATCTCCCAGTTTGACTGGGATTGCCGGGTATTCCCCAATTATTGGGAGTTACATTTGAGTTATATCATAAGCCCCCCACTTCCTTAGCTAAAATGTTTGGCTGAGGAAGTTTATACCTGGTGTCTCGAGACATGCGTCAGATTTGTAAGTGATTCTCATCCACTTGTAGGGGTAACAATATTTCTCTCTTCCATGTGCTCCAACCTAAGCGGGAGCTTAAGCCTTAGAACTTTGCCCAAGTAGGGCGCTAGAACCCTAGCTCTCGAGAGCTAAGTCTTAAGATGTCGCCTGAGTAGGCTATTCGGAATCATCTTTAGAAAGACGAATCATGGGATCTCGAGATCCTTTAGCGGCTGTGCCCCATGGTAGCCTCTCTCGGAAGAGGACACAAAGCTGTGCATGCAAGTTATTGCATGTGCTAAGTGTTTGAATGTCCCCTCGAGGGGTCACCTCTCCTTTGGAGGGTTTTCATTTTGTGCAAGCGTGTGTTCTTGAGCTCGAGCCGACCACATCATGCTTGCGTTTTAGTTTGTCGCGAACTCTTATCATCAGCTAAGAGCTGGCAAAGAAGCCTCGCACTCATTCTTGGCTGGGTTTTGAATTGACAAAGAATGGTGGGGGGATGAAGTCCCATAGTCCTTTTCCGTTTCACGGGTTAGAACTATAGCTAAACCGTTCGGATAGAGCTCAAGCTCTATCCTGTCACCCTTGGGGGTGTTCGTCCCTCGAGGGACAGATGGAGCGCGGAGCTCACGCAAATACCCTCGGGGGTTTGACAGAACTTAAGAGTTCTCGTCTTACGGGCCCTCGGGGGCAAATGGAGCCGGAGCTCATGCAATTACCCTCGAGGGTTTGACGGAATTTAAGAATTCTCGTCATACACGCCCTCGGGAGCGGATGGAGCTGGAGCTCATGTAATTACCCTCGAGGGTTTGACGGAATTTAAGAATTCTCGTCGTACACGCCCTCGGGGGCGGATGGAGCCGGAGCTCATTTAATTACCCTCGAGTGTTTGACGGAATTTAAGAGTTCTCGTCTTACACGCCCTCGAGGGTTTAACGGAACTTGGAGTTCTTGTCGTATGTGCCCTCGGGGGTTTAACGAAACTTTAGAATCCTCGTTGTAGGTGCCTTTGGGGGTTTGACGGAACTTTAGAGTTCTCGTTGTACACTCCCTTGGGGGGTTTGACAAAACTTAGAATTCTAGTCGTATGTGCCCTCAGGGGTTTCTTATCCTTGTTGCCGCGGTGCCAAATAAGAAGGCGCGGGTCATGGAGCCCATAATATGATCGCTATAGCGAACCTCCCTATCTGATAAGACACAAGGCGTTAAGCCTGTATAAAATGATCTCAGGAAATATAAAGCCCCCCGGCCTTTGAGAAGGCGTGGATATATAAAGACGGCTTTTCAGCCTACATGTAGGGCCCTGTCACAAGAAGACCTGTGGGAGCAATATAAAAGACCATAATCCGTTTGATAGATTGGACGAGCATATAAAGCCAGAGGATATGAAGCCCGTCAGGCATAGCTGGCGATTCACTAGATACGGTGGCAGCATGTGTGCTTCCATCATTGTTGAACTAGCTTCCCAACGAGCAGCAATGTGAATACGCCATAGATAGAGGTCATTGTATGACCATGAGACGATATATAATGCCGAGACGGCAGGATACTGCAGCAAAAAACCCTAAACACGACTTCAAGTCGCAGGGTGCTATGAATTTGTTCCTTGCTTATGAAGTGATTTATACATCACCTTTGATGTTCGCAGGCATGGTTTAAACCCTTGCAAGAAATAAAAGTACATGACTGAAAAAACAGCCTTTGAAGCAATAAAACATATAAAAACGCAAATATGTTTTTAACATAGAATTAAGAGCGGTGTTCAGACACCATGGTCCCATTAGGGCTTTGTCGGTTAGCCGACAGGGTACGCTGCACCCCGTGTCACAGGTGAGCTTAAAAAATCATTGCAGTCGGATGCCCCGACTTGTGCCGTGCTTGCGCTAACTGACGCAACTAGACAATGCTAAACCCAAATAAACAGGTCTAGGTACTATAGAGTGCGTAAGAAAAGTAGCCTCGAGGAGGCCTGCTAGCGCCTTCAACCATAGTCATTTGTTTTTAGCAATGGATACGTGACCAAATATTCACCATGTTTAAAGAACATGCGGCATAAGTTCAACAAGTAAGAATGTTAAGACCATACGGCTCTAAAACATAAATATGAAATTTGATGGGGGTTAATATCAAATTTTTCAAAAAAGAAGGAAAAGACCTCATTTTCCTTAAATCTGCTCATTCTTCTCCCGAACAAAGGTTAGGCGGTGCAACAGGGAGACGGTGGCGCACTGGTGGCGCTGCTTGCCATGACCACAGCCGGCATGATGTTGACGGTGGCGTCGTCCCTTTTGGTGGCACTGGACCAGATCTGAACAAATGACTAAAGGATGCCGCCGATTCCATGTGGCGGCAACGCTATCTGGGTTAGCATCGGTGGCCACAGATGGTGGCGACGACTGGGCTCCTGTTTTGATGGTGGCGGCCAGAAAAGTTGGCGTGGCAACGGTGACCGTGCTTTTCCACGGGCAGTGGTAGCGCAGATAGGTGCTAGAAGCGGAGAGACGGCGACGTCATTGGCAGATGGGTACTGCCACCCGTTGCGGTGGTAGAATTTCAACGGCGCGTGTCTGATGGCAACTCTAAGCTGGATGGCGAGGTGGAGCCGTCGTTGATTGCAGATCTGGAGCACAAGTGGTCGATGGGTACTGCCGTCGCGGTGGTGATTTCTTGACGGCGTGGATCCCGCAGTGGCGCTGCCACGGCGTCCTCTTCTTTCTCTCTCCAGACCGAAAGTGAGGTAGCGAGACAAGGAGGCGGTGGCGCACTAGCGCGCTGGCGGCGTTGGTTGTCGTGGCTTCGGGCCGGCAGTTGGATCTTGTGTGGCGGTGATTTGTTAGGGTTTGGACCCTATGTGACGGCACCGTTACTGCTTCTTCTCTCTCCCTTTTTTTTAATTATTATTTTTTTTGAGATGTTGTTGTATCTGCTCCAGCCTCTTCACGGCGGTTGCCGGCGGTTTATGGTGCCCGCGGCTCCGCTGTGTTTTCCTGTAATGTTGATTCCAGCAGCTCCGCGATAGCGGTGCGTCGTCAGAGAGTTGTGGTGTTACCAGAGTTGCTGTGAATACTAATCAGCGGTGTATCGATGGGACAGAGGTGGCTTGTTCTGTTCTAAAAAAAAATTTCTTCAATTGAGCCGACAATCTGACACCCGTGACGGCGGCAAATTATTGTCGGCATTACGGCAGATTCCGGTGAGACCATTTGACGTCGATCCCATGGGTAATGACTCTGTTAGGGTGATGGTTGATCAGGCGTGGGGCTGCCCACGTAGGTACTGTTGAGGGTGGTTCCGACGCGTTGTCACCGTTGCTTGCAAAACGAGCGTTTGAATTTTCTTGAGTTTTCTTGAGGTCGATTCGTTAGGCTGGCGGGTCCCAAGGATGGCGCCAATCTGTTGCTGCTAAAAATATGTTCCGCGTATATTGAGGAACCCGAGTCTGGACCAATGACCTGCAAAACATAAAACGAGTGACTGCTAGGTGGGGTCTCCGACGGAGAACTCTCCGATACTTAAGTCAGAGCGCAGCTACAGGATAGTAACTCTGAAAAAGCATGAATTGTGTAGTTGTCTCATACCTGGAGGGGTAGACCGTGGACCAGATGTGTTAGGATCGCGTTAGGATCCTCGAGGATCACGTCACAATCCCTAATAAGATAATAATTGTTCACGAACCACTTTTCATCACCAAATTATTTCCACGGGCAACAAATCTCTTTACAAAGTCAACAATCGCGAGTGATTTAGTGCCAAAACTTGTTTGCGTACATAATTTTGTTTGGTGAGGAAATTCTTCATTTCGTCCCAGACAACATACATTTGGTGACAAGATAGTATTTGTAATGTTGCTTGCTCGTTTCGTCTTACTTGTGTACAGCTTTATCATAACCTCTTGTCTTAGCAAAAAAAAGGCAAAAAAAGCTGAATCTATATCTAAAACACCTATGAAAAAGTTACCATTAATTTTTGACAAAAACTCATTATTCATTTATTCTCTTTAAAAAGAAATATCAATACAAAAAATATATGAGAAGTGGTACCATAGAACTTCAAATCATTTATAAGTGAAAATTCGTTGAGGGCTAAAAAAGCGACGCTATCCAGTAAACCAAGACCCACTTAAAATAAGAACAAAAAAACATAACAAAAGCATGAGCTTGAAAGCCTATTGCAAGGTAGTAATGCGCACGGACAATAGGCGCGCTGTGCACTATTGAACTGACATTGACAAGTTCGACGTGACAAAATTAACTCAATCAAGTTTTTTCGATTAAGCTGTGTTCCTAACTCATCCTGGCTATACATATTTGACCACTCGTGAGATCCACTTTCACGACATGTCAGCATTTTCAACGATCAAAGTTCAACATCTCTAAACGGTTAACTCGAACCCCATGCTCAAGTCACGTGCGTGTTCTCTCTCCCTCTCTCTATTTTTGTTTTTCCTCTTCTTTTATCCCCAAGTGTTCAAGTAAAGGGACAGCCTCCCCAAGTCCATGTGGTCAAACTACTCAATGACATAGGGGTCGACCTCCCCAACCCCTTAGACGCTCGGCCTCTCCAATGTCATGGGGATCGGCCTCCTCAACCCAAGAGGGTTGGCCTCCCCAGTGCAACAAGGGTCGGCATCCCCAATCCCTTATGGAGCTCCTTGCTCTACAACACCCGCCGCCGTGCCCGTGCGCTATCTTCGAGTCACGTGCCCTTGACACAACGACCATCTCCGTGACATCCGTCGTCGCTCCATGCACCGTTTTCATGTCACGTGCCCCCGACACCACCACACACTCCGTCGCACTAATGCGCCGCGCTACTTATTTAGTCATGCCCCCGGGCATCCTATCACACTACTGTGCTGCTTATAGAGTCGCGCCCATTGGGCATCCTGTCACACTACTGCGTCCCTGCGTTTGTCCATCCTTTCACCACACCATGCGTACCTTGCCTTCATCGTGGAACATGCTTCGACCCACTCCTTGGAGTGTGCAGCATCCTACGGGAATAGGAAACTCCTCAGGGACACTATCTCCGCCAGAGAACTCCAAGTGCTCTAACATGAAGATCCCCTTCTGTCAAGTAGACAGCTCCTTCAGGATGCTACCTCAGCCCGTCGGTTAGGCAACTCCTCCGGATCACGACCTTGACGTGCTCCGAGTGCTTCGACACAAGGACTCATCATGCGGGGATAGGTGACTCCTTCGAGACACTATCTCCGGTAGGGAGCTCTAAGTGCTCCAGCATGAAGACTCCCCTTCTGCCACATAGACAGCTCCTCCGAAATGCTACCTTGACCCGTCGGGTAGGTGACTCCTCTGAGACACTACAATTGTGTGCTCCGAGTGCTTTGGCACAAGGACTCACCCGCAAGATAGGCTCGCTTTTTAAGATACTATCTCTGCCAGAGTGACTGCGTGATTAGTTTATGTGCTCCGGCATTAGGGGCTTTTCATCGGCGCCCCTAGGGACTATGACCCCCGGGTCACTCCGATACAGGAGCAGGTTTCTGGAGGGCATTGTGCCCCGAGTCTGCCTAGCAGTTGGGCGTCGGGCCTTCCCCAATGCTGCCAGGTCCTCGACGTCTCTCGACACTCTGTTGGACTCTACAAGGGCTTTGGACTGGTGGCAGATCAAGGGGGCTCTCCAGCCACACCAGCGCTGTGTGGACCAGTCTTTCCAGATAGGCAAAGCAATGTTGTGCAATGCAGGCTGAGTGAATATGCGATCTGACAGTCCGTGGAACACCGGCACCTATGGCCCCCTTGGTGACGTCTCACTCATTAGGAGTGCCACATGTTGGTTGATGGCATCATCATCTCAACCTCTATAAATAGGGACTTGAGAATTCAGTTTCAGGACTTCACATCCACAGAACTCATTCTCACACTTTCTCACTCTAGAATTCCTGAGAGAGAAACATATAGGAGCTTGACTCTAGACCTAAGTATTGGACTGTGACTGTCATCGTGTACTCACCCTGCACCATCACCCCTCACAGAATTACCATCCTTATGCTCTATTTGAGAAACCCTGGGTCTCTACCCTTACTCCAACATTGCTGTGTCTCACATCAGCATACTTGGCATCTAACTCGAACTGCATTTCTTGTAGCATTTCATATCGACTACAAACCCACTTCCTTGGCATCAAGCTGTTACAACTCCTCGTTTGCAAAAGTTGAAGAAGTTGACCCAATCAACTTCATTGAACGAAAAATTATAAACAGCACAACTAATTTAGGGTATTCAGACACGATCCTAATTATGTGATTTTATGCAAAACTAATTCTTATCTTGTGGGGTTAACAGAAGACCACATCTGCAATCAAATTCAACGCCTATCAACACTTCCCATTTCTGCTCGCACAAAACAAAAGACTGGCAAGGGTTAGGTTTTCATATCTCAAATTGACCAAGCTATATTGATGAGGAGTTCCTACGACGAGATCAAAGGGTTGAAGGTGGAGGGCTATGCCAGCGCACATCAAGCCAATGTCCACGATGGATTACGTGAAGAGCTCGTTCAAGAAAGGCCTGTATAAGTACCACACCAAATAAATCCAGACTAGCTCGATTCAGCCTCTCTCCATCACGTCTGATTCGGCGACCTCGTCTTCTTCTTACCCGTAGCCCTTCCCGAGGAACGCTGCCACCTCGAGCATGCCAAGGTGAGTTCCTTGCACAACATTATGATAAACTTCAACCGTCAACAACCGGTCATGAATTGTCTTCCTAGTTAAAGACCAATATGAATTATAAATGTATGCAGATGAAGAACCAAACGAAAAGGAGACCCTACTCTTTGCAACCTCGCACAGGAAAACCCTAACTGAAAGCACGCTCACTGCCATCAATGCACAGATAGTATGGCTACCCACCGGGTAACTCCAATGGCATTTCCGTGTACCCAGCTTCAGATTCACGAAAAGGAATCCTTCATATACTAAACAGAGGCGGTTAGACATCAATCATTCCAAGAATTTCGATGCCCCACCCCTACACTGACAGATGGACGAGGGCTCATGGGTAGCATGAATTTCAAGTTTTGTTCATAAAGAGCTATACCTCCTAATAACTCTAAATCACTACAATGGCAACTTTGGCAATTAAAGTTATTCACGAGATTTACAACAGCAGACTCTACTTGTCCACCAGGATCCGTTTTCTTCTTTCTTCCCGGGGGGGGGGGGGGGGGGGGGAAGGGGCTAAAAAAGGAAGAGAAAATTCCAGATAGTATTGAGAAGACTACGTGTGTCTAATGTCAAATCAACCTCAAGCAAAAATTACTACCAAAAGACAGTCCGTACAGATAAAATTTTAATCATCACATGGGGTATGCACAATCTCAGTTTTACACACCTAAACCAAACAACAGAAACCATTGCCACACACTAATGGCATGGGTCAGCTTCTAATCAATTCAGAAAATTGACAACAAAAGATTCACCATTTCTTTGCCGCTTTATGTATTATGACATTTGCAAAGCTACTGACATATTATCAACATGTCGCCACGTAAAGTGTGTGGAAGATGTATCTTTCAATAGCGACGCTTCTTGATGCGCGCTAATAATTCAACCAGTCAGGCCCACCAGGCTTCTTCACGAGGATCTGATTATATTCTGGTCTTGATGTCTGCAATTAGTTCATTCGTCAGGGAACCAAGATATCACTACCGATATACATATGTCAACACATATATATTCAACATATCATCGATGATGAAAGATTCCTCCAACATGAAGGAACCCCGTATCTTCATTCTGTTACAATGTAAGGCTGTATTGATTCTTTAAATCATCAGCAGAGAAGATACTGATTCCTTAATATTATACTTTGTCCTCTTGCAGTTGCAAGTAACTACATTCTGTATGCGACTGAGCTCTTAGAGCAAAACCTATCGAAATCAGTATGTGAAAATCAGAACGAAAATTCAGCTGTTTCTTTCTTTTTTTCTCCACTTAGTGTTACTTTTCTTCTCCCCTTTCTGATTTTCGGGGTGGAAATGTGGAACTAGTAAGAGGTTTAATTCCAGGAAGAAAGTTGTGATAAAAAATTTGTACTAGACTGTTCATGGAGTTCATCCAACTATTCTCTCAGCTAGATAAAATTGTGAGGTCAAGCAACTGAAAAACTGTTGGCTCTCAAAGATTTGATTTAAGGATCATAAGATGGAAGGCAGATCATGCATGTCTATTATCTCTCAAATCTTCTTCTTGGCTTTTTATACCAACTCTGGCTAATAACAGAAAAGCAAGTTGCAGTGTCACTGCCAGTGATATATGCTTTCGTATAACCACTGCTTAGCATGCTCAAGCAAGTGATATGCAAGTATAATACGGCTAAGAGATCATGAAAGAAATAAGTCGCAAAATGAGTTAACCTGTGATAACCACTACAAACAGTAAACCTTTTGCAATTCAACATCAATATGTCAATGCTTGTGATTCAATGGAACTTCTTGAAGAGGAGTATTCATCTACAGAAGCTTGACCAGCATAATACAAATCAAAGAGGCAAAACTGAATCTTAACATGCTTACATTTCCACATCTGCCCATCACCAGACAAGAAATTTCACATTTATGATGGCTGTTGAACACCAATATATGACCCAATCACTGACCCAAAGAAGTAACTCTCAGCCAAACACTAATTAAAACCCCAGGCAAAAATCCCAACAGACATTGAGAGGTGAAGAACCTTTCAGTTAGAGGACCATCTATGAATCAGTCGGTTGGAGTTGGCAAAGACCATAATTCGTCCAAAACCGCTAGAAGAAAAGCTGTCTGAAAGAGCCATCCTGGCCACCAAGGAACAAACACAACTAGAAGAATGCTGCAGTAATGACGACCACAAGCAAGTCCAAAATAGTGATTCATCGTAAATATCCTATGCTATTCATATGTGGTTTTTGCAGAAAACTTCCCTGTAATTAAATCACCTAAGACAGCCAAGAGGTACACTCCTCACTCTCCCCCGCCAAAACACCTCAACATGAGTCTCCATCTGAGTATCACCAAGAAAAGGCATTGCCAGTCTCTTGAAACCTTGGATGTAAGACATGT
Source organism: Escallonia herrerae (assembly GCA_033070095.1). NCBI lineage: Eukaryota > Viridiplantae > Streptophyta > Magnoliopsida > Escalloniales > Escalloniaceae > Escallonia > Escallonia herrerae. The sequence goes on from JAVXUP010000204.1 coordinate 508,758, forward strand.
GTACTGAGGGCGGTGCAAGCAAATTGAAAAAAAAGGAGGCAATACAAAACTTTAATTGGGAATGCTGAAACTTCAATATGGCCCGAGACTTGGATGATTAAATGTTATATTAAGATGAGTCTTACTTGTCAAGTAATATCTAGCTGCCAACCATTTTTCTCATCACCATTCAATCCTTCATCCCAAACCATTTGGGATGGGCTACATGAATCCTTTTCTTCCATTTCCCCAAAGCACATGTTCTGTGATTAATTCCTAGATCTAAATCTTTTTTCACTACTTCTCCCCAAGTTATCCTCAGTCCAACCCTGCCTCGTCTTAGCCCATCAATTTGGCACAAATCACCTTTTCTTTCAGGGGCATCTCGTATGACCAAACCATCTCAAGCAATGCTTCCATCTTTTCCTCAACTATCAGACGCCCACTTTGCTGTGGATTATCCTCATTTCTTATTCTATCCCTCCTCGTGTGGCAGCAGATCCACCAAATAATTTGCACTTGTGCTACACTCATCTTATGTGCGTTCCATGTGACTCTTCTTAGTTTCCCAACATTCTAAACCATAAAGCATTGTAGACAGACTGCCATCCTATCAAATTCTCACTTCAACTCGCGAGGAATGGTGCCATCACACAACACCATTGAAGCACACCTCCAGTCAACCAGCTCTTATTTTATGGGCAACATCCGTGTCAATTCTCCCCCTTGTGCATTATTCATCCTAGATACCTAAGGAGTTCTTTCTAAAAGGTACTTATTGACCATCCATAATTACCTCCCCCCCAAGCCTCCACTTAGCCTTACAACAATTACATTCTAAGTACTCCGTCTTAGTCATGCTTAACCTAAAGCCTTCGGATTCTAAAGTACTCCATAACCCTAAGTTAACTTTTAGTCCTACTATAGTCTCATCAAAAAAACTGTCATATGCATATAATATACACCATGGACCTAATCCTGAACATTCTTAGTATGCTTATTCGTGGTTACTGGAGATACAAGAATAACACCAAATCTTGCAATCGTTCATTGTATTTCTCCCAATGAGGGATTGTATCCCAAAACGTCCCGTAACGTGTGGGCAAAATTTGAATGTGGATGAATTAAACTGGGCGGTGGTAAATTTTTAACTTTGAATTGTCTGCTAGGCCTAGAGCGACCCGCCCTTATATTATGTGAAAGCATCCAACTCAAAACCAATTGACCTTGAGAGGAGAGGCCCACAAGGTTTATATGTTGAATAGATATTCATTATTTTCCTGATGTAGGATTTATATCCCCGATGTGGGATTTATATCTCGAAACCCCCCCCCCCCCCCCCCATGTGTGGTCAGACTTCTTTTGAGTGGTTCAAACACGTGAATTTGAACACGTGAATGAATTAAACTAGATGGCGTTGAATTTTTAATTTCAATTGTTTATGGCCTAAATCGCCCCGTTGTGATCAATCTGTGAAAGCATCTAGCTCAAAACCTATTGGCAATAGAGGGATGGGCCTACAATGCTTATTTATTGAATTGTTAAACATTATTTGCCCGGTGCTAGATTTATATTTTAATAGGTCCCCTCACGTATGGCTAGACTTACTTTTGATTGGGCCATATACTTAGATGAATTATACTGGGTGGCGGTAAATTTTTAATCTGAATTGTCTGCTCTGTCTGGATCGATCATTAGTAAAGAAATATAGGCTTAAGCTAAACATTAGTGAAGTCTATTCGTAATTTGAAACTCACTAGTCATAGTCATTCCATCTGTTGTTCTCACACTAATAGGCACTCCTTCGTACATATCCTTTATCACATCAATATACTTCGTAGACACTCCTTTCCTTTCTAGAGCGTGCCAAATGACTTCCCTTGGTACGTCATCTATGTCTTTTTCAAATATATAAGACCATGTAAAGATCCTTTCTATTTCATCTAAATCTCTCCATCAGTCACCTAATTGAGAAAATAGCTTCCACAGTGAATCTCCCTCCGGGCATAAATTAATTATCCAAATATTTTAGTCTTAGTCTATGTTCGATTACCCTATCCTAAATCTTCGTAACAAGACTCATGAGCTTGACCCCTTTATAGATGATGTAACTTTGAATATCTCCTTTTTTCTTATGCATAGGTATCTCAATGTTCATTCTCAGCTCCTTGGGTATTTAAGATCGTGCTAAATAACTTACTAAACCAGTATATGCCAACACCACCCCAGCTTCTCCAAATCTCAGTAGGAGTACCATATGGTCCAATAGCCATCACGATTTCCATCCTTTTCAAGGCTTCCTTCACTTGAGATATTCTAATTATAGGAACAAGGACCCATTACTATCATCAAATTAGTCACCAAGGTTTTCCTATATCAGCTTCATTTCTCCGTTAAACAACTTACCAGAGTAAACTCTTCATCTCTATCTAAACTCATCTTGTTTCACTAATAACCTGACTTTGTATGATTCAAAGTTTATGCACTTTGTATGATTCTAAATCACCGGTTTCCTTTTCTCTTATCTTAGCTAGCTTGTAGATCACTATTCACCCTTTTTAGTACCCAGTCTTTGGCATAAGGTTTCATAAGCCTTGCCTCTAACCTCTCTTACTGTCTTCAGTGTTTCCTTTTTAACCATATTATACCTCCCGTCATTCTGGACTCCTCATTCCACCACTAAGTTTCTTTACCTATAGCGCCATTTCCTACAGACTCCCAGCTTCTCTCTAGCAACTCTACTGACAAAAGTAGATATCTTATTCCACATTCTACTGGGCTCGTCATCCAGATTGCATGGTCCTCCTTTGATCAACATATCCTTAGAAGAGCTTACTCTTTCTAATTAAAATCCCACGTGGCTTGCGGATGCAACACCTTGAACCTTCGGATTCCAACTCTAAAAATATAGTCCAGCACCACCAACTTATTTTGTAAAGTAGACCACCCTCGAGGGCTGCATGATTGCTGCACTCCCTTTCCTCTTCTCATTCTTAACCTCTTGACAAACATCTTATCAAGAAAAGAAAAGAAAAAAGGAGAAAAGAGAAGGGGAATATATACTTTAATGAACCCAGCAGGAGAATCTGTAATAGGGCGATGTTAGACTAAAACTTTACACTGTCATCGAAATCCGGTTTGCAGTATAGCCTTCTCTATTACGCAATATATACTACCTTTCAGGAGTAAAATTATAACCGCCTACGCACCATATCTCTGGCTAACCATGGCATCAAAATTTCCTAGAGCATAATGCCTAAATGAATACAGGTTTATTTTTTGACGAAAAGCAAAGTGCCAAAAGAATTTATCAGCCTAACAAAGTCAAAACAAAAACCACAATACCCTGTTAATTTCACCCTTGCTATACCTGCTTTTACCTAAAAGTTTAATCCCAAAAAATTGCTTCAAATTAAAACCAAATTTGCAGGATAAAAACACCCATTATATGTCAAACAAGAAAATTAGAGAATGACTGACCAGATCTTTGAAGATAATGAAAGCGATGACGAAGAAGAGAACGAAGATGATCTCGAACTCGGCGTACCGGACGAAGGAGAAGACCGAGTTCACCGCCCGAGTGACCACCGACTCGTCCTCCCTCCGACCCACCATCCCGACTCGTTTCGCCATCTTCTGTTGGGCCTTTTTCCCGAAGCCCACCCAGATTTTGAGCCTTTTCATCAATCAATCAATGTGTATGTATATATAGTCCCATAGATGCAAATACACCGCCAAGCAACAAAACAGAAGTTTCGATGGTGATTACTTTTTCTTTGAGGGTCGCCCTAAACTAATGCGTTTTTAGTCAACTCTAGACTCTTTTATCGTCAAAAATGAATTACTAGGGACACTAAAAAAAATTAGTCATCCTTAGAGCGAGTTCTTTTCCTAAATAATATTGTTCTAAAATTTAATTACCAATCTACTCCATTTTAAAATCTATTTACCCGCATATCACACTTTTAAAAATCGTAATTTTGAATCACGACTTTAAAGTAGAAATCGATGTTTGAAACCACGACTTTAAGTAGAAATCGTGCTTTCAAACAGTAATTTCTAAAATACACTACAAAAGTGGTTTCAAACAGCGATTTCTACTTTAAAGTCGTGTTTCCAAACCGCGATTTTCAATAGTATAGTACGGTGATATATAAGTTAAGAAATAAAATAAATTGATAATTAAGTTTTGAAATAGTATTATTTAAGAAAAGAAAACTCTTGTTATAACTATCCATTCCTTTCACAATAATCAGGAAGCCTAGATAGACCATTGCATCAGACATGCTTAGGCTCTTCTTTTAGCTCGTCTTTGGACTCAGAGACTAGCATCCTAAGCATAATTATCTCTCATAGTGTGTTTAGATGAGGAAATTGAAGTGGAGATTTTATTTTTATAGAAGATTTGAAAATATATCACACCAAATTTCTTATTTGAATTATGATGATATAGATTTATCAAATTCTAGGAGGGATTCGAAAATGTGATTTGGTGTGCTAAAATCCCCTCTAGAAATAACTAATTCAGATTAGTTATTTGGCAAATTCTTTCTACACATATAGGGAGAAAATGACTCTTTTTATCTCCACAATTTAAGCTACTTTCTTCCACTAAAAAAGAAACTATCTCTCATTAGTTTGTACCCATACACCACAACCTATCTAGATTCAAATATTTAAATGTAAATCCACATATAAAATACAATATCATCCAAACACTAGATTTGCAATTCCATAAATTTGTAAATCAGTGAATTTTAAAATGAATGAATTTTGAAATGTAAGGTACTTTGAAATTTTTCATCCAAACACACTCTCAGAGTTCAGTGTCTCTTGTAATGCAAGCACATTTCAAATGTGACAACTCCGGATTTATAATACTAGTGTAAATTTTGTAGACTTATCATGAATACTATAGGTACAAACCAGCCAAATCCTAGGCATCATCGGCCTCAAGTTAGAACATTTTTGAAAGTTGCTTATCTATAATTTACTTTTTTTGTACAATTTGTGTGGGAAGCTGCTTATGCTCCGCCTCTTAAATTATTGTCATCACAATTTTCATTTTCCAACAAAATAAAAAAAAATAATTGGTGTGGATCTTTAAAACATAGTAATATATAGGAGAAGCTACTTCCACTAAGTACATTTGTAGCGACCAAAACGTGGTAAAGAAGCATACAAATGGGTGAAATCATGTACAAGACGCATTTGTTTGAAAGAAAAAAAAAGAGGAGGTCACACCCTCGCACTAAGTAGAAAAGAACATACTCTAAATAGAAAATCTACTTTTCCTACGCTTTAACGGATTCACCTACGGTGATAATTACACTACAAACCTTTAATGTTTACATTTTTAAATTAAACAATTAAGGGTACACTGGAATTATGTGTGTGATTGTGGGCCTCGAATTTAATCAATTGGTGTGGGTCTGTTTGTGCGTGCACGCACACATCAAATCTGCACGCACGAGTTTGTCCGTGTAGCTATCCGTGTATATGTGTGTGACTGTGTGCGCGCGTATCTGTGTGCAAGTGTGTGGAGGAGTGTGTGTGCATATCTGTATGATGGTGGTGGTGTCAGTTGTGATAGTGCCATGGTTGTGGTTAATGGTGTCGAGTGGTGGTTAGTAGAGTCTTGTTGATTGCCCTCAATCTTGAAGGGATCTAAAGATATTAACCCTTTTTCAAATGGATAAATGACCACTAAAACATCATATAATGCCAAAGTGACTATCTCTCCTAGTAAATATCATTCTCTTATCTTTATTTATTTTTGTTTGCACAGTAGAATTTAATTATTATGAAAGGTAAATACAAAATCTGGTCTCTGAAGTCGTTGTTTCCATACTAAATATATGTTCTAGGTATTTGTCTTATTCTGTTATGTTTCTACATCTCTTGTGTTAAATCACAAAACATACCCTTAATAACACTTTTATAAGAAGCCTTAGTGTGCTTGGTATAGAGGATATGGAGGCCAGGAATAACCATTGCCTTAAGAGCTATTGGAAGGTGGCTAATGTTGCCTTGGCTGAGTCACCGACACTGTTACATATGGTGGCGGATCATACCCTAGAGCAGCAGTCTAAGCATAATTGGTTTGAGCAGGTGGTGGCTAAGAATGGGAATATGCTGGCTGCGCATAGCCACCTTGAGCAGTTGGTTATTGTTGCGGTTATTGTCCATAAGCTGGCTAGGTTGCTAGAGGTTTCTGTAGCTGAGGTTGTCCATAATTAGTACCATTTGCTTTAGGTGGTTGAGTTCCATACCCAGTTTGGGGAGTTGGAGGAACTCCATAACCTAGCTGGGCAAATGCTTGGGGCGGATAACTAGAATTAGGTCTAGGCTGGGGCATAAAAAGCAAACTCAAAATAGGAAAAAGACAACAACAATAATAGTACATTTAAGAAGCTGAAAATAAGCAGCAACTATAGACAGCAATTTAAAGTACCGATTTAAGAAATATGAATCACAGTAGGAATGAGAACCTTTCATTGGATATGCGTAACACCTAGAGAAGTATTTGATATACATCAAAATCATTAGGAAGAATCTACATTAGAGCTAGTATAGGATAGGAAACTTCAACAGCTGTTTCGATCATTATTCAGTAGGTAAAACCTAGAGATTTTTTCAGGATAGGAAGCTTCAACAGTTGTTTTTCCATAGTCCATCCAAACACATGATACTTTAGTTGTAGATTAGAACTGAAATAGGCTACATAAAAACGAGATTCGATGATTTTTGACAAAAGCTTCAAAGGTCCAAAAAGTTACTAGCAACCTATTGCACATGCAACTGCTCTATGCTTCAGGCCATTGTACCGACAACCAGTATCTGTATGAACATTTTTGCCAAATTTACAAGTTGATAAATATGTTGTCTGTCAGAGGTGATTCTTTTACTCCAAAAACCTTACGGGAAACAAGTTCAAGGCAGTTCCGTCAAAAAGTAGAATGGATAAAGACAACACATGTCTTCGAAGCCCATAAAGCTCACGTTCAACCCTCTAGCAGCCAAACTTGTTCATAAACTTTGGACTAACTCATTGACAATCTGATTCATGCTAATAGTATTCCTTGTATACATAGTTAGTGAACTATTTCCCCATCTTTTTATCTTTAAACTCCATAAGAGGCACTTGAAAGTGTCGCACAAAGTGTCATAAGTTTAACGCCGATGTGTCCAAGAAGTGTCAAAAAATTCCCGACGGACGAATTTGCGACGCTTAAAACAAGCATTGATAAAGTGTCGGGAAACCAATTTGCTACACACTTACTATCTTTGGCGACACTTTTCTAGTGTCGCCTAAACCCTTTTCTTTTTTCTTTTTTTTTGTAGTGCATATCTAGAGTAGTACCCAAATATTGATCAAAGGTAAGAGAGATGAGAACACTCAATATGGTCATAAAAACATTGTCTTGAAGATGAAATCAAGTTTTTGGACTTCCGTCAGAGATGATGTTCGAAAGTTAATATTCTAACTAGCTACGACGAGTACTGATCGAGGATCTTTTTATGTGAAACACAGCTAAGAAGAGTGCTTGCAAAAAATAGTAGGGAGTTATTTGTAAAGAAAAAATGGTTGATTCTTGGTTATCCTCGTCTAATATGTGTACCATGGATCACTCAGAATTCTTGGGCACAGGTAAGGGATCCAAAGAGCACTTCAACATATAAAAGTAACATATACGGGGGTAAAGGATCACCATGCTGAAGCTCACAGGACGGGGAAAATCTCGCGTAAGAGAACCACTCATAAGGATGACATACAAAACAGTCTGAACATGTCACATCAGCAAAACTCTCCATCTTAAACAAACCCAAGCTTCTCTAAAAGTTATTATAAAAACCCCTAACTTACTTTGTCATACGCCTTACTCATGTCAATCCCTAGTATCACTAGGGGAGACAACATAATTTCCGTTATCTACCATGACTTAAGAGCTCCTGGGCAAGAAAAATATTGTCTGACATCTGTTGAACATGTGTAAAAGCATTATGAGATGGGAATAATTAGGAGCTCAAAACCCCACTCAAATAGTTAGCAAAGTTCCTTACAGATTATTTTGTAGATGGATTTACAAAAACTGATCAATCAGTAAAATGCAAGGTTACGCCTAACATCTTAGGTAGACAAATCTAGGGATGCCATTCAGACCAGGGGCTTCTTGAATGGACCCATATCAAACAGGGCCTTTTAGACTTCACTAGCTGAGAAGAGTTGATCAAGACATAACTGTTGTCAGATAAGGTGCGAGAAAGGACACTTAAAAATTTCAATTGCTCAATAGGTGTAATGAGTTCACTACCCAAGGTGAGATTAAAAGGCTACTGAAAATAATCCACAAATTACTTTTTAGTATCCAAAGTAGAGAAACATGATCGATTCATACTATTTTTTACTCTCGTTATCCTATAATTATATGATGGTTAGCTGTTGAAGTGTGAAAAAACTGTGTGTTACAATTTCCATGATGTAAGGTATGGATCTTTGAGCTACAATACATTTTATTACAGTCTAGAAGCCAACCTTAGATGCAGTCAGATTTTTCAAGACAGAAAATTGAGCATTTATGATCTGTTTGTGAGATTTGAGAGGAGAGAAAAGAAAAAGAAAGGAAGATAAGAGAAAGTAAAAAGGGAGAAGAGAAGACAGTTTTTCTTTATCTTGTTTGTGAGTTTAAGAGATAAAAGAAAGCATCATTTATTTATCTTGTTTGTGAGTTCAGGAGAAAAAAAAAAGAGACACTATATTGTAGATATACCCGCGTACCACATTGTAATAATTCTAACAAAGAGTATAAAAATATAATCCTAAAAAAGAACATGATTCTTACAAAAAAACAAATAAGTCATCAAAGACATCATACAAACTTCAACCTAACTAATGTAATAAGTCTTATATCATGGATTAATGCCATAATAAAAAAAAACACTCATACGAGCCATGAGTTGACTACAAACATCTGGACGTTCAAATCTAGTTAATGTCACACTAAATACAAAATAATCAGTCGTGAGTCAATTCTAACATTGTTCACTTATAAGTGAAAATGTAAGTTTTTGTAAGAAACTCTAGGACATAAAAGTCATTAAAATTTGGGATAATTACTGCAATATCCTTGAGGTAAGAGTGAAAGTACATGCGTGTCCATTAGTTATGACAAATTACACTAATGTCTGTAATGTCCATTGACCAAACAGAATATAGAAATACATAACGTATTTGATGAAAAGACTTGCCCCTGACTTTGAAAGAAAATTACTCTCAAATGCCATCATCAGTTGTCTATAGATTAAAGCAACAACCGTGTTACGATGATTCTCCCAGCGAAAACCCTAATTAGGGCCAGCGCAAACGGGAGAAAGCAAGGGAACTGGGAGTGTGGGGGAGGTGGTTTTTTACGGAACGGTTGGAGAATTATCTGAGATTCAGATTGGCGTAGAACAAGAGAAGAGAAGGAGAGGGGTTAACTCGACGCTGCAGGAAAGGAAGGGGGAAGGGATAGGAGGCCCCACCAGTCAACAGCAAAGTGCCAGGTGAGGGCAAACGATGATGGGAAAATGGGAAGCAGCCGGTGCAAAGCGGGGGAGAGGGGATCGAGAGGGAAAGGAGGAGCGGGGTATGGGGGAAAGGGAGAGGATGCCTCAATGATCGTCGGGTGATAGCAAATGGCGATAGGTTACGGCGGTGGCTTGGGAAGGTGGATCACAGCATTGTTGTGGTAATTGGTGTTGGGATGATGCGTAGATGGTATTGAGGTGTGACAATTGCTCGCTGGGGGTCACAGTGGCTTGGGGCGGCGATTGATTAATAGTAGGCAGGGAAGGAAATGAGGCAGGCCACTGGGTGGGGGAATTGAGGGGGTGGGCAACTAGTTGGGGGGACGGGAAGGGGCTACAACGAGGTGAGGAGGGGAAGGCACCGGCCAAGAAAGAGAGGGAAGGGACGGCTGCTGGCCAATTAGGGTTTTGAAACCCTAGTTTGGAAATTAGGGTTTCGAATTGTATAGTGTATATCATGGTTAGTATTGACATTTTAGAAACATATCGATGACATCAGCATAAGCATATGATTTTTAACAAATCTGGGACGGAAAAATTTGAGGTTAGGGTAAAATTGTAGGCAAGGATACTATAAGTTTCAAAATGTAACATGGCATGACCAAAAAAAATTAAAAATGTGTCAGCCATGTCCAACCGTCATTGATCTATTAAAAGTGCGACTTTTTGTTGATAACATCAATACTTATTTTTATAATGACAATACTACCCATATATGATAATTAAATGGCATATACTATATAAAGATTTAAAATCTAATTTTTCAAATTAAGATTACAAACCCTAATTTATAATTCTATCACTCTCCAAACCTTTTAATTTCAAAACAATGTTTTTCTTAATATGGTTTTTCAATTAAAATACCTTTCTTTTCAAAAAAATTATGGAAAACCCTTATTCTCGTTAACTCAACCCACGCACCCACCCCGTCGATGCCCCTTCCCCTTACCCTATAGTAGCTCCCTCTCTAGTTCTCCAAATCTTCAGCGACAACCCCTTCACAAGGTCGGAATAGCTCGTCGCATAAATCAGTCGCTCCGGTCGTGATGCTCTCCAGCTAGAGCCTCTTCGGGTTCCACACCCAGACCCTAACCACTTAGATCAGACGACCATAAAACATGGAGAGGAAATATTGGAGCATCCCAGTAGCGTCGTTCAGAAGGACAAGGGAAGAGTTAGTTGGTCGAGTTGTAGGCAAATGGGAGTTAGTTGGCCATCGAAACTTCACAGAAGGCGATCCACGGAGGAATGTGGGCTATCGAATTGAGGTGGTTTCTTTCTTCGATCATCATGGTTTTGCCAAAAAAAATGGCTGAAGTTGCTTCTATAAAGGCTATTTAGGGAAGGTCACAAGCGGAGAAGCCAAGAAAGATAAGTGAAGATGATGAAGTGGGTGATGGAAAAATAGGATTATTCTTATTCTGTTGAGGTTGATCATAGTGGTCATCGTGCGGGGACGATGGTGCTGCAACGGCATGGCACAAGTGGTGCTACCATGATAATGGCAGCACAGTGGAGGTGGTGCTACAGTGACATAGGCATGAGGATAAAAGGGGAAGAGATGGATGTTATTTCAAATTTTTATTTTCAAAGTCAAGGGCAATCGGGTCTTTTTTCAAAACCATTATGTACTTTCATATTATGTTTGGTCAGTAAACATAAGTGTCCAAACTAGTGGATGCGCCAGTAATTTCACCCTAAGCTTAGGGATATTACTATAATTATCAAAGATATACACTTTCATAAATCATCAATACACTCATATTGTAACGCCCCCAAAAATCTGGAGCTCCGCCGTCCCAAACTCCCGGGTCGTTAACCTACCGGATCACATCAAACCTGTCAAGTCCTATTCACTAACACATACTTCCAAAACAGTTAATCCGATATCAACTCAAACTCTTCACATTCAATATTACAAAACTACTCAAACTTGAACTATTAAGATCTAGGTTCTTTACAAACTCAAGTTCTTATAGAACGAGTTGACAAAACTGACCCACGCAGGGGTCTCCCTACACAGAAGTGATGGGCTCATCGAGATCTCACACAGACTCTAACCCATTCCCGAACATGCTACATTTGATCATCACCTACAAAAGGGAGCCAAACGAAGGGTGAGCTTTTGAGAGCCCAGTAAAGTCGTACAAGGACTACAAAAGAGATTATAACACGACTCCAAAAATCCAACCGACGATGATCTTCAAAACACTTCGAACGATTAAAACTCAATGATTACCCAAAATGATTAAAATTCATCAGAAATAGATGCCAAAATAAATATTAACAATCAGAACAAAATCCAAAACGATCATTAGAAGATCCTTTTTAAGTCAGCATTTCCAGGTACCACGAAAATTTCCCTTGCTCAAGGGATTTCAATCCGAGCAGAAATTCATTTCGAAAATACAGCAAGATTTCCCAAGGGATTTTAACCCAAGCAGAAATCAAATAAGATAATACGATAAAGGCTTGTCAAGGGATTTCAACCCAAGTACAAATCCTTCAAGCTAAGTACAATGAATGTTTGTCAAGGGCTTTCAAACCAAGTACAAATCATTCTAACTAAAAAAAATCAAAAATCAATGTTGATCCTGGGCGATTGAATGCCATTATGGCAAGCTCATATAGTGTACACATGCATGATGTACTAAATAATTACTAGTCCACTTGGGTACTAGCATGCGTTTCATGCAGGATTCAACCACCTTATATCGCCTCCCCACTAAACAGGTATCTAGGTCAACACAGAAATTAACAATATCAATGAGCGTTAACATAAGCTCATATTCCCGAAATCAATTCGCGTTCTCATAACAATAATCATACCGATGACATAAGTCAGTATTTGGGATTTTTAGAAGAAATTGGATTTTCAGAAGAAAAATCACAGATAAATAACAAAAATGACTGCGAATAATTATCGAATAAAATCACAAAAAGTCTGAAGAATGAATACAGACAATTATCAAATTTGCTCAACCCGCAATAACATGCGAGTATCACAAGATTTCCAAATAACCGATTCAGGTTCAACATTAGGGTTTTATGGGCAAGAACATGCTGATATCGATACACAACTTAGAGTTCGGCATTAGCCGTAAATATATCAAAGGAGTACTTACGAGTACAAGTAATTAAAGAAGGGTTCGGACAAAAGTCCTTACCCAAGGTTCAGATAGAATCCCTTACCTGGATCCGCAGCTAAATTATCATAACCGGAAGTCTTTAGCTTTAACATAAACGGAATAATTGAACGGTTAGAATACAGCCTACAAAACAAAAGTATAACTTAATACGAACTCACACATGCACCCAAAATGAACTTCCCCTCACCGGGTATGTAAAATTACTAAAACGCCCCCTAGGGTGTAAAATTACCGAAATGCCCCTCTCGGACTTAAATTATCCAAACGGCCTTCCCGTAAGTAGAATCATTGAAATAAGCTTCCCATATGTAAATATATGTTAAAATACCTTTCTTAGGTTAAATTACCAAAATACCCCTTCGGGGTGGCAAATTACCAAACACCCCCGTTACACTTTAATTCTCAAAATGACTTTTTCATAAGCAATGTCACTAAAATAATCCTACTGTATGTAAATTAACTTCAAAATACCTCTTATAGGTAAAATAACCAAAATACCCCCTTCAAGGTGGTAAATTACTAAAACACCCCCAGGGGTTTTCGACACCGAAAAAATCTCAAAAATATCTTAAACCGCTATTTTAAACATCCTGATGTTATTTTTGGCCTAAAAAGTATTTTAAAAAAATTTCGCCCGAAAATCCCGAACCAGTGTCCGGATTGAGCGCTAAAAGGTCTGTTTCGCGAAAAATACCTATCGGCCTCAGAAAGGCCCAAAATTTTATAATATAAATAATATCAGTACAATAGAGTTTTCATAACAATTTCAGATTAAAATAACTTAATTTACTAGGTTAATTAATTCAATAAATTTCTTTAATCGATACCCCAATATATCGCCCTTCGCGGACTCCGAAAATTCTCAAAACATTCCAGAGACTACTTCTCGTAAAAACATTAGGGGTTATAGTTTTGCACTTTGTCTAATTCTGGCACTAACTATTTATAAAAAATAGGATTAAAAACTGCCTAGTTGAATTTTATATTTAGTGACCGTTACACTCACTATTCAAATTAAAGCACACAATATTGCACCTTTTACACACACATCATCTTCCTTGTTCGAACACACACACAACTCACTGATGGTCTTCGAAATTCACTGAAACCCACCATTAAAATACACAAAAACACTTGCAACACTTTCATATTCCCACAAATCACACACTAACACACCTATATACACTCAATACCCAAAATCTCACACCCTCATACACCCTTTCTCAAGAACACTCAAGAACACACACTTCAACCACCCTGAAAACTCACAAATTCCACTCATTATCTTCCTAACACACACAAATTCAAAGCTTATTAACATGACCACCCGTATACATGTATAATTTTCCACCCGAAATTCTCACACAACATAAACACACACACCCAATAACTGTAGGCACACTCGACACTCACAGTGACACACGCACAGTTTCACACACACACATAATGAAATTTCATACACATGAGGGATAGGGATTACCCTTAGAAAAATCTCTCAGTTTCTCTCTAGCTCTGTCTGAGCTCCCTCTCTTTCTTCTTCCCTCTCTGTTTTCCTTTTGTTCTTCTTCACTATTCGTTCTTTCCTTCTTCTGTTTCTTTTGTTCCTTTCCCGAAAGGGAAAGGTTTCCCCTTTTGCTTTTTGTTCTCTCTTTTTTTTCCTTCCAAAATTTTCACTTATCCAATCCAATATTAAAAAAATTTAGTTAGCTTAGTCATTAACCAAGGAGAAGGTGTCAAAATTCTAAAAATGTGGTTTTCTATATTATTTTTATAAAATTACACAAATGCCCTAGAGTTTTTCAAAATTACGAATGCTCCCAAAATTTCAAAAATTATATTTTTTGCCCCAAAATATTTTTAAGCTCCTACACAAGCTACTAATACCCTAACATTACTTAAATTTATCGTCCGTTTATTTTTCGGAGCACCAATGGTTATTTTAACCAACTCCCAAAGTTTGGGATATTACATTCTTCCCCCCTTATAAAAATTTCGTCCTTGAAATTTGCTCGCAGATATTCCATAACACCTAGGCACTACACTTCTACTGCGTTACTCTGATAACTCTATATCGTAGTTGAGCTATCTCTAATTTTCATACCCAAATTCCTATCCCACGAATACTCAAATGCAATTATTTATATTTAAATCGTAATGTTAAATTGAAACTCTGTCCGGCCAACACCTCGCTCTAACTTTTCCAGAACTTCACGAATGACGACTTAGTTGGTACGAAACTCACTAAGCAGAACCTACATCGCTCCGAATTTATACGACAGACTTCCCCCTATCTTATGCTGATACCATATCAGAGATCTCATCAGATGCACAATTTACTTATGATTGTAAGCTCAACTCTAAGATCAAGGCATACTGAAATATTAAACTATGGTCACACATGACCTGCGGTTTATCAAGACTGACATGGGTAGGGTAATTAGTTCCTATAAGCACTTACACTTCGCAATCACCAACAGAGATAATCAATCAAAGACAAAAGGGTGTAGCCACTAGGCTTTCACTGCACACTCTAACATTTCACTGAATGACAGAAAATTACCACCACGTATTCAGTCAAGGTCTCAAATCTTATACTGAATTATCAAATAACTTATCCAAACCTTATCCACGTTCTCAGAATCTACTCTCACTCACAGATTATCTAGCGCTTAGGAATCTACTTAATCTCATATCCATGTAGGGGAACTATGCAATTAATGAAAATAATAATTGCAATCAGGCAATCAAAATACAAAAATCTTCAACAAAAATCATGCATATCGGCTATTGAAGTTCACAACAAAATTAGGTGACATCCCAAAAAATGATGGACACAGAAACGATGATATAAGTTTGGCGAAGCAAAGTCAACCCAACGACTAAGAGCAATCAAAATCAAAAGGAGTTATTGGTCCTTAATAAGATTCGTAGCTTTCCCATAGCCAGTGGGTCAGATACTACCCCATCAAGTCCAATTGATTCGAAAGGACTGAGAAATATTCTAAAAAGGAATAAGACGTCTCGTAATGAATGACATCTTCACTGACGTCTCAGCGTAAGCTGACATTCAATTAAGCCATCCTTGAGTTCAATATGCAAAAGAATGAATCAGATGACAGAGTAAAATTTCTAATCCCTTCTGGTACCCTTAAACTAAACCTTCGGTCTTAACACTAGGCATCTTTCCAAATAGTTTCTTACTCATACATCAATTCACCAACTTAACTACTGTTTATACCTTATAAACTTTCCAGATACGACTAGGGTTTTCCCTAACAATAAACGGATGCTTGATTAGCAAATCACCAATTCAC
Source organism: Escallonia herrerae (assembly GCA_033070095.1). Lineage (NCBI taxonomy): Eukaryota > Viridiplantae > Streptophyta > Magnoliopsida > Escalloniales > Escalloniaceae > Escallonia > Escallonia herrerae. Next base: position 524,770 of record JAVXUP010000204.1, read on the forward strand.
ACTTAGTATGATCGTAAAACCCTAAACAACAAATGATACGAGGTCCATAGAAGACCTATATCCCAAATATAGACTGCACAATCACAGAAAACCGTTAAAACAGTCAAGGGCTCTCCCAATGGAGCACTTATCTCAAAAAGAAACAGTTCACAAGGTACGGGTTCTCACCCTCAATAACTATGCAAAAGTATAGGAGACCAAAGAATACGTCGTTCTGGATTCAAACATTATCCGAGCATCTTATGGGTTAACCTATAGTGTACCTGACACCATGGCATCGAATGTAGCAGCACCCTGAGCGGACATTGAAGAAAGTCTAACTGATGTCCCGGGCCTCTGCTTCTGTTGGAGTTGAGACTGGTAAATCTGCCTTGGCCTCTTCCCCGACGAGGACCTTTGCTTGTTGATACGCTTGTTGTAGGTACGGGATGGGAAGTTGGCTGATTATTCCTATCAACTGGACAGTTTCAGATCCGATGTTCCACACTGCCGCACCGGAAGCACCCACCGGTAACTCTGTAACATGGCCCACCGCTGTGATACTTCCTGCACCTGATGCATGGGGTATCCAAAGAAGTTGACCTACTACCTTGACCAGTACGCCGTATAGGTTGAATTCCAAAATTTGGTGAGGGTCCAAATATAATATTCTGGGCTGGTCGAGCACTTACACCCTATGCTCCTCCGAATCCCATACTCTGCCCAGGTCTAGACCCCTGAGTCGATGCTAACCTAAACTACTGATTCTGCCTCATCCCGAGGCCTTGGGTACCCTGTTGTACTGACTTTGTAAACTGTTGATGCTTGGCAGCCTCTACAACTTCACCCCGGGAAAACTCTTCCCTAGTTTTCTTCTGTCTATCTCGCTTATGTTCATATCGTCCCTTGCTGTTGGACTTGGATCGCTCCAACGCACGCTCCAAGTCTACACATTCTTTTATAGCTCGTTAATCGAGCAAAAATCACTTCATCCCTTAATCCTGGCCTAAGGCCCCACTCAAACTTCTGACACCTATCTTCTTCAGTTGGCAACATCCATATTGCAAATCTGGCAAGGCGTGAAAACCTCATTTCGAATTCATCTACCGATTCTTGATCTCCTTGCATCACAATGATAAATTCTCTCAACATTCGTTCACGATAGTTCGTCGAGAAATACCGGTCGAAGAATAATTCTCTGAATTGTTCCCAAGTCATCTCGTCCAATTGCTGGCGAGTCGAACTCCTTTCCACCATTTTCCACCAGTGTTCAGACTCATCCCTAAGTTTATAGAGAGCAAATTCAACCTTTTGCCTCTCGCTGCAGTGAATGGTCCAAAAGATTTTCTCCATTTTATCAATCCAGTTCTCAACCTCCAAAGGGTCCAATGACCCCCTAAAGCTAGGTGCTTCTTGTTTGGCAAATTCACCTAGGGTACTCTCATCTTAAGATTGTGGTTGTGGTTGAACCGGATTCTGTACTCCTTGTTGTTGGTTAGCCAGATTTTGTGCCATCACGGTCAAAATCTGGTTCATAGTGTTTAGAACTGCAACCATTGGTTCTGGGTTCTGTTGCTTCTCTCCATTAGGTTGAGATACCTCCCTATTGGGGACCTCCCGGCCTTCCGTACTATCTCCACTTCCAGTGCTACGAGAGCGAGCCATACTGGTACAATGAACAGTGATCAGTGCACACGACACATGTCTAAAGAACAGTATGATTACAAGTTAAAGGTAGACTTCTCAACCTTAAAGGCAGACTTCTTAACTCTACCATCATCCTACCCCGCTCTCATTAACAGGATACGATTCTACATAATTGTGTTACCTATACCCTATGGTTCTGTGACTACCAAACCATATACTTAAACTCGGTTCTGTGCCTACAGAATCATACACTTAAAACCTTTAATACCACAAGACCGAACTGCTCTGATACCAACTGTAACGCCCCCGAAAATCTGGAGCTCCGCCGCCCCAAACTCCCGGGTCGTTAACCTACCGGATCACATCAAACCTGTCAAGTCCTGTTCACTAACACATACTTCCAAAACAGTTAATCCGATATCAACTCAAACTCTTCACATTCAATATTACAAAACTACTCAAACTTGAACTATTAAGATCTAGGTTCTTTACAAACTCAAGTTCTTATAGAACGAGTTGACAAAACTGACCTACGCAGGGATCTCCCTACACAGTAGTGATGGGCTCATCGGGATCTCACACAGACTCTAACTCATTCCCAAACATGCTATATTTGATCATCACCTGCAGAAGGGAGCCAAACAAAGGGTGAGCTTTTGAGAGCCCAGTAATGGCGTACGAGGACTACAAAAGAGATTATAACACGACTCCAAAAATCCAACCAACGATGATCTTCAAAACACTTCGAACGATCAAAACTCAATGATTACCCAAAATGATCAAAATTCATCAGAAATAGATGCCAAAATAAATATTAACAATCAAAACAAAATCCAAAATGATCAATAGAAGATCCATTTTAAGTCAGCATTTCCAAGTACCACGAAAATTTTCCTTGCTCAAGGGATTTCAATCCGAGCAGAAATTCATTTTGAAAATACAGCAAGATTTCCTAATGGATTTTAACCCAAGAAGAAATCAAATAAGATAATACGATAAAGGCTTGTCAAGGGATTTCAACCCAAGTACAAATCCTTCAAGCTAAGTACAATGAATGTTTGTCAAGGGCTTTCAACCCAAGTACAAATCATTCTAGCTAAAAAAAATCAAAAATCAATGTTGATCCTGGGCGATTGCAACGCCATTATGGCAAGCTCATAGAGTGTACACATGCATGATGTACTAAATAATTACTAGTCCACTTGGGTACTAGAATGCGTTTCATGTAGGATTCAACCACCTTATACCGCCTCCCCACTAAACAGGTATCCAGGTCAACACAGAAATTAACAATATCAATGAGCGTTAACATAAGCTCATATTCCCGAAATCAATTCGGGTTCTCATAACAATAATCATACTGATGACATAAGTCAGCATTTGGGATTTTCAGAAGAAATTGGATTTTCAGAAGAAAAATCACAGATAAATAACAAAAATGACTGCGAATAATTATCGAATAAAATCACAAAAAGTCTGAAGAATGAATACAGACAATTATCAAATTTTCTCAGCCCGCAATAACATGCGAGTATCACAAGATTTTCAAATAACCGATTCAGGTTCAACATTAGGGTTTTCTGGGCAAGAACATGCTGATATCGATACATAACTTAGAGTTCGGCATTAGCCGTAAATATATCAAAGGAGTACTTACGAGCACAAGCAATCAAAGAAGGGTTCGGACAAAAGTCCTTACCCAAGGTTCAGATAGAATCCCTTACTTGGATCCGCAGCTAAATTATCATAACCGGAAGTCTTTAGCTTTAACCTAAACGGAATAATTGAATGGTTAGAATACAGCCTACAGAACAAAAGTATAACTTAATACGATCTCACACATGCTCCCAAAATGAACCTCCCCTCACCGGGTATGTAAAATTACTGAAAGGCCCTAGGGTGTAAAATTACCGAAATGCCCCTCTCGGACTTAAATTATCCAAACGGCCTTCCCGTAAGTAGAATCACTGAAATAAGCTTCCCATATGTAAATTTATGCCAAAATATCTTTCTTAGGTCAAATTACCAAAATACACCTTCGGGGTGGCAAATTACCAAAACACCCCCCGTTACACTTTAATCCTCAAAATGACTTTCCATAAGCAAAGTCACTAAAATAATCCTACTGTATGTAAATTTACTTCAAAATACCTCTTATAGGTAAAATCACCAAAATACCCCCTTTAGGGTGGTAAATTACCAAAATACCCCCGGGGGTTTTCGGCACCGAAAAAATCTCAAAAATATCTTAAACTGCTATTTTAAACATCCTGATGTTATTTCTGGTCTAAAAAGTATTTTAGAAATTTTTTGTCCGAAAATTCCGAACTGGTGTCCGGACTGAGTGCTAAAAGGTCTGCTTCACGAAAAATATCTATCGGCCTCAGAATGGCCCGAAATTTTAGAATATGAATAATATCAGTACAATAGAGTTTCCATAAAAATTTCAGATTAAAATAACTTAATTTACTAGGTTAATTAATTTGATAAATTGCTTTAATCGATACCCCAATTTAGTGCCCTTCACGAACTCCAAAAATTCTCAAAACATTCCAGAGAGTAGTTCTCATAAAAATATTAGGGGTTACAGTTTTAAACTTTGTCTAATTTTGGCATTAACTATTTATAAAAATAGGATTAAAAACTGCCTAGTTGATTTTTATCTTTAGTGACCATTACACTCACTATTCAAATTAAAGCACACACTATTGCACCTTTTACACACACATCATCTTTCTTGTTCGAACACACACACAACTCACTGATGGTCTTCAAAATTCACTGAAACCCACCATTAAAACATACACAAATACTTGCAACACTTTCATATTCCCACAAATCACACTCTAACACACCTATATACACTCAATACCCAAAATCTCACACCCCCGTACACCTACTCTCAAGAACACACACTTCAACCACCCTGAAAACTCATGAATTCCACTCATTATCTTCCTAACACACAAATTCAAAGCTTATTAACATGACCACCCGTATACACGTATAATTTCCCACCCGAAATTCTCACACAACATAAACACACACACCCAATAACCGTGGGCACACTCGGCACTCACGGTGACACACACATAGTTTCACACACCTGAACTCACACACACACATAATGAAATTTCATACACATGAGGGATAGGGATTACCCTTAGAAAAATCTCTCAATTTCTCTCTAGCTCTGTCCGAGCTCCCTCTCTTTCTTCTTCCCTCTCTGTTTTCCTTCTGTTCTTCTTCATTGTTCGTTCTTTCCTTCTTCTGTTTCTTTTGTTCCTTTCCCGAAAGGGAAAGGTTTCCCCTTTTGCTTTTTGTTCTCTCTCTTTTTTTCCTTCCAACATCTTCACTTATCCAATCCAATATTAAAAAAAATTAGTTAGCTTAGTCATTAACCAAGGAGGAGGTGTCAAAATTCTAAAAATGTGGTTTTCTATATTATATTTATAAAATTACACAAATGCCCCTAGAGTTTTTCAAAATTATAAAAATGCCCCCAAAATTTCAAAAATTACATTTTTTGCCCCAAAATATTTTTGAGCTCCTACACGCTACTAATACCCGAACATTACTTAAATTTATCGTCCGTTTATTTTTCGGAGCACCAATTGTTATTTTAACCCGCTTCCAAAGTTCAGGATATTACACATATCTCTTATTCTAGATCGAGCTTAAACTGTACTCATCAACTTCTTGAGAGTTAATATCTATTTATACACAACATTTCATCTAAAGTTTCTTGTACCAAAGCTTGGCGTTGTGAAGCTTTGGGATTGCCATAACTTGTTCTTGATGTGGGTATAGCATCAAGATTGTTAGAGTTTCGATCTTGACCCGTAAGAAAGTCCATTCTAATAGATTCTAGGGCCTTTTAAGGGACTTTCTTGAAGGGGCTGACATAAGTTTGAGGGTGATTCAAGACGAACCATCTAAATCTCAATTGTCCTGTATCTCTAAACCTTTCTCCCTTTACATTATTGTCTTATACTTGTTTTGAGATTGATTAGCTTGCATGTTTGAGTTATTGTTTTTCAGGTTTGGTGTTTGAGCTATTTAAGTGTTCTTCTTAGTTTCTCAAAGTTTGTTGTGATTAATTGTCAATCTTTTAAAGTATTCTTAAAATCTATTCACACACACACACATAATGCTCTCGGGTTATTTTACTGGTTTCAAGTGGTATGAGAGCATCGACTCTTGATATATTGGGTAACTCCAAGAGAGTTAATCGATCATTCCTTACTTTGGGGGAATGAAAGGGTAATTCTACCACTAAGCCTCTGTTGTTTAACGGGACCAACTATAGTGTGTGGAAAGTTAAGATGAAAATCTACTTAGAATTACAAAACTATGAGATGTGGGATATTGTAAAAAATGGCCCATTCATTCCGACGAAGGTGGTTGAGAAATTTGAAGAGCCTAAATTCAAATCGGAATATAGTGATCATGATAAGAAAATAATATGTATGAAAGTTAGAGCTAAAAATTGCCCTTTTTGTGCTTTAGATACTAATAAACTCAACAGAGTCATTATGTTTAATTCTGCTAAGAGAATATTTGATACTCTACAAGTTAATTATAAAGGAACTTCCCTTATAAGAGATTCTAAAATAAATTTATTCTTTAGATACTATGAGTGAGTTATTTCAAATGCTTCTGAATGAATCTATTACGGATATTAACACTCATTTTACTAACATTGTAAATCCTTTGAAGCAATTAGATAAAAAATTCACTAATGGTGATCTTATAGGAAAAGTGATTAGGTCTTTACTAAGAGCTTGGGATGCAAAAATCACCGCCATCTAAGGATGGAAGAATCTCAACATCTTTCCCTTAATGAATTGATGTGCTCCCTAATGACGTATGAAATGCAACTCAAATCATTTAATCAAGAGGACATCAAGAAGAAGTCTACCTCAATTGCTCTTAAAGCTTCATCTCAAACATTGAGCCAAGTGATGATGAAGAGGAGTTTGATGAAGAGGATACTGCAATGATTGCCAAGAACTTCAAGAAGTTCTTAAAGTTTAGAAGAATTGATGAAAGAAGACAACAAAAAGATAGCAATTAGGAGAAACTTTACTATAAATGCCACAAGTCGGGACGCATGAAGCTGGATTATCCCACATATAAAAAAGAGAAGAAGGGACTTTGTACAAGGGCCCACAATTTTGAAACTTCTCCGTTACTGTCCTTCAAGGGGACTTTGTATAAGGGCAAGTCACAAAGAGTTGATCCTCAGTTTCTTGTTGAGTTTGACCGAAAATGCACAAATCAATTGAAATGCATCTCCAAACCTTCAGTTTAGCATTAGTTCTCAACCCTCATTTGCATAACACCCATTGGGAATATGACCAGGAAACCAAAGAAGTTTCCACCATGGGAATACTAGATGCAGTTGCCCTTATAGCCTCCCAAGCAGTTTTAATAGAAAAATTGCCACTTGGATGTGAACGCCACACCACCCTGTCTTGTTTATCAGGACAAGGAAAAGCTATGGACCTCATATCAGCATGCTAATTTCTCAAACCATTTGAATTTGCAACAGTCAAAACCCAATATGTACCATTCATTGTATTATCTGCCACTCTGCTAGTCAGAGCCGAAACAGAGTCGTAAGCGATAATGTGCCCATATTTACCAAATTAAGGGGCCAACAGCAATCCATTTATCAAGCCATAACCAAGTTTCTTTGCCGTTACCCACTTAATATAATGAACTGTTTAAACTGCACTCTCAATTTCAAAATCTTACACCAAGTCTAGGGTATGTTTCACAACTCAGATGGGCTATTGATCAAAATTATTTAGGGCCTAACTTTTGAACGGGGATAAGCACTTTGAATAGGAGGGAGAACTCTATTGAGCAACAAAAGTGCATCCAAGTCGGTCTCATGCATTATACTTTTCGATTGTGTGTGGAACATTAAACCAACAAAAAGTACTTCTTGTGAGTGTTACCATACGTACATGTCATTTGACCCAAAAAAATTAAGTTCGTGTTTGTCCAAAGAGAAGATTATGATGGTTCTTAATGATGTTGGATTGAAGTGATCGCGTTCGACCAAAAAGACACTCCGTATAAGCTTGTGATTGTCCATATGCAACACGAACAATATTCAAACCTGATTAGATTCTACTCAATTTAAGTGAATGTTAAATTGCTATTACGATTAGTTCGTAGGTAGGCAAATGATCTTAAGTTGTTTTATTCGATCGTTTTACTCTAGGAAGAAGGTTGACGAATTGATGACCACCCTCAGGTTCGACGAGGACTCGAATACGGTTAATCATTAATTTGGGTCTTTATAGTTGTGATTTTGATATATTTAGTTAGTTTGCTGAAATCTAGACTCTGCGATGCCCTCTTTAGGGATTCTTGTAATCAAATTTCACTGAATAGTGTCACTGAAAATGTAGTCCAAGGGTAGCTGCATTAGTACTCGTTAAATTGAAACAGTCCCTTGGAATCAAATGCACTGCATAGTCTCAATTGAAAATGTACTTGAAGGGTAGCTGCATCAGTGATCTCCGTTATTCATGTCCTCTTTATTTCTTTCCATTCAGTTGCTTTTGAACATCAAAAAGAACCGGGCTAAACACAAAGTCGAAGGAAAAAACAGAAGGGTAAGCAAAAACATTGATTAGTTTTGGCCAATCAACTAAGAATACCATGCAGAATTTGGATTTTTCAACCCGTCGTGCCGCTCGTATATTCCTAATTGTTGCAAATGCCAATTGAAGAGCTCGTCTTCACAAACAACGTAACAATAACGACTGGCCATAGATTGTCTGCCAAAGATAGAATTCATCACGAGGTCAACAGATGAAAAGCCATTTCGACTGACCAACCGAATGGTTTTAACGTGAATCTGAATTATGGCAGTGCAGATGTCTACTGATCATTCTGCATCTAAAGAAACTACACTATGAAAGATATAGGTTGCGGCATCCACACACACACACTGTACACACATGTACATCTGAAAATATGTATGCACCCTGCATGCACTCACATGAAAAAGGAAAAAGGCTCCATAATTTCTAATATTGTTGTTATCTTACGGGGGAGGGTGTCTTTGCATTATATGTGTTGTCTATAGGCTGGGGATGGGAGGTGGGAAAGAAGATAGAGAAAAGGAAAAGGAGTGTGAATGGCCAGAAAAAGCGATAAGAGTCTTAACCCAATTGGATATTTCTCAGTTGGGGCTGGGACTTTGGGTTCTCTTCAGCCCCATACTTGTGCTAATGCCCACTTGATTCATCCTTTGTTCTCTCCTCCTGATGTAACCTTCCCATATCCCACGTCCATACACTCTCTCTCTCTCTCTCTCTCTCTCTCTCTCGCCTTTCTTTTAATTTATCTTAGATTATTTTCTTCTTTCGTTCCCAATACGATTCCTTGTCGAAAATATATATTATGTCTTCGAAAGTCCTAGTTGGTTGATAAGCGGATTGTTCTCCGAGATATGGTTCGCTTTCTAAATATCTGATACCACACAAATATTTTGGCAAATTAGTTTGCCCTCTTGATGCTGATGATGCGTGGCTTCTAGTTATGTTGGGAGAAGCTGATACGCAACTTGATTAATATTCTAGGTACTGTTTTCGCTGGCTAACCAGCCCAATGTGCGTAATATTTCGTAAAAGCGAATAAAAGGTGACCATGTTTTGAGCCACAATGCCTTTATTGAAGTACAAGGCATATTTCAGGACATATCCTGATTCTTTAACTTGTTGTTTTCAACTTTTACTTTGCAATTTTTCAACGGTCTCTACCCAAAGTAAGGACTAGTTACAGAGAAGCTTATATTTAGGACAATGTCATAAGGAAATATTAACTTACTCTAACGTGAGAACATGTTCTTTGGACCCTAACGGAAGACGGATATAGGTTCTCATATTCCTACTACAAATATCCTGTTAACCTGATACATAGATCCTTTTAACCTGATGCATAGATGGTCTCCATGGTAGAACTTCCGATGACTTATAAATGAAAATATTGGGTGTGCCTTTGAAGAATAATGAACGAATATGGATGTACGGGTAATATACCGCATAGTGTGTGTGTGTGTGTGTAGAGAGAGAAGTCAATCCACATTGGTACTAAATATTCTGTGTGTAATAAAATCCCATTATTAGAAAACCTCCAAATTCCCCCAAAAAAAAAAATATAAGCCTTTAAGAGGTGCTGGGTTCTGGTCTTCCAACTCGGTTTCGAATAGCAAATCCTCGAAACCATTCCTCCCTTCCCCCACCCCCCACAACCCCCTCAAAACCGTTCCTCTTATGTGTAAAGCCTGCCCCATTAACCTGCAACCCTTGACCTTGAACTTCATGACACGTTCGTATTAAAACCTAAAGGTTCTAGACGAAGAGAGGGGGGCCGGGGAAGATGGCACGGAACGAATGGATAAACGGGTACTTGGAGGCGATTTTGGACGTGGGAACTCGAACAGCAGTGGTGGAAAGCCACGGTAATGCAGACAATAGCAAGAGCAGCATCAAAAATAGTATTGGGAAAAGGTTCGACGAGAAGCTTAGGTTTGAAAAGTTTCATGGCAGAGAAAAGAATGAGAAGCTGTTTAGTCCCACCAAGTACTTTGTTGAAGAAGTCGTTAACAGCTTTGATGAGTCTGACCTCCATCGAACGTGGATTAAGGTTGTCTTCTCTCACTCTCTCTCCCTCTTCTCACTTTCTCGAAAAATCAAATTAACTACAGTCAAGAAAGGGCGTATACAGTTTTCAAGCGTAGCTCACCAACAAATCGGCATATTTGGAGTACACTATGTTGTTTCTAAGCATCTAAATGCAATCCATAGATACCCCAACTACAGGCAATGGAATCCGTGCTTCTCTGTCACTACACAGCCATATTGCTTACCTCAAAGCATGCCTCCAGCCCTTCCCTCTGTGACTCCTCCGTCGTCTTAGTCGACAGAGAAGGGGAGAGAGCCGAGGTAGGAGAAACTTAGTTTGTTGAAAGATATAAACATCACATCGGGTATAAATTTCACATTAGGATAAATAATCATTCACACTTCATTATATAAGTCGTGTAAGCCTCTCGTCTTATTGTCAATTAATTTTGAACCGGATGCTTTCACGTAAGGAAAAGAAGGTAAAAGATAAAAGAGAATGAGAGTATGTATGTGTCTGTCCTTTGCTTACACTCACGTGGGTGTCACTCGTTGTGTAAGTGACAAAAAGCAAGTTTTCTCTCCTCTTCACTGATGGAAGAACTCAACACAATGAGACACCCATCGCTGCCAAAGTTTATTTCAAAGGTTGTACCCAAATTGATACTCATGTCAGAGCCAGGGCCCGACGTCGAAGGGGACTAAAAGTTGTATGTAATAAATTTAGTCGCTAGTACAATAAAGCTAATAAAATGTGTTGCGAGCGATGGTTAGTAAACTTGAGCATTTTTAGTCTTCAATCTTTTAAAATGCGCGAAAAGAATTGTATGTTTAGGTGCATTAGTACAAGTATCACATTTATACATAAGTCAATAAATTTTCATACATTTGTAGATTCTAGCATCGCTTACTTCTTATTTTCAAGCATGCACAATATAAATAATATCATTAATTGTCATTAACTCATAACTATCACGTATACATATACGAAAATTTTGTATATGAGATCGAGTAGAGAAAAAAAAATATTAGTTAAACTCTATATTTATATGGGATCGAGTTGGACTTTATAACCTGTCACTAAATTTAAACTGTTATGAACTCCAAATAACTTTAGTGACACTTTTTTACAGAACAAATTTAACTTTTAGTGAGAAGTTGAGAGTGAGAATTTATATTTAGAGTAAATTTATTATTTCTCCAAAAGATATGCTAGAATCTTTCAATTTTTAACTTTAAGACTTTAATCAAATGTATAGAAGTGAAATAAGCAACTTATGGTTGCAAATATGGGAGATCATGGTCTCCCTTGACCCCATTATAAGTCCGCCTTTGTTCAAGTCACCTTTATCCGCTTGTTTTCGACACCAATCAAGTGGCAGGTGACTATTGTATAACAGAATCGGAAATTTTGGATGGTTCGGTTTAGGTAGTTCGATTTTTGCCCAAGTTTATAGTGGGCATTTGCCCACTATAAAGAAGAGCAAGGACAAGACACAGGAAATTAGCCCACAATAGAGGCATCCCAGTAAGACTTGCGCATGGCGCAACGAGAGGTGAGGAGGTTGATGTATTCAGGGTTTAAACCGTGGTGTTGGCAAATGACTTACAAGTTACAACATAGTGGTCCAATACAAGGTGAACTAATGTGGTCGAACTTGCAACACTTGCTATTATGTTCTCGATGACTGAAGTGCATGCAAATACCAAGTAGCAATTTTGTTTCACAAGATGCTGATTTACATAAATAGCTACTGTTTTGGGATATGGATGCAAGTTCCTCCTTCCAAATGGTGAAAATGATTATGCTCAAGCTGAATGTGTAACTGCGACTCTTTGAATATGAATGAACGGGCAGGTTATAGCAACAAGGAATACTCGTGAACGAAGTAACAGACTCGAGAATATGTGCTGGCGTATTTGGCATCTTGCCCGCAAAAAGAAACAGGTCTCTCTCTCTCTCTCTCTCTCCCCCGCGTCTACCTCTGTCTCCCCCCCTCCCCCGGCGCGTATGCATACACATACAGACACACATATTTAACTGTGCACACATGAATCAACCCAACATCACAAGTAGGAAATGTCACAGATCATTTATAGACAAAGGCAGCCTAATCGCCTCTTTAAGAAGAACTATGATTAGGATATATGCAAAAGAACTGAAACATCAGCAAGTATTATGACCCTTACCTGACTATACTTCTTTGGCCTTGTATAGAATCGAGGTTATTTATTCCCTAATCTCTTATCTTTTCAACATGTTTTAGAGTTCGGGATCTCAAGGACGTGTTCTGCTTTGCAGATAGCATGGGATGATGCACAAAAACTGGAAAAGAGGCATCTTGAGCGTGAAAAAGGTCGCGATGATGCTGCGGATGATCTTTCTGAACTCTCAGAAGGTGAGAAGGAAAAAGGCGACGCTAATCAAACAGAGTCTCCTGCCCCTACGAACGATAAAATGTCAAGAATTAACTCGGATATGAAGATGTGGTCAGACGAGGATAAATCCAAACACCTTTACATTGTCTTGATCAGGTAGTGTAACCTAAAACTTTAAAAATCTACTGCCTACTAAACTTAGTTTCTGATGGTATAGTTTCTATTATAATGAGAAAACTAAAAATCTAAGGACAGCATAACCAAAAACAATGCAGTGGATATGCAAATGCAAATGTTGGAATTGATAACCTGAGGTACATCTGATGGCACGATTTATGCAGTCTTCATGGCCTGGTACGTGGTGATAACATGGAACTTGGACGAGATTCTGACACCGGTGGGCAGGTAATCATTCAACATTTGCTTCTGCTTACTTTTACTAAAAGGCAGTCCAGGATATTGGCACTTGATGCTTCAGAGCTACCCCCACTAGTTTGGAGAGTTGGTCCCCGCTAAACACCAATAATGTTCCTAGCGTGTAAGTTGTTGTATATATTCAGGTGAAATACGTTGTAGAACTTGCTCGAGCTCTGGCCAGCATGAAAGGAGTGCATCGTGTGGATCTCCTAACCCGACAAGTCACATCTCTGGAGGTTGATTCTAGCTATGGTGAACCCATTGAGATGCTATCATGCCCATCCGATGGCTGCAATAGTTGTGGTGCCTACATAATTCGTATCCCTTGTGGGCCTCATGATAAGTAATCACACACCATTTAAGTTTCACTTCCAATATAAGCTATTCTAAGCTCAATATCCTTACTGGTATTCTGAATATTTGTTGCCAGTGAGATGTTTTTAACTGTGCGCCCCTCCTACCAACTCCATATCATAGAAATCAGTTGTCAAAAGCATGGAACTAACTTCAACATTTCTTCCACAGATACATTCCGAAAGAGTCACTCTGGCCTTACCTGCCTGAATTTGTTGATGGAGCTCTAAGCCACATTGTGACCATGGCAAGAGCTCTAGGCGAACAAGTTGATGGGGGAAAGCCGATGTGGCCTTATGTGATTCATGGTCATTATGCCGATGCTGGGGAGGTCGCAGCACGGTTGTCTGGGGCCCTAAACGTGCCTATGGTGCTAACGGGGCATTCATTGGGACGGAACAAGTTTGAGCAATTACTAACACAAGGAAGGTTGTCTAGGGAGGACATTAATTCTACTTATAAGATAATGAGGAGGATAGAAGGAGAAGAGTTGGGATTGGATGCCACTGAAATGGTGGTGACTAGCACGCGGCAAGAAATTGAAGAGCAATGGGGTTTGTATGACGGGTTTGACATCAAGTTGGAGAGGAAGCTAAGGGTTAGGAGACGGAGGGGAGTGAGCTGCCTTGGACGATACATGCCACGGATGGTGGTATGCACACTCCCTACTTGCTTCATGTAAACAAGCTTAATTTCACTAACCTTCCAGAGTCAATCTTCCAGTGTCAAGAAATAAAGTAAAAGAGAACAAAAAGGAGAATTATAGAACATCCTACACATCAGTTCTGCGTACTAATTTGCAGACATACAGATTTTACTGAAAGGTTACTTCCTCAATGCAAACGCTTCTGAGCTACCTCTGATCTCACTGTTTGATCACTATTTGGACTAGGTTATACCACCGGGCATGGACTTCAGCTACGTCACAACACAAGATTCATTAGAAGGTGATGGAGATCTCAAGTCATTGATTGGCACCGACAAAACTCAAAATAAAAGACCTATACCTCCTATATGGTCTGAGGTATCCCATCCTTCTTGTCCATAAACGGGATTTTGGTTGATGCTGTCTGTGAGCCTAAACTATTTATTTCAACTCTGCTGCACCAAAAAATAACATGCAAAATGTCGATATCATTATATGTATAAGATGATTGCATGCAGTGACGGAATTCCCAGAGGAATATTATAAAGATCAGAAGAAAAACTTTAGGACATAAATATGGTGACTCCTTGAGATTGAGTATGAAAGGTTTTTGGTACGTTTTGTATAAAGATCTTAAGATAAGGTTTCCTGTTGGACTCCGTTTGATGCAGATAATGCGATTTTTCACGAATCCTCACAAACCCATGATACTCGCATTGTCCCGTCCAGATCCTAAAAAAAACGTTACCACATTGCTCAAGGCTTTTGGAGAATGTCGTCCCCTCCGGGAACTAGCCAACTTGGTAAACATTAATTTTTGTTGCAAGTTATTCTCAATAAGACAGAATACTTACATTATATTGGGCTGAAGGTGATTCTAAATGTTCCCTGCAGACACTTATACTTGGTAACAGAGACGACATAGAAGAAATGTCTAACGGCAGCTCAGTTGTTCTTACCACAGTACTTAAGCTTATCGACAAGTACGATTTGTATGGTCAGGTGGCATATCCCAAGCATCACAAGCAATCTGAAGTTCCTGAGATATATCGCCTGGCTGCAAAGACTAAGGTATTCTTTAGAATTGTTTTCCAAATATTGATGTGTCTTTTATCACAACAGTAACACTTGAATAATGTACTTGTTTTACGAAGGGAGTTTTCATCAACCCGGCTCTGGTGGAACCATTTGGCCTGACTCTCATAGAGGTGAGCTGCCCCTACCTAATTTACAACTTATATCATGATTGAGGTCATTTGAAGTCAACCAAAACATGTCTCATTCTTGATAGAAAGTCGTTAAAAGACCTGTGTACCTTAATTTATCAGGATGGAGCCTTAATTTAATGCCGATGGTTGACCCAAGAATCCTACAAATATTCTTAAGGTTCATCTTACTTGCTTGTTGCAGGCATCTGCTTATGGTTTGCCTGTTGTTGCTACAAAAAACGGTGGACCAGTGGATATACTCAAGGTAAAGATTAGGACTAAGGGCTACATTCAAGGTTTTACTGTCTCTATTGGAATCTTGTGAACATCCAAGTTTGACCCAATCAGGCGGAGATTTTAGCACAATCCATTGGATAATTTACTGAACTTCTTTTGATGGATTTTAACATACTCTTCAACTAATTGTCCAATCAGGCACTTAGCAACGGCCTTCTTATCGACCCACATGACCAGAAAGCCACAGCAGATGCTCTCCTAAAGCTTGTTGCTGAGAAAAACCTCTGGCTGGAGTGCCGCAAAAATGGCCTAAAAAATATCCACCGCTTTTCATGGCCAGAACACTGTCACAATTACCTCTCCCATCTAGAACACTGCAGGAATCGGCACCCTACCACCCGTCTTCAAATCATGCCAAGTCCTGAAGAACCGATGAGTGAATCACTAAGGGATGTTGTAGACCTTTCTTTAAAATTCTCCCTAGATGGAGATTTCAAGCCCAATGGAGACGTAGATGCAGCAACCAGACACAAGGAACTCATTGAGGCCTTAACCCGGAAGGCTACCAGTGATTGCAAATCAAGCACTAGCTACTTCCCAGGAAGAAGGCAGGGGCTCTACATTATTGCCCCAGACTGCTACAATAGAGAAGGAATCTGCACTGAGACCTTACAATTAACCATCAGGAATGTGATCAAAGCTGTAGGCTCCAAGTCAGGTCAAACAGGTTTTGTGTTGTTAACAGGTCTAAGTTTACCAGAAACGAGAGATGCACTGAAGAATTGCCAGATCAATTTAGAAGACTTTGATGCATTGGTTTGCAGTAGTGGAAGTGAAATGTACTGCCCATGGCGTGATTTTGAAGTTGATGAAGACTATGAAGGCCACATTGAGTACCGTTGGCCTGGGGAGAATGTGAGGTCGATGGTGAAAAGGCTTGCTAAGCTAGAAGATGAGGCTCAGGAAGACATGGTAGAATACATGAGTCCAAGTAGCTCTAGATGTTTTTCATACAGCATTAAACCAGGAGCAAAGGTACATTTCGAACCATGTGTATGAGATTCGTCAGTAAAGAAAAAATACAGATACGGATAATGCCTAAAGGCGATATAATTTTTTGATCGTAATTACACAAATGTGTGGCAGACACGGAGGATTGATGACCTACGCCAGAGGCTGCGGATGCGAGGCTTTCGTTGCAACCTTGTCTATACACATGCTGGGGCAAGATTAAATGTGATACCTTTATTTGCGTCGAGAGCCCAAGCACTGAGGTCTAAGACTCTCCTTTCCCTCGTGCTTTTGTGGGTTGATGTGCTAATTAAACTACCAACACAACACAAACTGGTTGCACCATAGAATTATACTCACACTAATACTTCTCCCATGTATGCAGGTATCTATCAGTTAGGTGGGGTATTGATCTTTCCAAAATGGTTGTGTTTGTGGGGGAAAAGGGGGATACAGACTACGAAGACATGCTTGTGGGCCTTCACAAGACTGTTATTTTAAGAGGTTCTGTAGAATATGCCAGTGAGAAGCTTCTTCGCAGTGAAGACAGTTTCAAAAGGGAAGACTCAGTCCCCCAAGATAGCCCTTCCATTGCCTTTGCTGAGGGGTGTCAACTTCATGATATCTCCACAGCCTTGGAGTCCCTAGGGATCATGTAATTTTTATGTTTACCCATTTTCTTCCCCTTTCTATTTCCTATTTACTTTTTTTGGTGGGGGGTGGAGGGTGAGGGCATAGTGAGGTCAAATTGATACTTCCTAGATAAGCCAAGGAAGTGGACAATATTATATTATAGGAAGAATTAAAACAAATTTGGTATACTTAATGAAATCATGCATGAATAAAAGACACCTTCTAAATGACTTACTACGGTCGGATAACTAAATATTCTCTGTATATGCTTTATGCTTTTCTGCACATGAGTGCATGGTCGTGAGTTAAGTGGGTTAGTTGGAACATGGACACAACGTAACAAACATCTTTTCCATGTAAAATGTAAAGACAAGTGTAAAGTTAATTCTAGTACTTACAGCAGCCATCCTTTACTTGTAGCAGCATATTTATGCCTCACAAGACTGTTATTTTCCAGTAAGTGTAATGACAAATCAATTTTCAGCATGCATCTATTTACCTGTGGCAAATGTAAATCTAATTCTAGTACTTGTAGTAGCCTACATTTAAAGGCTTGACAGCAATAAGAAAGTATCACACAGAGCCATTGCCAAGAAAGAGAGATAATACTAAAGGTCAAATCCACATATATGTCCAGATCAAGTACCAACAACTATAGCAAATCCGTTCTAATATTTTCGGCTGTTAATTTGCTAAGAAGTTGTATAATTTGTTGGAACATTTACCTTTTCAGCGACAATATTGAAAATGTATTCTACTGAAAAAAAACCCTTGAGTTTACTTTCTCCGCCTGTCAAGCTATCCAAAGTTGAGTACTTGCCACATGCTTCATTATGCACATAGATCCACTTGTACCTTATATTCCACTCCACAGGCACATCTAACCATGTGAGAAATTCCCTGCAAAACCATAGACAACCACAATACAGAATTTTTGCCAATCAACTGCAATGATAATGACATAAGCTGTTGAAACCAATAACAAGGCTAAATACACGGCACTCAAAGTAAAAAGAGAATGATAGCTGGTGTTAACCGTTAGATCTACATGAAATTGCAAAACAAAAAGTTAACAAACATGTTTACCTTCAGTGTCTCAATTTGGTGGTGCAGAGACTGCAAATATTCTGTTTCTCCAGCTTTGTCGGATAAGAGAGCTTGAAGCTCCTCTTCCAAACTCTTTATATTCATCTCGTCAAGCTGTGGCTTTAATCACCAATCCATCATAGCAGAACCATGTCAGCTGGTAGAGACTGTGACCAACAACAGAACATATCTTTTCTGATAAAGGGTAAAATCTCAACAATTTTTTCCACACCCCACAGTAAGCTGGCAATTTATTTATGTTCTGGAAGGTAAAGACAGTACAAGGGCTCCAGACAAACAACCGATTCATGTAACTCTCTTGGTTCTGATATAAGTGAAGATCATAAAAATGACTACAGCTGACAAGCCTGATAGACTGCTTAATCTACTCCAGCAAAATGGAATGCGTCTGGTCATTGTCACAAACACTATATAATCAGCAACAAAACAAAACAACGGTATCTTATTCTTCAACAAATTGATTAGTCTGATGAAGGAGTCATAACCACATGGTAATGATGCAAACACTGGATTCAGAAAACCACTTTCACCCCTGAGGCACGCAGAGGGCCGTGGAGAGGGAGTCTAGGTTTCCAAAAATAGAACATTCGCTTCACCTTGACTAGACACACATTATCGTGTAACTGAACTGCGGCTACTCAGCACCCATACCGGCACCCCATCATCATAAAACTACAACCAATCAGACTAAATATCTGTGTGCATGTTCGTGTATGTGTGTGTGCACATAAAAAGGGATATCATACTCTGCAAACAGGTGCTAGTAGCTAATATGCAACTTATTAGCATTCTAGGTATCCTACCCCTTTTATGTGCACCAAGAGTAATGTTGGTCAAACAATAATGCCGTGTCAAGCATAGTTCCTGCAAATTGTTTAAAGGAAGCATCTTATTTCAAGTTGTTCTGCAGTCTGATACAGTATCCAATTGTACTATCTAATTCAAATAATTGTATACATCAAATGTCAAGATATGTAAACCCATGCTTTGTTTCTGGACCAACAATTTCTACTACATTAGCAAGCTAAGTGCAATGGTAGCAGCATGGAGGTATTTGATTATTGTAGAGTATATCCTTGTGTCAACCTTCGTTAAATATGATTCCAATATTCCTTAAATTAGCACGCCTCTCAGCACAGGAGCTGACAACTGCTTGAGAAAAGTCTGAAGCAAATTATCCGGTGGCAATAAACTATATCTAATTAACATCTTCCAATTAAGTAGTGTTGAAAAATACTAAGTGATAAATATTATATTTTCTTACTTTTCAAAAGTTTGGTGAGCAAAAAATAAAAAATGATAGGAAATAAATTTCCTGGCATCTCTTAATTTCCCAAAGTTACCCATTATCTTCCTTGCAATACACACAAGAGAATAAAGATACTCTAGAAAAGTAATTGTCTTCATTATGGATTCCTATGATGCCGTCATGTCATACCATGAGTTAGACTTTGCCCATTGTCTCATAAGATGGAAGCTCATTGCATCATGTGTCAATTTAGTTTATTTTCTCGAATTGAATGTTAATTTACATGATCTGCTCAGAAATCACAGTAACTAAATTTTCGTATAGTACACCACCATGCTCATTGTATACCACTAACGAGTGCATGAGTAAGCTTACTTTCTTTATTCTTTCCTTTCTTTCTCTTTCCTCTTTTCACTTCAACTTCTATATCCAACTGTATCTCTTTCTTTTCAAACTGACCCTTAAGAACATTGAACAGGAATAATTACTGATGATAGACACACTAAACGAAATGTACCGGTCACACTTTCAGTTTAACCAGTTTTATCATCAATTCTGTCCTTGACCTGTAAATAATAATCATATTCCACATTTTTCAATTTCGTCGGTTTCAGAGAAAATCTGTTTATAGCTTCTCAATTGATTAAATCATTCAAACACATGGCTCGGTCTTGAAATTCGACTGTGTAGTCTTTGATGTTTTCTCCTTTACCTTTCTATGATTGATAGTGGCAACCTCTCCACTACTGGTACAGAGATTTCTAATATCAAAGATTATTGTTTTCATATTTCTGAAAATGGTAACAAACAATTTGATACATGTTTTATCTTTTCTGAAAAGAAAAGTATGAAACTGAAAACAACGAAAGGGTTACCTACACATAGCCTTAGTGAATCAAGAATGAAGGAACGTATATAGTAAAAATACAACAGCGCAGAATTCATTATAGTTCATCATGAAATGCAATACAGTAAGTTAACTCGAGAAAAAGCCTAAAGTAGGATATCCTGCTCAACAAACAACTAATCAGCAGTCCAACTTAAACTTAATAAAGCCTGAAATCACGTTAACAGATGCAACTGAAAGCAAAGACCGAGTAATAAGGACCTAAAATAGTTAAGAGTAATGAAGTCCATAATCTGAAAAGTTAACGTAGATATAATTTCTTGAATATTTTCGAAATTCGATAATTTTAATTTTGCCTTACAAAACCCAACTGAAAGCCTGATATAAAGTATACAGTGTATTTCATGGTGATATAGAAATATATGTACAAAGATATCCAAACACATTTCTAACATGTGTTCTTACACAGTACAAAGTATGCAATAATGCAAATCAAGCAAGATGTTACCACCAGGCATTCACTCTTACCTTTGAGCTGGATTTGTAAGTGTTGATCAGCTCCTGCTAAAACCATCAAGACCCTCAGGTATAAAATTCTTTTTCATTTGTCACAGCTAATAGAAAACTAAATGTTGATTAAAATGCATTGTAAAATAGGTCAAACCTGTTGCTCTCTTAATTTGGAATCGATATCCTCTACGACTTTGGTATAGTAGGTACTGTTACAATAAGCTCGCCGTTATGAAATACAAAGGGCGTGTTCATCTTGCATGCATGTTCGTCACATTACCTCTTCTCCACAAGTTTGGCTGAGAGGCTAACTCTTTCTTGTTGAATAAGCTCCAATGTCTGTGGCACAAAAGTCATGGACAATATTAAGAAATGAAAAGGCAATTGCTTGTATTCCTTGGTTAATCAAGCTACACTATTGTATATGATAGTGCTAATACACAAAAGCTCTCTGCCTTCAAGTCGCATAAGAAACAGTTGACGAATCATAGCTAATTAAGATATCAGCTGCTTAAGCCCCAACATAAATCCTTAAACTCCATAAATGGACACTAATTGCTATCCTAAACCATGTTCTGTTAACTCGTTAAGCTTTCACATATCAACATCTAGTGCCTTAAAAGCTATATGCATATAATGTGTATACAAGCGCACACAGAGAAACAGAAATTTAGTACTTCGTGTAGACAAAATTAAAATTCAAGTACTGACAACAAACTCTATCTATTGTTACAGATAATTATACACTACACGAAGAGAAAGTGACCCTTGCTTATAATTAAAACTTCTGTTCTTACTTCTTGTGATGCTATTGACTCCATAATAGCAGAATGGAATGTGATCACATCAAATAGAAGATCATATCCTCATTCTTTTGTATATTCGTTCTTTCTCAATCTTCTCTCTGTTTCTTCTTGCTTACCGACGCTTGCTCAATCTAAGCATTGAGGAAAAGCCAAAACCTGGAGGTGGAATTGCTGCTAACTTGCTGATGTATGCAGCTGTTATGCCTACAGTCTCTGTTGTGAAAAATGATTAAAACGCAAAGAAGAGGTTGGAACCTTGAGAATCCAACGTTCATCTTGTAAATGCATTACACACATACAGGAGAAGTTTTGAACCTTTTGTCCTAACGGCTATGTTGAGAGTTTAAAATGTTGTAGACGTGTCCTTGTAAGGGTTAAAACCATCCTGAAGGCCACGACCTCATACTATATAATCTCTCCTAGATGTGTTGTTATGTTAGGTGACAGTTTTGCTTTCCCGCAGCTGAATACCTGAAGTGAATCAGTGCCCGCAAGGACATAGTAAGAAAACATTCCCCAGTGTAATTTGCTGTATTCAGGTGTAGCAGAATAAAATTAACAAGATTCAAAGCAGAATGCTGATTCATGCGGAGAATGAAGTTTTGTAACGTGAGATTTGTGACAAGTTGAAGCAAATCTTGGATGCCGATAATCCTTTCGTGCATATGTTTAGACATTTGTCACAAAGATCAGATACAAGAAACTATAGGCTACTAATCAAAGAGGTATCATCATAGCATCACCAGTACAATCTCCAATTTTCATCAGAAGGTGCTGTTATATTAGTAGATGGCAAGGGGACAGTCAATTTAAGTCTAAGAAACATTCTGGTTCAAACAATATCTCAAAACCTTATGAATGTTCAAGAAGATGTTGGATATTACGACTCTCTTCAATATCCATTGTTATTACCATGCGGGAGCTATGGTTGGGATATTAATAGTAGAAACAATGATGGCTCAAGTGTAACATGTCGCGACTACTATGCTTTCATGCAACTAGAAAAGGACTCTTCTAACTTTTGTGATAATATTCAGCGAATGCATGGAGATGCTCTTAACTCAAACCTACTTATAATTCATTTGTTAGATTCGTCAAGGTCATCCATCACTTCAACAGTATGTAGTTGACAATTATGTGAAGCTTGAGTCTCATAGGCTAAGATAGATACGTCAACATCCGGAAGATATACGAGGAGAAATGTACCAAGGTCTACAAAATATATAAAATATAGGTGAAAATGACGCAGGTATAACTTTAGTATCTTATAATTACTTGAATTGAGCCACCTGTAACGACACATACTACTGCATATACTTGCGTTGTATTCGGACATGTTGGGACGGACAATGTTGCCATCATCGTTCATTGGAAGTCTGCATGACATGTACCAACGTTATCAAGATGCAATGGCACTAGTACAGAGATACAGGAAAGCAGAGACTTTCCTCACCATGACTTGCAACCCATCATGGCCGGAAATTGCAACTAAGCTCCTACCTGGACAAAAACTACAAGATCGTCTTGATTTGCTTACTAGGGCATTCCGAGCAGGTATGAAGAGTTGAAGAATGATATTATGGATAGGGAGATATTTGCAAGGTGGTTGTCCATGTTCTGGTGTTTGAATTTCAGAAAAGTGGATTGCGACATGTTCAACTGATTATAATTTTGGATGAAGACAATAAGTTGCGTACTCCTGAAAATTATGACCGCATAGTCAGAGCTCGGATACCTTACAAGGATGAAAAGCCTGAGTTATATACTGCAACTTTAAGCCATATTATACATGGGTCATGTGGTGTACAGAACCAAAGCAAACCATTTATGAAAAATGAGACTTGCAAAAGACAATTTCCAAAAGCGAATTCTGCAATAACAAGACTAGGGGATGACTCATACCGATATATCGCTGGAAAGATGAGGGGAGGTCCATTGCCTTAGATTGACGTGGGGAGGTTATGGTTGACAACAATTGGGTTGTACCGTTTAATCCATGGATACTACTGAAATATGACTGTCACACTAATGTTGAAATTTGTGGTACACTAATAAGCATTAAGTACATGTATGTGCACAAGGGTCCTGATCGAATATGTCTTGAAGTTCGTCCCGGTCCTTCTTACGAATAAGTCAAAAAACTTTGTAGATGCAAGATGGATATGGAAACTTGAAGCATTTTGGAGATTATTTAAGTTTCCCATATGTTGAATGCATCCGTCCATTGACCGTCTTCAATCACATCTGCCAGGTAGCCGACATGTGAGGTTCTGTACTCATCAAAAAAAAATTGATGTTCTCGCCAACGATCAAAACAGTCGCACAATGCTCACAGGGTTCTTCATATTGAAATGCCTAGACGCAAGTCTAAGGCAATATTTGTATCGCGAAATTCCAGAGCAATACCAATAGGTGTCGGGTGAAAAAACTTGACGCAGAATGTGTAACAACCGCAGAGTAATCAGAAGAATGTATACAATAGCACCATCCGATACTAAATTATGTCATCTAACGATCTAGCTTAATCCCATTAGGAGGGCCATAATCTTTTGAAGATTTACTCACTAAAAATGGAGTTATATATCCAACTTTTAAGAAAGCTGCAGAGAAAAGAGACCTACTTGAAAATGATAACAGTGTCTGTCAATGCCTCTAGAGGCAGCCTCAACGCGCATGCCTTCAGCATAACACAGTTTGTTTGTGGCAATATTTGTATACTGTGAACCGAGTAAAGTACGCGAATTATGGGATAAAATTTATCCTATGGATGCGGATTGCCCATCTTCAAGCACTACAACCAATGTATATATCACAAACAAACTTCTTCGAGATAATAATAGCTTATTGCAAACTCGTAACATGAGTGCTGCTGAGTTTCATCTCTCAAGGATGAGAGGAGATTTTGGTGATAGTGCCAGAATAACAAAAATAAAACGCGATCAGCTATCTATTACCATTTCGCAGGAAGACTTGGACTCTGTTTATATGCTTAATAATGACGAAAAGTGCGCATTCGATGCTATCATGGGAACGATTGAGGGCAATTAGAGTGCGATATATTTTGTTGATGGCTCAGGAGGAACTGGAAAAACGTATCTTAATCTTGCCCTTCTAACAACAACTAGAAGTAACAGTAACACTGCAATTGCAACCGCATCTTCTGGAATAGCAGCATCATCATTGCCTGGAGCAATCTGACTGAGCTAAACTGTTGAGGCAGGCTTCTGTCCTAATTTGGGATGAAGCAACAATGACTCATAGCTATGCACTTGATCTCTTAACAAAACCTTATGAGACATCGTTAGCATTGATCTTCCTTTAAAGGAAAAGGTATTGTTTATGGGTGGTGACTCTCGTTAAGTACTACCGATTGTGCCAAAAGGTCAAAAGTCGGAAACCATAGATGCGTGCACCGCGAGATCGTATCGATGGTGGCCAAAGTTCTTCGGTTGAAGGAGAACGTGAGGAGTAGAAATGACAAACAATTCACCGAGTACCTCTTACGGGTTGAAGAAGGGATTGAACTCACTGTTGCGGATGAGATGATAAAGGTAAATTCAAGCATGGTTGTAGATTGGGAAGGACTGCAGTCGGTTAATAGATTAACTGATGCATTCTTAATTTATAGTCACATGCTAAGAACCAAAGATATATGACTGGCAAAGCACTGATAACGCCACGAAATGAGTTGAATGAGAAGGTAATCCAAAAATATCCGAGGGATAAACGTATTTACTGCTCATATGATAAAGTTGAGAAATGACACAAGTCTTCTGTACCAGCCAGAATTTCTCAACTCCATTAAACCCGGTGGTAACTCCATTAAACCCGGTGGTTGGCCCCCACATGTTTTGAGATATGCGAAGGTACAAGGCTATTGTGCCAGTGACCTTCATGACACCTATATAGAAGTTGAAGTTATGAAGGGACACCATATTGACAAAACAGCATTCTAGCCTAAAAAAAATTGAGAATACCTAATATTGCAAATCTCCAATTTGAGATGGTTCCTTATCAGTTTCCAATGCACCTAAGTTTTGCTTTCACAATCAAAACACCACAGGGTCAGACAATACTAAATGTGGGGATCTACCTTTTGGATCATGTATTCAACCCCGAGCAACTATACGTGGCATTGTCCAGAAGAATATCAAAGGAAGCAACGATGATATTGGTTAAAAAGGGAATGATTGACAATATGGAAGGAGTATACACAAAGAACATTGTTTACAAAGAAGTGTTATAAGCGTCAGGTCTATAACTTAAATAATATAAAGATTATGCACGTTGAACATCAATAATTAGAAATGCAGAAAATAATGTCAACAGTGGCGTGCACAGTGTCAGAGTTAATAAATACACCTACAATAATCTTCTCAATCAATTTGATCTTTGTTATATGTGAATAGGATGCGACAACAGGAGCGGAGTAAATAAGCCCAAGGTATGCAAAGAGACTTTTAAGTTTAACATCATAAAACATCTCACATAAAAGAAACGTCTAATTATATCATGCTGATGTTAAAGGTGATAAAAAGCAGGGTCATGTACCCATGACAGTGAGAATATCTAGATTTGACTTGGGACGAATGGTGTTACGATTGCTAAGAAAGCAAGAGCAAGACCGGGTACGTTTACCATCTCTTATGGCATTAATTATTGTACATATACATTATTGCCTCTAATATTGTTTTTTACATCTACGAGAATAAAGTAGAGCACAAGATTAAGTAAGACTTCACGAAGGTGATAGTAGCGCACAAGATTAAGTAAGACTTAACAAGGGTGATAAATGAGATAATATATCGTAACACACTGCTTTCACACGGTCCAAATAAAGACTTCTAATAGCGTTATTATATAGGTTGGAATACATTATCGAAGATATGAGTGGAACAAAAATAAAAGTTTCAGGTACGCGAATATATGAAATTTGTGTATAGTTTAAGGTTGTAAGGTTATAAATTTCTTTAAATAATTGCAGGCACCTGCTACGGAAAGAAGACAACAAAGACGTAGGATTGGTAATTACACTCTTCTTAATGGTCGTACTTGCTATTGTAATACGTTTTTTTTTTAATCTTATCCGTTATTTTCTACAAAATCAAACTCACCTTCCTACCATCTTTTCATAGTTTTCAACGAGTGCTTGTGGAGAAAGAAGATGCACATTTTTAAATATAAAAAATTAAAATGATATGGCATTCTTTGACCTGGTAAGAAATTAAAAAAAAAATAAACAGATTGGTCTACAATGAAAAGTTTTTGCCAAATTTAAAGCTTAGAGGCAGGAATAAAGTAGTAACGTTGTTATGCCTAAACCATATTTTGCAAAGCCATTACTAAAGTCTCAGGAAAACAATTAGAAGAAGTAATGGGGAAGAAATGGAATTTTGTTTCTATATGCAATGTTTGGTGTTACTTATTTGAAATTGTTTAGGTCTGATAAGTAAATTTTGATAAACTCCCTTGGGCTCCGTGATGTTATATCTACTTTTCTAAATTTTATTGAGTGTCGTGTAAACAGTTCTTTTACGAGTGATACAACGAAATAATCGCATACTCATCACCTGGAACACTCAAAACACTAAATTTCATTTAGTCCATAAAGAAGAAATGAACTCCACCAAATACTTAACAATATGTCCTTCTCTCTCCACTGTAAAAAGAAAGGATCAGAAACAGAATACCTGACTAAGGGTGATTGAATCCGACTCCAGAGCAGCAACTTTTTTCTTTTTTTCCAAAATCTGGAAACAAATATGTCCCTTTGCCTTCACCATCTGCTCTGTCTCCTCTTTTAGCCGCCTTGCTTCAGATTTTGCTGCATCATTAGAAATTATAAATCAATTTTGACAAGAAGTATTCTAGTTGCCACTTAAAAGACCAGGGCTCGGTGCAGTTCGCAATTCATGCAAGTCCCTATACTCGTCTAACTGGAAATCCTGAGGCAAAAACATGGGGTCAAAGTCAATATGTCATTGAACATAAAAAGTCATACAGCATTAACATCACCAACTAGAAAAACTATCATCTTCATGTTTTTTTATTTGAAGAGAGATTTGAAGAGAAACACTAATCAAGTACAGAAAATTGTTTCTTACAAGGACACTTCCTCACCAACCATTTCCCAGTTTTGTGTGGAACTAATTAAGAAAAAAAATGTAAAATTCCACAAGTGAGCAATGTCAAACACCAAAGGTCTTGACTACGAGGCTTACATATGTCTATAACTCCTCAACTAGTCTCACAGGGTTGTAAGCGAATTACAATTACCAATTCTTGAAACTCATGGAGAGTAAATTTTTGTCATTCCAATATAGTCACTCCGTCCCAAAATAATTGGTCAGTTTTCCTTTTTGGGCTGTCCCAAAAATACTGCTCACTTTCCAAAATTAGAAACTAAGTACTTTCATTTTCATTATTACCCTTATACTCAGGACAGCGAACATCATCTCTCTCTCTCTCTAGACCCATCTGCTCTGCGTGCTCTCTCTCTCCCCCCCCTCCCTCCATCCCTCTCTCTCTACCCCCCATCTTCTTCTTTCAGCCACAAACACCAACACCGTGCCTCTGTTGATCACCACAGCTACCACCATCACCATACAACCACCACCACCTCTAACTTGAAGACGTAAGCATTAAAGGAGTTTGATTTCTGGTTTCAGATCGTAAGATTCAAGTTTCCAGTTTTGATAAAAAGATCTTTAGAATTTTGGAATTGCCAATTGAAGTTTTAGATCTAGGATGTAGATTTAACTTCCAAGCAATGGGCTCTCTTGTTGTGAAATGATGTTTGACATGGGGGTTGAGGGTGATGTTGCCTATGGTGCAGCTGCGACTCTGTAAGGCCTAGGCACTGCCAAGGCATATGAGAAGGCAACCTTGGCGTATTCCTATGAAAATGACTACACGGAGTGGCTCGACAACGGTAACGACTTAATTGAGTGGGCAGGCGACTAAGCGTGGTAAGGCGCAAGCTAAAGTGGGAAAAAAAATGGGGAATGTGTATCACCATAAATGCACAAAGAAAGGTACTGCCTGTGATCACCAAAAGTTTGGCTTGAAGTGCTCATTAACAAACTCAATGTTCTAATGGATCTCAGAAAAAGACACATACAGATGTTTCGAGTAGCAATTGATTTCGAGGAAGAACAAAGGAGGAGATTGTTGAGTTATCGCAGAGATGGAGTTTCTGAAGGAAGAAAATGATGGCCCCAGCAAGAGTATATGTGTAGAACTTTTGTGGGTAGAACTGGGAACATAAAATACATGACTAAGTTCCTTAATATGCATGCAAGTCAAGCGAGATCAATTATTCTAGGATGGAGGGAGCATTAAACCTGTTAGAATATCCACTTGATAAGTATCTGAATTAGAGTAAATTGACGTGTTTTTTATGTATTAATTGAAGAGAACTACAAATCCTGTCCATTGAGGTGGAAAAAAAAGATATCACACTTTTAGGCGTTAGAGACATGAGGTAATGTGATTCCAGAAATATGTCAAACGGTAAAGCAATTTTGATAAGCTTTCAGGAATTAGAAATTCCTAGTTCTTTCCTGCATAATGAACAGGCCCTTAGAGTACATAAAGAGAAAGCTAACAGCGTCGAAACTCTTTCTTAGCTGCATCCTAAGATCGACGGCTTACCAAGTTCTCTGACCACCAAGGTTTTCTCCTTCTCTTCCTGTCATTCTTTCCCACAACTAATAACTGTAACATATCCACTGTTTTCTCTGTGTCTAGTTTGAGTCGGCATACTGAAAAATTGGACCCCGAAGCTCGTCAACGCCATCCTTTCGTAGACAATCCTTAACCCAGTGTCAAATATTGAGTGAGAATTAAAGGCGAATCAGCATTCCAGTACAGTTTCTTGTCATTCTGGCCTCTTTATTGTCAACAATTGGAGGCTGAAATTTGAGAGCCAAACTACTTCTTGAACTGTTTCTTCAGCAATCATTACTTCGAGCAGATGGGAACCAACACAGAGAAAACTTGGACCTTATAAACCACATCCATTAAAAAGAAAACATCAAATCTAGTTCTACATTCAAGGGACTTGCCTTATTCTATCTGTCTCATATGTCTTCTCTCTAGTCTGATCAATCGTTCATTTCTTTTCTTTCTTGATCCGTTTGTCCTTTTTTTTGTTAATAAACGCAACCAACGGGTGAAATAATCCAGTAGAAGCACAAATCATTCGACAATACAGCTGGAAAAATGTAACACCGTATCTTATTTACCAAGACATGATTATTCAAGTAACTTTTTTTTAAGGAAATCAAATACTAGTCAAAAGTAACTTCACCAGCAGATAGGCAAACAAACAGGAAGGGTGAAGAAGAACCTAAATCTAGGTCATTCTGCAATGTCTGAATGGTGGTGATTTGCATCTGCTCCTCAACTGACATCTTTGTCGCCTGATCTTCCACATCTTTAAATCGCGCAAAAGTCGCATCAACAAGAATTACAGGTCATTAAGCACAAGACGAAGTCAGCCCTGACTGCGTGTGAGCGTGTGTGAGTTTATGCGCTTGAATGTGTGTGCGGACGAGAGCGTGCTTTTGTGATTGTGTGTGTTTATTTGTGCGCGAGTCTGTGTGTGCGCGTGTGCATGAGAGAGAGAGAGAGAGAGAGAGAGAGAGAGAGAGCACATACCGTTGATATGAGAGCGAAGAGTCTTCATGTGCTGCAGATACTCTTCCATCTTCTCACAGCCTTCCTCAAAACCTGACCAAAACCTCTGTGTGTGTGTGTTGGGGGGGGGGGGGGGGTGTTACCATTAAAACAACGAATTTTACTGAAATTCTTCAGCAATTTGAAATCAGAAGCACGATTTAGGTGTAGACTGAACATACCTATGCAGGAGAGAGAGAGAGAGAGAGAGAGAGAGAGAGAGAGAGAGAGACTTGTACAACTTGGTATGATGGATGTGTATTCAAAGTTGTTTGTATAGAGGAAGAAGCAGCAATAATTGGAGGGAAAGGGGGGAAGGACCGATATTGGCTCGGGCAAGCCCATAGCCCGATTGTTCGGCCGATCCATTTCGCTGCTGAGCTTTAACTGGGATTCGGTCTGGGCTGAGGTCGGCGGCGTCAAACTCGGACCCAATACCCGTCTGATTTTATGTACTATATATGTGACCATTAATCAGCTGATTCGAATGACCTCGGGGTCATCCGTGAGTGACATCAGTAGAGGGCTCGAGTGGACTTTTTGCAACTCTCCATGGTTTGGAGTTTTGGACTTGTGCTGTGAGCTGTGGACTTGTGACTTGTGAGCAGGTATTCTTTGTGGTTTACATTATTATTATTATTATTATTATTATTATTATTACCCACCGTGCAATGCAGCATGTTTTCAAATTCGATTGTGTTAATATTTCCAAGGGTTGACTTTGGGAGGCATGCAACAGAAATTACGGTTCAAGTGAATAATACTTGATCCAAGAAGCCTCATGAGCACTTTGCTGCATTAATACGGACAGGAACTTAACGTGGGTGATTATGTGAGTTATGTACCTATGTATCAGCCTCGCGAAATGTGATAAGATTTTTACCATCTTTCAGTGATCAGGGAAGGAGCCATGCTCCTTGGAGGATGTTTTGTTGAGCTTCGCGGTGATTCTGAGGATGGCTCGTCTTGCTGCAATCCACACCTCATCCATGAGGCCCAGTTGTTCATTTGATTCCTTGAACTTTATGGTTTTTATAGGGCGATGACCACACTGTTGAAACAACTCGAGGACATCATTCTCTTCCTTCGGGAGTCAACCTAATCTCGGCATCCTTGAGGCTTTCAAGGTTGTCAACTGTAATTGTCATGAGAGCGTCCTATTGTTGCGTATGTCGTAATGAGGGACCAGGGTGTCTATGAAATCTGGTTGCTCAAGGTCTTTCAAAACTTTTTCTTCACTATTTTTCGTGAAAATCATTCCGAGGGTGATGCATTGTAAGAGATGATCAATGTTGCAAAGCTTACGAAAATCGTAGCAATGAGGGTTGGTCTTGTCTTCTTTACTGGCCTCCTTTTGGAACCGAGTTAGAGTGATGGTGTTGTCTTATATCCATGCACAAAGGATTGCTCGTGCTTATACGAGGGTAGATAGGAATGGTGGTGACATTGGGCCTCGGTTAAAGAAGTCTTTCCTCTACGGTCTAAGTCTTAAGTTTTTTTCTCTCGTAATTCTTGTTTACTGAAGAGATTGAGGGTCTTGACTATCTTCTACTACAATCACTATAAATGGTTGAGTAGCTAATAAGGCGGTTTAGGTCTCGCGGTACATAGCTGAGGTCATAAAACAGCTTGAGGCCTTTGGAAAGGAAGTGTGTCTGAACTCTTCAAGTGGTCCCTCGATGCATATTTTGATGAGCATCTCTTTTGATATAGGTTCATGGCAATCCATGGCTTGATTTATTAAGGTCAAGATGTAGTTCCTCTGGTTTTTGGGGTTTTGGTGATTGTTGTGAGATCTATAAAGGTGAAGTGATGGACTTAGCAAAAAATTTCTCCTCATGTCATCACAAGTGGGAACAAATCTTTGGGGGAGGTTAGCATACCAAGTACTTGTTTTCCCTTAAATGAGTAAGAAAACTTGTCGAGGCAGCGGGTTCACTGTTACAAAACTTTCCAAAGGTTGTCAAGGAACTCGTATCCATTCTCTTTGGTCCTCGTCATATCAATCAAACTCAGAGGTTTCATAACCCCCTAAGAGTATACACTAGTGGGAATGTGTGAAGTAAGGACAAGTTACCTTAAGATTATTTGAGCTTGGAGTTGAGGTGGTTTTTAAAGAATACCTCCATATCTTCAACTGCGAGTGATGACTTTCCTTCAGTAGAGGTTGAGGCTAAGATGTGCCTGTTAGACCTACGCTTATTTATGTAACATCCCGAAGTTTTCAGAACATTAATACTCGCTGGATCATATACACTAGACCTGGCAAACGGGTAAACACGTCGGATACGGGTAAAATCCGACCGGGTACGGATAAAATCGGTTCGGGTAAAAATTACCTGATTTTTTTCGGGTAGAGTTTTTTAAAACCCGTACCCTACCCTGGCGGGGCGGGTATTACCCGCGGGTAAATTATTAATTTTTGAATTTTTTATTAAATGAAACAATATTCACTGGATTAATTTCTA
This sequence comes from Escallonia herrerae, assembly GCA_033070095.1. Lineage (NCBI taxonomy): Eukaryota > Viridiplantae > Streptophyta > Magnoliopsida > Escalloniales > Escalloniaceae > Escallonia > Escallonia herrerae. Next base: position 557,595 of record JAVXUP010000204.1, read on the forward strand.
TAATTATCTGATCATCTCAAATTCAATTCTCAAATCCAAACCCATCATCTCAACTCCAAGTCTCCAACCACAAATATACAATAGGCCAACTAACTTAACACAAATACCAGAAAATCACCTACAGATCTGCAAAAAATATTAACTCATAATACAAAATAACAATACAAGCAGATATGAAAAAAAAAATCACCTACAAGGCTACAATACTTAAATACATACAAAAGATTAAATACAAAGAATACAAGTAGATCTGGTGGTGGCTAGGCGACGGAGGCGGTGGTACATACATAAGATTTAATTGAAAAAATACAAGCAGATCTGGCCTTGGCGAGGCGACGGAGGCGGTGGCGAGGAGCGATAGGCGGAGCCGATGCGGATCTGATCGAAGACAGACGGAGCTGTGGCGGATCTCGTGGCTGAGCGTGAGAGGGACGATGCTAGCCGTCGAGTTGATGTGGATAACTGTCGTTGATGGATCTGACAGGTGGGCGAGAGGGCGGCGTCGTGCCGTAGAGCGATTCGAGATCCACAGAGAGAGAGGGGGAGAGGAAGGAGCGGTGGCTGATGGAAAGGATGAGAGAAGAATGGCTTGGTGACTAAAACAGAAAACCCTAGCACTTTTATAGGGGGAAAAAACGGGGCAGCCCGGGTAACCCGTATCCGACCCGGAATTACCCGAAAAATACGGGTCGGTTCGGGTATGGGTCTTCAGAACCCTCAACTCAATCAATTTAGAACCATCAGTCAATCAGAGTAGCTAAACCATTAAGTAAAATAATATTCTTAGTGTAGTGTCATAGTTGAAACGTCAAGTCTAAGTTAACAATTCTAAATAATAATAATAACCCACGTAGGGGTTCTAATGACTAAGACTGAAACTTAAATTCTCTTTTCCTCACCCGGCTCAGATCTAATCCACACCTAATGCGATCTATTGTTTATTGATTATCACCTGCGGAAACTAAGTCAAACCGGAGCGAGCTTTTGAGAGCTCAATAAGGTGACTCAAAATTCAGTAGAGAATACAAACAATTTGAAAATTATATTTCAATAGCAATATGGGAAGAGATTAATCTCAATCCCTCAAATCAGAAATCAATAGAAATACTTTCGATTACACTGAAACAATGCAGATGATATTGAACACGAGCAATTGCAAAGCCACGCAGACTATTCAGGGTAATCACTTAGGAAAGCCACAAAGGCGATGCTCACTAACACTTTACATCGGATAGTCCATCAAGGCACTAACCAACACCAATACACCGGTACTAGCCCACACCAATACACTGGCACTAGCCCACACCAACACACCGGTTAGTCCGTCAAGGCACTAGTCCACACCAATATCCTCCAACATACACCAACTCTGTCAAATCACATCAATGTAGAATCTCATATCAATGTACAGAATGAAATAATCGATAACACAGTGAATAAATCGATACTCAATGATTAAGAAATACTGTGCAGAATAGAATGTCCAATAACCATGTAAGGCTCAAAACAGGGTAATTAAAGGCAAACGATGCGTACTCATAAAAATTATAACATATGCCAAAGAAAATTTGATAACAATTTAGAAAAACATATACAAAGAGAATTTGATGAATTGGGTTTCAATATAAATCTCTTACCTCAGTTCGAGCTATGCACTGCTATTCAACTTGTTCAAATTCTTTAATTTAACCTAAATTAATAATTTATTATTAGAATGAACCCTAGCCTCATAACACTATAAATCATATGTTAATTACTCATTTTGACAATCTCACAGAGCCTAGATCAAACATATTCCACGTGCGGTCCACTTAAACGAAAACTCTTCACGCCCCGTAAAGTATTAAGACATCCCAAAATTCATAATAAATGTTTATAAAATATTTTTATAGCTCAAAATAACATAATAAGTAAGAATGTGAATTTTTGAATAAAAATAATTTCTTAAATACTAGAAAAAAAGTCCAAAAACAACAATTAATTCTTCTAACTCAAATCAAAGTCCCTTAATTTTCATGATATCTTTATAGTATATAAGAAAATTACAAAAATCAAAATCAGAATTTAAAAAGCATCGAAATTATTTTAAAATCATTTGTTTCCTTAAATCAAATGCGATACAAGTTAAGATAGTAAATCAACTCAAAATATTATGAAACATAAACTGAATTGTCTTTTTGCTATAAAAACATTTCGATAATTTTTCAAAATTTAATATTAGCTATAAAGGTTCAAAACAAATTTTAGAATAGCTGCACTTGCGAATATATTAAAAATACCAAACGATATTAGAAAAATATGAAATTTTGACAGTAATTCTAAAATTTTCCTAATAAATTTTCAACATTTTTTTTTATAATCATACTATGCCCAACAGATACGTGGTACAACCATGCAAGCATAATGTACCACTTCACTACAAAAACTCATTAGCAATTTACCCATCTTGTTCCCTTCTCTTAGTTTCTGTATAAACCCAGGACAAACTCGTTTCACATACAGAGCTGTCCCACCCATTTTCCTTACACACACTATCACATATATACACAAATTTCACACATTACATACACTTTAATACACCATCTTCCTCACAGACACATTCGCACCCAACACAACACAACACAATAGCTCCTAGTTGCTGCTTTTCCCTTCCCATTCTCCCTTTCCATGCGCACATCACACACCACTTCCACACATTATATCCACACAACTTCCATATACAAGCACAGACCCAAGGCACATACACTGAGAATACACCCACAAACTAAACCTCTAAAATTAAATAAATGAAGAATTGTATTCATTGGTGTGTTTTTACAGAATGGCAAAGCATGCCTTTATATACTGCACAACAATCAGTTTAGATCCTAAAATCAAGCTAATCTAGATCCAAGAATCAAGTTAATTTAGATCCAAGAATTATGCTAATTTAGATCCGAAAATCAAGCTAATCAAGTTAAAATCAAGCTAATATGAGATTATTCTCCTTTACTCCCCCTCAAGTTGGAGCATGGATATTTGAAATGCCCAACTTGCCCAGTAAAATGTGGAAGCGTTCCTGGCCAAGTGCCTTGGTGAAAATGTCTGCAAGCTGATACTGAGACGAAATTGGTCGAGGTAATAAAGCTTTGGACTGAGTGTGGTGCCGAACAAAATGACAGTCTATTTCAATGTGCTTTGTGCGCTCGTGGAACACTGGGTTGGCCACAATGTGTAATGCGGCCTGATTGTCACAAAATAAGGAAACTGGATTTTGATGAGAGACCCCTAAATCAGAGAGGAGTCGAAGAAGCCAAATAATCTCACTTGCGGTGGTGGTCATTGCCCTGTATTCTGCCTCAGCGGTGGAACGCGAGACTATGGATTATTTCTTTGAACGCCAGGAAATGGGTGAAGATCCCAAAAACACGATATACCCAGTGGTAGATTTGCGAGTTGTTGGGCAGCCAGCCCAATCGGCATCGCAATAAGCACGTAGTAATAGAGAACTGTTGGAGGAGAGCAAAATACCTTGACCGGGAAATTTTTGAGGTAGCGAAGAACGCGTATGGCAGCATCATAATGTGGTCGTCTTGGCTTGTGCATGAATTGACTTAGGATGTGAACTACATAACTTATGTCTGGACAAGTGATCGTGAGGTAGAGTAATCTGCCAATGAGACGTCTATACTGTCCTGGATCATCACATAGTTCTCCTGAATTAAGATCAAGTTGATGTTGTTCAGCCATGGGTGAGGAAGATGGCTTGCAACCTGTTAGACCACATTCCATTAAAATGTCAAGAACATATTTGCGTTGGCTTAACACGATGCCATCAGAAGAACGTGCCACCTCAATGCCGAGAAAGTACTTGAGTTTACCGAGATCCTTAATATGGAACTTAGTATCCAAGTAGTGTTTTAGCTAAGAAATTTTAGCTGAATCAGTCCCCGTGACAATCACATCGTCAACATAAATAAGGATAGCAAGAAAAGATCCTTTACGTTCATGGGGGTTTGGCGCCCGTTACGAATGTTCAAAACATCGCAATTGACACCAAATCTCCGTTCTACTTGCATCCGTCTGATCATCCAGGCTTGATCTTCGTTACACAACCTCTAAGTGAAAATGGAGAGAACTATTTCACTTGGAGACGTAACATGTTGACGGCGCTCCAATCCAAAAATAAGGCAGGGTTCGTCGACAGGTTGATAGCAAAACCTGATGTTCATTCCAGGGATTTTCAATCATGGATCCAGTGTAATGCAGTGGTCAAATCATGGATCATCAATTCTCTTTCTAGAGAATTACAAACTGGTGCCGCACATGCAGACACTGCAAGTGAAATTTGGTGCGATTTTGATGAACGATTTACTCAGGGCATTGCACTTAGAGTGTATGACCTGAAGTGATCTATTGCTATGAAACCATAAAGAAATGAAGAATTGTATTCATTGGTGTGTCTTTACAGAATGGCAAAGCATGCCTTTATAGAATGGCAAAGCATGCCTTTATATACTGCACAACAATCAGTTTAGATCCTAAAATCAAGCTAATCTAGATCCAAGAATCAAGTTAATTTAGATCCAAAAATCATGCTAATTTAGATCCGAAAATCAAGCTAATCAAGTTAAAATCAAGCTAATATGAGATTATTCTCCTTTAGATTCAGGAATCATGCTAATTTAGATCCGAAAATCAAGCTAATCAAGTTAAAATCAAGCTAATATGAGATTATTCTCCTTTAAAAATACTTAAATCTTTCAACTCAATGTTGAATCATTCCAAAATCTTAAATCTCTAAAACCCCAAATATGGGTTTCTTTTGACATGATCTTAAAACTGGAGAAAGTTGATAAAATCAAATATTTTGGCATGCCCAAATCAAGATATGAGATGAAAACATACAAGTTATGCTTTTCATTTAAATTTGATGATTTTGAAAACGAACCCATGTTGTAAAAAGGAAAATTTTCACTTACAGAAACACAAGATCAGTAGCTTCAACTTTCATGCATTTGCCTCCCATGCAAAGTAATAAAAAAAACCTAATGAGCTCTGAAAATCCTCAATTTGGTGCACAAATGAGAGTTATTACACATGCACGCTACACTTGATTATGGTAGCCGTGCAGCACCCCTTGCACCCTCATTACACACCTACTTTTTGCTCCATTCACACACACACAACACCCATGCACTCATGGACACACACAACAACACACACTCAAATAGGTTAAAACACACACACACAACCTGTTAAAGTAGCCCCTCCTTTGTTGTAGCTTACACCCACACACACAACAAATACATAACACACGAAACCCATCACAGCTATTGCCGAACCATGGCGGCACCGAAAAACAGGTTTGTGGCAGCCATGGTGCTCACGTCGATACCACGTTTTCCCTCACACGAACGTTCACACAAACCCACAATGTTCAAGCCCCATCGCAGCCCCTACATGGCTCTCCCCTTTCCCTTTCCATGTACAAACACCCACTCTCATAGCGCACACATCCAAATTCAAGCAAATCTCAGCCCGCAAAAACATACTAATTTTTATGAATAATTAAATGGAGAAGAAAGGGTGATGGCTTACCCAAAAAATTGAACCACCTTCACCGGAATCTAACACTACTGTTGTTCAGCCCCCTCTCTTTTTTCTCTCTTTTTTCCATCTCTTCCTTTTTCCTATAACTCTCTCTTGATTTCTCTGTTTCTCTCTTCAACCGAACCTTCTTTTACTCTTCCTCTTTTTCTCTCTATCTCTCTCTTTCCTTCTCTTATTTTTCCACTGTAACCAAAACCTTTCCCCTTTATTCCTTTCTCTTGATGTGTTTATCTCTTTCTCTTACTCTCTCTCTTTGTCTTTCTTTGTAACACACACACACACTCTCTCTCTCACGACTTGTAACCGGTTGGGAAAAATCCCAAATTACATGGTTTACTCCCTATTCCTCTCCTTTGTTCCCTTTCTTTCCAAACTTAGAGGGTTGATTATATTTTTCAAATAAATTAGATTTTTTCCCTTTTATTTTCTAGTAACTTCAATAAAACTTAAATTTAACTTTTCAAATAACCCCACTTCATTAATTGTCGCTAAAGGTTGTCGCTAAAATTTGATCACGCTAATCATCACTAAAGACCTAAACTAATATCACTTATAACTGCTTTTGTTATATTATAACTTATGGTTCCTATAAATTCGTCGCTAAAGGTTTTCAATAAAATTTAATTGTGCTAATCGACGCTAATTGTTGCGTATGAAAATCGTTACTTAAAAATAAATTAATCGGCTAAACATTGTCAAGGTTTGGGGTGTTACAATTTAACTTTTTGTTGGTTTCAGTGCCCTTTTAGTTTAACCAGATAGTCTTTTGTGGCCACTTGAATAAACTTCTTTGGAGGGAACGACTTCGTCATCTTGTTGCTCACCAGTTTCAACGTGGTCTTTGGGAATGGAACTGCGCATGGTGACGAGGAGTAACTATTGATTTCTCTACAGGAGGAGGATAGTTTCTTTGGCTATGTTTCCTTCATTTGGAGTTCCTAGTTGTGAAGGTGACTGATTGAGTGTTGGAGGTTTTAAGAATGTTACCTCGGAGAGCTTTTATGCTGGCTTTCGAGATTGTAGCTCACTTGTTTCTTTCTCCAACCTTAGCATACACCAGCCTGGCACAGTTGCCAAAATTTGGGGGCCCTTTTTGATAAGGTGGCAAAAATGTCATGTATGAGCTGGTAAATGGCCGATCCTGTGACACAAAAGGAATCACCACCCCAAAATGGTAACACAGTGAAAACCAGATTGGAGCTGAGACTAGGTGTAATAACCCAAACCTAAGGTTAACTTGTGATGAATTCTATATGTTTCCTTAGCGGAGTTTTATGAGTGATATTATTGGAGTCCTTAGCAATGATTAGAGTGAGTGGTATTATTGGCGACGCTTACTGACATTGTTTTTATAATAACCATAAGTTGTTAATAACAAAGATGGGGACAATAAACAATTAGCGAGAGTAGAGGAATATAATGTAAAATAGATAATAGTCTTTAATTTACTTTTACATAAAATTGGGGTTCATATTTATAGAATATTAAAGAGGGAAGGACCATGAAAGGAGAAATTGGAGGCAACTAGAAAAGGAAAGAAGGAAAAGTCAAAAGGGAGAATGAGTGGAAGAATTTTGGGCAAAAAGTATGGGAGAGAGAAAGGAGGCTCGGTAAACAGAGGGTGAGAGAAGAAAAAGAGAGAAAGATCAAGTTCAAGCAAGAGATTATAGTGTAATCTCAAGTACATTTTAGTGTGTCTTCACCTTTTGACTAGTGTAATTTAGTGCAATTGTTGGACATGATTTGAGGTGTTCGTGGGGTTTGATTGGTGAATAATAGGTATGTAATTTGTGATGAGAAGAGGGCGTGTGTACGTGCTCGCACATTTAAGGTGAAATAGTGTGTGTGTGTGTGTGAGAGAGAGAGAGAGAGAGAAAGAGAGAGAGAGTGTGTGTGTGTGTGGGGGGGGGGGGATCTAGGTACTTAAGAATAGGATGTTTAAGTGTCGCTAAAGGCTTGGGTTTTTCCATGAGCTCCTAGTTGGATTTTGAAAGCATTTCTAACGTCCGGAACCTTTAAGTATCGATAAAATTTTATTTTTACCCTAATCTAAGTAAATTGGGGTCGTTTCATAATGTTAAAGGTTGTAAGTGAAATTACGAGGAATCGACTAAAGTGTAAGGGGTTTTTAAGAAAATTTAATTATTTTTAGAGTTAGTATAAATACCCTAGTTTAGTCTCTAGCAGTCAAAAACAATTCAGTAATCCTCTTTTAGGTGAAAGACAGATACAGAAAGGGAGAAAGAAGTAACACCTAGGGCAAGACTTTTTCAAGGCAAATCTCCAATCTTTCCTCTCTAATTTTAGCTATGTAATTGGGTGTTTTAGGTATGACTAGTATAGAACACATGCGTTGCACGAGAATATAATCGAGAGTAATATTTGAAGTGATATTGTTATCTTTTTTGGGATCAAAATAATGTAATTCAATTATATTCTTATTTCTTTTGTGACTGATTTTAGAAGAAATGTATATATTTGATTTTCGCAATTGTAATCAGTTTAATGTTTAGAATTATTCTTCGTAGGCTTTCTGGATTTAAGAAATATTGATGGTACTGCTGAAAATATAAACAAATGGAGATTTAATAAGAATGAATCTACGTCTTTATTTTTGTAATTTGTTAAATTGGTTTATGATTAAGATTTGTAATTTTCAAGACCAGATGCTTTTCATAAATACTATTATTAATTACTAATTTTGTAACCATTTCCAATTTTCTCCTCTGTTAGTTATTCTAATGACAACTCTATCCTTCTCTAACTAGTTTTTTATTAAACGTATTAAAAAAAACTAGTTAGAGAAGGATAGAGTTGTCATTATAATAACTATCAGAGGAGAAAATTGGAAATGGTTACAAAATTAGTAATTAATAATAGTATTTATGAAAAGGTAGGATTATTATTGAAGTGATTAACGAAGGGAAAAAACGAAATAAAATGATTTACAAGATTCATACTTTTATCGATAGTATAGATATAGATATTACGTGTGAATTGGTGTGTATTGTGTGTGTTTCAGAAGGTGAGATGTGGGTTTATTTGAGAAGAATGTTGTCGTAGAAAAGCATAAGAGTGGGTTAGGGTTTTTGTTATATCTCTTGTATTACTAATCCGATTGAGGTGATTTTGCACATTCTGAAAACATCATTGTGTTTTCTTCAAATTTTTAGTTTTAAGTTTTCTCAGAATCTTATATTTTCATATCAAAAAAATAACCTTAAAATCAATTCACCGTAGAAGTCTAGACTTTTCGGTTTCTGGCAGCTACTTCAATTTGTTGTAGAATAATCACTACTCGTTGGTTTGGTTTTTTGTGAAATTTATATTTCTAAAAACCTCAGAATGTCTTCTTTAACTTTGTAGTTTTCAGTTGTCTGAGATTCATAATATTTCTACTCAAAAACAACCATTGAACAAAATTGGTATGTGTAAATATGTGTTTCTTCTATCAACTACTTCGATTCATTATAAAAAATTCATTATAAATTGTCTTTTAGTGATTCTTATATTTTTGAAAACCTCAAAAGGTCTACTTTAACTTTGTAGTTTTGAGTTTTCTTATATTCATCATGTTTCTGTCTCAAAATGGTCAATGTACGAAACTATGATTTGCTAAAAAAATGTTGTTTCTAGAATTACAGATCAGTCCATTGCCCAAAACTTTTTAAGTCATTTTTTAGCATATTTGGGCAAACTGCAAAACTAAAACTTCCTAATTTCTGTGAAACATTTGACATAGAAATTTCTAGAATTTTTTTGGGCATGTAAAGAATCTGAAATGATTTTATTTTGAAAAATAGGTTTTCAAATTAATTGGCATGGTAAACAAACTTAGTTTTAGTCAAAAATTTTATAGTGATCTGATCTTATTGAGGTGCTTGAGCATCTGAATTTCATGACATTCTGGTGCTGTTTGATATACTTTTGAAATTGGATCCTTAGTGCTTAATTTAAGGAGAGGTTAAGGGTTTCGAATGAAAAATTCTCAGAAAGGTCCTTTTTGTCTGAAACACTCACCTAGTCGTTTAAAAGAGTGTTTTAAGTTATTTTTGGGAGTGTAGTGGTGTGTCAGGTGTTAGGAATATTTTGGTAATTTGGCACAAGTTTGAGAGCATTTTGGTAATTTTCCATGCGAATGGTATTTTGATAATTTTACATACTTGGTGAGCGGTTCCTTCTCAGAGTTAGAGCGAGTTGGTACAAGATTTATGATATCATAGCGTAAATTGTTTTCTGATAATTAAATGTTTTGTTTATGTTAACAAATGAATATCCAATTAAGAATAGCTTAGCTTCGGATCCAGATAATGAGTTATAGCTTACTTCATCGCTCTGAATTAACAGTTTCACGAACTCCATTGAAATATGATTTTATTGTTGTTATTGAATTGTATGGAATTCTGTCCGAAAACCCCATTTTAGCTGTTTGACTTCGTATGTTTCATTCTGATTTTTTTTAACTTTATTGAACTTCGATTTTATGATCGACATTAAAACATTTTTCTGAAATTTTCCATCAAACCCTCTCTTGATGGAATTATTTATGATCGACATTAAAGCGATCGTTTGAAATTCTTTTAAATGCTCATCTATTTTATTGATTCAATCATGACACGGCATTTTAAATTGTGTTTACTTCTTCTAAATATTGATATAAGTTAGTAAATCTGAGAAGTTATAAGGAAGATAAATTATTTATGTTATAAGCATGATCTGTTAATTGGGTTGAACTAGTACCTAAATGGACTAGTTAGTAAACATATGCACATATAAAGTATATTTGAGCATTATTGGGGTGACTTTACTATAGTGTACTACTCGTGTTTAATTTTATCAGTTTCTGTTTTATTGTACCTGAAATGTTTTGAATTGACTGTTGATTTGAGGGATTGAGTTGATACTCGTCCCTACGTTTATATCGAATGCTATGATTTTATTTGAAAATCCTTTTAAAAATGAGAGTCTACTAAGAGTACGATTATTGGTATATTGTTATTTGATGTTTTCAGACTTAGATTTCATGTTCCATCAATGAGAGTCTACTAAGAGTACGATTATTGGTATAGTTACTCTGATAATAGTCATTCATTTGTTTGAGTTTGAGAATATTATTGTCGCAGTGTAACTTATCGAGTGAGTGTTAACGTTTTGAATTTTCGGGGGCGTTACATAACCTGATTTTGGCAAATTTCAAAAAAAGTACCCCTATTATTTTTGCAAGACTTGTAGAATTTTATGGGATTTTTTTGGTATCCGCGAAGAGTGCTAAATAATTTAATACGAAAAAAGGGATTTTCATTTTGTTTCTAATAGTAACTAAACTGTTTTTATCTCTAAATTTTACAGTGACCTTCTTATTAAGACACTTAAGTAACTAAAGTTTCTTAGAATTTCACTACCTACTACTATTTTAGCGATGTTGGTCTTTCAGTGCTCATTTAAGTATCAGATAAGGTTTTTCAACATAAAAATTTTTGAGGGATTTTTTAGCCCAAAAAAATAATTTAGTTGCTTAAAAGTATGTTTTAAACTGTTTTTGGATTTTGTTGGTGTGATGCGCCAGAGGGTATTTTGATAATTTTATATACATCAAGCTTTTTTTTTGTTGGTAATTTTTAATATTCGGTGGCGAATTTAGTGTACACGTATATTTGAGTGTTGGGAATGATAGAAAATGAGAGACGGTTAGTGCACTCTCTGAACATATAAATATGTGACCGAGAATGAAAGAGCTTGTGGGTAGAAAATTAAATTTGAGTTAAATCGTTTTGGAAGGAATGGAGATTAGTGCAGAAAGAATTAGCACATTTGAGAGGAGCGCAAAACGGCTTTGACAGCTCTTTTAACCAGATGTAGCAGCCTAACATGGCGCCAGATTTTGGATCGAGAATATGCATAGCCTCATGTAAGTGACCTTTCGAGTCATCTAGTTCTTTTTAATAAAGCTTATTTATTTATTTTGAGAAATAATTGTATATCGAATGACCTGTTTTTAGTGACATTAATATGTTTCTTAAATGAAAGAACTTTTTATCAAGTATAATATCCTTTTAGTGACACTTACGTCTCATGAAAACCAAACCAAAATGTAAACAATATTTTTTGATAAAGTTTTCGATGGAAATTGGTTTGAAACTTTTAGTGCAAGGTTGATTAAATGTTTTGTTTGAAGTGCAAAATGGAATGGTTTTGGAGTTGAAATGGTTAGAAAGAATATTAAAACGAATTGAGATGGCTTGACCATCGATTGTGTTTACAATAAACAAAAAAGGGCAATCTTTGCTCACTTGGTTATTGTGCCCCAAATCTAACAGTAGAAAGTTAGATTTCGAGCCCTTGTTAACAGGGTTATGTGCGCATTACTATTTCATGTGGTCAACCCTGCTTCCATTATGATGTTTATCCCAATGTGAGATTCCAGACCCAAATCATTGGGGCTATGTATGTTGACCGCGGTATACCATTTGCATTGGTGTTCGGCTGGAACTATGTTATCATAATACCCCCATTCCAAGTGACATTATCGGAGCAGAGATGACAATCTTGTCAATGTCACAACCTTGCATATAATACAGAGCTACTACAACATCCAAATTACAAAGGAATGTAACAAAATGAGTCCTTACAAAAAAAATTCTTGAAAGTACATATAAGATTGTAGCAAAAACTGTACAACTTTAATACAACTTGATATTACACTTAAGTTCGTACCGTTGGGCCGATACATTCCTTACCAAACCTCAATATAATTTCTCTTTACCTTTACTAGATGTTTCTCCTCTTTCAGACCTGGTACTTGAAAAAAGACACCAGATAAGGAATGAGTGCAAATCACCTCGTAAGGATAATATGTGGAGTACAACGCACAACCCTTTAGGAATACTCAAAGAATCGATTAGGTATTCAACACGAAATCAATGAGTTTAATAATGCCAAACAAATATTTGCAATCACCTTGATACATCACCTTTGTTCAGACTGAGCGGCTCAAGCCCAACAGAACATTATCATTTACACTTGGACAAACTCATGGACTATGCAAATGCAATGCAAGAGAAAACACTAAAACAAATAATCATTATGAGAATATCTCGCTAAAGCAAATAATAATCACGAGCATAATAAGATAATAAAATTAGTAATATCAACTAAAATCAATTGCAATGCATGCTCGATTTTTCATGCAATGCTCAATTTGACATGACAAAATAGACTCTAGCACGCTTCATCCTTTTCGTCAGTTACTTTATTTTTCACTGGCCGCCAGTTACTTCATTTCACTGGCCCTCCACTTATTGATGCCCCATCATACGGCGTGTTCCTCTCAGTCTCGCATGGATTAAAAGAGATAGTTTCTATCGAAGGTGTAATACCCTTAACCTTGGTATTTCTTGTCGATTATTTTAGTTATTTAACAACAATCTATAATGCTCTTAAGTTGCAAGTTAACAAGGTGGGAAGAATATAATGCCTGGAATGTTTCATTGGTCGATGAAATTTTTATTCTAACCTTTATCTAAGATTATTGGTGATGTTTTAAAAGGAATGTGAGTGAGATGAGAACACTAGCTAAGTGTGGGGCGTCTTTAGAATTATTCCAACCTAGGACAACCATATATAAAGGAAGTTTTAAGAGGGCAGCCGTCCTAGAAAATTTGCCAACCCCATTTCACGTGAAAAGGGAGAGAGAAGGGAGGGAAAAAACCAAGCTAGGGCAAGGGAGAATTCAAGGTAATAAAATCCCTAGACTTTTTTTTAGTTCAGCCATGAATTTGTATGATTTATATACATATATTTGGTGTTAAATTGATAGCTTTTGGTGTGTTTGAAAAGAAGACTATTGTAGAGTAGCATAAGAGTGGATTAGGATTTTTATCGTATCTCCTTTATTTTAAATCTAATTGAGATGACTTTTTACTTTCTATAACTGTCATTGTGTTGTCTTCAATCCCACGTTTGTACATTGAAAAACGATCTTGAAGTCAATCCACTGTAGAAGACCAACATTTTTTTGTTTCTGGTAGCCATTTCAATTCGTAATAGAAAATTAATTACTCATGTTATTTTTGTGAAATTTATATTTATAGAAACCTAATAAAGTCTTCTTCAAATTTTTAGGGGATGTACGTTTACGTTTTTCAGTTTTCATTTTTGTAATGATGATGAAAAAGATGCCTTTTTCGTGTATGTTTACATTTTTTCGGTTCCGTTTTGGATAAAATTTTCAAATAGTGTCAAAAAAGCTGAAAACACCCAAAGGGTGTTTTCACCTTTTTCCTCGAACTGTATTCTCCTAATCAGAATACCACCTCTTCTCCCTCATATCTACCACCCTGTTTCAACAAACACTCACCAAACTAGACCACCCATTTCACTGGGTCTTCCTAGAAATGAAAATAGTGGGGTCCATTAATGAATTGATTTAGAAAAAAGTTGGTAAAAACGAAAATGAAAATGATAAACGTACAGAAAAAATTGAAAAACTAGATACGGAAAAAAGTAAAAGTACACAATACGATTTTAGAACTGAATACTAAATTCTGGAAACCAAAAACAGAATATAGAATACAGAAAAAAATCTCGTAAGCGTACGGGCCCTTAGTTTTGAGTTTTCTGAGATTCATAGTATTTCTACTCCAAAATAGTCATTGAACAAAACTGGTCTGCAATGAGATGTGTTGTTTTGATTAGCCACTTCGATTTACTGTAGAGTAGTAACTACTCATTGGATTTTTCTGAACCTTATATTTCTGAAAACCTTAGAAAGTCAAATTTAACTTTGTAGTTTTGAGTTTTTTTATATTCACCATGTTTCTTCCTCAAAATGGTTAATCCACAAACTAGGGTTTTTCTGAAAAATGGTATTTTCAAAATTACAGATTAGTACATTGCCCAAGACTTTTTAAGCCACTTCTGAGTATATTTGGGCAAAGTGCAAAACTAAAACTAACCTTATTTTTGTGAAACCTTCAATGTAAAAATTTATGGGATTTTTGTAGGCATGAAAAAGGCCTAAAACGATCTTATTTCAAAAATAGCCTTTTGAATCATTTGATAAGCTAAACAAAATTATTTTTAGCCAAAAATTTTACAGTGATCTAACCATACCGATTTGCTTGAGCATCTAAAATTTCGTGATATTTTGGTGCCGCTTGGATATACTTTGGAATAGAAACCTTAGCGCTCAATTTACAGAATGATTTGGGGTTTTGAACGGAGAATTCTCGAAAAGGTCATTTTTGTCCAAAAAACTCACCTAGTTGTTTAAATGGATGTTTTGAGTTATATAGGTATGTAACGGTACGTTAAGTGTTGGGGGTAATTTGGTAATTTTACATAAGTCTACGGGTATTTGGGTAAGTTGGCGCACGTGGGGGAATTTAGCACCTAGGCATGATTGAGCATCAATAAATAACATGTGTATGGTTTATTGTTTAGGTTTTGATAGCCAAAAGCTAGGGTAGGTTTGGGAACAAGAACCAAAACCGCTTAACTATTCAGGTAAGTACTCCTGGCATATTCCTCTGTATATCATATTTTCTGTCTATGTATATTTATAAATGATTTGTTCCAATTAGAAGTTTTAAAGTCTTTCACGCGCTACTGTTTTTCTGTAAAGTGGTTGATGAGAAAATGCATCAAAAGTGCCATAAAAATGCCATGGAATGTTTTTATGAGTAGTGTTTTAAAGTTGGCTTATGTTGAATGAGACGGTAATTCTGACTTGGTTGTTATGCCCCATATACACGAGGGAAAGTTGGATTGTTGGGTCCTGATCAATGGGACGATACATTGACGCACAATAATGTTGCTCGTGGTTCATCCTTGCATCCACAATAATATGTATTCCGGATGAAGAAAGGATTGTGGGCCCTAGTCAGGGGGCGCATACCCTGACCGAATAATATTTTTTCCTGGTGGAGTAGGGATTGTGGGCCTTAGTCAGAGGAGAATGTACGCTGACCACATCATACCTAAGTTATGATGAACTGTGATAGTTGTCAATGAGCCTTCTTAACGTCATGCTTCTGTTCAGAGAATCTTGGATGAATTGCTTTTATAAAGTGTATATATGTATAGTATCTCATGTGAAAATGTTACCGGTTTTAAATTGAAACAAACCATGGAATATTCTTATGAATCCCAAAACCTATTTTAGGAATAGGGTATGTGTACCTACTAGGCGGCTCACTCTTTTAAATATTTTCAGGCAATGATCTAGATGGAACCGGCAATGATGAAGGCCACGAGGATTATGGTAGACGACTGCTACAGGAGTTGTAGTCCTTTAAGTTATTTAACTAATCATTAGGTGGTATGCTAGTATTAAATTTGTAATTTAAGATTTTGTTTGAAGCTTAGATCTCCACCGGATTTAAAATGATCTGTGTAATTGTTAAATAAAGAATGCCATCGAAGATTCATTGAAAAAATTATAAGTGTAATTTTAGAAATATTATTAAGGAGATAGATTTAAATTACTTGGTTATAGATTCTTGTGTATAGGTTGTAGTAAGGCCTGCTGGCAGAGCCCTTGGTTGGAGTCCATTGGGTCTGCTACTGGTCACGGATCTAGCTCACGGGCTTACCCGTGGATTCGGGTAGTGACAGAAGGAACGAACTTAGAGAGTATTTCGATCATAAGTCCTTAAAAACATATCAAACTTCACCAACAAGCAGACTAAGGGAAATGATTCTACCTATCCTCAACAACAATACTCAACAAGAAGTACCAGGTCACAAATAAAACCGGTGTGTAAGCACAAAACAGCAGTTCAACATAATATCATCAAACAAGGTATGCTAAACGAAACAATGAATAACATATCGGAACCGCACTATCCTTACTTTTTGGCTTTTTAGTCAACGAACTCCTTGCTTCCGAATTTTCTCAATGATTGGAATTGTCTATCCAAACAAAATCTTCTTGTTAAATAATCTTAAATACAAACACACACAAAACTTTGACCCTTTCCCACTTGTCTATCCACAACTTATTATGGCTAGTCCGTTAACCGAATTTGCTCTAACCTATTAAAGTGCATTACCTGCACTACCATTCTTCTTAAACCTATTTTAACTCGAATTCCTCATTTCTTATGATTTTCACTGCTTGATTATGAGTTTTCCACAAAACTCATCACTGGGTGTGAAAAATTAGCAAAACACCCTCCGAGTATAGGTAAAAATTATATAAACCCCCTTGCCGACTCTTGCACCAGTAAACACTTCAAAATAACTCAAAACATCTTTTTAAACAATATAAACTATTTTTTGAACTAAAAAGTCATTCAATGAAATATTCATTCGAAAATCCTATCTGGATAACCAAAGCAAGCACTAGAGGACAAATTTTGTTAAAAATGGCAATCATACTTTAAATTCCATTAGATTTTAAGCACTGAATTGCCTCAACTACATAAGATCCCCATTCAGTTTCAAATTAAAATAACTTGATTTGGTATTTTAAAATATTCAAAACCCTATTTTATGGATAAAAATATTTGACATTCTTAGCAAATTCAAATAAATCCCAAAATTTCACAGATTATAGATCTTTTAAAAACAATAAGGATTTGTCTTTTGCATTTGGTCAAATTCTCCCTTGAAACTATTTTTCAAAAATAAAATTTAAAAAGGATAAAAGAGCAAGACCACCCTACTTCCACATATTTCACTTCCTCGCTTTAAACACTCCACAACTCATATTAACACACTTTAATTTGCCCCATAAACACACTCATTGCACATACACTCAACCGTGAAAAACACACACAGTAACAACACACTACACTCATTCCCACCCATGTATTCGCCTTACACGCACATGCACATTATGCAAACACATACACTTCACCTTTGGACTCAACCCCAATCCCCCTTAATCCACTATGTTTCCACCTATTTCATTCCACCATCATAATTAGCATGGAACTAAATCAAAACGTAACCAATACAGCTTTAATTTCCCTCAAACACACACCAAAACACAAGGAACACATACTTTTAAAAAACTAATTTTTACCTTACTTTTGAAGACCTGTAACTTCTTTGATTCTCTACGAAAGTACCTTTTGTTTCTTGCAATTATTCTTCTCTTCCTTATATCAAATCTCAATTTGGACCTTCATGAAATTCTGCCTGTATTTTCTTTAATTTCCCCTTCATAAGTTGTTCCACCGCTGAAGGCTGATTTTTGCCTGACTTTGAAGCTCTATAACTCTCTCAATTCTTTAATAAATTGTCTTTTGTTTCTTACATCTTCTTCCTCTCTCTTCCCTTTGTAATTCCTCAGCTGAAACCTTTCCAAAAATTCCCTCTGTATTCTCCCTTATTTTCCCTCAAGCAGCTGCTCCTTATGTGCACACGCTCCAACTCAACTCCCACTTGACTTCACATGCACACGCTCCGCCTCTTGGAAAATTTGAGGTGTCATTCTCCCTTGTTTGTGGCTGTCTTTGGCAGCCACGAATCCAATACAAAACTTTTTTTAATAATTATAATTAACTTTTTTTGAAACTAAGATATTACAATTATGAAGATGTTTTCATGCTGAATCATTTTTATGCCCCTAGAATGCTTTGCTCATATTGCATTATGCTTTATGGATAAATTGCATTTATTGCTTTAAAATATAATCTTTCAGTAAAGTTGCTATATTGATTAACTAGCTATTTTCTAACATGCTACGGTCCAGCTAGGTAGGTTACTGGCTATTTACTGAGCACGTAGAAGTTCACTACTTACTTACCATTTTAGATTTAGAAGTAAGATAATGATAACAATAATGAAATAAAAACTTAGAGCGGAGCCCTAAAGACAGCATTGGATGACTTTGAGTGCTGTCTTGAGTATTAATGTAACAAAGATCATAATTGAATTAGGATATATTACAGCAAAGTCCATAAGGTTCAGGTGAAATGACAACTCTGTCCATTAGTTTGGACAAATTACACTTATATCTGTTGACCATACGGAATACGAAAATATATAACGATTTTGACAAAAAAGACTTGCCCCTAAGTAAAATTAAAGTTTCATTTTCTTTTATCTTTTTTTCTCTCCTCTCTCTTTTTTTGCATCTCACTGTCTCTCTATTTTGCACACACGAAAAAAGCCAACACTAAGGTAACTACAGATCTGGTCGACGACGGGTGGATCTGGTCAGGCGACAGTGGTCGCCCTCCAGCCATCTTCTTCGCTAGACCTGATGTACCGTTGACGGAGTGAGGCTAGTTGGTTGGTCATGATTGGGGCTACAGCAGTAGGGGATGTGAAGTGGGGCACAGTGGTGGAATGAAGGAGGGATAGGCTGCTGGCGAGGTGGAGCGAGAAAGAGGGCTGGCATCGTGGGGCGAAGGAGGGGCTGGCGGTGGGGTAAGGCAAGGGATGCGGCTAACAACAGGGTAGGGTGAGGAAGGGGCTGCCAAATGCTGAGATTTCAGAGTGGGAAGAACATAATTAAGATTTCTAATGAAATTAGAGAGAGAAAAGATCAATTTTCAAAACCCTAATTTGAAAATCAGGGTTTTTTTTAACAAACCCTAATTTCAAAACTCTGCTCTTCAAATTTGGGTTTGTAAAAAAAACTCTAAATTTCTAGGGTATGAAATCCTAATTTGAAAATTTTAAAAATTATTTGGTTTATGCAGTATAAAGGCAGTATTGTCATTTTGAAAATAAGTAATGCTGACATCATAAAAAAGTACACTTTTTGGAGGGAACACTTATAGATGGACACAAGTGTTACAAAATTAAGGTTTTTGGTCATGGTATGTTACATTTTGAAACTTAATGTCCTTCTCTATACTTCCACCCTAGCTTCAGGGACATTATCGTTATTATCCCTTAAATCAGCAATTATGTTGCATTTGAAATTGTAAATATTTAATTTACTTTATGCTGTGAATTCTATTGGTTTTAGTGAGTAAAGCCTAGCAGAGCCTTTAGTAGGAGTTCAGTGAGCCTGCAGCGGGTCACAGACCTAACTCACGGCCCAATTGTGGGTGTGGGTCATGACATTAGGGCCTTTAAGGTTCAAGGTCTTTAGTGCTTAATGGGTGGAAGTGCAGAATTTTTTTAAGCATCATGTATGTGATGAATTCGACAGGGCTTTGGCTATTGTTTTGATTTCTCCGTAGTTTCCTTTGTTCCAAGGCATGGTACTTGTGTTTTGGATGGTGGAAGCTCACATGTGATGTCATATGCCCTCTTACGGCAATCAATAACTCTGAGGTGGAACCTAGTTCTCCCACTTTTTCATAGTTGAATAATGGGAACAAATGGAATAATGACTTGGAGGAGACTTTGTCTCGCCAATCAGAAGTTTGTGGATAGATAATGGTCTCAAGAAATAATAGTAAAAGAAGAGGTGACTTGTTGGACTCTGAGAAGCATTATGTGTTTTTTCATGGATGTGTGGTACATTGTTTAAAGATGGCGGGTTTCATCCTTTCGTCTCAACACGATTCACATTAGGCCTGAATAACACATCCTGGTCCCAGCCGTCTAACCACTTATCTCCCTAGGTCCCAAAGAGCATTACATAAGGAAAAATGACAACACTGTCATACTGGCATGAGGTCCCCCCCCCCCGGCCCCCAAACTCCAATCCTTCATGGAAGGACTCGGTAAGCTGCATTTGAAGGTTTATGAAAGAAGAACCTTGGACCTGATGCCCCTCGAGGTCTGGTGAATGAAAGCCTCGAGGCTAATGCCCCTCGAGGAATTACATTCCTAGTAATTATCCTGGAAGTTGCTTTTCTTATACATTTTTCATCTAATCAATGAGTCAATGATGGTAGAAGTTTAGGTCCTTGGCCGTCAGGGCCTAAACAGCCTTGTTATAAAGGTTTTTCTTGGTTAACCTATGCCATGTCAGCCCTCACAAACCACCCTCAACAGACTTGTCCAGAATCACCTAGGTAACTGGGTGATGGGTTTCTATTATCATATATTTGAGTGTCATTTAACCTTGCGGCTGAACTATCGGTTCTTTGTTATGGTGTTAGATTGGCCCAAGAGCTCAAATATCCTAGCTATGCATTGAATTGGATACCAAAGTAGTAGTGACCTTGACCATGGATGTTAATGCCACTCTCATAAATTGGCAAATATAACCTTTGACTGCAAACGACTAATGGATCAAGTGCAAGAGGTGGCATGGCCTATATCTTTTGTGAAGCCATGGTGTGGATTGCTTGGCCAAAATCTAACCCCCTATAGAAATGGCTAGCTTTTTTGAGGAGGATGCAAGTGGTGTAAGCTTGTAAGTGATCCTTGGATAGAATTTTCCCTTTTCTAACAAAAGATCATATTTATTACAAGTTACTCATAAATCACAATGATGATAATAAAACCTGCACAATAATAGCGACACTGAAAAGATAAAATAAAAAACATACATCTTCCTTAAGCATTATTATATGCAATTTAAGAAGATGCTATTAGCTTCACGAAGACTTAAATCACCATTGGAGTATGTATTTTTTCCATGAAAACAACAACGACCTCACCAGACGGTAAACCACACTATGAGCACATTTAAGTATTGGTCAACTTGGATATAGATATGGAGATTTGAGCACATTTAAACCACACTAACATGCTTTTCCTTATTATCTTAGGCATCACCCTCTCATGCTCTATGTTATTATGTTAGGCATTTTAACAGCTTATCAGCCTTAGTACTTTACTCAATGCATCATGCATACTTTGTTACATGTATCTTTGGCGTTGCAGCATGGGCTCCACCTCATTAACTAAGGCAACAACCTTGCATGCTCTGTCTGCCTTTGGTGTTGTACCATTGGCCCTGCCTCATTATATTAGGCATCACCCTTTTGCGACATGCCTCAAGAACTTGGAGCTGAGCATTCAGTCCACCTTGTTGTCTGTAGGTATTAGAAAATTAGCTCTACCTCATCATTTGAGAATAACATAGAGTGAAAATCATGATTCATCGACCTTGCGATCCTTCCACTACAAGGGTCGGATCATCTATGAGGAGAGCAACATTCCAGATAAAAGAGCATTTATCGATGTTATTTTGGAGACTTACTTTTAGATGCTCTGAATACCTAGATAGGAGAGTTTCAGACCCTTTGAAGGTTTTTTTGACTTTGATCATTTTATAAGTTGACGTTTTGAAAAATTGGGGCGTTACACTGAGAAAGCTCATCAAGTCTAATGCTAAATGTAACAAAGAATGCATAGGCTATGTAAATTTCAATTATGATTGGTTGTTACTTATAGGTAACTCGTCTCAGTTTGGGGCTTGTGTTGATAAATGTGGTCAAGAATAACCTTAGGACACCCTGTGTATTATATACGAGATCATAATCTTTTTAACAAGTATGCTTCTTGAAAATGGGTAAACTTTGGAGCTAACTTAGATTTTCTCAGAAATGCTCTTCGAGCTAATACTTTCATTAGCTTTCCTAGAAAAAAATGGCACCTTGGTTTGGCTTTCCTTCAGGAAGTTATGCACAGTATAATAAAGTGATTCTCGTGACAAAACCAATGCAGTCGACTGTAACGGAAATACAGTCGAATGCGTTTGTAATAAATGTCATTATATTGAGTTAGTAGGCCTACAAAAGTAGCGTGTGGTCTACTGCACCGTATCACAATCAACTGTTGTAAGACCCCAAATAACTTGTAATTAGATTATTGTTATGTTTAGGGCATTTTTGCAAATTTAATTATTTTTGAGGTATTTTGAAATAAGTAATGAATATTTAGGGTCTTTTAATTATTTACCAAATTTAGAGACTTTTAGGGGCTAGCCAAGTTTGTTTATCGACATATTCAGTTTTGCCTTACAGAGAAATAATAGAAGGGAAAAACTAGGATGTTTGAGGGATTGCAATTTTCTACGCACAATTAGTAAGAATCTTGAACCCACTTTTGATTATAAGGATAAATTAAATCATATTAGAATTGTGCTTGTTAAGATTTTAATGTAAGTGGGTTAATTACAATATTTAGGTTTTGAGATTTTTGAAAGCTTACGCAATTTGCTGAAGATTGTTGCGTAGATTTGAGGTAAGGGTTGCACTCATTACACTCCTTCCAATTCAAAACAATGTGTTTCTTTTCAGTAATTCATCATTTTTGCCGTGGTTATTATTAATCATCAAAATTACGGTGACTCTGGATCTTTTGGGTAAATTTGAAAAGGCTGTGTGATTGTAATTCTTTTGTTCTTATGCGTCAAGAATCTTTACTCTGTTAAATTTGTTACTTTGCTTATCATGCATGGCTGTATGTCAACACACAGAGCACTGCTGGGCAATGCAGCCGTACTGCCCATCCTCTTTTTCTTTTTGTTGCTGTGAGATCTTGTCTTGGGAACAAAGACCATTTCTAAGTTCAATTTAGGCGTGGGGAATTGCCATGTGTTGCCATTTGAATGGTGTAAACACTTTCATTGACCTTTTTATTAAAATTTTGTTATTTTATAATTCTGGATTCATACGAACTCCAAGTCTAGCGATTCAACTTCTGTTACATTTGTATTTTCTTCCTCTTCGATTTGAATCTAATATCGAGTATTTTCTAAAATCGTTAAACTACCTTACTTGAAATACAAAGTTTTGATGTTTTTGCAGTTTTTGTGCGTTTGAGATATTTTGAAGTCCATTGGACCCTTTCGAATTGAACTAATGTTAGAACATTCAAGTGCTTAGGTTAACGTGATACCATGACATGATATGGCAATCGTTACCGATATGCAAACTTTGAACTTAGAACCTTTACGTACTTAGGTTAACGTGCTTTATAGTCACGTATTACGTGATTGTATCGTATTCGATTATTAGTTAATTATTAGAATATGTTCCTTTGACTTTGATTCGACCTTTGATGGGTTAATACCCCGAAATGAGATTTGTGGTGCCAGGCTTATTTATCATCTTTATGCTTTAGTTTTCATTTGTTTCGTTGACTCAGCTACATATAATTGGATACCTGCGTTGTACTCTATAGGTGTGTGCGTGTGAACTTTACTAGGCTTTGTGCACCTTCCTTTCTCCTCCCATTTCAGGTAAGTAAGCTGAGATATCAGTAGAGGAGCTATCTATAAGCATGAGTCCGAGTTGTTCTTTAATCAAAGACTCTCTTTAGTGACTTGAAAATAAGATAGTTGTAATAATTTTGATAAGTAACTTCTGAGAATCTCAAAGCTTGGGAGGTGATTATTGTTATTAGAATTCCGCTGTAATTATTAGACTTCGTTTGTGAATGCAATTGATTTTCATTTGGGATGTGATTTAGAGCTCTGATTACCTCTGTTGAGGTTATGTTTTTGTAAAATATTTGGAGTATATATTTCACATAAGCAGAAATATTTTCAAATGGCATGCGTAGGTCCGCTTCCGCGTCTAGGGCGTGACAACTGCAAGCTCCCATAATCCATAATAGAGGCTAGTTTTGCTTAAATTCATGCTCTATCTCTCTATAATGGCTATATTTCATATTCATCATATAAAAATGATTTGAGGCTTTATACACTACAAAACTCCCATTCTAAGCCTCCATTCATTAAAGATACATCAAGGTTCAAGCATTATACTTTTCTCTCTTTGTCTTAAGGGTATTACATCATGAAGAAAACACCTTTGTCACGATTCTTCGATTGAGAATGAAGATTCTTCAAGTCATTAGTTCTCTCATTTCTTTATTGTACTAGAGTTTCATTTGTACACATTTTTCTTTTAAAAGGGTTTCTTTGCAAACAATTGATCATTCTAAAAGAATAGTGATCAAACATTAGGGTTGACAAGTCTTGAGTAAACTTTGTGGATTCAAGTCTTGTACTTGGTGAGGGCATATCACCACATGTTTGCAAGGGTTTTGATTTTAACCGGAAAGAAGATTGTTGCTAATAAATTATCATGCTTTTGTAAGGGGTTTCTTTCAAGAGGTAGATATAGGCTTGAGGGTAGTTTAAGCTGAATTATTTCAATGTCCTTGTCAAGTACCTCTTAGTTAATGTAACATCCCGGAATTTTCGAAACGTTAGACAATCGATCGATGACACTATGACAATTATAACCCCATAACCAAATGGATAGTCATCATCAGAGCAGCTAAACATTTAATCAAACAATACTCTCAGTAGGATTTCATAAATGATACATCAAACTAAGTCTATAAATTTTTTTAAATAATACTCATTACTCGCACAGGGGTTCTAATGATCAATAGCAAAATCTAATTTATTCGCTTTCGCTCGCTGGCTCTAATCCATATTCAGGTAACCTACTGATGGCTGTCACCTGCGGAAAGGAAGTCAAAGGGGATTGAGCTTTTGAGAGCCCAGTAAGGTCGCACAAAGATTTAAAATAACAAAACGATTCGGACGATTTTTCAGATAAAACTTTTGAAGAGTATTTTCAATGAAATACAACACTTAGACAAAGATGAACAAAACGAACGATTTTATATTCAAGTCCAATAACAACTTTTTGAGGGATTTTACTTTCGATGAAATCACTACAATACGATATAAACATAGAGACGAGTATTCAACTCAATCCCTTAAATAATAGTCATTTGAAACACTTCGGATATAATAAAGCATGAATGGATACTATTCAAAACAATTCAAGTGTAATAAAACATAAACAGGAAACATTGAACATGAGTAGTACAGAAGCAAAGCCACCCCGGCAGTGCTCGATCGCTTTACATATGCATATGTACACTGACTAGTCCATCTAGGTACTAGTTAAACCCATCCAACAGACCATCCTTATAATGCCAACAATACAGACCATCCTTATGGCTCCCAAGTTACTAACTCATGTCAACATTTAGAAACAATAAATAGAATTCAAAATAATTTATGATAATTGAATCGATAAAACAGATGAGAATAAACAAATTACGAATTCCAAACGATCGCTTAAGGTTCGAGTTAGGCTTTCATGGACAGTTTCAAAAGATCTTTTATATCAAACATAAAATCAAATCAATGTAGCTTGTAAAACTGTTTTATAAGTATTTCAAAACAGAGTAACGAAATAGGGTTCGGATAGAATTCCTTATCTCGCTCCAAGCTAAGCGATGCTACCAGCCTCGATCAGTATTTTCTGAAAAAACCTAGATTAGCAATTTATTTGTTAGAACATAATTTATGTCAAATATGCTATAAACCCTAATATCAACTACCCACTGCGTACCCACTCTCTCCGAAATCGCGCATTCAAAACGGTTCTCACACACGGCCAAGCTAACCAAAAATCCTATACACTCCTTAACGTGTACCGCACTCTAAAATTTATATAATTAACTCTAAAACACTTTTACGGCTTAAATCATTAATAAAAGTCAAAATATGAATTTTTTGAATTTTTGAATATTTTCGAATTAAAATAATTTCCTTAAATACAATAAAATCTCATAAATTGCCAAAAATACTTCCAGCTGCAAACTAAGTCCCATAATTTTTAATATTAACTTGGAAATATGTATAAAAATTATATAAATTGAAATCATAATTTAAAAGACGTAAAAACTATTTTTAAAATTTTCATTTTGCTAAAAACAATGCGATACGGAAATCATAACAAATCAACTCCAAAAATTACCAAATTCAAACTGAGTCTTATTTATACCATAAAGACATTAGTATAATTTTTCCCAAAACATTTTCAGGGATTAAGGACTTCAAAAGTATTTTCCAAATCTGAAATTACAGAAAATATTAAAAACACATATGATTTCAGAAAATTATAAAAATTTGCCACATATTCTAATATGGCCTAGCGTATTACACTGCAAATTTTCACGTTCTAATGATAAGCGTGCACTAGCATAAGTACATACGAACTTAACGTCAAACCCGATCCGCATTTCCCTTCTTCTCTGTCACAGCCCACAAAATACACAATACTATCTCACACACCCTTCTGTCATCCCTCCCTCACACATCACATACACCACACCTTCACATATATAAAAATTCATGCACAGAGTGAGCACACATGTATATAACACCTGTAGTTCCATTAATCTATACACTTACCTTGTCACCATCATCCTTACCCATCTATGTTCGTAAAATAAGCTCCCATAAGTTCCTTCAAAGCTGCTGCCGTGAGGCAGTAGCTTCATCTTCTTGCCCACCCATTCATGGGCATACCCATGTATCTATATACACATTTTCTCAACAAATTTTCTCACACCCCATACATATCATTTACCTTGCCTTCCACACCCACCAAAACATTCCTAATATTCCAACACTCCACTGTAACACAGACGCACACTTTTCAGCTCCCTTCACAAATGCACCTCTACCCCCCATTTCACTCTACTCACACATGCACACAATGAACCAATCCGTCGTGTACACTACCCATCCAGATGCACGCACACAAAAAGCCATATGCACTGCTGAGCACAGCGCTTGTGCTGCTTCCCTTGCAAACCCACCAGCATGGCGGCTGCCTCATCAACCCCTCTCCTTCTTTTCTTCTTCTTCTTCTCATTTCTTTCCCATGAACCCAGTTCAGCCCCCCCATTCCTCAGCTGCACAGTTTATTTGCAACCAGGTGCACACACACAACACACTCACCCACTTGCACTTCCACCTTCCTGCCATCTTACACCCCACGGCATTACACCCCCTCACAGTTTCATACACTCAAGCACGCATTCATGCACCCAAAATCACACACAATATACAAACGCCTACTGCCTACATCCCACTGTGATCACGGCTGCCCTCATTCTCCCTCTCTTCATAAATTTAAACCATCAACTTATGGTCTCTATCTCTCTATAAAACCCACATGTACACACTCATGCGAATCATCACCCATGCCAAACACACACATATGGGGCTGTTTTGGCAGCCACTCCCTTCACTTGACACAAACCACCCACGCAAATCACACAGTTGCACACGCACACATCACACCCACATACTACCCATGGCAGTTTACCCTCTTTTGTCCCTTAAACACACTCACATACAAGCCAAAACACACCACACGCTGCCATCTTTTCGATCACTCACGGCATCACTAAACACACACCCACATGGCTGAAATTTTCAACCTTTCCTTCTGCTCATGCACACAGAAAACCCACATGATCTCTCACTCAAACAAACATGGGAATATATCTTCCCTTTCTAGATTCTCAACACTCACGGCTTAACCCAAACTCCTACAGCCTTCACCCATTTAATCACGCGTAAGCATATATGTCTATAACATGTATGCATTGAATATCAAAGCGAGTAAATCTTACTGAAAAAACCAAAACCTTCGCCGGAAAGATCTGCTTCCCTCTCCCCCACTCTCTTTCCCTCGTGGCCTTTCTACCGAGCTTCAAGAAAGGAATGGGAAATATAGGGCCGGCTACTCTTACATATGTATATATATAACCCTAACAGAAAAAAAAAAAAAAACTACCAAGAACCCCTTCAATTTTCTTTTATTAGTTATTTTAAATTTACCCAAAACATTTTATTATTATGAAAAGGCCCGCAAAATTAATTTACAATAGATTAATGCACTAAAAGAAAATTTTAATTGGAATGACATAATCCCGCTACGCTAGTTGTCGCTCAGAGTTAACGGTAGAATTTTGTCACACTAATCGTCACTAAAGATCTAAATAAGTATTTCTTATAACTACTATAATTAAATCACAAGTTAATTATAGTTTCTAAACATTATCGCTAAAGATAACAATATTTGATGCTCATCGATTCGTCACTAAAACTCGCTAATCAGTATACCGATGCTAAAAAAATAAATCGCCGCTAAAGGTTTTTGATTAATCCGTAAAAATTATTTTAGGGTTCGGGGTGTTACAGTTAATCTCTTTACTTATTTCTCTGTAGTTACATGAGTGTGTAAATTGTGCAGTTAGCATATTAATTTAACTTTTTCATTGGTTTGATTGAGATACATGTTTGTAATTTACTTAAAGTCCCAACTAATTTTCGAGAACCCGATTCACCCCCGTTCTAGGGTTGTTTTATTGGTCTATGATTCCAATTGATGGAAGACTCCAAATTATCCATGACTTAAACCCTAATGTTGGCTAAGCCTCTCTTCAGACGCCCACCTTCTCCCTTCTCTCATCTAATCTAATCTTTTAATCTGTGAACTTATCCCCCCTTTTCTTTCAACCTGTCAAACACGTCTTCAAAGGGGAAGCAGGTTTTAATGATCAACGTATAGCAGAAACTAAAATGTCGCCAAGACGAAGCCTCCACCGAACTTGCGTTCAAGAGTTTTTCTAAATAAAAATATGCACATCTGGAGAGATCATACTTGTATCTTCGCTCAAAGCTTAGCTGCCGACCATACGTGACACGTGATAGATTCAATTGAGTTCGTACAGTGTGAATTAGATGCACAACTTGTTTAAGTAATAATGGAGGAAGGAGCATTGGGATAAGGTGGATCTATTGTCAGTGAATATGAGAGGCTGCTTAAAAAGAGATAATTTGCAGTATTATCTTATGATATGATTTTGTGAACTTCCTTGTGCATAGAATGCTGATTTTAGCTTAGTTGAAATTTGAATTTGCAATCTCCATTAACACTCTATGTATCCTTTTCACTCTTAAAACCAATATATTCAAGAACGTAAAGTGGTATTCTTGTTTTAATTCGTCGGATTCAATTCTAGTCACAAGTTTGTTTCCTCTTGTGATGTAATTTGCTGTTTAATAGCTGTCATAGTCCCATTATAGTTTGTAGGTCTAGAGTTGTAACAACAAAGATTTTTGCTTTTGTAGCTTTTTTAATAATTTACTACCATAATCGATAATATTTAGGTGTTGGGAAATTATTCGCGTTTTTAAGATACAAAAAAAAAGTGTTTCATAAGGCCCTGTTTAACACAGCTTTTTTTTTCAGTTTTGAAAACTGGAAAAAAAAAGTTGCGTTTGGTAACCATTTTCCTTTTTTTTTTCCTTCAGTTTAAAAATTCAGTTTTTAAATCAAGGCTGTTTTTAAAAACTCCAAAAATTAGTTTTTTTCAGTGTTGAATTTTTTTTAGACCACCACCACCCTCCCATTGCCGGCGCCGGTGGCCACTGCTGGCAGCCACCGTCGGCCACCGCCACCGTAAACCCCCATAAAAAAAATTGAGTTATCAAACACTAATTTGTTTTTGTAAAAAAAATAATAAACTGCTCTTTAATTTTATTTTTTTTAGAAACTGAAAATAAAAAAAAGTATTATCAAACGAAGCCGTCCAGAAGAAGCGGCTCCTACAAAGAGCCTTAAATTGGTTGTACTAAAAATGTGCCTGAGGGGAAGGGACATTTATAAATGCCTGGATCGAGTATTGCCCACACTTCAATGAGGCTCCGTTTGACAAAAAGAAAATTGGTTTTCAGTTTCAAAAAAAATATATTAAAGAGTAGTTTAATTTTATTTTTTTTACAAAAATAAGTGGGTGTTTGATAACTCAGTTTTTTTTTTTAGTTTTTCTTTGGGTGTTTGATAACCCAGTTTTTTTTTGTTTTGGTTGACGGTGGCGGTGGCCTGGGGTGATTGGTGGCCGTCAGCGGTGGTCTCCGGCTGCCGGCGGTGGGAAGGTGGTGGTGGTCTAAAAAAAAAACAACACTGAAAAAAACCAATTTTTAAAGTTTTTAAAAACAGCATTGATTTAAAAACTGGGTTTTTAAACTGAAGGAAAAAAAAAAGAAAATGGTTACCAAATGTAACTTTTTTTCCAGTTTCCAAAACTGAAAAAAATAAAAAAATAATGTGTGTCAAACAGGGCCTAAATGCCCCATAATTGTGTCGGGTAACACCCCTTATGTGTCATTATTTGTAGTATTTTTTTGTGTGTGCAAAAATGTGTTGTCCAACCACAATGGGAAGAACAACTTCAGAAAATGAGGCGCTGATCAAACTTAGCACTTGTAGGTCCGTGTCAATCGAGATTTTATTGCCAGGGTTTGTGATTTTGGTGGAATCAGAGGTAAGAAGTTCAGCTGTTGGGCAGAGTTTGTTTCTATCGATGAACCCAAGAAGGTTATGAGAACAGAGAATATATAGCAGTTGAGTTTGCCATAGATTAAAATTAGTTTGTTCAAGTTTAATGGTAGTAAAAAGGTGGAGGTTGGGGAGAGTGGTGGTGGTGTTTTTGGAAGAAGCATAGTTGAAGAGGCCATGGGAAAAAAAAGATCAAACCTAAAAGTTGTGATACCATGTAAGAGAACCTCAGTTATGGTTTCTGGAACCTTACCCAAACGATGAGGATTAGTTGATTTATATGAAAACTACATTATATCTAAAATTATATGATAACATACAAATCAAAGATTACAACAAACTTAGAGACAGTAGATATGTGTTGTCTGAATTGAGATTGTGTGTTTGAACTCAAATTGTGCAAGTTGTTATTCAGATAGGATTGGAGGAAGTCTGTTGTGTAAAGGATGGCTGCTATCTAGATCTGGGGAGACATAATTAGGGTTGGCATTATGTTGACGTGGAGGATAGTTATTCTCTAATTGGTTTGAAATACTAGGGAGTTGCAAAGTGTAAGATGGTCAGACTATGTCACAATCTCCTTCCTAGTTCTTAGCATCCCAAACATATAACTCCCACGAGTCTTACTGACTTCTCAGCCTCAAGGTTTAAATAATCTCCGAAGTCTTCTTGAGGCATGATGGTGTCTATCCTTTTCTAGAGTCAAGTCTTTGAGGATAAAAATGTCTTAGTCTAACACGTGAGCCTTTTATTCCAAGCTCATGGCCTATTTTTACAATTTCATGGGTCATGTTGACTTCAATTTGAATTATTAAATGGTCAACGTCTATCAATCCACGTTATCTGTTGGAGAGTACTCCTCTAGATAGATACCCTTTAGTTCTTATGGTTTTCGTTTACATAGGAGATCTTTGTGATGACTTTCAAGTTACATCAAATTCAAAAGACATGTGTGGTTTACTTGCTATATATGTAACTTATAGAACTTTTTCATCAAAATAGATAAGATGATTATCTTTTATCAGTTTTATGATATAACATTAACACGATTGTTGGTTCGTAGTTACATGTTGGGGGGAGGGGGGAATATGTGTTGTCAAAAAGTTGTATACGGGTTAAAAATTTAGATAAAGAAAATAGTCAAACCACATTTATACCGGGTCGATCCCACCATGCACTTCCGGTCTAAACAAGGCTTGAGTGAAAATTTGAGTGCTTTGAGTGATAGAGCCTAAACAAGGCTTGCTAGAGTTTCTAGCATGAAAGATAGAAAATACAATTCAAAATAATCAAAGTGCAAATTTAAAAAGAAAAATTAGTAACGAGCTAGATTCTGTTTGGTGGGAAGATCAAGATCAAGATCAAGAAGGAACATGAGAAAAAGTTTAGCACAAGGAAAAGTCCTTGCCTAATTTGTTCTCACCTAAATATACTAATAAATGTGTGTTTGAAGAGAGTGGGAAAAAAGGAAGCTTGAATTTTTTTAGAGAATACAAGTTATATTTTCAAAGAGGCAAAAATATAACTTATATAAGATGTGAAGCCATAGCTGTAAAAGCTCAAAAAGGAAATACCACTCATTAACCATTAGAACTGTTTCATAAATTAGTTGAGTTGTTTAAAGAAATATAGTCAAACTGATAGATAAACAGTTGAATTGTTTTAGAGAGGTAAGCAATTGTTAACAACATTGATTAAAACAATTGGACTAATAAAGAATTAGTTGAACTGTGTTAGCCCTATGGTTCGATAACCTAGGATTACATCTTGTTTTGATGATAACTACAGTCAACTACAATGGCAGTTTTGCCCATATTTTGCCAATAACGGCTATATTTCTTTTGCTCTCTATATAAATGATTTGGGGCTTCAGCTTACACCAGGGAAACCACATTCTAAGCTTCCATTCATTAGAGAAACATCAGGGCTCATAGATTAAACTTTTCTCTCTTCATCTTCATGATTTTACATCATTAAAGAGAGTGTCTTTGTGAGTAATTCTTTGATTGAGAGTGAGCATAACTCAAGTCATCAATTCTCTCATCTCTCTATTGTACTAGAGCTTCAATTGTACTCATTTTCTTTCAAGAGGGTTTCTTTGTACACATTTGATCGTTGTAAGAGAATTGTGATCAAAGCTTGGGTTTGTCAAGTCTTGGGCGTGCTTTGTGGATTCAAGGCTTGTGCTTGGTGTGGGGATATCATCAAGTGTTGTAAGGGTTTTGATCTTGACCCGGAAGAAGATTGTTGCTAGTGAATTCTAGTGCTCTTGCAAGGAACTTCCTTTAAGAGGTGGATGTAGGCTTGAGGGTAGTTCAAGCCGAACCATTTAAATCTCCTTGTCAAGTATCTCTAACTCAATTTCTTTACTGATTGCTTTATAATTGCTTGAGATTGTGTAGTTAGCATCTTCATTGAAATATTGCTTGGCTTGATTAAGTTTCATGATTGTGTTTTGTTTAAGTTCCCCATTAATTTTCAAAAACCTTATTCACCCCCCTCTAGAGTTGTTTTATTGGTTTCAATTGGTGTCAGAGACTCAGCTTTTGATTTTTTTGTTAACACCTAGAGAGTTAAAAGATCATGGGGTTTCCTAGTCTTGAGGGGAGTTCTATTACTAGACCTCCATTTTTTATGGGTCTTCATATATTATATGGAAAATTAAAATTAGAGTATTTTTAGAATCTTTAGATTATGAAATGTGGGGAATCGTTGAAGATGAACCTTATGTTCCAACCAAGTGGATTAGGAATAAGCTTGTGTCAAAGGAGAAATCCGAATTTAATGACTATGATAGAAATATATTTTGCATGAATTCCAGAGCTAAGAATTGTCTTGTTTGTGCTCTAAACACAAATGAACTCAATCGAGTTATTATGCGTGATTCGGCTAAGAGTATGTGTGATACACTTCAAGTCACTCATGAAGGACTTCTCTCCTAAGAGATTCAAAGATGAATTTATGGCATAGAGAATATGAATTGTTTCAAATGTTTTTCGATGAATCCATTATGGAAATGAATTTTTATTTCACTAAAATTGTTAATATTTTGAAACAAGTAGGAAAAGATTTCTTTAACGGTGATCTTATGAGAAAGGTGATTAGGACATTACCTAGAAAATGGAATGCAAAAATCACTGCACTTCAAGAATCAAAGGATCTCAATACCTTCCCGTTGGATGAATTAATTTGCTCTTTGATGACTTAAGAAATGTAACTCGAATCATCCGGGCAAAAAGGTCCAAAGAAGAAGAAGAAATGCATTGCTCTTAAAGCTTCATCAATGATAGATCAATCTTCTAGTGAAGAGGAAGAAGACTTGAATAACAAGGAGATGGACATACTTGCAAAGGAATTTAATGCGTATCTGAAAATGAAGAAAGATAGAAACTTGCACAAGAACAAGAACAGGTCAAGTATGGAGAGCACCTCAAGGGAGAATAAGAAGATGAATGAGACAAGAAAGAAGCACTACATAGAGACATTAATCGAAGCCATCATTTATAGTGATAATGACTCAAGTGGAGATGAAGGTGGTCATGTCGATGATAGAGATACAAATCTTTGCTTCATGGCTCAAAAAGATGATGAGGTAAATTCTTCATATAGTGATAGTGATAACAATTGCTCCAATGATGATATTTGTGATGCTTATGCTCTTTTATATGAAGAATTCGTGAAATTAGCTAAGAAAAATGGTGCTTTGAAAAAACAAGTGCATGCGATTTCAAAAGAGTTAGATGACTTAAAAGGTGAAAATAATGAGTTGCAAGCCAAGAATGAATACATATCTAGCCATTATATGTGGAGCATGTGAATAATGATTTGATTGCATTGATTGCGAGCATTCCTAGCACGAAACAAATTTCTTGTGATACTTTGATTCTAGAAAAACAAAATGAAATTTTTAGGCTTGAGATTTGTAATTTAAAAAAATGCCTAGAAAATTTTGTTTATGGTAAAAACAACTTGGATGTCATGCTTGGACACCAAAAATTTTGTCTTAACCAAGGCGGTGTTGGATTAGATCCCTTCACCTTGTTTCCTAAAATTTTTAAACAACAAGTTAGATTAAATGTTCAAACAAGAAATCTTAAGAACTATTGCACACCTTTTACTCGTTACGGTTGGTGCAACAAAAAAGGGCATACGACTAATTATTGTCCTAGTAGAATTGTTTATGTTGGAGGTGTAAAGAAAATGTGGGTTGTTAAAGAGTTTCTTAACATTGTTAAGATAAGACTAACACTTATGGACCCAAGAAAATGTGGGTACCAAAAGTTAGACCTAAATTGTGATTGTAGGTTGTTCAAAGCAAAGGCAAATAGCAACAAGGAGAAGGCTCTAAGAAAATTATGAGAAGGAGGAGCAACAAGTTATATCTTAAGGGGGAAAGCATTCTAAGATTGGACATGCTACTTTAAATGAGGAAAGCCTCAGAGCTTGTAAGAGAAAACAGACTTCAAGAATGATCACTCATGAGCTCAATACCTTGGTAATTCACCAAGAGGGTAAAACTTAATGATTTTCTCAACGTTGTGCTATGTGCTAAACTTATATGTTATCAAGTATGCTTAAATTGTTAAATCTATAAAATAACTTACTTCTTGAGAATTCATGCGAACTATGGTCTGAATTGTGAGTCCTTGATTCTTTACTTCTCTATGTTATAATCTTGGATACCTATAGGATTTAGATGACGATGTATGGTCCTCTTGCACTTATATTGGAAATATTGATCGTTGATGACCATCTTTTATTTTGTGAAAATTCCATGTTGAAATTATGTCATCTTAATGCTTCACAATACTATTTCTACACGCACTCCTTTTGGTAATGCCAAAAAGAGAGCATTACTCGGTTAGACATTTAGTTGTGTTTGTTGGATATTGTTGACATTGATTAAGGGGGAGCATACATTAGGATGAAATATGCATATGTTAACTTGATAGGGAAGCTCGCATGCTTGAATCACATACTATCTTATTACTCTCGAAAAATGCATGAAGTAGACGAGATTATTGAGCTACATTTCATATCTTTCTTTGGATCATGAAGGGACTTTTGATGTCATCCGTATGAGTTCATGAGTTATATGCACTTTACACCATTATCTTGCTTATAACTATCTCTTCACACACACATACCCTTGTCTCTTTGTTGATGACAAAGGGAGAGAAATAATTTTGATTTTATATGCTATGTGATTGTGTGTTTTGAGAGAACATTAGAGGAAGAACATATCTTGTTTTAGCTAGGGAAGCTAGCTACAAGCTTAATTGCTATATGAAATAGATTGACATGTCTTGAGTATATTAGAGATGATTGAATGTTCTAAGTGAGGTTGTTGTGCTTAATTGACTACCATATGATACATCTTATCTTATATAGAATCAATATTTGTCAACATAAAAAAGGGGGAGATTGTTAGCCCTATGGTTGGATAACCTAGGCTTACATCTTGTTTTGATGATAACTACACATTGATTATGTTCTAATGTGTACTTTGAGTGTATTCTTAGTAGGCATATGCATGCACACTCATGAAGACATATTTGAGAAGCTGGATAGATGGATTGAAACCAAAGAAGCTTAAAGTTATAATGGACATACTATGAAAGCTTCATCAAGTCCTATGTTAAAGAGCAAGAAAGAATACAAACGCTAAGTTACTACAATTATGATTGTTCTTTACTATTATGTAATTAGTCTTGGTTTGATGGTTGGATTGATGACTATGACCTAAAAAGACCTTAGGACACCTTGTGCATTGCATGTGAGTTCATAACCTTTCACACAAATGTGGTTCTTGAAAATGAGTGAACTTTGGAGCTCACTCAGATTTTCTCAAAAACTATTTTGGTGCCAATATTTTTTTATCTTGATAAAACTTTTCATTAGCTTTCCAAAGCGAAAACGGCACCTCAATCCAATTTTTAGATAAAGTTATGTCCAAAATAGGAAAGAAGGCTCCGTGAGGCAGTCAAAAGGCAATAGGTAATAAAGTCGACTGTATTTGAATCCAAAATTCATTGAAATGCAGTCGACTGCATTGGTCAAAATTCAGCTCCAGCGGCTATTTTTGAGGACAAAACTCCAACGGCTATTTCAAGGGAACCCAGTCGGCTGCATTGGGAATACAGTCGACTGCAATAACAGTTTTGCCCATATTTTGCCTATAACGGCTATATTTCTTTTGCTCTCTATATAAATGATTTGGGGCTTCATCATACACCATGGAAACCACATTTTAAGCCTCCATTCATTAGAGAAACTTCAGGGCTCATAGATTAATCTTTTCTCTCTTCATCTTCATGATTTTACATCATTAAAGAGAGTATCTTTGTGAGAAATTCTTTGTTTGAGAATGAGTATACTTCAAGTCATCAATTCTCTCATCTCTATATTGTACTAGAGCTTTAATTGTACTCGTTTCCTTTCAAAAGGGTTTCCTTGTACTCATTTGATCGTCGTAAAAGAATTGTGATCAAGGCTTGTGTTTGTCAAGTCTTGGGTGAGCTTTGTGGATTCAAGGCTTCTGCTTGGTGTGGGGATATCATCAAGTGTTGTAAGGGTTTTGATCTTGACCCGGCAGAAGATTGTTGCTAGTGGATTCTAGTACTCTTGCAAGGGACTTCTTTGAAGAGGTGGATGTAGGCTTGATGGTAGTTTAAGCCGAATCATTTAAATCTCCTTGTCAATTATCTCTAACTCAATCTATTTACTTATTGCTCTATAATTGCTTGAGATTGTGTAGTTAGCATCTTCATTGAAATATTGTTTGGCTTGATTAAGTTTCATGATTGTGTTTTATTTAAGTTTCCCATTAATTTTTAAAAACCCTATTCACCCCTTCTAAGGTTGTTTCATTGGTTTCAAACTGTTTTTAATGGGGTTGAAAATTGTGGAACTGTTTCTCTTAAACGATAGAATCGATTTGCTCAGAGAAAACAATTGTACGGTAATTAAATCAATTGAACTGATTTAAAACGGTCGAGTTATTTCTCAAAATTATTAAACTGTGTTTTCTCAGCTTGTATCGGACAATATCTCCAACAAAAGTAGTTGGATTCCTTTAAAAATAAATTGGTTGTGTTAGAAACCAATCAACTTGGTTTATCTAACATTTTGATTGTTTCGCTTAGCAGCGTTTGACAATATATGCAAAAAGAAATAGTCAAATTATTTTGAGAGCAGTCAAGTTGTTTTACCTTTCAAAAATTTTTTTGTGCAAATTTTTTTTGAAGTGGTAGATTTTGGGTAAGTCCACTGAAATTTTTTTTAGATCTTGTAAGTTGCATTAGCTCCTTTTTACAATGAGATGAATATCCCAGCTACGAGAAATCTTCATGATTTTTTTGAGTTCATTTGTAATTCTGCATTTGACTTATTTGAGATATTTAATTAATAGCACCTGAAACATTATTAACACACAAATTAGACTTACAAGTGTCAATATACTATTAGT
This sequence comes from Escallonia herrerae, assembly GCA_033070095.1. NCBI lineage: Eukaryota > Viridiplantae > Streptophyta > Magnoliopsida > Escalloniales > Escalloniaceae > Escallonia > Escallonia herrerae. The sequence continues at coordinate 595,635 of JAVXUP010000204.1, forward strand.
CAGACAAATAATGTACACCACGAGATCAACAAAGATACTGTGGAACGAAAATGGAGGGTAAAGCTCCTGCCATTGCAAGGTCTTCAAATCGGGAACTGCTCTAGTAGAAAGGCATATACAAAATAAATATGCTCACACGTTATATCTCTCAAAGCAAACAAAACCGGTTGACAATGAGATGTTATTTTGTTTTTCAATTTTCTACTTTATCAAGGGTTTGCGTAGGCAAAGAAAGTTCTAATTCTTTAAACGAGTGCCTAGGTTAGAGTAATGCTCATAGACATATACATTCGGCAAAAATAGCCATGCTTATAAAAAATATCTGTAATAAATTAACGAGTATATATATATATACATACATATATACACACACATACACACACACACACACACATATATATATACACACACACACACACACACACACATATATATATATATATATATATATATATATATATCCCCAGTCAAAGACGTAAGTTTCAAAATTTTGCAATCGTATCCAAAATGTAAAAAATTTGTATTAGATATGCCCATCGTTAGGCTTTTGTGACCCTAACTAACGTTTTTTACTGATGTGGCAATATTGTATTTTAAAAATGACAATACTATTCTCTCCTTCTGTAATATCCTGATTTAATTTAAGCGAGAATTAGATTAATCGAGGACATTATTTTTATCGATATTATTATTTTTATCGATAATCGACTAATTAGAATAAAATGTGAGGTTGGTTTGGCCTTCGGGGTCAAAACGTAATTTTGGAAAGTTAGGGAGAAATGCAATTTGAAAAATCTAGTGAACGGGATGCATACTTTTATTAAGTAGTATCATTTGATGATGATTAGGTGTTAGGAAGTGAAATGAGGGGTTAGTGTGGTTTTGGGGTCAAAGTGCTATTTTTCAAAGTTGTGGGGCCAAAGTGTAATTTTAAAAATTTTGGGGGGCTAAACTATAAATTTTAAAAGTGGGCAAGATATGTCAGATGTAGGAAGTATGGGGCATAATGGGGTACCATGTTTTACTTAATGTGTAATTGTAGGATATGGTGCTCTTATACATGGAAACATATATGTATAGATATAAATATGCATCCGGGTATGTGAGGTTGGTGGAAAATTTTGTGGAAATTTTGTGTAAAAGAGGCTTGTATATGTAAAAGAAAGGGGTATAGTAGGATTTAGAAAGAAAAGGGGGAGAAATTGGTGGGTTAAGGATGTACGGGGTGTGGTTGTGTGTTTTTCAGTATATTTGTAAGTGTGTGGGCCACGGGTGTGTTGATGTGTGTGTTTATGAGTATAACAATGTGTAATAACGTGTGGGATGTATGTTGTAGTTGTAGAAATGAGAAATTTGGGTGTAATTATGACTAGGTATGGATGAACTGTGTGTGTGTGTGTGCAGCCGTGGGGGATGGGAGGAAGAGGAAGAAGACTGCGTGAAAATAAGGTGTGATAGTGTGTGCCAAATCTGAATAGTGACATGTAATTGTCGCTAAAGATGAAAAGTCATGAAGCAATTTTTTATTCTAATTTTTAAAAATATTTAGGGTAAGATTTAGCTAAAGTTTAAAGAAGAGACCCTAGTTATTTTTGAGAGACCTATATTGTGAAAAAATTTCAGATTTTTTCAAGGTCAGGAAAGGGGTTAACCGCTGTGAAAATTCTAGAATTTTCACAGTGGAATTTAAAATATCAAATGAGTGCGGTTTCACTCGAAAATTTTATGAGAATCCTAGGATGTTGGGAAGTTTCATTTCCCTATATTTTGGATCATTCCGAAGTTGTTAGCTATTTTTGGTCGAACACACTTTTGAGCGCTCGGTTCGGACACATGTTCAGGATTTTTGGGCAGAAATTTTGTAAAATATGTTTTAGCTCAAAAATGATTTCAAGATGCTTAAAATAGAGTTTTAAAGTGGTTTTGAGATTTTTCTAATGCCAAGAACCCTCAAGGGGCATTTTGATAATTTCAGAAAGGTTATTCTAGTAATTTGCCATGTTGAGGCCAAATTTTTGGGAACACGCGTTATTAAGCATTCAGAATTGTAGGAAGTGAGGAATGGTGTTAATTCATTAGAAATGAGATGGTTGTTATCATCAATGCGTTGATAAGGCTATGTCGAGGATCCAGTTATTGGATTGGGCTAACTAGCTGTCATACAACGCTATGAGCGGTTATATGGGAAGGGGTAGAATAAGGAGTGCATATATGTTGAATGATGTCTAAAGAACAAAGTATTATTTGATTAGGTGATGCAGCTCGTTACAATCAGAGATTGCGAGTTGCTTCGGCTATAAGCCAATCAGGTAAAGATAATGCAGTTCTGATATGCTAATTCATTGTTCGATTAGCATGCCATGTGTGATGATGTGTGGTTGAATTCTTGTCGTTATGACTGGACACCGGTAGTCATTGTGATCGGTATATGCATATTTGAATTGTACCGTTGAGGACTTAGGATAAAATAAATTCCCTTGGTCCGCCTGTTAATAGAATTTAGCGAGAATAATAGGTGTCCTAGTATGCTATGATTCGATTCAATTAACATACCTGAAGTTAATGATGATGTTACGTGGTTATCATGTGGTTGTTGTAAGATGTCAGCAGTCATTGATAGTCGATATCTCTTATCTTTGAGAACACCATTGAGGACTTGTGGCAAACTTCCCCCGAGTCGGCCATGTCGTTGATGATGATGCTGTTAAGGTCGTTGCGTGTTGTTGTGAAATGTCGGCACTTATTGGTAGTCGACATTTCTCTTATGTAAGAATGTTGTTGAGGGCTTGCGGTAATCTTTTCCCAAATCCACCATGTTGATGATGTTACATTGAACTCTTGTTGTTAGGTCTGAACACCGGTTGGTCTTCTAATCCAGTTTTCCTTGTTGAGCTGTGTTGTTGAGGAAATAAGATGGAATAAATTTTCCATTAGTCTGCCCCATTGATGAAGTCTTGTTGTTTGGCTGTAACGTGGTTAGGAAAAGCACTCTAAATGAGTTCCATGCTTGTTGATAGTATCTCTTTTAATTACTTGAGACTGAGATGAACATCCTGTAAAATGTGACATCTATATGAGGAGGATGACCTGTGAAATATGATCACTGGCAAAGAGGATGTAGGGCGCGCGAGTCAAGTCTATCATGTCTAGTCGAGTCTAGTCTATCGTATCCGAGTTTCATTGCATTTGATTTTCTTCTGATGCTAATGATTTTAATGACTTGTATTTCTTTGATGTTTATCTTTTCAATTTCCTGTTTTAGTGTTTACTTGCATAGTCGGTCAATCAGTCTTGTCCATGAGGAGGTGTCAATAATGTTGTTCTGTTGGGCCTTAAAGCCGCTCAGTCTAATGAAAGAAAATTATCGTTTGACAAGTTATGTTGATGCTGAAATTTATTGACTACTCTTGATTCATTGTTATCGTTGAGATGATTATTATTCCTTCGAGTCTCTTGAATCATTTGTACGCGATACTCCTCGTGTTGTCTTTACTGGGCGATTTGCGCTTATTCCTTATGTTGTATTGTGCAGGCTATAAGGTCGATCAAGGAGAACTCTCTAGAAAAGGGAAGAGAAACAAGCTAGCAAAGTTGAGCAAGGGGATAAGTTGTATGAGGTAAGACAAGCTGGAAATGGTGAGGTAAAGATTGAGCTGCGAGATAGTTTAATAAGAGTCACACGACTATAGTCGTATATTAGGTTGTTACCATTTATGTTGTTTAGAGACTTTAAAGTCTTCCGCTGCAGTATGATGTATGTTTGTAAGAGAAATTTTTGTAAGGACGCATTTTGGAGCTCGATTAATGATGTATGACTATGAGGATGTAGTTGCTATGTATTCAACACAGGGTTTTAAATGTAATTATTGTCGATAACTTAGCTTGGTGACGTCGCCTGAGTTGAGGGTGTCGCACCTTCTTTCCATTTCCTCTTATTCTCCCTCACAACCACTGCACCACCTAACATCACCAACTAGAACCACTGCACCACCTAACATCACAAACTAGAACCACTGCACAACCCAGTCACTCTATCCTAAAACTCCCCCCACCCCACACCCACCCACCCCAATCATTAATATCCACCACCACCCACCTCCGCCACTTTGCCCACCACCTACGTCTACCACTAGTTTCTACTACCACTGACTACGGTGCTACCACCCAGATTATCTCTTAATTAAATCCCCCACCGCCTTGTTGGATGTTGCAAGATAAGCCTTACCCCTTATTTTGCCATCAACCACCACCACCACCCGTAAAGCAGGCCTAGTTACTATGGGCACCGTCAACCACCACCACGATGGTTTCTATTATTTTTGCTGACCGTTGACTTCGGATCTACTAATATGAACGTGCACGTCCCGATCTGCATCGCCACTGACCGACGCACGGGGCAACGAGACCATCGCTCATCGTCGCCGTCGTCGCAAGTGAGTTTTTGCGGTTCTTGCTAATGTGTGCCTCTCTAAAATGGTTGACCACCCACCGTGACCCCCAGATGGCCCACGACGCAGGATAATCCGCCGCAAAAGTTTTTGTCACCGTGCTGGATGTAAGAGGAAACACTGTCCCTGGTCAAGGCCTACCGCGAGAGGTGGTACGAGCTCCATCGCGGCTACCTCCGCATGGCCTATTGGGATGCGGTGGCTGCCGTTGTGGGTATCCCGCTGCCCCAGGGCCGTTTCGACAAAGACCATAAGATGGAGAAGCTCCGACAGTGCTAATTGGGTTGTGATGCTTAATTGGAGTTTAATGTCAAATTTCGTGGATATGGCTATGTGTGTCATGTGAGTGTGAATGTGTCTTCTGTGGCTTGGGGGGGATTGGGGTTAGGGGGTTTAGCAAAAGTGGGAAGAAGATAGTGGAGGGAAAAGAAAGAGAGAAAGGAGGGAGGTTGACCTTGATGAAAGAAGAGAGACAAGAGGAAGAGAGAGGATAGGGTTTGGTCTGGAGAGTAATCATGTCATTTCACACAAAATTTTAACACCATTCGTATTATGTCTGGTCAATGGATATAAGTGATATAAGCGCTAATCTATGTCCTCGGCTGTATTATACCCCTAAACTCAAAGATCTCTATAATATATATATATATATATATATATATATATATATATATATATATATATATATATATATGAGAGCTGATCCATTACTCGCGCTGGTAACTTGGGTTAAGTTGCTAGCACAATCTGGCCGTCCACGCGAGATCTATGGACGGTCCAGATCTTTTTTTTATATTTTTCTTAAGTCCATCCGCTACATTATGTAGCAGACGATACTTTTGACGAAAATATCCCTTAATCCCCTCGATCTCCAAGTCAAGATGTTGTTAGAAGAAAAAAAAAACCAGACAATCTGCCAACCCCCACATCCATTCTCACTTTCTCTCTGTCTCGAGAAAAACTATGAATTCTCAAAGTTTTACCAACAAAATTGTACAAACGTGGAGTTCAAGCGATTCTCAGATCGTATAACAAATGTGGAGTTGAAGACAGCCAGAAACTATGAATCTCCCATAAGTTCTGCAAACCCAAAAGAATTGACTACTTAATCAAATCTCCTTAAAATTTGTCAGTGAAGTAACATAGAACTAATCTTTCAGAGAAAATATTCAGAAGGGTGTGGATTTCAACACAACCAAAAAAGAGAAAAATGGATGGCATTAAATTGTTTGACGAGATGCCTCTGCGTGGAGACAGAGGAAAAGGTGGGTAAGGAATTGAGGGGTGAATTTTACATATGAGAGCCAAATTTGTTTCCCTGGAATCAAAGAGAACCAGACATGACAGAGTTAAGATTATACTTTGCGGCAAATCTAAATCTTAGAATTGGAGGAAGCCTACACGGCAAAGACGGAGGCCACGGCTGCAGACACTGCCTTGAATCCTGATTTCTTCATGTTGTGGTGTGTCTGGGAGCCGATAGTTTTTCAAAGAGAGAGAGAGTGTGTGAGAATGGGTGTGGGGCTTTTCTGAAATATCGTCCGCTACATTATGTAGCGGACGGACTTAAAAAAATGTAAAAAAAAAAAAGATCTAAACCATCCACAGGTCTGGCGTGAACGCTTGATCGCACTGGCAACTTAACCCAAGTTTTCAGCGTGAGCAATGGATCAGCTCCATATATATTTATGTGTGTGTGTGTGTGTGTGTGGCAAGTTGCCAACTTTCTGGTTAATATTTTTTTTAACCCCTCAACTTTTAAGTAGTGCACTTAAAACATCTCATACTTCTCAAAAGACTAAAATTGATGCCTCTCAAGATTAGAACGTGTCATTCTTGACAAAATGAAAACTTGGCCATACAAAACTGGTATCAGAGTCTAATTAAAGGCGAGATTCAACAGAAAAACTCATAAAAATTCTTTGTTTATTAATCATATGATAGAAATTATACACTTATGCCACGAAGTTGGAAAAACTGATATAGCAGTACTATTGAATCAGATAATTGATGTGTCTCATGAAACTTTAAATATATGTAGACTCTAAACAGGATAACATATCAGATATTAACTGAATTACACAACTCAGTTAAAGGGTTAGGAAGTAAAAATCACGTCATAAACTCAGATAATTTCTTATCAAACTTTGAAAGTTATGATACTACTACTAATAAGTACTATAGCAATGAAACTTCATTTGTATTTGAATAAATTATAGCATACAGTGGCAGCGAAAGAAAAACCCTATTCGAATGGCCACACCAAAGATCCCGTAAAGGGAATGGGTGTAGAAGAAATAGAAAAAATAATAAACAACTACTTAAACAATATAGAAAAGAAAAATCATTGAAAAAATTAATGATGGATGAGACAGATACAACTATTCTAAAAGAACAACAATACAAACAAGAAGAAAAAAGAGTCATATCAGAAGTAAATAAGGCATTTTTAATATGAATTTATGAAACGGAGAAACCGATCCAAACTATGTAAGAGCGTAGAATCCAGAATTAAATTTAGAAAAAAAATTCTAAACTCATTAACGCCCCTATAAGGACAAATTTAAAATAAGAATTTGTTCTTAAAATGGAAGAAATGAGCGCGTAAATCAATACGGCATATATCTTGATATTGATTGCATTTCAAATACTGAAAAAACAATCGAGAATTGAGCACAAGCTTTAAGAATTGCCATAATAGGTGGTAATTTAATAGAAAGACATGTTATGAAATATTTTATTCGAGCACACAGCTAGGTTCTGGAATAACATAACATATAACAAAATGATGATTAAAGCCCAGAGCAAGCTTAATATTTATGAAGAATGGATAATGTTTGATGATGCGGAAAATGGTTCGATGCTACGTGGAGGTGCCACAAAGGATGCGGTCTGAGTCAGCTTCCAGATAGGCAACGCGGGAGACAGCAAGGACGGTGTAAGGGCCGAGGGCAAGGCTCCCCAGACAGGTCGTGAGGGCTGGCAGCGCTGCGCAGGCAGGGTGACGATGAACAGGACCGACAGTCTACAGTCCGTGACAAGGGTGCAGCGTCGAGGGTTCGTGGACGTGAGCCAAGTGTGTTTCTCTCACTAGAATTCCAGAGAGAATGTCGTTTTAGAGAGAGAAAGTAAAAAGCTCAAAATTAGAGAAAAGATCCATGAAAAAGCTTCGGAGTCCACTATTTATAGGCAAAAACGTGCATGTGTCATAAGTTGACATGTGTCACCCCCGGGAACGACACGTCGCCAGGGGGCCAAAGCACTGATCCTCCGTTGGGACTGCCGGTCCCTAGGTTCGTGCTGCCCTGCCCTTGCAACATCTCTCTGCCTGTCTGAAGAGACTGATCATGCCGCGGTAGCATGGTCAGAGTAGCCCGTTGCCCCAGCCTCCAGTCCAAGCCCTTACTGAATCCCACGGTCTTGGCAGCGGTGGGGAAGACCCGACGCCCAGCTGCCAGGTGGACTAGGCAAGATGCCCTTCCGAAGACCTGCTCCCATCTCGGAGTGACCCGGGGGTCATAGTCCTTAGGGGTGCCGACGCGAGCCCCCAGTGCCAGAGCATGTAGGCTAGTCACGCAGGCACCCTGGCGGAGATAGTGTCCTGGAGGAGTAGCCTATCCCGTAAGCATATAACATGATTGCAGCGCATGGGGCGCGGTTGAGTGCGGGCGACGAGGGTCGCAGAGTGATCTCCGAGCGACAAGGGTCGTTGCGTGGATGGCGCGCGACCGTGAGCGACGGTTGTCATGGCGACAGAGCGGCCACAAGTGACGGTCATCGAGACTACGAGCGACTGTCATCGTGACGAAGGAGTGCGGCCGAGAGCGACGGTCGTCGCGACTATGGCGGAGCACGGCCGCGAGCGACGGTCGTCGTGACAACGGAGCACGGTCAAAGGTGACGGCGTCGGTATTCAAGGCAGGTGGCCGACCCCTTGGGGTGGCCGACCCCCGAGGGTGGCCGACCCCTTGGGGTGGCCGACCCCCAGGGTGGAAGGCACGCCGAAGTCGCTTCACGAATGGTTCACGTGACTTGAGCATGCGTTGCTTTGACTGGCCCTCGAGTGTTGAAAAGTTGACTGCTGACTGGGTGATGTGTCGTGCAAAGTGGGTCCCTTAGCGGGTCCTGGGGTGCGACCAGAATAGGGTATGAACATAAGCCCCCTGCGTGGGGCGTGCGCGGAGGGGCAACCCGAGCGGGCGTCGCACGCATAAACGATGTGGTTACAGCCCCTCCCGCTGCGAGGGCCAGGATCCCTGGTGATGGAGCCGGCGATGACGCTAAGCCCATGTAGCAGTTTGATTGAGCCGGCGATGGCGCTAGCCCGTGATGGAGCTCAGCCCATGCCGCAGTTTGATTGAGCCGGCGACGGCTTCAAGGTTGTGAGCCCATCCCGCAGTTGATTGTGCCGGCGATGGCTTCAAGGTTGTGAGCCCATCCCGCAGTTGATTGTGCCGGCGATGGCTCCAAGGTTGTGAGCCCATCCCGCAGTTGATTGTGCCGGCGATGGCTTCAAGGTTGTGAGCCCATCCCGCAGTTGATTGTGCCGGCGATGGCTTCAAGGTTGTGAGCCCATCCCGTAGTTGATTGTGCCGGCGATGGCTTCGAGGTTGTGAGCCCATCCCGCAATTGATTGTGCCGGCGATGGCTTCAAGGTTGTGAGCCCATCCCGCAGTTGATTGAGCCGGCGATGGCGCTAGCCCGTGATGGCGCTCAGCCCATGCCGCAGTTTGATTGAGCCGGCGATGGCGCTAGCCCGTGATGGCGCTCAGCCCATGCCGCAGGGAGGGGTCCTCGTGCCGGAGCACTACGAGCGGAGCCTCCACAATGCCGCACACTCTGGAGAGTGGCTCGAAGATCTTCCATGCCCATGGCGGGGGCGCATGGTGTGGTGAACGGGTGTCATGCCCGGAGGCTTGTAACATGGTCGTGGTGCATGGACATGGCGATGATTGTCGCGGGGACAATAATTGGTGCCAGAGCACATGTCATGAAAGTGGTGCGGCGACGAACGTCGCGAAGCAATACTTTGTGCCGGGGCACATGTGATAAGAATGGTGCATGGGTGCGGCGACGAAGGTCGCGGAGCATATACTTGGTGCCGGGGGCACGCATGATGAGAATAGCGCACGGGCGCGGCGACGAACGTCGCGGAGCTATACTTGGTGCCGGGGGCACGTATCATGAAGATGGCGCACGGGCGCGGCGACGAACGTCGCGGAGCTACAGTTGGTGCCGGGGGCACGCATGATGAGAATGGCGCACGGGCACGGCGACGAACGTCGCGGAGCTATACTTGGTGCCGGGGGCACGTATCATGAAGATAGCGCACGGGCGCGGCGACGAACGTCGCGGAGCTAAAGTTAGTGCCGGGGGCACGTATCATGAAGATGGCGCACGGGCGCGGCGACGAACGTCGCGGAGCTATACTTGGTGCCAGGGGCACGCATGATGAGAATGGCGCACGGGCGCAGCGACGAACATCGCGGAGCTATACTTGGTGCCGGGGGCACGTATCATGAAGATGGCGCACGGGCGCGGCGACGAACGTCGCGGAGCTAAAGTTGGTGCCGTGGGCATGCATGATGAGAATGGCGGATGGGCGCGGCGACGAACGTCGCGGAGCAATACCTGGTGCCTGGGGCACGCATCATAAGCATGGCGCCAGGGCGCGGCGACGACTGTCGCGGAGCAATACCTGGTGCCTGGCGCACGCATCATAAGCATGGTGCCAGGACGACGACTGTCGCGGAGCAATACTTAGTGATGTCGTCATGGCAATGCATCAAGTGACCATTGGCATTGAGCGCGCGTTGTAGATAGCGCGATGAGTTGGCACGGGCGACGTGGTTCGAGGAGACGGCACGCGGGCGACGAGAGTCGCTGAGTTGGAGGGCCTGCGACGAGAGTCGCAGAGCTGTCTCGCGGACGCGGGCGACGAAGGTCGCTGAGATGGCACGCGGGCGACAAGAGTCGCGAAAGAGCGCGGGTGACGGGAGCACGGAGCTGTAGCACGGACGCGAGCAACAAATGTGTGAGGGCGATGAGAGTTGCAGAGCCGGCGCGCGGACGCAAATGACGCGGGCGACAAGAGTTGCGAAAGGTGCGCACGGCGCTGGTGGCGGGGGTCCGCACGGAAGGTATGCACGGCGCTGGCGACGTGGGTCGCGGAGACGGCGCCCGGGTGACTAGCAATGAGGGTCGCGAAGATAGCCCCCAGGCGATGGGCAACTAGTGTTGCGGACGGTGGGCATGGTGCTGGCGACGGGCGTCGGGGAAGGCGCCCGGGTGACGAGCGATGAGGGTCGCAGAGATGGCGCCCGGGCGACGGGCAACTGGGATCGCGGAGACAGCCCCCGGACTACTGGCAACGAGGGTTGCAGGAGGTGCGCATGGCGTTGGTGACGAGGGTCGTAGAGATGGCACCCAGACGACGAGGGACGAGGGTCACGGGGACAGCCCCCCGGGTGACGGGCAACGAGAGTTGCGGGAGGCGGCCCCCGGGCGACGGGCGTCTCGGAGACGGCGCCCGGGCGACGAGCGACGAGTGTTGCGAAGACGGCGCCCGAGCGACGTGCAACTGGGGGTCACGGAGTCGGCGCCCGGGCGATGGGCAACGAGTGTTGCGAAGACGGCGCTCGGGCGATGGGCAGCGGGCCAAAGGTGTGGCGCTGTGGCTGTGGAGGCCGAATGCGGTGTTGCCTTGTGAAAATGGTAAATGTATTTTTCAAACCAAAAAAAAAGCAGTAAAACTAAAACAAAAAAGGGGAGGGGGGTCGCACAAAGTGGGTCCGCTAGTGGGCCCTTGATTGCAACCAGAATAAGTTGGGAACATAGCCCCCTGCGTGCGGCGGGCGCGGAGGGGCAACCCGAGCGGGCGCCGCACGCATAAACACATAGTAAGATGTTGATGTCGTTTGGCCGAAAAGTTGACATCGTCTTTGAGTGACGAAGGCGGGCAACGAGGGTCGCGGGGACAGCCCCCGGGCAGCGAGGGGCACGGAGACAGTGCCCAGACGACAAGCGACAAGGGTCGCGGAGACACCCCCCGGGCGACGGCGTCGCGGAGACGGCGCCTCGGGCGACGCAAAGATGAAGTCCGGGTGACGGGCGCCGCAGGGATGAAGTATGGGCGACAAGGGTTACAGAGACGATGTTCGGGCGACGGGCGTTGCGGAGGTGAAGGCCGGGCGACAGGCGCATGTGCGCGAGGGATGCACAGCGGTCAAGGTTGGAAAAAAGAATTTTTTTTTTTTTTTGGCCTTGGTTTTGGGGATGTACGGGAAAAAGAAAAGAAGAATGAAGAATGAAGATGGAGAGGATGGCGCGGCGGCGGCAGGCTGCCATGGCCGGCCGTGGCGGGGGAGAGGAGAGAGGTAGGGTGGGGCCGAGGGGGGGTCGGTAGGGTGGGGGGTCGGGGTAGCAGGGGGGTCGGTAGGGTGGTGGGGTCGCGGCAGCAAGGGCCTGCCATGGCCGGCCGTGGGGCTTGCGGGTGCGGGGAAAAGGGAGAGGGAGAGAGGCCGAGGGGGGGTCGGCGGGGTGGTGGGGTCGGCCAGGTAGGTTGCGGGGAGGGGCCGAAGCAGAGGAAAAAAGATGAAGGGGAAGAGAAGTCGCCGGCGGCCATGGCGCCGTGGGGCTTACGGGTTCGGGGAAGAGGGAGGGAGAGAGAGGCCGAGGGGGGGGTTGGCGTAGCAGGGGAGTCGGCGGGGTGGTGGGGTCGGCCAGGTGGGTTGCGGGGAGGGGCCGAAGCAGAGGAAAAAAGATGAAGGGGAAGAGAAGTCGCCGGCGGCCATGGCGCGGTGGGGCTTGCGGGTTCAGGGAAGAGGGAGAGAGAGAGAGGCCGAGGGGGGGTCGGCGTAGCAGGGGAGTCGGCGGGGTGGTGGGGTCGGCCAGGTGGGTTGCGGGGAGGGGCCGAAGTAGAGGAAAAAAGATGAAGGGGAAGAGAAGTCGCCGGCGGCCATGGCGCCGTGGGGCTTGCGGGTTCGGGGAAGAGGGAGAGAGAGAGAGGCTGAGGGGGGGTCGGCCAAGGGGCCGGGGGGGGTCGGCGGGGTGGGGGGGTCGGTGGAGCAAGTTGGTCGGCGCGGAAGGGGCCCGAACTGCCGTCGGCGGCACGAGGCAGGTTCGGCGCTTGGAGAAGATGAAGGAAATTAGGGTTGTTTTGCGGGTTAGGGTATCTGGCATACGGGTCGGAGCAGTCGGGTAAACGGGTGGGCGGGTTTAACCCACTTAAGCTGGATTAAAATGGAGGGAAAATGGGCCGAAGCAGGTGCGGGTCGGGGCCCTCGCGGTTCGGGTTCTGCCCACCTGGACTGCTTTTTGATTTTGACTTTGGAAATAAAAATAAAAAATTACAATGCGAAATTTTTTTTTTTTTGTGGAGCCTATAAAAGGAGCATGAGAAGGGATGTAAAATTTGGAGGATGAAATAATTTTGAGATGAAAGGGAGAGAAAGAGGGAGGTTGGGGATTGATGAAAAAGTTCGTGGAAAATTTTCTAAGTGTTGGAGAGAGCACCGGAGGGTGAAAAATTTTTGTGAAAATTTTTCTAAGTGTAGAATGAGGGTGATGACCCGACCGCGAAAAATGGAGAAATGTTTCTAAGTGTTGAAGAGTGACAAGGGCGACGAGTGAAGTCGCGGGGGTGATGACCCGACCGCGAAAAATGAAGAAATTTTTCTAAGTGTCGAAGAGTGACAAGGGCGACGAGTGAAGTCGCGGGGGTGATGACTCGACCGCAAAAAATGAAAAATTTTTTTTCTAAATGTCGAAAAGAGGGGAGGGTGCCGAGCGAAGTCGCGGGGGTGATGACCCGACCGCAAAAAATGAAGAAATTTTTCTAAGTGTTGAAGACGGAGGAGGGTGCCGAGCGAAGTCGCGGGGGTGATGACCTGACCGCGAAAAATGAAGAAATTTTTCTAAGTGTCGAAGAGGGGGGAGGGTGCCGAGCGAAGTCGCGGGGGTGATGACCCGACCGCGAAAAATGAAGAAATTTTTCTAAGTGTCGAAAAGAGGGGAGGGTGCCGAGCGAAGTCGCGGGGGTGATGACCCGACCGCGAAAAATGAAGAATTTTTTCTAAGTGTTGAAGACGGAGGAGGGTGCCGAGCGAAGTCGCGGGGGTGATGACCCGACCGCGAAAAATGAAGAAATTTTTTTAAGTGTGGAAGACGGAGAGTGGAGCTCGGCGGTGGGTCGGCATCGACGACCGACTAAGTAACCGAGGCACGGGTGGGTTGGCAAGATGTGTTGCATGCATGCCTGCGAGGTCGCACTGCCCAAGGGGGATGTCGGCTGACGGAGTTGGGACTTAGTAGCATGGCTCGAGCCACCCCGCGCACCACGTATCAAGTCACTGCAATGAGAGGCATGCAGAAGGGGTAGGGAGCTTGGCTTGCTTGGGGTAGGCAAGGGGTGAAGCCCCCAATGAAGTGAGACATAACACCAAGGGTGGTGCCAGTAGAACAATGTTAGCTTGAATATTCTCCAAGTCTGGAAATGACGGCCTCTTGGATGGCTGGGTAGAGGATGTGACCAGTAGTTCTGGTAGCCATACGTTGCTGAGGCATGGTTGCGTGAGTGTGTCAGACAAGGAATGAACTGCACTGTTGGTAGTCCTCATAGCCCTCCGCTGCACATGCATGGTGCTTGAGTCTGGAAGATATGCAGACTGCAACACGATGCTCACCTCCCCAGCGGAGTCGCCAAAATGATGATGCGGAAAATGGTTCGATGCTACGTGGAGGTGCCACAAAGGATGCGGTCTGAGTCAGCTTCCAGATAGGCAACGCGGGAGACAGCAAGGACGGCGTAAGGGCCGAGGGCAAGGCTCCCCAGACAGGTCGTGAGGGCTGGCAGCGCTGCGCAGGCAGGGTGACGATGAACAGGACCGACAGTCTACAGTCCGTGACAAGGGTGCAGCGTCGAGGGTTCGTGGACGTGAGCCAAGTGTGTTTCTCTCACTAGAATTCCAGAGAGAATGTCGTTTTAGAGAGAGAAAGTGAAAAGCTCAAAATTAGAGAAAAGATCCATGAAAAAGCTTCGGAGTCCACTATTTATAGGCAAAAACGTGCATGTGTCATAAGTTGACATGTGTCACCCCCCGGGAACGACACGTCGCCAGGGGGCCAAAGCACTGATCCTCCGTTGGGACTGCCGGTCCCTAGGTTCGTGCTGCCCTGCCCTCGCAACATCTCTCTGCCTGTCTGAAGAGACTGATCATGCCGCGGTAGCATGGTCAGAGTAGCCCGTTGCCCCAGCCTCCAGTCCAAGCCCTTACTGAATCCCACGGTCTTGGCAGCGGTGGGGAAGACCCGACGCCCAGCTGCCAGGTGGACTAGGCAAGATGCCCTTCCGAAGACCTGCTCCCATCTCGGAGTGACCCGGGGGTCATAGTCCTTAGGGGTGCCGACGCGAGCCCCCAGTGCCAGAGCATGTAGGCTAGTCACGCAGGCACCCTGGCGGAGATAGTGTCCTGGAGGAGTAGCCTATCCCGTAAGCATATAACATGATTGCAGCGCATGGGGCGCGGTTGAGTGCGGGCGACGAGGGTCGCAGAGTGATCTCCGAGCGACAAGGGTCGTTGCGTGGATGGCGCGCGACCGTGAGCGACGGTTGTCATGGCGACAGAGCGGCCACAAGTGACGGTCATCGAGACTACGAGCGACTGTCATCGTGACGAAGGAGCGCGGCCGAGAGCGACGGTCGTCGCGACTATGGCGGAGCACGGCCGCGAGCGACGGTCGTCGTGACAACGGAGCACGGTCAAAGGTGACGGCGTCGGTATTCAAGGCAGGTGGCAGACCCCCAAGGGTCGCCGACCCCCAAGGGAGGCCGACCCTTGGGGTGGCCGAACCCAGAGGGAGGCCGACCCCTTGGGGTGGCCGACCCCCGAGGGTGGCCGACCCCTTGGGGTGGCCGACCCCCAAGGGTGGCCGACCCCTTGGGGTGGCCGACCCCCAGGGTGGAAGGCACGCCGGAGTCGCTTCACGAATGGTTCACGTGACTTGAGCATGCGTTGCTTTGACTGGCCCTCGAGTGTTGAAAGTTGACTGCTGACTGGGTGATGTGTCGTGCAAAGTGGGTCCCTTAGCGGGTCCTGGGGTGCGACCAGAATAGGGTATGAACAATGTTTTATGCAGATAACTTCAAACGAGAATTCTATGGAATATCTATAAATAATATATAGGTATTTAAGAAAAAAGTGTTTTCACAAATTTGATAAAACTACAAATATGTGATATGCGCTATTTTAAAAATTACACTTGTAAATTTAAAAAATACTTTTACAAGTTAGAACTCAGAGACATCCTCCGTTAGCAAAAGCAATTTATTGTCAAACTCCCTAAACCATGGAATGAGTTAGTAGAAAAATGAATTACTAAACTCCTAAACGAAGGAATGAATTGTAATTCATTAGGAGGAATGATTACAACTGTGAGAGAAGTTCTAAAGAAGTATTATACTGAAAGGCATGCAATAAAAGATATGAAAAAAGGTCATATGAATTATGACTGTTGTTCTAAAGTCGATAACATAGTAAACAAGTATGGATGTGAAAAAAGCCAAACTTCATGAAGAAAAAATTCGAGAAGAAAATGTTTGGAAACGAAAAAAAATATGTAAAGAAATAAAAAAATTCAGGAAAGAAATTAATTCCACCTTAAGAGAAAAACCAAAACCATGTGGTTGATGGAATTAGAGAGAAATCTAATATTCCGTATAAAAAATCTTCATGTCCAAAAGGAAAATCACCAGAAGAGTGTAATTGTTGCTGGTTATGTGGCAAAAAAGGACATTATGCAAATAAATACCCAAGTAAGAAAAGAAAAGAAAATATAAGATCTTTCATATTTGCTGAAGAAAGATACGAGCCATCATGAGGATACGAATTAGATTCTAAAGACGAAGCAGAAGAGCTTGTTTCAGGATACGACTATGAACCTGATGATGAAACAACATCAAATGATAAAGAAGGTTTAAACATAATTTTAAAAGGCGTAGGCACGATCTTCATGATGTCAGAAACCTACGACCATGAAGAAGAGATGATTTCTTTATCTAATAACATAATTAGTTAGAGTGAATTAATTGAGAAAAAAACTCTCGATTCTACTATAAACCATTAGGAGATGCCTAAAATCAGGGTTGGAGAAATATACAAAAACTCCATATTCAGATTTAGGAGTAAGATGAATATATATAGAGATTTCTTAGGAAAAACCTCAGTAGGTCAAACTGAAGAAATAATACTGGATACTCTTCTCTTCAAAACAGATAAGGCAAAACAATACATTAGAGAATGATATCATTATGTCCATATTGGTGTGATACAAGTTAGTCTTTGTCCATTATTTATAGATGGTAGAGATATACCAGTAATCTATAGTAATCTGTTATTTAACAGATAATCGGTAAAAAACTTTTGAAAAAAGCTTTAATATGGGGTATTTAAAGTAACTTGTATAATAGATCACTTTGATTTAAAACTACACCAAACTATTTCATATCTTTAAAATATCCTTATCTTAATAAAATATTAGGACTGAAAATTTAAACACAAGGCATGACCGAATTACGAGAATACTGTAAAAACATTGCAGTATAATATCGTCTAGTCTACGGAGTGATAAACACCACAAATCCACTAAGTAAAAATGCCAAACAACGAAGTGAAACTATTTGAACAAATAAGTAGTAGTGTCCAAGACATAAAAGCACGAAAGATAAATCTAAAGCAACCATCATGGTCTAAAAAATGGGTGATAAGAGAATGACTCGCAAGTAAAAAATTAGAACAGATGCAAATTAGAGAAAATAAAGGTGTCGTTATCCTTGAAGTACCAAGAAGACATTTTGTCTCTTCGATACCTTTCATGTTTATAAATCCAGAAGGCAAAGAAAAGAAAAAAATTGTAAAAGAAGTTATCAAAGAAGAAGACAATTCTGATGAAGATATCATAAGGTACAAAATAGTTACAATTCCAATCAGACGAATTATGCCATCACGTGTAGAAATCATACATGTAATGATCACAATATTAGTAAATGACACTGTCAAGAAGAAGCTCAATGAAAATGGCTTGACCAGAGATGAGCTTGATAAGGTTATTCAAGACATTATGAGTATTATCAAAAAGAAAAGAAAGTAAAAAAAAATGAATAATAAACTGATGGCGGTAAGTTCAAATAATTATTATATAAAATTAAGTTTTGGCTTCCAGGGTTATCATCCTTTTAAAATAGATGCTTTATTAATGCTGGAGTATCCTATTGCCTGGCACAACCAAGAATTTTATCCTATGAAAAATAGATCAAAACAGATCAATTCATGAACATGCAAATGTCAAATGGCAAATGACAATGAGTTTGGGCTAGAATATGAAGCATATAATATTCTGGTCATAATAAATGGAAAACAATTAATTATAGAGCAATTAATCCAATTCAATGACTTAGACGACGATTTTCTAATAAAAAATATTTTCCTCAAACAAGCTAAAAATCGACCATTAATTCATGAAGAATTTCATATTGAAATACAATGTCAAAAAATTCAGTTGTTAAAATATGCTGCTTAAAAATGTAAATTTAATTTTCATCAAAAAAAAAAACTTGGAGAAACAAAAACATATTCAGAGTGAGTCTCTCTACGCAGCCCAACATGGTGAAGAGAACAAAAAGGACTCTTGAAAAAAGGTTATTTGAAGAAGAAGTAACCAAAGAAAAATTACTTAACGAAGAAATAATCAAAGAAAATAACAACTGTGTTAAAGAAATAAATCAACATTATCAATGCAAACATATAAAAGAAATTCATAGTCTTGATAGTATGAAAAGATGTTAGAAAATAATTTTAGTGAAGATCCCCTAAAATTATGGGAAAAAGGATAAACCTTGGGCGACATTGACCCTCAAGGATAAAGATTATGTGGTTAATGTAAAATCAATGTAACATAGTCTTGCGATGGTTCAGGAATTTGAAAGATAGATGTTTGAAATACTAAAACAAATAAGACCCAACAAGAGTTCTCATTCAAGTCTAGCTTTCATGGTAAAAAATTATGCAGAACAGGCTAGAGGAAAATCTAGATTAGTCGTATACTATAGAGCTTTGAATACAGCAACTGTCAACGATGGCTATAAAATTCCAAATAAGGATATGCTGATAAACAAAATTCAACTAGCCAACTTTTTCTTGAAGTTTGACTTAAAAAGCGGATATTGACAAATCAAAATTGAAGAATCATCAATTTCATTAACTGCCTTTAGTGCACCACAAGGGCACTATGAATGGACAGTGTTACCATTCAGATTAAAAAATGCTCTGCTTTTATTCCAAAGAAGAATGGATAACATTTTTAAAAAGTACGGAGATTACTATGTAGTATACATAGATAACATATTAGTATTCTAAAAAATCAGAGAAAATAAAAATCATCTAAAAAAAATAACACAAGAATTCATTGACCATGATTAGTACTATCACAAAAGAAATGTGAATGATAACAAAACACCATAAACTTTTTGAGATTGAGAATGAAAGACAGTAGAAAAATTATCCTTCAAGATCACAAATCTGAAAAAATTAAGCTATTTTCAGAAGAAATCAATGATGTAAAACAACTTCAAAGATTTATTAGGTTGTTAAATTACGCGAGAAAATTCATCCCGCATTTATCAAACCTAACAGAAGTTTTAAGTAAAAAGCTTAGAAAAGAAAAATGGATATGTGAAGATGAAGACACCGAAAATGTTCTTTGGATAAAATGTTAGATTAAAATCCTACCAAAATTAAGCTTACTTAAACAAGGAGACAAGTTAGTTCTAGAAAATGATACTTCTGAAAATTGTTGGGGTGCAGAATTAACAACAATATCCCCTGATCAAACTGAAGAACATCTACGTGGATACTGGAGTGAAACATTTAAGGATGCAGAAAATCGGTATCACATAAACAAAAAATAGTTTTTAGCTATAATATAAAATGCAGTATAAAATCTTTTTACATATTTCTAGTTTCAGTCTTATTAGAACAGATAATATGTGTTTTAAAACTTTTCTAAAAAGAGACCTAAGAATGTTAATCAAACAAGACTTTATTGATGACAACAATGGTTTAGCTATTATACTTTTAATGTAGAATACATCTCATCAGCTAAAAATGCACTTGCAGATAGCCTAATTAGGGAATTATGCTTTATAATGGAGGGAGTTGTTATCCAAAAAGACTACTCGTAAGACTTTAAAAGAAATGTATGAAACAGGAGATCCTGAAGTCGGTCTATTGAGAGAATCATCAGGAAAATTTGACTATTATGTCATTTACCCTAAAAAGAAAGAGAAAAATTCCTTGTCACTCATAAATCCTCCCCAGTATCGGAACAAGATGGTTGAGACTATCAACCCGAAACCCTAAAATAGGACAATACAAAACTAAGCGTTAAAAATCAATGCATTAATTTTTAAATAAAGAGAGTAAGGTTGAAACCTTGACAACAAGGCGTCTTAAACAAGTGGGAAAGAAAATAAAAAATTACTATCTTAACAACGAAGATTTAAAAAGAAAAGTGGTAACTGACGAAGATGAAAAATCTTCAAAGCAAAATGCTATCATAACACAAATCAATGAAAATAAAACAAAATCGTTTTATGATCTATTATTATGTGAAGAGAGAAAAAATCTCTTTGAAAATGTCTGGCACTATCTGAGAGAAAATTATCAAAAAGATTTATAAAAAACTCTTAGTCAATTAACTGATTATATTAAGCACTTAGAAAAAGACTTAATATAAACGATGAGGAATGAATGATTATCCTACAAGAAAAAGAAGAAAGAATTTGATTGTTAGAAAAACTAGAATCTTACAAGAAAAAGAAGAAAGAATCTGATTGCTAGAAAAATTAGAATCACTGGTCCGATCTGATATCGCTACTACAATAAAAGAACTAGTCAAGTCTCACACTACCATCAGGCAAAATTAATCTTAAATGGATTGAACATGGACTCGTAGACACAATCGAAATAGACAGAGGTGATTGATAACTCATCAATGATCTGCGGCTATAGTTCGATATGCTTTTGGAGTTTTGGGATTCAGTTAACAGATTATCACAGTCTAGATATATTCAACCTCGGTTGAAAGAAGCGAAACCAAGTTTTATCAGCCATATCAGGTTTGGTTCATGTATCAGTTTGCTGGACCACACAAGAATGAACTATGGGACGCATATAATGCGGAGAAAGACAAGCTTGATAGAATCGATTTTGTCCACGAACTCCTTGAAGACATACTAGTCTTCCCTTAAGAAACATGTTTCTGCGATGGACGAAAGATAGTGATACTGAAAGGATGTAGAGCAGCATCCATATAGCCCTTCAAACAAGGTCAATATCAAGTAATAAAATTCCATGAACAGTTCAGCAGTTAAGGACAAGAAGAACCGGATCTGCCTAACTAAACTTTTGAGCTGTACAAGAGGATTCGACACCACATGATAAGCACGATTGAAATGGATATAATAGCCAGCGAAAAATGACAACGCCAACTGAGAAGGAGAATAAAGTTGTCTGCCATAATAAAAAAAAATGACACAAAAAATAATAGCGAATTTTCATTATTGAAGAATCCTATGTGCCTGATTCGTTCATCTATAAAATGGGTCAATGTAAGAATTAGAAGACAAAGTAAGTTTGAGATAGTTTGAAGTGTGTAAGAGTGTGAAGAGTGTAAAGTGTGTTAAGAATTAGCGTGTGCAACAATAGAAGGAACCATTCCTTTCTATTGCTCATATGTAATATTTTCCTTCCAATATAAATAAAAGAAGTATTGGTTTTAGTACGACGTTTTTCTACTACACTTTTCAAACCAATATCCTAAAAGCTTGATAGTGTTTGATTATAGCATTAACCAATTGTGAGGAATAAAAGACGGTAAGCTGTGTGACTACTTGGTGAAAGCTTGGATATTAGAAAGTAACAAAAGAAGTATGGCGGACGTACATTCAAGAACTAAGAATAGCTAGATCCTAAAACAACCTTGTATTTTTATTTTGTATATATATTACAAAGTATTAAAGTGTATAAAATTATATTTTTCTAAAATTTTAGGGTCAGATTGTAAATATATTGAAGTATTAGGGTTATCTAATACTATTGAAGAAGGAGATTTAATCTGGACCGTCCATAAAATACAGATACACAAATAGACGGCCAGATCATGTTGACAGAAAAATTAATTTATCCGTGCGGACAGTGGATCCTCGGTTATGGAATTAGTTTTTGGTGGAAAAAATAAAAAGAAAGAAAAATAAATGTCCCGTGGTTAACTAAACCGACTAGAAGCATCCAGTTTTATGCTGCTCTTATATATATATATATATATATATATATGTAGCGCCCTTACCGCTCTTCGCCTTCATTTCCCCGCTTCCTCCCCATTCTCTACGCTTATACCTGCACATTCTCGCCCTTTAGTGCTCTAGGGTTTTACGTGAAAATCCTACGCGATCCATTATCGGTTGTGCCAAATCCCTTGCCTAGGATCGAAATTTCGAAGCGATGCCGCTGTTCATCACGGACGAGGAGCTACAGCGGTTGTCGCACGACGGCGCCGCGGTGGCGGAGAGGGCTGACATCGCCATCCGCGAAATGCACAGCCAGCTCGAGACCGTCAGGGCCCAGGCTGATGCCGCCTCCATCACCGCCGAGCAGACCTGCTCCCTCCTCGAGCAGAAGCACGTCTCCCTCTCCTCCGAGTTCGCCGCCCTCCAATCACAGCACTCGCGGCTTGCCTCCTCTCTCGAACAGCGCCTCGCCGAGCTCGCCCAGCTCCAGGCCGACACGCACCAAGTCCATCTCCAATCGGTAATCCTAGCCCTACCTGCGCTCCTCGTTTCCCTTGTACTCACCCTATTTCTTATTTATTGTCTCCTTCGGTTTGTTGTGTATTTCTAGGATAGAATTCGAACAGTACTAATAACATATCAAACTCGGGCAAAAACTACGAGAGAAGTCTATGTTTAGACGTTCGAACTCTATGCCATGCGCACCTCATTTTCCCTAGACTCCTCCTCTTCTCACTGCATTGTTTGACGAGTGACAATAATGAGTAAAGTCAATGTTTAGATTTTCAAATTCTAAGCCCTTGGCTCTTTGTGCATCCTAAGCCACACGTTCCTTGTTTTCCTTTTACTCCACCCTTTTTCACTTTTTATGACTTTCTAGGATAGAAACATTGAAGACCAATTACATAGCAAATTAGGGCAGAAACAACGAGTCCAAAGTCTTAGCTATACACTCTTTATTATTTTATGATTGTCATATTTATTGGCTTCCGTTTGGTTTTTTTTTGGTACTATTTGTGTTTAGATTGGGAAAGATGGAGATATTGAACGATTGTCGATGGAAGTGTCGGAGCTGCATAAATCTAAGAGGCAGTTGATTGAGTTGTTGGAACGGAAGGATTCAGAGATTAGCGAGAGAAATGCAACTATTAAGAGCTATCTGGACAAGATTGTAAGTAATACTGAACTTTGAGCTTTTGTTGTGTATCATTTGTGTCAGGCTTATTTATGTTGCATTGTCAAATGACTGTTTACTTAAGAAATTACTGGTATCTTTAACTCAAACTATTGAGTTGGGAAAGCTCTGAATAAGCAATATGTGCACTTGGAAGACTTCACTGGCTTTAGATCTTGATGTAAACACAGCATGATCATTTCCCATGCCTTTATGACATGTATAATCATATTTTCTCCTGCATTTCTACCTGGAATCTGAAGAAGTACATGCACTTCCCTACTTTCTTCAATTGTTTAGTCCAGTTTGTCTGAAGTGAAGTTTACTTGGAATCTTATAAGTGAAGGGTTTCTGGTCTATTTTTTTCCTTTAGAAGCATAAGAAACTTTTGAAGGACTGCAGTGTTCTTTTCACCCTTTGAGTTTTTGTTACTGTAACGTCTTTTCTTGGTTTGTTTTGTAAGTTGTTGCTGCTATATATATGTAACCAGAGAGGCTTTTGAGAAGAGCTCTTAGCTTCCATATTGGATGCTCTAGGACTGGGAGTAACTTGCGGTGCTTCATTTACTTGACACGTGTCTCCATACTATTGAAGTCAACAGGCGCCTCGGTTTCCTTCTAACTCGACTCTAATATCGAATGTTACAACAAAATATAAATTACATTACACTCTTTAAGAAAAGTGAATTACCAAGACTTTTCTTTGTACCCATCAATGTTTTTCATGTTTTGCGTTAGCTTTGAAGCTATCACTTCAGGATTTCATTTTTTCAGTACTTTGAAGGTATTGCAGTATTCTTTTCCTTTTAGTTCTTAATTCCTTGATGTCTTTGGGGGTTTATTCTTTAAGTTGCTGCTGCTGCTATACACTATGAAGCATGGTCACAACAATCTGGCGGATGTATGGATGTCAGAGGAGGATTCAGTGCAGGTGCCCTGGGGTGCGGCTGGATGCGCATCGGGTGCTGGTGAAATTATATCCCACTTTTTTTTTTTTAATGTTAAAGTTAGGGTGCGTCCTGGACATGTAGTGGGCTTTCCGGGGTGAAATCTTATTCTGGATTCTATAAAACAAAAGGCGAACAAGGCTAGGGCTCAAACAACAGAGACAACAGCAATCAAGAAGAAGAAAAGGTGAAGCGAAGGACGAAGGCGTCGAGTGGTGGCAGAGGCAAACCGCATCAGCGGGTGGGATCAAAGGTGGCAGCGGGTAGCAGTCGCGTCGATACGTCCTTTTGCTAAGCTTTCCAATTCACAACCGTCTTAGCATTTTCTTTGTGGTTATTGTGGGCTTGTGCACAGTTTATAGTACTAAAGTGGGCTGATTACAGGTGTATACCTTTAATTATTTTGGCCTAATCTCTTGTAATTATAAATTAACCCCACTACCAAGATATTCATACCCGAACCCATCTGAATTTAACAGTTTCCTAATTCACCACTAATGTTAACTTGCTTCCATTATTTTGGTTGCATATGTTTAATTCTTTTGTATTATTTATACAAACTAATTTCTTTAATAAATGTTGCCATATCTCAGCAGCACCTGTATCCTGTTTCTCTGAAAAACGACATATCAGCGTATCTGCATCTATGATCATAAATGTCTAGGGGGATGATCCACAGCTAGTGCTAGAAAAAGCACCATTTTCCCGAAGACAACTTACCTGCATAAAGTTGGAGTAATTCTTAAGCAACATTATCAACTAATAAACTACCTATCACAAGAACTTTGTTCTGCACATCATAGTTTCTAACTATTTACTCAACCAAACCATGGCAGATATTATGCTTTGGAATATGCCCAAGTGCCTGAACTCTGATTTGTTTTCGACATTATCTGCCTTCTTATCCTCCAGCTCTGAGATAAGCCTTTGCAGGCATTGCAGACTGCATTGAGATTGCTAGAGGTTGGTTCTGGCCCTTTTGGGAATTTCCTAGTTAAAAGAACAAAGGAATGAGTCCAGGCCAATTTCATGCTACACTACCTACTCTTTGATCTCTAAACTCCTGGTGAATAGACTGAAGAATAACTACAATACAAACATAGAGAATGTCTTATGTGTATCTATAAATGCGTGGGGAGAGTCGGGAGACACAAACATATACTTATACATATACCTATATATGTACGGTCACTCGTATATGGGTGTTGACCCTTTTTCCCAAGTGATCTTGGGCCGCCCATGCCATCTAATAGATGACCCAGACAAAAACGATATCCAACTGGCACTCGTTGTAGGCTTGTAGCGGTTGGTTTCTTTTTGAAAATTACCTTTTAAGCTTTTTCCATCTAAAGAGCAACTACTCTTCTCTCTCTCTCTCTCTCTCTCTCCCCCTCTCCCTCCCCCCTCTCTGTCCCCTGTCTGTTCGCACAAGATTCAAATCCACTCCTATGGTGCATAAGATTCAAATCCACTCTTTGGCTCTTGGAACTTTAGTAGGGTGTAGGAATCGGCTGCACCACCTTGCCAACGCCACCACACTGTAGAATGGTGGTGGTAAGTCGTGGTTGGTTGTGGTTAGGTGGTCGGTTCTGGGTATAGTGGTGGATGCTGGGGTTGGTAGTGTGTACTGTGGAGGTGGTGGTAGTTGCTAGAGGGTATGATGGTGCTCGTAGTAGGTTGTAATTACTGTAGGTTGTGTTTTTTCGGCCTGCCAGTGTTGGTACACTTACAAAGGCTTGTGGTGGTTGTTGAGAGAGAGATTTGTGGGAGAGAGATTGGATTTCGACTGGTTGGCTGTGGGTGGTTGTGTGGGTGTGGATAAGGTGGTGGGTTTCTTGTTGGACTATGGTGGTTGGCTGTGGGTAAGACAAGTTGGTTATGGCATAGGTGGCTGTGGGTATGTTGGTGTTTGGCTGGCGTCCAATTTTTAAACACCAGCACCAATATTCTTTTTGTTCATGCGGTGAATACTCAGATATAAAACGACAATACCGGACTGAAAATGGACTAAAGGTTAGAACTTGCTATAGTAAGAAGAAAAGAAAGTGGAATGAAGGAAGACAGGGAAGAAACTAACATGGATACCTACACCAACTGCTCCAGTTAGAGGCGGTTGGTAATGAAGGACAGGATGGATGGGTATTAGCTAGAAAGGAATGGGACATTCTGCCCTGTCGGTGCCAACTGCTATTCTAAGGGGCACTTGTTACGTAGTTTTTTTCTTAACCTGATCTGGGCCATCCTCATTGTGATGTGGACGGCCCAGATCAGATTGGGCAAATGGGTTTTCCTGTCGCTAGTTGCGGATTAGTCCCATATGCATATATTTTTTATATTAGAAATGCTATATCTTATATTCTTCTTCGTTGCTGAAAATATTTTTAGTGATGGATGTTGACCTTTAGCAACGACACAAAAGGAGTGGATTAGAATATTAGGGGGGTGGATACAGCCTTGCCCTGTTTATATACAATAACTGACTTGGAGGAGACGGGGTGTTTAGAGCTTTTCATTGCTCTTTCAGGATAACATCTAGGAACTAATTTTGGTTTGGAAATGGAGAGCCACCCGGGGTTTTCAATCTACATTTTGAGATCTAGCTGTTGGTACAAGTACGTGCTATAGGTGGGTGCCTACAGAGTGATCGGTGCGCGCAATGTGGTTGAAGTATGTCTAGAAGATTAAGCATTGGATTTAAGTATAATTTGTATGCATAAGAGTTGATCAGGATATAATTAGATTTAAGCTCGAGTAAAGATCCTCTGAACTTTAGGTTTAAGTCAGTCTTGGGCCGCATTAGTCCGTCTGAGGAGTGGGGGTGCGACAGACTGCCAAAAATAAGCTTGATTAGCAATAGAAATAAATAGCTTGTGACATATATAAATACTGGTTGTGAACTTTTTTCTTGGCAGTATCTTGTAGACAAGTAGGGAAAATATTTAGCTGAAGAACCAGCATTGGATGTGGTACAAGTTCAACACACGTCAAGAAATAACGACTTTTTGCTTATGAAGAGAAATAGTGGAAGGAAGTGATGATCATTCAACAAGTCTATGCGAGCAAAAACCTAATCTCCAATGCTACTCAACATCATTCAACAAATCTAAGAAAGAAGTAATAGAACCACTCCCGGAGTCAGATATCCAATGAACAAAGTGATCTTAAACCGAATAAGACATGCTTTTGAGGTGACATTTTCCCTTACAACCAACGACGCTGTTCTCCAACAAGCACACCATGGATTCTGTGGACGTCCTTGAGGCCAGCAATGAGGAAAGTCAGTGACAGGTCTTGCTTTGCCCGATACAACCCAAAATAGACAAAATAAAAGACCAAATCATTTGACCAAAAGCACAATGGAGCAAAAGGTGATTGACAGATTCCTCTGCTGACACGCACGTGAGACAACCATTAACAGTATTCTCTTCCTTCTGTTTCAGATTGTCAAGAGTGAGAATTTTTTCCAAATGAGCGCACCAACCAAAAAAGCCACCTTTCGACGTGCTTTCAGTTTCCTAGTAGCCTTCCGCTGAAATGCACCAGAGAGTTCGCGTTAAGAGAGAAAAGAATAACATGACATCAAAGTGTCGATTTAAATTCAATTCTGTTGCCATGATTCCTTTGCATCTAGTTGCTTCGAAGATTGCAAAAGCCCACAAATCTGAAACATGCTCGTTCCCATCTTGAGTATTGCTTCAAAGGGAGGAACCGAAGGAAGACCTCCCTTTGAACTGGAATAGAAAGAGGCAATGGCTGCATCACCTTCCGTGGCAATGCCAATTTTTTTTCAGATATGTTGACACATGTGCCAAGAGGTCCCTAAGAACGATTCTTTAGGTATTCTACAAGGTCGGGGAGATAGAAGAGAATGTTACCCGTAGGATAAGTACAGGTTGGCTAAGGTGGGGGTTTGCTTCTCAAGTTGGGTGGAAAATCTTATTGGGTAGTTTGAGGCCGAACAAAAGTACCATATAGTGTTTTATCATACATTCAGGGTGAGTGCAGAATGCTTGGACGGATGAGGATAGACCAAGTGAGAACTGAGGATGTACTAAATTAAGAAAGTGGCATGATGGAGGAAAAGATGAGGAACATTGTTATAGATGAATGGTAAGCCTTTAGATGCTCTAATTGGTAAAAGTGGTTTATGTCAAGTTAATGGGCTCAAACGAGAAATTTTTTAACACGTGATAGTAGTGAGAAGAATATAAAATTGCTTGGAATTTTAAGAGTTTGTACCATTGTAATATACATATTAGCTCGTTGACTAAAAAACCATGTGCTGGCAATTGTTGAACATGTAGACCTTCAAAGCACACTGGTGCTACAAAGTACTTTCTGGTGCCTTACAACTATGGACATTATATCTGCAATCAAATTTTCAGCTTTTCTCCATAACTTAAAGATGTAGGCTGAGTTTAAAACTTTTTAATGGTGGGAGGAATGATGCGGTGCGCAATAGCTGAGGCATGAGAGCAATTGGAGTTTTGAATTAACTTTTAGATGTTGTTTTCTACCATGGGGATTCTATTTTAGTTTTCCGTAATACATATCGGTTGTCTTGGGCTAATTTTTCCGACTAGGGAAGTTTGGTACTGTATCAGGTTTAATTGATGTTATCCAATTTTCTTATTGAGTTGGAAATCGAAAGCTATTTAATTTACACTTTGTGCCATCATAGACTCCTTTCATGGGTGAGGCAACCATTCCAATCGCCTGTCTTCATTACTATGCACTATGTTCTCACGTTAGTCAACTTAGTTGTGTGAAATTTTTTAGTGGCGATAGTTGTTCTCTGGAGTAGCTTTGTGAATGTTGATATACTGTTAAAAACAAGTAGAGTTGAACTATTTGATAAGATTGCTTCTTTCATTTTGTTGAAGGTAAACTTGACTGACAGTGCCGGATCGAAGGAGGCACGATTGCGCGACAATGAGGCTGAGTTAGCACGTGCTCGTTCTTCCTGTTCCCGTCTCTCACAGGCAAGCCGATAAATTGTTGTTTTATATTTTTCTTGTTTGCTATTTATCTTCTCTTTCCATTTACCCATGTTAACTGTGCTATTGCTTGTGTTGTCTTGAAAATTTTGGCTTATGTTTCTCTCAAAATAACCTAGTATAGTACCTATCTTTCACTAGTAAGCTGGAATCTGCTAAAGTTACTCATGTATAAGTAAAAAAATAGGAAAGATACTAGTATCTTGTTTTCTCTTCAGACCGAAACATAAACAGAAGCACATTTTGTTGACATATGTTTTGTTTGGGTCTTGTTTCTCACTGAGTTGACTTGAAGTAAGTCCATTACATTTTGCCCATTGAATCTGTGGAAGTCTTTGGAAAAAGAACAGAGGAGACCCGGGGAAGCGTAGTTGCCTTAGACGAAGGTGAGGAGATGTTTGCTCCTATGAACGATTCATGAGTACTAAGCTAAGTGGTCACTTGTCCAGAAACTCCAAGGCAAAAGAGGGCTTGAAAGTGATAGACGTATACACTTCCTTCATTTGTCAAAACGTGGAACGGGTTCTAAGGTTGGATTGAAGAAGAAGAGGAGAAATATTAAGTCGTATTACTATGGTAAGATGCAATCTATTTAAATTGTTATCTGAAACTGTAAGACATGTGAGGACACAATCAGTTCTCCGAAGGAAAAGTCTAACTTGCAGACTGTGGTTGAAACATCTCGCTAATAAGGTGCTTAGTATGTAGGCAGCTTACTTTTGCTGATACTATGACCTAGAAGGAGAGCACAAATCAACATGACTACCAATCTCAATATGCACCGGGGAGGTTTGTGTCTCGGATAGGGGTTTTATTAATATTTTTTTCTTACAAACCCACAAAACAAAGAAATAAAGATGGTGCGAATATGAAGGCAGTCAACTTCATTTTGATCACAAAGCATAAGAGAAGCAAGATGCTTTCTGTAGTCTTGTAAACCAAAGACAGAGAGAAGGAAAGAGGAACCTTAGAACCATGGACCGGGTTCAAGAACTCATTTTCCAACAATTTTAAGATCTCTCCCTCTCACAAGTCTGCAGTTTACAAATTCGTTTCATTAAACTTGCAATAGGTTGACGAGTTAATGAAGCATCAACGAATGGGCAGACTATCATTTTGTCTAGGTCGTTTTCTTTACACTTGAAGGGATAAACTGACGCTGTGTCAACAATAGTCTCTCTTTTTTTTTGGTTGGTGAACTTACCTGTTCTTGTCTTGATTGGACTGATGCGGGCTAGTTGACAACTTCGTCTTCTAACGTCATGCATACTACAATGCATAGAAGTGTCTTGTGACTTTCTTGCCTTCTTGTGATACTTAGCTTTTTCCTTTTGTTCAGCATCATTGTATATTGTGTTAATCTGGGTGTGAGCAGGAGAAAGAACTTATTGAAAGGCATAATGTTTGGCTTAATGACGAGTTAACTGCCAAAGTTAACAGTCTCATGGAGCTGCGCAAGACACATGGTGAATTTGAGGCAGACATGTCTGCTAAGCTTGTAGATGTAAGTGTGATTGGGCGCGTAACTTCCCCTCCTTAATTTTACGCATTTACTGTGCTGTATAATCATTTTTCCTCAAATAGGCTGAAAAAAAACTTAATGAAAGTTCAAGCTCATTAAAGTGGAAAGATGCTAGAGTAAAGGAGCTGGAGTCAAAGCTGAGTTCCCTGCAGGAGGTGTGTTCTGTTCTATTTGTTTTTTCTTAAAAGGTTATCTTCTCTGCCGTTCTCTGTGTCAACTGCCTAACGTATATATCTCTGTTTACATGTGAAGGAGTTATGCGCGTCTAAAGATGTGGCTGCTGCAACTGAAGAGCGATTTGCTGCTGAAATTTCAACAGTAGGTTCTATAAAAACTATTTTTACTCTTGAGTTAGGAATCCTTTCCAATGTACTACTTTGTACTAGAGGTGTAGATTTTAATTTGTGCTGGTTTTGTTAATGTGGCTACAGCATTAAGTCGGATGGCTTACAAAACTGCACGCTTTAATTGCTGCAATGTTAGTCTTTTTATTTTTTGGAGTGAATATTTTTCTTGAAGACTTGGCTGTTCTTGCTATACCAATGGACATGAAGAATGCTCTTGACATTATGAATGGTATCCAAGAATAAGTTGACTTTGGTTGGTCACTTGTAATATTACGTTTTGAGAGTCAGTTTTTGTTTGGGAGGGGTCCAGTTCCGCCATTTTGACCGGTGATAATTCGTGGAAGCTTAGAGAACATAATGCTGGATGGTGCTTATGTGCAGAGCAAATAAGGAGAGCCTGGTACAGTTGTGTGCTCGCAAGGGAGATGTGAAATATTCCTTTTCTCTCTTTGGCATTGCAAGGTGATTGGCTGTAGTACAAAAGGAGGAAATGGAAGAATGCGTCTTCAGGTTGTGTATTTTGTAGAAGTATTGGTCGAGGGCGTTTGAGAAATAGAGTCGTCCATATTGCTTGTCAAAGCTTTATTTGGTTTAAAGAGGCTTTGGCTTTGGACCGGAATTGTTTGCCATTAATTAAGAAATGCATCAAGGTTAAGGCGACTTGAACCAAGAGCCTTATTTAATATACATTTTTTTGTTTGACATTATTCCCAAACAATTGAGCACCAGAAAATGACAACATAATATTCTCTTGTTTAATATTTGAGTCGTGAAAGTCCGGAACAAGACATTTTACTAATTACTTGTTTTCTCATCAAGTCATTCTGCAAGTTGACCTCCAAGTGTTACTTTCCTTCTCTCGGCTTATTGACATACGTTTTAAGGTGATCGAATGTGGAAATGTTGGGATTGTTTAGCTATGTTGAATGAACATGTGATTAAATTGTAGGGTTGCCTATGGATCTTTTGATAATTCGATAGAATGGTCTATATACTAATTTATACTCCCGCCTGCAAATGACTGTCCTCCGTTCTTTTCTGCAATGTGTACAAGTCATTCTCCACTTTAAAAAGTCAAGTATCTTTAGGGTCGTGCCCCTTTTTGTTAAGCATTTATTACTATCAAAATATATGAAAGTACAATTGGAAATAACATGATTTGAAATTGCATTAGTTGTAGTCATCCTTAAAATGTGTGCTAATGTTACGATGATATGATAATAAATAAGTAGTATCAATTAGAGTAAAGACAATATCTATACATAATCTGCTCGCCCCAAGTTGAATTATAATTTTTATCAATACGCAGCGCTGGGTGTCCTTGTTGTGTCCTGGCCATGTCAGTTGTCTTGTGGAAAGGAAGGATGTATAGACGTTCTTTTAGATTTTTTTACTTCACCGCATCCCAAGGGATCGGGGTGAGGTTCTCATAGGTCATAGTTAGATTGATCAATCCCCGTTGATTTGAACCTTTCTCTTAAATGTCTTACAAGGTTTACACGGTTGAAGAGTTAATGTCCTGTTGTGTTCTATTCTTGTGGCATGTACGAGATAAGTGCCATTTTGGCAGTGAATACGTGATAGAAGTGGTATGAGGTGGAGAAGGGGATGCTCATTTCAGGTCTCTATGTTGATATGTTTTGGGAGACTATGTTGCTTTTTAATAAGGGTTAATTACAAAACTGTCCCCTGAAGTTTACACGTTTTTGCACTTTGCTCCCCGTGTTTACAACTTTTGCAATAGTGTCCCCCGAGGTTGACAAAACCATTGCAAACAGCTCCAAAACCGAACGGCCGTCCAAAATAATCGTTAAAGTAGTCATTTGCGTATCATGTGCCACTTTTTTGACTAAAGTGAAGGGCAAAATTGTAACTTTAGTCAAGAAACTTCATCATCTTCATTCTAGATGGCTCTGATGAAATTGCAGGGGAATTAGGGTTCATTTTGCAATAGAACCCTAATTTCCCCTTCCACAGCAGATTCAAGGTTTAGGAAGGTCAGGAAAATGGTGACTCAGAAGATGATGATTTGGGTCATGAAGTGCATGTGAAGAGAAAGGCAGTACTTTCTGAACATGAGAATGCAGGGGAATGCAAAGTTGCAGGGTTTGAATCCATGAAAATAGAAGAAACTGATAATTCTCTTGTTTTCTACACAAGAGAACTTGATTCTTTTGATGAACAAGTTGACAGGGACCAAGTGACTAAAACTCCATCCAAGAATATTGATGATGTTCATGAACATGCAGTGGAAAGAATAGAGGAAGGGGGTTCAGATGCACCTACAGGTAACCTGATTTAGGGTTCGAATGCTGTAGATGAGGAGTCACTCTTCTGTGCCGCAATTTCATCGGAGTTGCATTTGTGGGGATTGAATCGATGGGGGAAGGGGAAATTAGGGTTCTATTACAAAATGAACCCTAATTCCCCTGCAATTTCATCTGAGTTGCATTTGTGGGAATTGAATCGATGGGGGTTGTGGGGATTGAATTGTTGGGGAAGGGGAAATTAGGGTTCTATTGCAAAATGAACCCTAATTCCCCTGCAATTTCATCGGAGTTGCATTTGTGGGGATTGAATCAATGGGGGAAGGGGAAATTAGGGTTCTATTGCAAAATGAACCCTAATTCCCCTGCAATTTCATCGGAGCCAAGAATGAAGATGAAGATGGAGTTTTTTTTTACTAAAATTACAATTTTGCCCTTCACTTTAGTCAAAAAAGTGGCACATGATACGCACATGACTACTTTAACGATTATTTTGGACGGCCGTTCGGTTTTGGAGCTATTTGCAATGGTTTTGTCAACCTCGGGGGATACTATTGCAAAAGTTGTAAACACAGGGAGCAAGTACAAAAACGTGTAAACCTCAGGGGACAATTTTGTGATTAACCCTTTTAATAAGGGAGCTAGTAGGTGTTCTAAGACTGCTGTCATAGTGGCTCGGAATTGAGGAGGGACCTTTTTGAGTGTTCATGCCGTAAAGGAATGTGTGTTAATAACCATCTCTTGCATTGTGGAGTTGGAAAGTAGTTGTGGAATTTGGTTTTTCTTCTTTTAAGAGTAGCTTGGTGATGCCAATTCAATCAAGAACGCATGTGTTGGGACTGGTGGGGAGAATGGAATAAGCTGTCGGATGTGGCTTTATTGTATTTGACTACATATCTTTGGCAAGTAGGCAAGCATGGACACAAAAAGTATGGTTGCTCCCATTTTGACTGGGAAGTCATGAATTTGAAACACAGAAACAGCCTCTTTGCAATAGCAGGTGTAAGGCTGCATGGATCTACATCTTCCCAGACTTCACTACGATGTGGCCCTCGTGCATTATTTTTATGTTAAGAGAGAAATGTTAAGGCATTATAAAGCTCGAGATTATTTCTCTCCCGGACCTTTTCTATAGCGTGTCAAGGTCTATCCATCCTGTTTCAGAGAGGGCCAGAAGGCCGAGAAAGGGTTTTGGTCACATGATCATGGATGCTTCTGTAAAGGTGAGAAAGGACAAAAGGGGCGAGAGCCAAGAGAGGGCCTGAATAGATCCTCTTGTATAATTTTTGCACACTGTTCATAGGTAGCTTTCTCTGTTGGGACCCCTATTTTTTGCTCCGAGTTCTTTATATATGATTCTTCTGGTGGAAAATAGAGAACAATGATATCAGGTTTAGCTCATATTTGATTTGATCTTGATTTCTTTTTCATGTGTAGGTAACCAAGCTTGTTGAACTATACAAGGAGAGTTCAGAGGAATGGTCCAAAAAGGCTGGAGAGCTTGAGGGTGTCGTCAAGGCTTTGGAGGTACGATTTCTGCATTCAGGTTTTCTTGAACATTTGAACTTGCTGGTATCGCTTTTGTTGTTATTCTCATTATATTACTAAAGTTTGCCACTTTTACTGTTTTTCACGTTTTGATTTTGTTTGTTTCTTTTTTCTGTGGTTGATGAGCAGACACATTCAAATCAAGTTGAAAATGAGTATAAGGAAAGGCTCGAGAAGGAAGTAGCTGCAAGACAAGAGTTTGAAAAGGTATGCTGGCTCGTAGGAAGTCATAATTTCTTCGACTATGTTAGTTCAGGACAGTTTCGTTCTGTAAAGTTATACTCCCTCCGTCCCAAATAATTTGATCAACTTTTTTTTGCACGCAGATTAAGTATTCAAGGGATATATTTTGAGTTTCCCATTCTATCCTTTAGAGAGAGGAAGGAAAGAGAGTGGGCTAGGAGAGAGAAAATGTGCTAGTGGAGTGTTAAATGTGGAGAAGGAATGAATAAAAAAGTGTAAGAAAGAGAAAATGAGTTGGAGATTTAAATGTGGAGAGAGAAATAGAATAAAAAAAGTGTAAATTGGGTAAGTATGTGAAAGTACCTATAGAATCTTTCTTAAATTGGAAATGAGCAATTTTTGTGGGAAATGAGCAAAAAGGAAATATGATCACTTTTTGTGGGACGGAAGGAGTATGTGGGAACACATATAGGAGATATAATATTAAATTAGTGCTCTTTCCAACAATGGTAAGTGCCATTGTTGATGGCCGATAGCCTTCCTATATAAACTAATATCAATCAGCTATTTGGACATGTAATTGAAGTCGTTGGTGGAGGAGGTTATTGATTTTAGATGGCGCCATGATGGAAGGCCAAAGACGAGATACAAACGTGGCATGTCTGTTATTATCTCATTCACTAAGGGCATTATTGGAAAACATGTGAAACTTTACGTGGACAAAGAAAATTGCTGACACATGCTTCTTATGGGGTTGTAGATACATATATAATAGATGAAGATATGGATTTGTTGATGCTAGACTCAAGGAAGAAATTAAATTGCTCAAGCAGATGTCTCAAAAATTTGAGAAACAGTGTGTTAAGAGTGCTTATATTTTTGTGCTGACATGAATACGATTACTGAGGCTCCCCCTTTCCATCCTGGTCTTCCCGAGTTGTTGAAACAACTAGCTGATCCGAAGGAGGAGATAAAAATAACACGACTTGTATAAGGATGTAGCTGTTCTTAGTGCAATCATGCTTTTACACATCTTTTTTTTGATGTCTACAGGAAGCTGTTTCTTTAAGAGAGAAACTGGAAAAGTGTGAAGGGGAATTGGAAAGCATTAGGAATGCAAATGAAGTCAATCTTCTTCCATTCAGCTTTTCTGCTGCAAAACCGTAAGTCTGTGCTGAATGTCATTTGATGTGCTGCACTTAGATACTTGATTTAAATTCTTAGACAGCTTTGAAGATGCGGGTAATAAATATATTCTATTGGCTCGGAATATATTAGAATGACTTTTGTTATCGCAGATGGACGGAATCAATTGAAGAAAATGAGATGGCTGAGGCTAATCACAGCCTTGTCCCCAGTATTCCGTTAGGTGTATCAGGAACAGCATTAGCAGCTTCGCTTCTTCGGGACGGTTGGAGTGTAAGTGTTTTAGTTTGCTATACTTATGATGTGTTGGAGACAAGTAGAAGTAGGATTTTCTTTACTTTTTCTAATCGTCTTTTCTCGGATTTTTTCCTCATGTTGTTTCACTAATACTTCTTCCAGCTAGCAAAAATGTATGTCAAATACCAAGAAGCTGTCGATGCTATGCGACATGAGCAATTGGGAAGAAAACAATCACAAGCAATATTGGAGAGGGTATCGTCTCTGCAAATCTAGTTTTTACCCTTGAGCAATCCATATATTTTCTTTTTTCGAAATTCGTATATACCTTGTTTTCCAGGAGGACATATTAGCCATTACTTCTGTCATATTGCACACGCGCTTCCGAATAAAGTTTACAAGCTAAGTCACAATAGTGATCCCATCCTTGAGAATATTTTTACTTAGGGGTGCATAAGGTTGATGACACAACTAACTACTTTCTCCAAGTACATATCAAATATTATTTGTTTCAGATTTAGTAATCAGCTCTTTTAAGGATTTGCTTTCTTAAGGTGCTTTGCAAATTATTTAATCAAATACGTAATAGCTCGGGGGATTACTCAAACCCCCGCCCCTCCCCGCCCCGCCATTTAAGCGAATGCACACAAAAACACACTTACTGTAGAGAGCGAAGTAGAGGAAATGAAAGAAAGAGATTGCTCGGAAAACAGATTTACTTGTTAATGACAAGTTTTTATGTGATAAGATATCTATCTTGATGTGAACAGTATGATTTAAAAAATTCTAAACCCAACATATACATGTGAAGGAGAGTTTTTGTAAATAACGTATATTTGTTAATAAATATTTGCTGGTGTTGTTCATGGCGACACCAAGCCAGACTAAGATGACTAGAAGCAAGAGATGACAGTTATGAGATCTTGCCGCGCAGAGACATTGGCATAACGGCCACGTTTCTGAGGTAACGGCCAATGTGTCAGCCAAATTGAAAAAGGAAATGGCAGAGGAGTAGCTGCTCTAGAGCATCAGTGTCATATCTTCTTCCTAGCATCTATCTCGAGCAATTATCTCTTCCAAATCCCATCGCAACCACAAACAGCCCTGATCTCACCTTCTTATTAGAGGCCAAAATTCATTATGGCTGACCTCATCCTTTCCCTCAGCTCTTCCAACCACCTATATCTGCTGCCTCTGATTTTTTTTGTCGTTCGTAGCTAGTGGAGTTATAAGCGTCGTTATGGACTTATGGTTGAAACTATTATTGGTTCTTTTTGTTGGTTCCTAGTTTTCTTCTACTAAGTATTCGTTCAAAGTACCTTATGCTATCTTTCTAACGAATACAAGCCAGCATCTCAATTAAAAAAAGGTACAGCTGTTTTGTATTGAAATGATTGTGTGATTTTTCTATGATGGCTACTGGCGTTGGTTCTGGTTAATATTATTGTAATTTTGGCTTACATAATGTATGGTTAAAAGATCTACTAATTCCGAATGCATAATAATTTGAATTCTTCCTATAATAATTGCCAGCAAATTATTTATAAAGTTTATATGAACAGCGGTAGATTATGTATATGTTCATCTTAGGTTATACTTTTGTTTGATGTCTATTGGTGGATTATTTAATGAAATTGTAGTGAAAGAACTAGACACATATCTTGAATGCCACTTAGACAAATTAGGTATCACAAAATTATCTTTGTTCATCTAATTGACCAATCTTTTTCCTGTTATTTAGGAAATAGTTTATTATTTTTAGAAGGAGATTTGACGCCTCTTAAGTAGCTTAAAGTTGCTTATCAGTCGCGATTACCGATAGTGACAAAACTGATACTGATTTGCCTGCTACTACGACTTTGAACCATGATTGCGACACTGCGACACCTTAACAGAATATCCTAAAACTTTGTAGGATGATGGCGTGCCTGGATGCATTGATGTTATTTGTATTTTAAGTATCAGCAGAAAATGAATGTCAATATAGTTTACTGAGTTAGGACTTGGTTATAAGACAAATTTTGACAGGTAAAGTCTTGAGTATCCAAAGATTACCAATTTCTCTTTGCCTCCATGGTTTCTTGAACATATTTTTAATAGTTGACCAATAACATAATTTTCTAGGTGTTGGTTCTCGTACCAATTTTGGTCAACTGCCACATAGGATGTGGTTTAGATAGCAAGTATATTGACAATCAATAGTACATTATTATACAAAGACAATGTCAGCTGAGTTGTATTCCCTCTATCTCAGAGTAGATGCTCAAATTTCCTTTTTAGGCTGTCCCAAAAATATTGCTAATAATCCTTTTTTATTTAAAAAATGTTATATGATCTTTCATTACCTCTGTGTTTGGTCCTTATCTTTTGGACCAAGAAAGATCTGATTTCTTTCTCTGCTTCACCATCACCACCACACCATGACACCATTCTCTAGATGACCATCACCGCCTCCCTCATTTCACCACCATCTCTTACAGCTGTCCCGTTAAATAATTAGACATCTCCCAGTAACACAAATAGCCTAAGAAGCACGGATTCCGGTGCGGGTGTGGATACGATACGGGTGCGGATACGTGGATACGGCATTTTTGAAAATTTTAGGATACGGGTGCGGCTAGGATACGACAAATATTATATATATATATTTTTATTATGTACAATTATTATTAAATTTCTAAGCAATTTGGATCTTAAAAAGTGTATAGAAAGACGGAGTGCAATTTAATTCAACCAATTCAACCATTCAACAGTAGTACAATACCATCAAATACATTAAAACCACCACCAAATAGATCATATGTATATAACAAAAATGGCAATATAGCATCAAAGTTTGCAAAATTGGTTTCAACATCCCTCAATTTTTAACTATTGAACCGCTGCTTTAAGCCTTTGACACATGTTAAACAATAAACACTGTATAAATTGGTTCCAACTTTCAATTCACAATCCACATCCAAGTCACAAAAGGTAGCAAAGAGAGATTTGAAGACGGAAGAAAGGAAGAGGAGACTTATCTTTGGAGAAATGCTGCCGGAAGTGACTAGAAGTCTTCTCGGGTGATCGCCGGAGGTTGCCTGAGGTCGTCGGAGGTCGCGGGTGGTCGCTGGAGGTAGTGGGTGGTCGCTTGTGGTCGCGGCTGGTTGCAGGTGGTCGAGGGTAGTCACCGGTAGTCGCGGGTGGTCGTCGGTGTCGCGCGTGGTCGCGATGGTTTTCGGTGGTCGCGACTGTTCGATGGTGTCGACGGTGGTTGCGGCTGTTCGGTGGTGTTGTGGGTGGTCGCGGCTGTTCGCCAGTATCGAGGGAGGTCGCGGCTGCTGCGATCTCTCTTTCTCTCTATCAGATGAGTGTGCCCTAATTTGGTATGTAACACTGATTTTATGTTTTCACCCCTACAAAATTTAAATTTCATGTTTAACCCCCGAAATATCTTCTGGAAATTATGTTTCAACTCCCGAAGTGTCGGATCCGCACCCGAACCGTATCCTATCCGCACCCGAGCCGCACCCGAATTTCGACAAATAAAAAAAATAAATAGAAATTAACGGGTGCGCACCCGACACGCACCCGAGGCGCACCCGTGTTTGATGCGCACCCGACCCCGATACTCTCCCCCCTTTGAAGTACTCGTGCTTCATAGCAAATAGCCATAGCCAACATTAATCCTCACGCATATAGCCAAAAGCCCATGCCTCCTAGGGGCTGCCAGATTGGCCATCGTCAATTCAAGCACAACCGCCAAATTGCCACAAAACTAAGAGATTGGGGGGGGGGGGGGGGAATTAGAGTGTCGTTTAAACATGTATCAAGGTGCTCGACTAGGCTTTGAGGGAGATGACTTTGCTTGGCTGGGGTTTCGGTTACGCGTGCGTTTACTAGGCATGATCAGGCGGTGATAATACGTGATTGGACGTGATCAGGCGTTGACCAGGCGTGATTGTGCATTCGACTATGTGCACGCATAGGCATTGTAGTGTGTGTTGCCCCTGGTTATGAGCTCATTTCTTTGTCTTTGTACTTTTAAATGAGTAGGGGGATTGATTATAAATGGCAGCGGAGATAAGTGGTCTGACGTGAAGAAATTTTGGCCGGAGCTTGTGTTTATCGTCAAATTTATGGCCATCATGGTTTGTAGGATGCATTGTATCAAACTTTGGTTCGTATATTTAGTGAGGAAAAGGTGTCTCGTTTCTAGTGGGAGGATGAGCTGATTCATGTTGTTTTTTGAAAGCCTGTCTTCATCGATAGAAAAATGAAAGAGCAAGGAGATAAAGAGGAGAGAGTGCGAAGATTCAGGAAAAACAAAAACTAGTGCTGTGTGAGGCTCGAGAGAATAAAGACAAAGGGTAAAAGTGAAATTTTAAAGCAAAAGATCAAACTTCTTATACTCTGTGCAAGTCAAACATGTGCAATTCTTTTTTGTGACGGACAAGGTGATAAAGAATGGAGCAAAGAATGTATGTTTCTTTAAGGAGTCAGTGAATTAAGCCCCACTTGTATTCTTGAAACTTCCCATGACATTCATTCTACTACAATCAACAAAGTTTTAACGGTGAATCATTCCAACAATACACAGAATTTTAAGAGAAGAAAATTAATAGTGACATGAGTAGAATCGAGTTGAATAAAATTGTCATGTTAGTGCACTTTTACTCTTAGTTGCAGGAAACTCCTAATATGGTGACGTTTCTCTCTCGGAAACTCGTTTTTGCGATCCCAAGTTAGGAGCTCCATGGGATCTCGTCCCATGCTACTATGGGAACTCGATCCCATTAGCTGGATAGAGATGCATGGAACAAGAGAATACCTGAAAATCAAGCCCTTTTCAACTCAATTCCTTGTTTCTCTCTTCCTTCAAGTCCTTAATGTCTCCTTGTTTGTTGTTGCTGGCTATGTAAACTATACTAAACAAATGATAATACTCTTTACGCATTTATTTATTCAAGCCGCTCCCAACCTCAGATTCTTCTCGGTGCTCAAGCTCCCCTGCCCCCGTTCCCTCCCCCGCCCCCGCCCCCGCCCCTGCTTTGTGCAACTAAGCTTTTACTATAATCTTTTACATGCAAGAAAGGGTGAAGTCATTAAGCTGATATGCATATGAGTAGCCAAATGCGGAGGTTTTTTGTCTGAATTGTAGGCAGATTCTATGCGACTTACATGCCAGTACCTGAATAGATTAGCTCTTTCTTGGAATTCCACTTGCACACATTCTCAACGAAAGTTAGGTTTAATGCATGTAGGAGAGGGATAATAATATGGTTTATTTGCTATCTGTTTTTGTTTTTCTAAGGCTTTATGTCTTGATTAAGATCAACTTTTGGATGCTTTATGGATATTGTATATTTGTGCCTTTAAACGCTCAATGTACTTTACGTGTTCGTTAAATGTATCAATACTATGTACCCACTTTATTTTCTTCCATGCATCCCTAATCTAATTGCTTTTTGCAAAATTTTTTATGCATGCGCTAGGTAGCACGGACACAGACACTGTGTCCGACACCGACCGGGACATCGGACACCGCAATTTTCAAAAACTTAGATTTTGGATACCGCAGAACACCGCTGAATTTTTTAACATACTTTATTATATACACACAGACACACATATGTGTGTGTGTAAATATTTAGAATAAAAATAACCATCAATTCAAGCAACTAAATTTCGTTCAAAAGGGATGAGAGAGAAAGCTAGTAACATGAATAGTCTTAATAGTAACAAGAAAGAAGGTCGCTAACAAGAAAGCAATTCAATGTCTTGACAATACCAAGATTAGAGTCTTAACAGTAATGAGAGAGAAGGAAAAAAGACAATGGCACCAAAGGCATGAAGGAGAGGTTTTATATAGCCAGATGGGTCTGTAAATAAGGTCGGAGATGTTGACCTTTCTTACTCCGGACTAGCAAACTTGGATGCTTTAAGTAACAAAAAGAAGGAAGAGAGAAAGAGATGAGAGAAAAAGAAGGTACCTTTTGCTGGGTCGATTTGATTAGGGTTTGCCCTAAAAGTTCATTTCTAAAAAACCCCATATTTGTCCTTGGTTTGGCCTAAAAGTTAATTTCTAAAAGACTCCAGATTTGTCCCTGAAATAAGTCTGAAATACTGCACTTTGGCCCCATACGTGTGGACACTTCTCGAAGAGGTGTCTGACACTTCTTCGAGAGGTGTCCGACACGGTGTCTAGTAATTAAAAAATAAATAATTATATTTGGACACCGCTGAGAGGTGTCGGACACGTGTCCGGAGGTGTCGGTGAGGTGTCGGTAGGTGTCAGACACCATACCTCAACCTATATGAAGTGTCGGTGCTTCCTAGTGCATGCGATATA
The DNA here is from genome assembly GCA_033070095.1 of Escallonia herrerae. Classification (NCBI taxonomy): domain Eukaryota; kingdom Viridiplantae; phylum Streptophyta; class Magnoliopsida; order Escalloniales; family Escalloniaceae; genus Escallonia; species Escallonia herrerae. The sequence continues at coordinate 638,122 of JAVXUP010000204.1, forward strand.
TCTGATATTATTTTCTTGTCTTCTGGAGTATTATTAAAAATTTTGATATGGCATGGCCAACTGCAATGTTTGTTGGTTTCGAAGGTATCTTTAACTTCTATAATTTCAACTCTAGGTGCTTTATGAAATAGAGGAGAAAGCTGGGGTCATCTTGGATGAACGAGGTACATGCTAATTTTGTGTCGAAAATTGGAACTCTATATTCTTCTTCCCGCGGTTAAATATACACAGGCTCTTTAATTTACTAGATAACATTGGTTGGCTGGTGAAAAAGTATTGAGCTCGTGTTCCTGTAGTGGACATCTTTAGTCTGCTGAGTTAAATGGCATGCACCTTATCTGGAATGAGTTTTATTTCCTTGTTTAGATAAGTGAAACTCATTGTATGTCGCCAAGATTGAAATTTTCAGTCATGTCACACGTGCAAGTTTCCTATGCAAGAAATAAATTTGAAGATGTTCAACACTAGTTTGATAGTGTCATGAGGTCCTTCTACTCCTCAATCTGGAATGAGCTTTATTTCTTGCTTGCTTTGTTTAGATAAGTGAATCGCCACGATTTAAATTTTCAGTCATATCACACGTGCAAGTTTCCTATGCAAGAAATAGAGTTGAAGATGTTCAACACTAGTTTGATAGAGTCATGAGGTCCTTCTACACCTCAGTCTGTCAAAATAGTAATAAATTACCTTAAAAATCTGAGCTTGTCTAGAGGGGACCTCCTTCTCTCTGAAGCCTTTCTTCCTTCCTTATCTCCTTCTTCATTATGTTTCTAGTGGTTTTACAACGGGAGCTCCATGAGGGTTTAAGAAATGCTGCTCAAAGAAATAGCTAGTCTTGTAAGAATAGTTGCGTCCTCTGTAAACCTCTACAAGATTAAGATGTTAGGTGATTATAATATCATGACTAGCTAAATATACAATGAAAACTTTGGTGCGGGGTAGGTGTTGTGGTTGATATGTTCCTTATTGCTTTATATTTGGGCAACTTCTTAGCATCGTATTTACAAATGCAGTGGAGCATGAAAGATTGGTTGAGGCATACTCTGCGGTTAACCAAAAATTGCAGCATTCTCTTCATGAAGAGGCTTCTTTGGAGAGAACCATTCAGGAGCAGAAGGTTGTCATATTTTTGATATCAGCAAGGATACAAATTTTTTGTCTTACGTTTGGTGCTCATAAGTATTTTTTCCAGGCTGATTTGAGGAGGCATGAACGTGATTACTCTTTAGCTCAGAAGGAGATTGCTGATCTTCAGAGAGAGGTGATGGGATGAGCATGTGAAAAGTGATGATTGTTTAGTTATTGTGTTTATTTATCATTTTTGTGTCTTTCCCAAGTTTGTGGTCAATTCTAAAGTTTTTGCTGGTAGATGACTTTGGTTATTGTTAGAAAGATAGTTTTGAAGCATCTACAAAGTGTAAAAAATTGGTGGACTTTGTTGGAAGCGTATCTAGTAGTATCACGTATGATGTATTCACATGGCTTTCAAATATCATAAGCAACAGCTTCATTCTTCACCTTTTTCACTTTTCACTCATTCTTCGCTTTTTAACAGATTACTGTGCTCCTGAAAGAGTGTCGTGATATACAGCTTCGCTGTGGATCCACGGGATATGACCTTGCCAGTGATAATATGACAGCTCCTTTTGTTCAGTTGAATGCCTTTGATGCTGATGATGTTATTTCTGAGAGCTTGGTTTGCATTCTTTTGCTTTTTATTCATTTGTGTCTATCAGGCCTTTCCCCTTGAGGAATAAAGGAAAGATGTTTAAATTTGCCTATTTTACTTGAATAACTGGTACAGTTGACCTTCAAGGATATAAATGGATTGGTTGAGCAGAATGTTCAGCTTCGAAGCCTTGTTCGAAGCCTTTCTGACCAGATTGAGAACAAAGAAGTGGAGTTGAAGGTTTTATCGAATATTCCTTTACATAATGCTTCTGTTTGTCCAAGAGGCACTGTTTTGCTCAGGAGCGCTTGCTTGATAATCAGCTCTTGTGTTTTTTTTTTCCCCGAAATTTTAGGAGAAGTTTGAAAAGGAGCTCCAAAAACATTCCGATGAAGCAGCATCCAAAGTTGATGCAGTATTAGCTAGAGCAGAAGAGCAAGGGCAAATGATTGAATCACTTCATACCTCTGTACGTTTTCTCCAAGGGCATTGAGTTGCAGAAAGAAAAAGCATCTGTTTTTGCTATTTTGTGTATCCTGTGGTAGACTTGCAAGTGTTCTGATTTTATCATTTTTCTATTTTCTTTTGACATTATCATGCTTGATGGCAGGTGGCAATGTACAAAAGGTTGTATGAGGAAGAGCATAAACATCAGGCCTCTTATGCTTTTCCCCAAAACACATCTTCAGGTTCACCTTCAGCTTTTGCCTTATGTAATTTGTATGATGGTTGTTAAGGCTACTCACCATGCATTAAGACAAAATACTTTCGAAGTGCTTGCGTTGGCATAAAACCCTGTGTATGCAAATGGTGTGCCTTGCTGTTCCATAAGCATCTAAGAAGCTCCAATTCAGACTTGGTATCTCCTAAAATATGGATTAAACTCTTGTGTGTGCCTAACAACCAGCTGTTGGTTTCCAAGTTCGTTGTCAAATTAATTATTGTGCGCAAGTGAGGCCTCTAGGTTTTAACAACTTCAAGAAATTTGACCTGCTGATTTTGATGTATTAAAACAAGATGTATCAATATATATCTTGTTAATTTTTCAAATTGTTGGAAGAAATGCTTGGCAAGTGTTGGTTAGGTGGGGGGATGGTGTGGAGAACGTGTCAACTTCAATGTAGACAAATATGTTTGTGCACCAGAATACAAACCATTTTTTTATTATTTCATGTCGGGAAATTATATCCATTGGAGCAGTTTTCCGTTGTCAGCTTCTGTTTCGTTTAGCTGAATGAAAGGACATGGGCTTAAGGTTGGAAATGTCAAGGGTGTGGAAGCAGAGTCTTCTTGTTTCGTGAATCTATTAGAGTTGCATTTTCTTCATGGCCATAAAATTAATGGCAAGGGGATATGGAGCTAATTATGTTGTAAGGGTTTCTGGTTGGCATCTATAAGAGTGAGATATCTCATGTTTAAAATTTGTAAAAATGCAAGAGGACAGCATTTGAGATGGGAGGTGGGAGTCCTTGGGAGTTGATGATTGTTCGATTGGTGGGACGGAGTACTGGTCGAGGGAGAAGATAAATGAAGCTTCAACGGGACATGATTCATAGGACGAGAAAATGGTTATTTCGCATCAATTGGGTTTTTAAGGCTGTGCATTTACTGTATTTATGGACATAAATATGTGCTTACTGCAAGTTACAATAAAGTGATGCGAAATCCTCAAATCAAGTTCTAGCGGGGTTCTATCTTGAGTTCAGGCTAGGTGACCTATTCTTATAAACGTTTATCCTCAACAGATCTTGAAGAGCCAAGGGTTGTGGATTGGCTAAGATTTGTACTCACTTTTTTCATAGTATTAAGCATTCATAGTTTATAGAAGTTGGACGACTATCATTCGAGCCAAATGAGTCTTGGACTTCAATTTTGGATGGAACAGAGGATGGTATCCTAATGATGGGATGCTAGCCTGATCGACTTAGTTACCATTTCTAGTTTGGTTTCTCAACTAGATTGGCCAATTGTTGAAGGTCCTGAGTAGGGATGCTCAATATACAGAGTGGGGATGAAGGTGAGGTAGATTTCAATACATAGTAATTACCAGGGGCATGTCATTTTGGACTTCCGCTCTAGGGCCTTTTTTTCCCGTTGGTGGATCCTTGTACACGAGTAAAATTTTGTTGTAATGCTCCTGAAATTACGAATCACTCGGGGATCTAGTTGACACTTGAGGGGTTTGAGCTTTGGGTGACTAGGATGTTGATTGTAATGGTAATAATCATGATGCCCATGGCTATGGTGATAATAATGATCCCAATTGTTTTGTATTGTTGTATCTTTCTTATTATGATCGCCATTATTAGGGTGATGCCAATGGCTTATATTACTATTTGATTCTTTTAAGCTTAAAGAGATGATTTTTAAAAAACCTTGAAACCTGGACCCTGTTCTAGTTGGGAACCACGTCTGCCACCAAAACTGAGCGTGAATTCCTTCTTCGAGTGCGTAAATGTTTGCTAAAAAGTATGTAATGAAGATGTCTCTGGCCAAGTGCACTATCAACTATTCAACTATGCCTATTTTCTTTGAATTTGTTGCCAATCTTACTCATTTGTCAATATTCTTCATGGTTATCTTTTATTTTCCTTTTCCTCTTTTGGTTAAAGTTTTGTTATCTGTCGCCTTTCTTTCTATACGTCCATTTGATTACTTGGTTGTTACAGAAGGCAGGAATGGTGTCATGCTTTTGCTTGAAGATTCTCAGGTAGATCTAAGGGTTGGTTTCTTTTGGAAAATGTTAGTGTCAGTTGTTTTTACTTCTTGTCTCCAACTTATTTGTTCTGTGGTACAACACAGGAAACTGGCAGAAAGGCCCAAGCACAGGCTTCTGAGCGTTTGAAAAGTCTTGAAGAGGACTTGGAAAGATTAAGGTATATTTATCATGCCATTTTTACCTTCTTGCTATCATCATGTTTTATATCTCTCTCCGTCTGACTGGATAGACAAACAAAAGTAAAAGAAACTTGAAGGATGCTGTCCGTACTTGTGGGAGTATTTCGATTTACCAATAAACTGTTTCGGATGATATTTGGGCTTTAATTTTGAAGCACATGTACGCTGCTTTTGGTTTTTCTCGCTCCTTTTTGTTTTCTTTTCCTCTTTGTTTGGAGGAAGTTTTGCACGAGAGATGGAGGGAGATATCCATCTTATTGATATACTTGTTTCGTAATAGCTTTAGCTTCTGAGTCAAGTTGCTCTCATCACTATTTTCACAATTGTAATGTTCATAGATCAAACTTCATAGGTCTAGGTGATATTCTGTCTGTGGTCAGCTTACAATTTGTGTACATTCTCCTGCTGCTTTGCCATCAGGAATGAGATTATATCACTAAGATCCCAGCGTGACAAGTTGGCACTGGAAGCGAGTTTTGCACAAGAGAAGCTTGATAGATTTATGAGAGACTTTGATCATCAGGTGAACTTCCCGTCAAACTGCTTTCTATTCTGTCTCCCTTTCTCAATGTTTTACGAATGGTGCATTGATCTTTTCTACTGCTGATGATGATGCATTGCATGATAGAGAGATGAAACCAACGGTGTTATAGCAAGAAATGTTGAATTCTCACAGTTAATCATTGACTACCAAAGAAAGTTGCGCGAAGGTTCGGAATCTGCGCAGGCTGCTGAGGAGCTTTCCCGAAAGTTAACTATGGAGGTGAATTAGTTTATTGAGATAATTGCAAATGGTTCTTCACGACCATACCAAAATGTGTTTATGATGTGTCGCAGGTCTCTATTCTAAAGCATGAAAAACAAATGCTGTTAAACTCTGAAAAGCGAGCCTGTGATGAAGTTCGTAGTTTGTCTGAGAGGGTATATCGGTTGCAGGTATTTTTCGTTTTGAATTTCTTCCAGGCACTTCTAATTTCCTAACAATAATTTGAGAAATTTCTTCTTATCCTTCATGTTCTTTCACTCATGAGCAGGCTACGTTGGACACTATTCAGAGTGCAGAGGAAGTTCGTGAGGTAACCCATTTGGCATGCCAATTGTTTTGAATGATTGATTTAGTATCATGCTGTTTTTTGATTACTTTTTCATCGGATCTGTAGGAGGCCAGAGCCACAGAGAGCAGAAAACAAGAGGATTATATTAAGAAAATTGAGGTATATTCTAAGTTTCTTTCTTATGGGGAAAATCATCGACAACCCTGTCTTTATGCTTTTATTAATTGATCTAAACATAAACAGAGAGAATGGGCTGAGGCGAAAAGTGAGCTTTTACGAGAGCGTGATAATGTTCGAAATCTCACACTCGATCGTGAAAGTGCTATGAAAAGTGCCATGAGGCAAGTTGAAGAAATGGGAAAGGAATTAGCTAATGGCTTACATGCTTTAGCCGGAGCCGAGGCCAGGGCTGCTCTTGCTGAGGTCTTTACTCTCCCTTTAGGTTATTGGGGTAAATATTTTTTGGCTTTTTAATTTGAGCTTCCAATAAGAATTTCTATTTAGGCCCGATGCTCTGATCTGGAGAAGAAGATTAAATCTTTGGAAACCAAGGTACTTCCAAAATTCTTATTTTTATGAAATGCTCCTGAATAAACCATCCAGGTTTAATATGAAACATGTACTGAATTGTTTATCAAGCACTGTATGGCAGCATGGCTTAAAAGCTTGATTATCTTTTCTTTGTCGTCATCTCTGAGGTGCTATTCTGCTATGTTTTTGAAGCACAAGGTTTAAGGGTGTATAATTTTGCCGTAATTGTCACTCAATTTTAAATTATTTTTTTGTGTTTGACTTGAGTTGCATGCCATGGGCGCTCGTTGTAACTGTAATGGCAGGAGTCTCGTGCATGAGGCCACACTTTTATGTTAGATATAGTTTGCACGTGTTAAACCTGAATGATAGTGTTCTGCAAATATCTGGAACTATATCTGATGTTGGCCGGTTAATTGCAAAACGTCTGTGACTTTGGTTGTTTGTACGGTATGCTCCACATCTATAAGCATTAGCATGCTTTATTTTTGGCCGCTAGCAAAATTTTTGTCTTGCAAATACTTGAGAGTTTGCCATATCTGTGGCTGGCTATTTGACAATTAAATTCCCAACGTTTCTAAGTGCTCCTTTATGCAGGTTTATCAGAAAGACGATGCTTCTGGACCCTCCCCCTCTTCAGCTAATGAGGTTTGTCTCATCTACTTGGTATTTCAGTTTGCCTTCAACCATCTTTCTGTGAATGTAAATTCACATTCATTTCGCTTCCTATAGTGTTACCCCTGTTAAACAATGATGAAGAATTGTATATTTACTTTGATTTTATCACATAGAATGTGCCAAAGGCTTTTGATTTGGCAGTTACGCTGTATTCTTGAAGTTGAGAACAAGTCGACCATATTGATATGGCTCCAGCTATTTCTTTAGTATTGGTGACAAACCATGTTTGAGCCCTTCCCATGATTAGATTTACTTGTGTAAAAAATTAGGTTATTTCCTTATTCTGTAAATTGATTTGTGATTCGACTTACCTATATTCTACTAATTTAATACAATCGGAAAACATCGACATAAGCAGCTGTGTGGTTGTGCTACTTTCATTGTATACTATGATTGGTGTTATCGTGCTTATGAGTAGAGTGATCTAAAGAAGTAAACAACATGTAATTTATTAATCTCTCTCAGTAGCATTCTGATGCAGCGGAGAGAAGTAATTACTTGTGAGGCAAAGTAGTAGTAATTCTAGGAATACGTAGATATTTAAGTTATTACTTGTGTGGTAAATGAGGAGGAATATGCTTATAAATTGGAGAGGAGTTATTACTTGTGACAAATTAGTAGTAATACTAGGAATATTTAGGATATTTAAGTCTCTTCATGTCTAAGTCTTGTTAAGGTAGTCTTTTAATTTGGTAGGTTTCTTGATTTCAAACTAAAACTGGAGTAAGTTTGACATGTTTAACTGGTTCAGGGTATTCTGGTTGCTTCTTCTAAGAATGTGATACTCTTTTTTTGACACAGCGTTGTAGTATCTCTTCTAAGATTCCTTTGTAATTGCTTCCAGAAGTTTTTCTGAACACTTTTGCGTGTTCTTGGGTGATTCTCCGCTCTGAATCAAGCGCTAGGCTTGGTGGCTAATATCACATCTCTGTCTGGGTGTTACTCTTGGTTAAGCTACCCATCCTTTGACTATCTCGGCCCTATTCCTTACTCGTTAATGGAGCTACATTATTGAAGCTACCAATTATTCCTTACAATGTCTCAGAATTTTTACCTTTGGAGAGGAGCAGATGGTAATACCTTGATCTTATGTATTAGGAAAAAGGGAGTGCTTTGCGTTTTTTGCATCCACTATCTTGAGTTGTCTCTCTCAATTGCGAGTGGTGCTTTAAGGATGTGGGAAATTGATTTTTCGTGAATGAAGCGTGCTTTGGGGATTACTTTGTAGCCTGTCTTTTGCTCGTCGAAGCTTTTGAAGGGGTATCACCTTATGTGGGTTGGAGATTGTTATAGGTGGACTTAGGGCATGCACCAGAAACGATTGTTATGAGGAATTAATAGTTATTGTAGGTGAGTGCATACCTTTTAGATTTAGGCATGTGATTAAGTGGCCTTCTTTTTGGACAGTGGTACTAAGTTCACAGAAAACGCCACATTTCGAGTTGATTATGCCCTTAGGACTGCATATGACCAGGAGCGGAAAAAGAAATGCACTCCAGGGGCTTCCTCATGGAGTATATCTCATAGGCGACTTGAGCTCATCTTTTCTGTTTATGGGGCTTTGTTTCCTCTAGGGTAAGGTTGTTATTTATCTCCCCCCACCTCCCTTTTCTATTGTATCAGGTTTCCGCTTATGTCCCTCCCCCTTGTAATTTTGGTCCTAATAAAGAGGTAGGGCTCCATGCTAAATGCCCCATCGTAGAGGCGGTTTAAGGAAATGACTTAGAAATTTGTTAATTGCGAGTTGAGGAAAGCTACATATTCACTGAGCTTTCTTAGGCTTTGGAACCGACCACTAATGGTCGAGTTGAGGAAAGCTACATATTCACTGACCTTCCTTAGGCTTTGGAACCGACCACTAATGGCGACTCTTACTTTGCCGACACCATGTCTTCTTTTCTTTCAACCTGCCTGCAAGCATATAACGTAAAAGGACCTATGGCAAGCCTCTGCTCTGCTGTTGATTCTAATTAGCACCTTCAAACGAGTATCTTGATCAAATGATGGGAGGGGATGCTATTCGTCATGCTCGGTAAGCAAAGCTGTATGGACGAGGATCTAGAGTTGGTCCAAGATTTACCATATTGCACTATCTTAGCGCATAAGGAAATTGTTAATCTGCGTAGAGTGGCCTATGCCATTGGTGTCTTTGGCTTTATGTACTTGTTTCCTTTGCCACAAACATGCGCACAATTGAATCCGTAACTACTAAGTTAGTCTGTATGAGGTCTAGGAGTTTTGATGTACATCTTTTCAAAGCCTTATCATTAGTATTGGACAAAAGAATCAGATGATTTGCAAGTTGACGTGTTATTGTAGCCTAAGGGCTCATCTTCTTTATGTGTCTTTGAAAAGATGTTCAGTTTGCGTCCATGTCGCAACCCATGATGACTTTATGTATTACCATTTCGTAGTAGTTTTGTGACACTTCGGCTTCTAATCTAAGTGAATTATGCCAATGCAAAGGTCTGAAGGAAGTGATTTAGAAAATTGGACTGTTCATGTTTTTATGTCCCCTGTAATTGTTACTTGCAGTAAATTTAAAAGTATTCTGATCAGTACTTTGTAGTTTATATTCAATTTAAACCTACGTGTGACCAATATTCTGTTAGGCTGTTGCCGATTTGCATACCGCAAAAGAGGAGATTGAAAAATTGAGAGAGGAAGCACAAGTTACCAGGGATCACATGCTGCAGGTATTCAGTGTGCGTGGTGCGAATAATTATTTGCATAACAATCTTCTGGGGTTTACTGTTTGAATTATGTTATTCCTTTCAGTACAAAGGTATAGCACAGGTGAATGAAGCTGCATTAAAACAGATGGAAGTTGCTTATGAAAATTTTAAACTTGAGGTACGTTGGTTTTTCATTGTTTGTAAGAGTAAATGCATAACAAGAGTAACTGCTGATTAACTTGTATAAGTCTCCCTGATCGCAATCTCAGGCGGATAAGGTAAAGGAAAAGCTCGAAGCAGAACTTTTATCACTTCGAGAGCGGGTAAATGAACTTGAGAAAGAATGTAGCTTAAAGACCAAAGAAGCAGTGTCTGCAGCTGCAGCGAAGGAAGAGGCTCTTGCTTCTGCAGTATCAACAATTGCCAGTTTGAAGGAAGAAAGTTCAGTTAAAATGTGAGTGTGACCTATGTTTTTATAAGTGCCTGGTTAGAAGATCTTATACGCATCTTTACATTATTATCTTACATATAGGTCCGAGATCATGGTTTTGGAAACTCAAATTTCTACCATGAAGAGTGATTTGGAGAAAGAGCATCAAAGATGGCAAACTGCTCAAGCCAATTATGAAAGACAGGTTGCTTTTACATCGTTGGCTTCGGTTTCGATACAGATTCCTTTCAAACTTTTAATATGAATTTCTTTCAGCTAACTAAGCATATATAATATAATTTCTAGTTATATATTAGTGTTATTTTTATGCTGCTGTTTTCTCTATGATGTGTTTTGGCTCGACGATATATAGCAGAAAATATTTTGTGGGTCATATGAATGAAATGGAAATTCTAGTTCAGTGGAAGTCAGTGGCCTCGCCCAACCTTCATTTTTTGTGCTTTTGACAAAATTATGTCATTTCTAATGGTTTTGACCAGTCGTAGTCCTATAATGCCTTCGATGGATAACATTTTCATCATAGCCATCTGTAGTGTTGCCTTGTGCTAGATATCAAGTGTTAAACTTTTTGACTTATTTCAAAGTTTTCTGAATGGATAATCATGCCTTTGAAGTTCTTCAAGTACTGAAATTATTAAGCAAAGCCTTATTAATACATTACAAAATTTACTGAGTAGTTATTCTGATCTTAGGCGTTAGCTCCCTCATTATTTTGTCAACTTGGCATATGAACCATCTCAACCAATATTTCCTCGATTTGTCCACCTTCTTGCGAATATCCTTATTTCCATTTTTCCCTCGTTTTGTGGCTGCCTCTTTGCGCCAATCAGAGGGAAGACTGACATCGGGTGCGTCCGGCGTGGGTGCCTGTCGGGTGCGTATCGGTATTTTTTTTATATTTAATTTCCTAAATGCCGGGTGCGGGTTAGGTGCGGATAGGATACGGATTGGGTGCGGGTCGTATACTTATGGGTGAAAACATAATTTTCGAAACTACTTTTGGGGGTCAAGATATAAAACAAAAGTTTTGGGGCTCAAATCAGAAATAACATTAAGATATTTTGATATTTTGAGGGCAGATCTGAGATCTGAGAGGGGTGACCGTGTGTGTGTGAGTGAGTGAGAGAGAGAGAGAGAGAGAGAGAGAGAGTAACCACCCCCGTGACCACCGGAGACTCCGACAACCACCGGCGACCACCCAAGAGAGATCACGTATTAGTGTTTTCCGATAGAGAGGAGACTGGTGAGAAAGAGAAGAAGAAGAAGGGGGAAGAAGATGGAGGAGGAGGAATGAGGAGGAGGAAGAGGAAGAAGAAGAAGCCTCCGGCGGCCCATGTGGGCTGTGATTCCAGCAGCCATAGAACATGAGGAGAACTTTGCTTAATATTATCTATCCATAGAGTTTCTTTTGGCATCTGGATTCAATTTGCTATATAAGTTAAATACCCACATTATTAAAATTAACCCAAATACTTCAAAGAAATAGTAGTAATGCACATACACACTTTATTGTATTCAGCTATGCAACTTCAATATTTATGAAGAAGCCCATTAATCTTAACAAAGTCATCACTTGAAAATATTAATATTTTTTCACACACAGAGACAGATATCTATATATATCTATATGTATATATGTGTGTGTGTGTGTGTGTATATATATATATTTTGCCGTATCCCTGCCGCACCCGTATCCTATTATTTTTAAAAATGATGTATCCACATATCCGCACCCGCACCGGAGTCCGTACTTCCTAGGGGGTCGCTCATCCACCTAAGCACTTGCATTTTCAGCTACACTCATTTTCTCTGTATCTTGTTTATTTTTTCTCGAATTTCCTTAACTTTATGACATTGCTAGGCTCATTCCCATCTGTAAAACTTTCCCTTCAGATTGAGTAGATATTTAAATCAGACAGCACTTCAGAAGTGGACCCTCACTTCTCTCCCTCCTTGTTCACTATTGGTTCACGATGTTTAAAACTTTCCTTGCCCATTATATTTACTTCTCTCCTGGACCTCCTCCTCCTCCTAAAATTTCAATCCAGTCCTACCTATGTAACATCCACCACAGGACCTCGTCCTGAATCTTAGTAAGCTCATGTCTAACTAAAGCATAAAAGGCGGACTTTTGAAGTCCAGTTGTAATTGGAAGTTCACTAGTTTACACTAGAACCCATATTCTATGGTCACTGTGTGGAGATGCTTTTGCTCTTTCTAGATATCTCCAGTAATCGCGTAATCATAATTGCCTTCGTGGATCTCTCAGTCTTGAAACCAAACCGATATATGATATTTTAGTCTCTTTCTTAGTACATGCTGAATCACTCTCTCTCGAAGTTCCATAGCGTTATCTCCTGTAGTTATTGCAAGTTTGAAGTTCGCTTGTCTCATGTAACAATGAATTTGTTGTCTTGTTTGTTGGTGCTTTATAACATCGATACTTTGTGTTTATTGTATAGGTTATTCTTCAGTCAGAGACTATTCAGGAGTTGACGAAAACGTCGCAAGCTCTCGCTTCATTGCAGGATGATGCTTCTGATCTCCGAAAATTGGCAGACATGCTGAAAACTGAGAATGTATTTTTCTTGTTTCCCCAATTTAATTTTCCTAAATTGTTTTGATTTTTTCCTTCAATTTCTACCTTTTGTGAGGTTAGTAGTGTTCATATTACTCAGTTCTTTTCTGTCCTTTTGGAAAAATTTGTGCTTCTATTTCTTCATATTGTTCTATTGCCTTTTCAGACAGAATATATGATCAGAATTACATAACTTCTTGTTTACACCATGGCTCAGTAATGCGTGATATTTCAACCATTGCTGATTACTTTTGTGGTTGCTGGATTTTTCTCACTTTAATTTTTTCAAGCACAAGACCCTGGCTTTTGTACATCATCATGAATCAGTCTATTGCATCAAGTCTTTGGTTGACTAAAATGTTCTTTTGCCAGATTTTGTCAATTAGTTTTCTGCAAGCTCTCATGATTATATATGTCTAACTTCCTTCCTCAGGAGCCTTAAATTATGATGCTCTTGTAAATAGTCCGGTATTCATGATGCCAGCTAGGTTCTAGTATGTTTATAACAGTTGTGGGATTTAGCAATCTTACTAGGGCACTTTTTTTTTTCTTGAGGCGTCTTATACCTAAATTATGTTATTAAATGTGCATACGGTAACTGCTGTCCAATCTTTATAATACACTGTAATTTTCTTTATGCAATTCTGGACGTAGAGTGAAATTGTTGCTCTCTGCTCGTGAACTATATACTGCTGTGTTTCTTTTGAAAAGTAGCATTTGACTTCTTATCCCCAACCAATCCCCCATAAAGTCACGCCCAACTACTACTTTCTCAGCTTTCTATCTTTCATCTAGTTCACTGCTTGTCTACCATCATAACATTTTTAATATTTAATCTTATATTTTGCTTGGTATTTACTGTCATACATCGACAGGAGGACCTAAAGTCGAAGTTGGATACAGAGATATCAGTTCTAGAAAAATCGAAGATTGAAGCTGAGCAGAAGTATAATGAAATTGATGGACAGGTAATTGCTTTATATGGTTAATGGCTAGCTTGCTGATGCGTGTTTGTAAGTCAACCTTATATGTGTCTTTATGTCTGATCTAATATGTTATTGGGGTCATTTTAGTCTTTATAAGTAGCATATATTTTTGAGATTTACAAGCGCCTTCGTGTTCGTGGCCGTTTGTATATGTAAATGCTTTCACTGGTTTATAATGCACAGTTTTTTTGAGGCTAGTTGCAGGATTCTTCGATACTCGTCACGCTTCAACACAGAACTTCGCTCCCCAATCTCCCACAGCTTCTGCTTGCACCCAAAACACGCTATAGTAGAATTGCTCCCGCTTAGGAATCTCGCACCCACTCCCGATCTGACCCATGCTCCGCTTACTTCTGAGCTAGAGAAGTTAACTTCACACTGGGT